>CM053618.1:20242097-20261821 GCA_028646535.1 Procyon lotor
GGCCCATCTTCCCTCCGTTCTCTTAGCTGGAGGGGGGTGGGGTGGGGGGGCTTCTCTGAGCTGCTCCTGAAGCCTGTTCTTGGTCTCTGTTTATTTCTAGACCCCAACTTCTTAGGTTCTCTGGCCGCCTGGCCCAAAGCCCCAACCTGCCCAGCTGTACCTCTGCACGGCAACCCCCGAGCCTCCCGACAGCCCTTGACTCAACCTCAACCACAACTATTTTTAGCAGAGCTCACGGGCAGAGGAGAGGTGAATGACCTCACTGCCTCCTGTTTTTGACGTCCTCCCCTGCCCCCATACACCCGTCACCCCCCCCAATGTCATTTCCTTCCTTATATAACAGCGGCCTAAGAGGTGTTTCATTTTCTACAGCTTTGGCTCTTCAGCCACAAGCGCCTAGGTTTCTGGGAGGGTAGGTGAGTCCTGGGGCCCAGCTCACAGAAGATCTTTTGTTTCCCCCCCAGGCTGGGACCCTTAGCCCCTCTCCGAAAAGCTGTCCAGGATAGGGAATTCTCCACCCCTTCCTGGATCAGAATCCCAATGTCTGACCCAATTCTCCTCAGTCTAACCTAAATCTTTCCTGCCATCCGGGTTGCTAGATTTCGTAAATAAAAATACAGAATGCCCATTTAAATGTGAATTTCAGGAGTGCCTGGGTGGCTCAGTCGGTTGAGCTTCGGACTCTTGATCTCAGCTCAGGTTTTGATTTCAGGGTTGTGAGTTCAAGCCCCACATTGGGCTCTATACTGTGTGTAAAGCCTACACAAAAAAATAAATGAAAAGAAATAAATTTGTTTTTTTAATTAATTAATTTTTTATTAACATATAATGTATTATTTGCCCCAAGGTACATGTCTGTGAATCGTCAGGCTTACACATTTCACAGCACTTACCATAGCACATTCCCTCCCCAGTGTCCATCACCCAGCCATCCTATCCCTACCCCCCACCTCCCAGCCACCCTTAGTTCGTTTGATGAGTCTAGGAGTCTCTTATGGTTTGTCTCCTTCCCCATCCCATCCTGTTTCATTTCTCTCCCCCACCCCCCCAAACTCTCACCTTGACTCTCAAATTCTTCATATCAGAGAGATCATGTGATAATTGTCTTTCTCTGACTTATTTCGCTTAGCATAATACCCTCCAGTTCCATCCACGTCATTGCAAATGGCAAGATTTCATTTCTCTTGATGGCTGCATAGTATTCCATTGTATATATATACCACATCTGAAAAGAAATAAATTTGAATTTCAGATAGACAACAAATAATTTTTTAGTTCAGCACATTCCAGGCAATATTATACTAATACACGGAGCGCCTGGGTGGCTTATTAGGTTAAGCATCTGCCTTCAGCTCGGATTGTAATCGAGAGGTCCTGGGATGGAGCCCCACGTTGAGCTCCCTGCTCAGCAGAGAGCTTGCTTCTCCCTCTCCGTCTGCTCCTCCCCCCTGCTTGTGCTCTCCCTCTGTTTCTTACAAATAAGTAAATAAAATCTTTAAAAATATATTACACTAATCTATTACTTGTTTTTTTTTTAAAGATCTTATTTATTTATTTGAGAGAGAGAGAATGAGACAGAGAGAGAGGAGAGTGAGAGGGAGGAGTCTCCCCGTTGGGCAGGAAGCCCCATGCAGGACTCGATCCAGGGACTCCAGGATCATGACCTGAGTTGAAGGCAGCTGCCCAACCAACTGAGCCACTCAACCCATTACTTATTTATCTGAAATTCAAATTCATGCGAGGATCCTGCTGTTCGCCCAGCAACCCCACCTGCTCTCTTCCTTCTCACTAGAACAGCGGCTTTCAGATGTTTTGGTCTCAGGATCACTTTACACTTTTGAAAATCATTGAGGACGCTCGAGGAGCCTTTATGTGGGTGGGTTGATGTTTATCAGATTGGAAATTAAAACACATTTTAAGAATATTCGTTAATTTATTTTCAAATAACAGTTAAAAAGTAATCGCAATAACTCATTACGTGTTTGCATGAACAAAACATTTCTACAAAATTAAACTATTTTCCAAAACAAACAAGTAAAAATAGTGAGAAGAGAGGCATTGTTGTACATTGTTGCAAATGTTTTTAATGTCCGGCTCATGAAAGAAAGCTAGATTCTTTGCTTGAAAATTAAAAAAAAATTAAATTGTAAAAAAACATGTGGCAAGAAATTCACCATCTTACTCATTTTTTTTTTTAAGATTTTATTTATGGGACAGAGAGAAACACAGCAAGAGAGGGAACACAGGCAGAGGGAATGGTAGCGGGAGAAGCAGGCTTCCTGCCGAGCAAGGAGCCTGATGCGGGGCTCGATCCCAGGATTCTGGGATCATGACCTGGGCCGAAGGCAGCCGCTTAACGACTGAGCCACCCAGGCGCCCATCTTACTCATTTTTAAGTGTACACAGTGTTAAATACAATTATGTTCTTGGGCATCTCTTTCAACATTCCGTCTGTTGTGACATCACACATCAGGAAGCCCCTGGAAGATTCCACTGTACACGTATTAGAGAATCAGAGTAAAAAGGTCAATGATATTATCATATTATTAATAAAACAGTTTTAACCTCGTGTATCCTCGTATCTTCTGGAAGGATATGGGGAACACCGCTAGGGATCCCCCAGACCACTCTTTGGGAACTGGGGCTGGAGAACAACACCAGAGACTTCAGTGGTGATCGCTAGCAGCTCTCTAGTCCCTGAAACTGACTTGGGGTGGGGATGGGCTGACACTGACCACATCATTTACTGTGATTCCGAGCTGGTTCTTCCTTCTGAGATAAATCATGGGCGCCGAAGGAAGCTGGGGCTGGATCTCACCTACGGCCCCAGCAGGGGTGGAAAAGTGGGTCTAATGAGATGCTGACCCAAGGGGCCTGGGCAGCGGACACACGTGGACCAAGTTGACTCAGCTGAGAGAGAGTTGCAACTCTGCCTCATCTGGAGGCTCTGAGAGGCATCTAAAGAAGGTAAACTAGGGGCACCTGGGGGTTCAGTCAGTTGGCTGAGTGTCTGAGTCTTGATTTCGGCTCAGGTCGTGATCTCGGGATTGTGAGATTGAGCCCTGCATCGGGCTCTGCACTTGGTGGTGAGTCTGCTCCCGATTCTCTCTCCTCCTCTCCTGCGGCCCCTCCCTCTGCTCCTCGCTCTCTCACATAAATATATAACTCTTTAAGGTAAATAAATAAATAAATAATAAAGAATGTAAACCCCTCCAGGCAGGGAGAAAAGAACAGAGGAGCCTGATGGGAGCTCTGGCAGCTTGGGACTAGGGCTGCTGAGCCTGCCGATGCTGCCCCACCCTCCGCCCCACCAGGGCTGCCGGGGGTGGGGGTGGGGGTGGGGCAGGTAACCAGCTCTCTCCCCTGTCCCTGCCTGCTGTTCATCTGCTCCTCCTGACCCTCCCTGCTTCTCGTGGGGTGGGGTGGGAGGGAGTCTGACCTTGGCTGTGGTCTATCCCACATTGCAGCTGGGTGGCCTCAAGGGAGAGCCTGCCCAGGGACCTGGGTGCTTGGGGCCCCCCCATCAGCAGGGCTTATCCCTCTGCTGACGAATCTAGTGACCAAAGAGCGAGAACCCCAAGAGCCAGCGGTCCATCCCTCGTCCACACGAGCAGCTCCCTCACAACTCAGTCCAGTGGGACTTGAGCGCCTTGCACATTTTCTGTGCCACACACACACCCTTGGCACACCCACTTGTGCTGCTCACCATCATCCCGTAGGTGTTCGTTTATGGCTTCAACTTTATTATATAGGAACTCCTGGAGGGCGGGGACGGTCCCTTGATTGCGTCTGTATTTTCCATGGCACCTAGAACAATAGTAAGTTCTCAATACGTGTTGATGGGTTTATGAGGGGATGGGTTTTCACTTATTTAACTATCAGATTCCCCTTTATAAGGGGCTGGGGCCTGCCAAGCAGGTGGAGACCCTTTATTAAACATTTATTGAGCACCTACTCTCACTCCTTCGCTTTTCTTGGATGCGGCATTGCTTGCAGGGCGTGTGGTTGAGTTGTCTCATTGAACCCCTGCAGCCATATGACTGGTGGGGAGTGAACTAGGAAAGTGACTCCCTGAATTGTCACGCGCTCTGTCTCAGGAAAGGATGTTCTGAGCCAGTGAGACGGTCTCTGTGGCACCAAAGGGGTGTGGGCTTCTCTCCAGAGTTGCGCTGGAGAAGGTGAGGCCAGCGGTCGGGAAGACGGGTCCCCTAGCATTCCCGGCCCACCTGCCACCCTCTGAGTTACCTTCCTGCAGAACTTTGGCTTCCCCTTACGTGAAAGGGCCCGCAGACGGTGAACGGACTCACCAGCAAACCCAAGTATCTGGTTGGTTACATTTTTCATGATAAGTCAGTGATTGGGCATTCTGATTATCCCCGGACCTTTGCGAGTCTGGCCCAGAGCCTGTTGTAAGCAGTTTCTACGCACAGCCCGCCCGGCCCCCGAATGGTAAAAAGGACTCAAACATGGCCACCAGGTGAGGTTCCGTTGGGGGGCACCCAGCTCTCCTCAGGCACCGCCTGGCGTCTCCCATGGCTTTTCCATTCCCAGGGGACTGGGCACGGGTTGGCGGGGAGGCAGAGCCAGGAGTGTCCCTTAACAGAGGGAACATCCATGCCAGCCGCATGCTTCGGGGATGAAGCTGTTTGGGACACAGCAGTGGTCACAGCGGGGAGTGTGGCCAGTTCTGCTACAGTGACTGAGTCCAGAGGCCTGGAAGTGCAGGAACCCCGCCCCCACCCCCTCCGCTGCTGGGCCCTCGACTCCAAAGGCAGAGTTGAGCATTTCCACCCGGAAATGGGGCTTCGGGCTCATGGGCTGGGAAAATCCTGGCCGGCAGCGTCTGTTTATCAGGGAAGCTGAGTCAGACTGGAACCTAGCTCCCTAAAAAGCTCTGCTGTTTCTAGAATTCCACTGGTCAAAGCCAGCCTTCCCACTCTGCGCCTTCCTCGTCTCTGGGGAATTCCTCTGGGGGAGGATGATGACAGAGGTGGGAGGATAACAGAGGGGAGAGACTGGCCCTTTCCTCAAGACGGAAAGCTGAAATCAGAGCTTTTGCCCATTTATGGACTTGAAGCCCCCTCCCCCAGCCTAGGATGACTCATTTCCCCCAGCTTGACCTAAATGCCCCCGGAGAGGGGAAACAGTGACATCAAGAAGGTGAGATTAGCTCGGGGAGAGGATTGGAGCCTGGAGAGACCCGGAAAGGGATGACTGAAAAGGATGGGGCCTTCCAGTGAGGGGAGAATTTTACAGCCAGAAGGAGGCAGAATGACAGAGAAAGGTCTGAGCTCCGGAGAGAAGTGGCACGCCCAGGGGTGTGCGATTCCTCTCAAGGCTGGAGCTAGAGCACTGTCCAGGAGGGCCAGGGAATCTGCATTTTGACAAGCCTGGCAAGGGGCTCCAGTCACACCAAAGGTTGAGAACTTATTCCAGATGAGGACCCGTAAGCTACCCACTTACTTACCTGGAGTAAGTTCTCAACCCTTGGTGTGATTGGAGCCCCTTGCCAGGCTTGTTAAAATGCAGATTCCCTGGCCCTCCTGGGCAGCGCTCAAGCCCTAACCCCCATCCCCCCATCTGAAGCAGGAAATTCGGAAACACAGGAAGGACAGTCGGGGAGCTGGCTCTCTGCTGGCCTTGGTGGCACGAGGTGACTTCCATCCTATTTGCCAATGTCAGAGGCAGAGCCCCAGCCCAAGGACGACATTCCCAGCATTTTTATGAAATCCGTGAAAGCCTTTGCAGACAGGCAGGGCCGAGTGTTGGTCCTGGAGGGTCTTGAGAAGTGTTTAGGACAGCCCTCTCATTGTGCAGATGGGGAAACCGAGTGTCAGGAACGTTCAACTGTATGGAGGACCATTTCCCTCCAATCTTCTCCTCCATCCCTAAGAGAAAGCTCTTGGTCCTCTTCAGGAGGAGAAAGCTGATCCCGATCAGGCAAAACTGCCCCCTCCCCCACTTTCAAGCTTTCTAGCAACTGATCGGCCACGGAAACACCTGCCCTCCCATTCCATAAAATCCCAGGATCTTCCTAACTCAGGGACTCCACAGATCATCTAATCGGCACCCAAAACAGAAATTTCTTCAAGCAACAACTGTGAAATCTCTATCGCTCACCCGACTCACAACTCTTCCCCAAATTCCAGATTCTTGATACCTCTTATCTGCATTGAGGTCCAAGTGCTCCCTGGCTTCCCCCACAGCCGTCCACTTGTAACCTTTTTTGTCTCAGCGGACGGAAGTCCTCCTTTCAGTCCTTCAGGCTAAAAATCTCATAGTGTTGACCCCCCACCCCTATTCTCCACAAGCAGCTAGAGGAACTTTAAAGAAAAACATCCAATCAAGCCGCTCCCTCCCTTTGCTCAGAACCTCTCACTGGCTCCCCATTCCACTCAGAATAAAAGCCACAGTCTGAATAATGGCTCACGAGGCCCAACGTGATCCCTGCCCTCACTCCCCCGACCTCTCTCACCCATCTCTGCCGCTCTCTCCACTCATTCTGCTCCAGCTTCACTGGCACTTCTAGAATTTGCCCGACCTGCTCCCACTTCAAAGTCTTTGTACTGGCTGTTCCCTACCCCGGGAACACTGTTCCCCCAAATATTCACAATGTTAGCTCCCTCCCCTCCTTCAGGTCTTTGTACAAAGGCCACCTCCACAGTGAGGCTTTCTCTCATTATTTTGAATTTGGTTCCCTCTTCCCTCCACCCCTGTACTCCATCCCTATTCTCCTGATACTTAGGACTTGTGAACATACTGTATAATTTACTTATTTATTGTACCTGTGGCTTTGTCTGCCTACCTCCACTAGAATGGCAGCCCCACGAGAGTAGAGATTTTGTGTTTTGTTCACAGACTTATCCCCCAGAGCCTGAAACCGTGCGGGCGGTGGGCACTCTGCAGGCAAACGAAGGAACACAGTCTGAGGGTGATTGATTGCCTTATTTACTGGATCCCGTGCCTCAGAAGCCCCTACCCACTGGTCTCCATCCTGCTTTGTGGGCCATGAGCCTACAAGTGTATTCACATTTTCAGAAGATCACCCTTGTCATCTATTATGGGGTTTCCCATAATGGCTCAAAATGCCCTCTTCAGCCTAAACACGTCCGGGCTCTTCAGCTAATGTTTCGTCTTGGATCCACCCTTGGTGCCATTTTCCCTTCCCGTGAGCCCCCCCAGGAGGGCTCAGGGCAGCCCCCACTGGATGGGCCAAAGGAGAAACCTAGGGGTCACCCTGACGGTGGGGACAGGCTATCCTGCCAAGGTGGGGGGGGTTTCCCTCCCTCCACACAGAGGAGCCTCGGTACTCCCCAGCCGGGGGATTTCGACTCAGGGACAGTCTGATGGACTTGCCTCAGGGAAGGGCCAAGAATGGGACAGGATTCTGCCGGAGGCGTCTCTTGTCTTGGTTTCAGAAGGCCTTTCCTGTCTCCCAGTCACCCCCCTTCCCCTGTGGCTCCCTCACCCCCCTGCCCCCCTCCCCAGCCCGTTGTCTGGGTTATTCACATTCCGGAAGCGCTGATGTGGCACTAAATATTCCTAGGGCTCCGGCCTTCTGCCCCGGGGGGCCCAGCGTCATCTCTCTGAGCCTGCTTTCTGGAATGTTTTCTGTATGAAGCTCCCTGGCAGGTGAGGAGAAGGGCCCTGCTGCATGGAATCCGCAGCCCGGCGTCTGCATCTCTTTGGAGCTGGGGTAACAGACCTAGTGTTCCCACCTAGATTCTTGCCTAGCAGGCCTCCCCCATGCCCCCCATCTCCTGCCTACCGTTCCTGCCCCTGACTTCGAAGACACTAAGCAAACAGACCTCAAGGAGGACAAAGACCTCAGGACCAAACACCTCTGTTCCCTCTCCTTCCCAGAAATTCCATGCACCCCACCCCCTTCCCAGATACGCTGATGGGCCAGGGCTGCTGGGGCTGCGGCCTCCCCTCCCCCACATCGCCAGTTCCCCTCACCAGGCCCGGCCCCTCTCACCCATCCTGTCCCCCCAACGTCAGCTTCTCCCGCCCACCCTCTTTTTTTTCTCAGTCCCCTTTTGGGGCTTGTGGAAACCAGGGCGAGGCATTTCAGACCAAGGGAATTGCCAGATTCCTTGCATCTGGAAAAAAGCCTGGTGCTCAATAGATTCTCAGTTAAGTATTTATTAGTATTTGTAGTTTTCCCTCTGCCCCCCCCACCCCTGCTGATTTGGCATCCCATGGACCTGGATTTGGATTCTGGTTTTTCCACTTGCTAGCCAGGCAAGTTGCTTAATGTTTTTGAGTCTCAATTTCTTCTTCTGTAACATGAGAATGATAAAAATTGTACTGAATTAATGACACTCTCATGCGCCTTAAATACCACATATAGAGTGCTTGATGTAGAAGTCCTTCATAAGGGACGCCTGGGTGGCTCATGGGTTAAGTGTCTGCCTTCAGCTCAGGTCATGATCTCAGGGTCCTGGGATTGGGCTCCCCGCTCCTTGGGGAGTCTGCTTCTTCCTCTGCCCCTCCCCCTGGCTTGTGCTCTCTCTCCATTTCTCTCTCAAATAAATAAATAAAATCTTGAAAATATAAAATAAAATTAAAAGTACCTAATAAATGGTTGCCCCATTTTATTACCTCTTAAGATGCAATGTTTTTCGGTTATCCAAACTCCCTTGCAACATTACCCCAAATGACCACAATTTCTCTTTTGAATTTTATGTATTTTTATGCATGCCAGCTTGCCGGCCAGCAGGCAACCTCCTTGAGGACAAGATTTTTTTTTAAAAATAAATTTTATTTCGTTATTTGACACAGAGAGAGAGAGACAGCAAGAGAGGGAACAGGAGCAGGGAGAGTGAGAGAGGGAGAAGCAGGCTTCCCGCTGAGTAGGGAGGACCCTGGGATCATGACCTGGGGCAAAGGCAGACGCTTAACTGACTGAGCCACCCAGGTGCCCCCCACCCCTTTTTAACAGTAGGCTCCATGCCCAGCATGGAGCCCGTCACCGGGCTCGAACTCAGGACGGTGAGATCAAGAGTCCGACACTCAACCGACTGAGCCACCCAGGGGCCCCTGGAGGCTAAGATCTTCAGCCTGGCACTGGGCACCCAGCAATTCGCTTAGTCTTCCACAGAGCTTAGTGCACAAATAGGGCTGGACTCCAGAGCTGAGTGAGTAAGTGAGCACAGCCAGCTCCACAGCGGAACTCGATGCTTCTTGAGGGTAAAGACCCTCCCTATTTTTCCGGACCTCCAAGATACCCGACGGCAGTACCCCGGGTGTAGCCTGGGCAAACTCTAGTTTGCTCTCGAATCTTGCCCCCGTTAGTGGCCTCCCTTCCTCACTTCTTCCCACCCTCCCCCCACCTTGCCTGCCCCCCAGCTGCAGGGAGGAGGAGTGAAGGTCCGGATGCTCCCCGGCAGGCAAAGCTGGCTGGCAGGAGGACAGGTGTGCTGTGGGGCTGACCCGACTGGGGACATTCTGGGGGGGGTAGGGAACGCCTGCTGCGGGGAGGGCCAGGGGAGGGAGCCCGCTTGAAGCCGGAGCCAGCCGGCTTGGGGCCTGCACTTTGTCCTTATCCTCCCTTTCATCCCCGTCCTCGGAGCCTGGGAGTTTCTCAATGGAGCTGGCGTTTGGGGAATGCTCCGCAGGGGGCTGAGAGGGCTGGCCTACGAGGGGGGGCATTCCAAGCATTCTTTACTTCCTGGAGGAGGTGGGCGGTGAGGGGCCGGAGCGGTGGCAGCTGCCGTGCACTGGAGGAAAGGGGATTTCTTTGGAGAGGATAAGGGCGAGGGGGCGTCTTCAAGCTGCAGGGAGCTGAGCCGGCTGGGGGAGGGGTGGGAGCTGAGGGAGGACGGGGCTCTTCCTTTAGTGCTAAGGGCAGGAAGGGCAGGCGGGGGGCCGACCGTCCAGGGCTCCCCCACCTGTGTGCCTAACGGGCCAGAACCGCGGAGCGCCGTCTCCTGGGAGGGGCTGGGAGCAAAGAGCTGGGCTTTTGTGGTGGTTGTGTTCTGGCTTTTTTTTATGAAGCAAGGGACAGCCCAGGGGAGTGTGGGATAAGAGGGGGCCCAAACCCCTGCCCCCCACCTGTCCGGACAGAACAACCGAAGCTGTTTTCCGATCACGTTCTGGTTTTTAATGGAGTGGTTCCTTCTGGCCACAGAGGAAGGAAGAGGGACCATCAGGCAGACAGAGTCAGGGCGGGGAGGGAGGGAGCCGGAGCCGCCCCTGACCCTGAAGTGGGACATGGGGCTCGATACCCAACGCCCTTCCATGATCAGTAGGAAATCGTCACGAAAAGATCTCCCTGTTCACAAAACTTAGACGTCACAGTGGATTTTCCCAGAACATAGTATTCACATTATTGAAAAGAGCTAGATTCAGTGTTTTCAAGACAGAGAGCTGAACACATAATAAATACGGGCATTCCAGGGTCCCGAAAGCCTGGAGCAAACACTTCCATTCTCAGTAGCAGGAGCAGCTTGGGGCCCAGAGAAGTTTAGAGTCTTCGAGGTCCAAGGTGGGGTCCAGGGGAATCTGGGCCCCGTGAGATGAAGTCCAACAGCAGCAGCCTGAGCCTTTTCAAGTCTTTCAGATTCCTAGCAGCGACTTTGGGAGGCGTGGGCCGGGTTTGGAGGATGGGAAAGGGGAGAGAACCTTCGAGGAGATGGAGGTTGTGTTCTCTTACTGCGGAGATAAATAAGGAAGGGTGCCCCCTAGGAGACTGTTCCCAGGAGCCCGCACCCTCCCGGGGCACATGAGGGGTGCCACATTCCAGTTTCAGCGGCAGGTGGGGATGGGACCTGTATGGGAAGTTTCCAACCCCCCTTGGCAGGAAGTCACCATGCACAAAACTTAGTGCAAGGAAGGAGACAGGCTCTGAGAGTGCTCCGGTGGCCCCGCCGGGTGACAGGAAGGGGGCCACCCAGACTGGCCCCAGGCCTCCCCCTCCTTTCTCTCTACTGGCTTCCCCTCTGCTGTCTTTTCCGTTCAACGGGGCTGAGGACCTGGACCCTCGGTGAGCTTGACTTGCCCACTTCCCATCCAGCCCTCTCTAGGGCTCAATTGCAAACTACCTCAGCCTTCCTGGCCGGGAGGCAGTCTCCCCTCAGGGTGCAGCCGGCTGCATTTTAGAACCTGCCCGGGGCGGGGCAGTGCCCACCCCCACCCCCCTCAGCTGAACTTTGAGCAGACCCCCAGCGCCTGTCGGTAGGCCCCTGTCACCTCCTGGCAGTCTGTCAGGGAAAAGCAGCTATCCCCCCGGGGGTCCTGCCACCAGCGCCTCAGGCTCGTGCTTCTGGAGCCCTCCGCAGGGGACTCCTCAAGCCCCATGAGGTTGTCCACAGACACGCAGCCCCGCAGCAGGGCCTCGGGGAGCCGTTCAGGCAAGTCCAGCTGGTCGAATGACTCAGAGGACAGGATGCTGTCCTCACTCATAGCCCCTGAGGGGCGGCCGGCCCGGGCAAGAGGGTGAGGGGAGGAGGCCAGTTCGTCCAAGGAGCCGAAGGTGGTGGGGGTTGGGCGCTCCAGGGCAGTGCAGGAGAACTTGCCGTTGTGTTTGAGGATGCCTTTGCGATGGAGGGGCAGCCCTGAGGTTTGGGGGCGCTTCTGCTCCTCGGAGTCCCCACTCACAAACACATCCCCTGCATCCAGGAGCTCCCCAGACTCACTGGGCTCAGGAGAGGAATAGTAGCCAGATTCCCGCTGCCGAGACTTCTTGAGGATGCCCTTCTTGGGGAGCAGGGGGCGAGCCTGTCCTGGGTCTGCAGAGCTTGGGCTGGGCTCGGGGTCTTCCCTCGCCCCTTCCGAGGAGGGCGGTGGCTTCTTCTTGAGGATGCCCTTGGGCAGCTTGAGGTTGGCCCTGGCAGGGCGAAGGGAGGGGTCGTCCACCGGGTCTCCCTGGAGAGACTGGGCCATATCGTTCTCTTTGCGGGACTTCTTCAGGGAATGCTGGCGCTCCAGGCCTGGGGCGATGCTCCCGCCTCCAGGCGTGTGCTGCTTGAAGAAGCTGCAGACCTTGGCCCCGTTCTCCAGGAGCGGGCGGGAGGACCGCCGGAGCCAGTCAGCCATGGAGGCCCGGCCGGAGTCGCCGCCAGGATGCCCTCCGTCATGCAGAGCCTCCTGCTCCCCCACACGGGTGGCATAGCCCCAGTTGACCCACCAGTGACTGGCCACATCCTCCAGGGTGGCCCGGCGGGTAGGGTTCACCATTAATAGCCACCGGATCAGGCCACAGGCATCTGGAAGACAGAAGACGGGGGCCTCAGACCGGTAGCCAGCAGAATGAGTGAGCCCCATTCTGAGAAGGGTGAGCCCCTCTCACTGGTTGACCCCGACCTGCGCTGAGACTGTGCACCCCCGTGTCAGACACGTCCGGTCCCACCTGGGCTCCGCACATCCTACAGCCTGGCTGGCTCCCCACAGCCTCCAGCTCTCCGGGATTGATGGCCCATTTCTTCTTCCATCCCTCGGCCCCTCAGGACCAGCGCCCCTTCTTTAGCCTTGCTCTACGTTAGTGTTTCTAACTTCTTCCCCTGGAAGTGAGCGGAGACTTCTGAGGATGGGCCCTAGAGCAATTGGGAATGAGGGGACTACGGCAAAGAGGATCCAAGCTAAGCCATCAGAAGCACACCCCAGGTATGCAGCAGCATGCCCATACCAGAGAGAAGGGATGCCCCTTCCCTCTCCAAGTCACAGACCCTGCAGGCAGAGAGAGCCAGACAGTAGGTGGGGGGTGGGGCTCTTCCCTTCTCTGCCCCCTTCAGAAACAAGAACAGGACCCTCGGGCCCAGAGGATGATACCCGCACCTCTCACTCACCGGAGGGTTTAGGCGGCTCCCGATAGGACCCACTGCTGATCTGTCTCACCAGCGTCTTATGGTCCTGCCCGTCAAAGGGCATGGTGCCGTGTACCAGGATGTACAAAAGGACCCCCAAGGACCAGCTGTCCACCTAGGGAGGGAGACAAAGAGAGGGAGGGTCAGCAAGGATGCCTCAGTGTCACGGGATGGAGGGTATCCGGCAACACCAGAGAAGGGGTACACTCTGGAGAACTCGGGGGGCTGGGCATCCAAGGAGCACCTCCCTCTAGGACCCGGGAGCAAGGAGGGTGATGCTGTAAAGAGACTGAAGTTCAGGAAGAAGGGTGTTGTCCACTGCCTGCCCGCAGGAGGGATGGCCACAAACGAGCGCGGTGGTGAGGTTGCCCCTTCCCGGCAGGATCCTGCAAGTCCCTACTTCTGTGTGTGCAGAGGGGGGGTGGAGTTTGTGCTCTGAAGAGGGAAGAACTGGAAGGCCAGCCCACATCTCTCAGCAAGTCTGGAGGCTCGGGTGAGTGGCGGAGGCAGGCTGCGGGCAGAGAGCAGGCACTCACCTCCGGGCCCGTGTAGGGCTTCCCGTTGACGATCTCGGGCGAGGCGTACAGCGGGCTCCCGCAGAACGTCTGCAGGAACTTGCCGTGGTGGTAGAGGTTGGAGAGCCCAAAGTCTGCGATCTGCAGGAGCGGATCAAGCACAGGCAGGGGTCATGCCAAGGCCTAGAAGGTTCTGCAGCTCTCAGCCTGCCCCTCTCCAGATGCAGGGGAAACCCAGGCCCTCGCAGGAGCTTGTGTCAGTGAGGAATGCCTCGGCGTGTGGAGGCTCCGGGGTCCTCCCTGTACCCGGGCTCCTTTGCTCATGCTGGATCCCACTCCAGGGATGCCCTCTCCTGCCCGAGACCTCCTTTTCCCACAAAGCCCCACGGTTTCCAGTGTACGGTGGCCGTCCCCAGTCATCAGTCTGCCTCCTCACATTACTGTGTCGGCACATTCCCCGGGCTCGCCTCCTTCTGCCCCCACCCCTCCTGCAGCTCTCAGCATAGGCGGGACCCACGGATAGGACTCAACCGACACTTAGTGACTGAGGGAGGGGTCTACCAGATATAGGGAGTATCGCCTTCTCACGCCAACACCAGGGCCCTCAGAAGCCAGCCAGCCCCAGTAGGGATTACCGGGCAAGGGCTGGCCGGCCCATCCCAGCAAAGGGTTCATCTCTGCCCGTAGCTGGGCAGGAGTGCAGTGGCAGGGACCTAGGGTCACCCTGGGATAGCTAAGATGCAATGGTGACGTCAGTACAAAGATCAGGGTTGTGGGTAGAGCCCAGAAGGAGGAATCTTCTTTCAGGACTCCCTGAACCATCTGATACCGAGGGCTTGAGGGCCCCAAGGCCACCTTCTCACTCCCCAGAGAGACCCGTTCCCCCAACTACCCTCAGAAAAAAGCAGAGCCCAATGGCCCACTGCTCTCCGCCTCTTCACCCCCAGCAGAGCGTCATGTGTGCCCAGGGTGGGGAGGGGCTGTTTGTGAAACTCCGGCTCCTCATTTATGGCTTTATTGCCCTCTTATCAAGCAGTTAGCATTCGAAGCCCATAAAGAGGCAGATGATTGGTTCAGATGGGAAAGTTCATGCCTGTCTGGTTCTGTGAGTTTCCTGGCTCTGGTTCCCCTCCCCCTGCTCAGCATCAAAGAAAGCCCCACCTGCTCCGGGAATTGGCTAGGTAAAGGGAATAAACTCAGTATCAGGGGACTTCAGGGCATGGGTTCAAGGGCCACTGAAGGGGAGGGACTGTGTGTTGGGTTCAGGAAGATTCTGAGGCGTGCCCTACTGCACTCCTGCACCCGGAGGGTCAGAGCACTCCCGGGCACCTGCAGAGGCCAGCCCTAGTCAGGTCCTGCTTCCAGCCCTGAGCTCTGAGCAGATGCCCCCAGCACCTCTCAAGCCTCAGCTTGACTAGGTGTGGGCATTCAGCAGCTGCTGGAGGCAGAAAGTCGGTGCCAGGGTGCTTGGTCTATGGCAGAAAGTGCCAAAGGGCTACCAAGTGGTAGCAGGTTAGTGCGTGTGTGTGTGAGCGCACAGGCAGTGGGGGAGAACTCAGGCCGCTGCCCTCTCCCCTGCCAGGCCCAGGCTTGCATGCAAAAGCTGACCCAAGATCTAGGCTCCTATCAGTCGGTTACATCAAGAGCGCTGGCTGGGGAATCAGACCTTGGTTCTAGCCCAGATGCAACCACTCCCTTGCCACGGGACCTTGGGCAAGTCACCCCTTATCTTGAAGCCTTGTTTTCATCCATAAAACAAGGTACTGGAAAGGATGATAGCTGAGTTCCCTATTGGTTCCAACATCTAAATCTGAGCTTCTAGAATCCCCTACGCGCTTAGAGATAGCCACTTGGCGAGGAAACGGGCAGACAGGCTGGGGTGGGGAAGGGAGCTGCGGGAAACCAAGAAGTGGGGCTCACCTTAATATTTCCATTGGCATCTAAGAGGATGTTCTCCAGCTTGAGGTCCCGGTGGACAACCCCATTCTGAAAGACGGAAGGAGGAAAGGGGGTCAGGGGGAGGTCTCCAAGAGGGACAGGAGGAGATGAAGGCCTGGTCTGGAAAGCGAGGTCAATGCGAAGGGGTTTAGGGGAGCATAGGTAGGCTGGGAATACCTATCTGGTTGGAACACAGACCCTTCCACTCCTAGGAGCCTCAGCCAGAGACGCCATCAGCCCCAGGGCCCAAAGTCCAGATAGAGTTTTGTCTCTGTTTCCATCTCCCTGTGGGATCCTGGACAGTCCCAGAGCCCCAGGGACCCCCTCGGAATGGGGCTGGCAGGGGGGCGCTCACCAGGTGGCAGTAGTGCACGGCGGAGACGATCTGTCGGAAGAAATGGCGGGCGTCCTGCTCGCTGAGCCGCGGCCGCTCGCTGATGTAGTCGTACAGGTCGCCCCGACTGGCGTACTCCATGACGATCACAATCTTGCTGCTGTTCTCAAACACTGGGGCAGGGCAAGATGGGAACGTCAGGCCCTTCCAGAGGGCAGTGCTCCCACTGGGGGTCACACGCTGCTCCCCGGCCCCGAGGCAGACAGGACCTTTCTGCAGGGATATCTGCTTGTGGGATGGGACGGGGGCAAGTAAGGGCAGGAACAGGGATGCCGAAGCTCCCATCATCTTCCAGGAGCCACGAGGTGAGGCCAAGGGAACTGGCTTATCCTCCCTCTCTTTGGAAGTTCAGTCTTTTGAGGATTCATTCTATCTATCTATCTATCTATCTATCTATCTGAGAGAGAGAGAGAGAGAGAGAGCACGCAGTGGGAGGAGCAGAGGAGGGAGAGGGATAAGCGGATTCTGCTGAGCGTGGAGCCTGCCGTGGGACTCGATCCCACGCCCCTGAGATCATGACCTGAACCCAAATCAGGAGTCTGACGCTTAACTGACTGAGCCACCCAGGCGCCCCCGGCTTCCGAGGATCCTTCAAACCAGCCTGCAAATTCCCAGGAAGGCAGGGACATCAACGGATGAGAACGACAAGTCACGTCCTCTGGTTCAGAACCTGCTACTTCGTGCCTGGGGATGGTGAGCAAACCTCGTCCAGATACATCACCAGGAATTCAGATTTGGGGTGTGAATCCCAGCCCCCTCACTCACTAGCTGGCTGACCCTGGCAGGTTATTCAACCAGTGTGCTTCCATTTGCTCATCTGAAGAGACATAATGGTAAGCTCGCAGGGCTGGGGAAGACATCGACAGAAGTCAGCGAGAGCTCGGGGGCTGGCTGAGCAAGCTGGTCTTGGGGTCTGACAGCAGCAGGCTCTGGACAAATGGTGGCTACCGCTAGATTTATAATCAGCCCCCTCGTGCGTCAGGACAACGTTTGCCTCAAGGATCCGAAGAGGGCTAAAGGGACAGGAGCATGGATTGTAAATTATACGGTGCCAGGGAAGGCTGAGCAGGAGGTCTGGGACCCTCCACCTGTTGGACTTCCTGGCAAGGAGCCCATCCCAGCTCACGGGCCCCTCAGGCTTTGTCCCGGCTTCAGTGGCCCAGAAAGGTAGGGAAGGACTGATTCATCAAACGGGCTGGGTGTGCGTCTGAGCGTGTGTGTCCGTGACATTGCCTCTGTGTCAAACGAGTCCTAGGAGTCTGGCTGGCTCAGCCAGCCCCAGAGCTCCCGCTGTCTGGCTGTAGAGAAGGAGTGTAGAGAGGTGGAATCCCGGGCACCAGGCCAGGAGGACTGTGCTCTTCTCCTCCCCCATGCGGGCAAATGGTCCCAATGCATGGCGGCCCCGTCTCCTGGGGGGTACCCAGGTGAGACCCTACTCCTGTGGTCCTCCAGATGTCTGTACGGGGGGTGTGCCACCTTTGTGCCATGAAGAAGAGCCAGCCAGGGTACATTCTGGAAAGATGCTAGGTCCCCCCAGTCCGTATCTCCTAAAGGCTGGGGAAGGCTGGGGATGGATGGGGAGGGGGTGCTGCCTGTCCCACAGTAAGTGGGACACCCCTACCTACAATCATGGAACCGGAGGGGCGGGAGAATCCACATCCTAAACTTCAAGACTCAGTTCCCAGACGTAGCTTGGAGGGATGGGTGTGGGGGAGAAGTCACTCTCTCTCTTTCTGCCCAATCACCAAGCTCAGCCTGGCTAAACCCACACTCTGTCATCTACCCACTCTTCCCTGGGGGAAATGCAGAGAGCTACAATTAGCGTTCTCAGCCACTTGCCTGGGCTCCTTGTGGAGCTCGGGCCACAGGGCCATGCCAGGGGCTCTGCCCTTAGTCTTCCTATGACCAGAACCCAAGAAAGATTTCTCCCTTACTTTCCCCCAGGAATATTCAGACAGAGGGCAAAGCCTCAGGCCTCCTTCCCTCCTTCCTGCTGCTACCGCTACCCCTGGTTTCTCATCTCACTGAGCTTATGTAAAGGCTGGAAGGAAACAAGGGTGTGTAGGAGTAGGCTCCCCCTCTTTCCCTCGTCACCCTCTCTTGCTCACTTTGTCTGGGTCACAGGGAACAGAGCCCCTGGTGTGGAAAGCCAACACTGACGTCAGAGCAAGAGGAGCCTAAGAAAGGTGAGGAAAGGTGGGAGCCAGGCCCATGGCCAGAATGATTCCGAGTCCGGGGCAGACTGTAGGAGGCCTGGCTGTTGGGACGGGTGAAGAGTAATCTCCCCGCACCTGAGACAGGCACAGATCTGTGTGCGTGCCAGCCTCCCCCGGGATGCTGAGGCTCTCCCTGGGCGGGGGAGCTCGTGTTCCATTGTGGAGACCCTACCAAGGACGACAAGAAAGCCTACAGTCTGTTGAGTTCCTCCCATGAGCTTAATCCTCAGTGACATTTAATTTGATCTTCGCAGCTACCCTGTGACGTGGGTGGGACTGGCCCATTTGACAAATGAGGAACTGAGGCCTGCCCAGAGCCTCATTAAATTAGTTGCCCAAAGTCCTAGGTCTCAAATTCACCTTTTGTCCAACTCTAAAGCCTGTGTCTTTTTCACTTCTTTGTGTCCTCTGTCCTGACGGCTCCTACACACACACACACACACACACTCCCTCTGCATCGATGCCCTGCCCAGTACCTTCATGGATGGCGATGATGTGGGGGTGGTTGAGTGACGACATGATCTCAATCTCTCGTCGAATGTGCATGAGGTCTTGCTCATCTTTGATTTTATCTTTCCGGATGGACTTGATGGCCACCTGGGAACAGAGAATGTGGGAGCCTGAGAAGAAGGCTCTGGCGGGTCAAGGCACCCCTAAGGGAACTCTGGGAGCTCTGCCCCGGCCACCTGCGGCTGCTATGAAGTCCACAGTGTGCACCCAGAGAAGCCACTCCATCTCGCGCCTGGGTAGGTGACAGAGAGGCTGGAGGGCCCCTGGGTTGGGCGTAGTCCACACAGCAGGAAGGCATATGGGCCCGTGACCTTATTCAGAGCCTGCAGACCAACAAGGAAGGTACAACCTGCATTCGTAAGGCCAATGTTTTATGACTTACAAGCAAACCTACCATACGACACCGTGAGGACAAGGGTTGGCCTGGTTTTTATCAGGACCTGATCCCTGATGCCACACAGAGGGCCCTGGGCAAGCATCGGTCCCCTCGTTACTGAGGCACCGGCCCTCCCAACCACCCGGAGAGGGAGGCCCAGAAAGTTTCGTCGTCCTCCCTGACGGGTGAGAAAACTGGTCCCCGGAGAGGCTAAGTGCCCTCTCAAGGTTGTGCCCTGACAACCGGCACAAACAAGAATGGACTTTGAAAACATTATGCTAAGTACAGATGGATGATTCTCCTTGTTTTTCCTAAAGATTTTATTTATTTATTTGAGAGAGAGAAAGAGAGAGGGAGAGGGAGCATGGCCAGGGGGAGGGGCAGAGGGAGAAGCAGAATCCCCACGGAGCAGGGAGCCCCTGGGATCATGACCTGAGCCAAGGCCCCCCAGTCTCTTAACCGACTGAGCCACCCTGGGGGCCCCTGTCCGATTCTCTGTCTAGGCGGTAACTAGAATAGGCAAATGCATGGACAGAGAGTGGAACAGTGATTCCCAGGGTGGAGGGGTGATGGAGGTGCGGGAGGCGGGGAGCTATTGTTTCATGGGTACAGAGCCTCTGTGTGGGGTGATGAAAAGATCTTGCAAATGGGTAGTGCGGACGTTTGCATGACATTGTGCATGCACCTAAGAGGTCACCGAACTGTGCCTTTAAAATGGTGAAAACGGTAAACTATACGTTGTATATATTTTTAACCACAAAAAAAATTATGAAAAAAACCCTACCAGTCCCTTCAGTCTGGGTAAGGAATGTCCCTCTCCTAGCAACAAACAAACAACCAGACTGTGAGAGTCCCCTGGGCTTTGCTGTCTCCTCTGCAAAGGTAAAAATACCATAAAAGGACCCAGCCCTGGGGCGGGGGGGGGGGGGGGGGGGGGGGGGGGGGGGGGGGGGGGGGGGGGGGGGGGGG
>CM053618.1:20262321-20294547 GCA_028646535.1 Procyon lotor
CATAGGGCCCGGCAGTTCCTGACGAGTCCCGTCCAAAGACACGAATGACTTCCTCTTCAGGGGAGGCGGGCGCGCTGTGACCAAATCTGAAGGCCCAGACTGAGGGAAAAGGGCTCCTCATTCAACAGTCCCAGGAGGGTTGGCCTCCCCTCAAGGTTCAAAAGGAGACCACAGCTCCAGGGGAGGGGCCTCTAATCCGCCCTTTCACAGGGCTCTGGAGGCAGACAATGGCTTCCGCTCCGAGGGGACAGCTGTGGTGCTCCCCAGGCAGTGCTCCCCATCAGACAAGAATGCGGAACAGCCTTAATCCCAGAAGGGGAGCTGCACACAATGGCTGGCCCGGTCACCCAGGCAACGGGCCAGGGATGGCGTGCCCTCCGCCCCGCTCCTCCCCTGGAGCTGCATCCTTGAAAGAGGGGAGGCCCAGCTTCTGTGCCCTCCTGGAGCAGGGCAGGGAGGACAATGGCAGCAGGAGGGACCTGTCGCCATGGAGCCTTCTTCCCAAGATGCTGGAGAGGCCCTCGCTGCAGCTGCAGGGGCTGGGGCGCAACGAGAGGGGGCGGCTGCCCCTCAGGGGCTTTCTTCACGGACTGCCCCCCCTCTGCCCTTCTGCTCCAAACCACCCTGATGAGCTAAGCAGAAAAATCTCTGGCTTAGAATTGGAAAGGGGGGTGGGGATGGGGAGGAAGGGGCTTGAATCCTCCTTCGACTTGCAGCATCTATCCTGCATACCCCTCTCTCCGCACCCCTTTCTCTCCGTGAAGGGGAGATTTTATGGACTTGTTTTCTAAAATTCTTTGTTTTAAAAATCAGACAATAGATTAAGTCCTATGTGCTCTTCAGATAAAGAGCCATAAACAACTGTGTTCATAGGTACTTAAAAAAAAAAGAACATATATACATGACATATCTAGGTAATGAAACAAAGAGTTGAGAGTTTAAGGTGCACACATAGGCAAAAACTAGGCCTATTACAACTGTGTACACACAAATCTATACAGCAAGGAGATGAATCATCGCAGGCTTGGGGGAGGGGTCTCACAAAGACGAGGCCTAAGAGAAATGAGGTTCCAAAAAAGAGGGTCTAAGCCATGCTAGGAGTCCCCAGGCCGGTAGAGAATATAAATGTTGAACCCTGAGATCCAGTTCTTTCAACTCTGGAAGCCCGGGAATCCTCCTCAGGATTGTTAATCCTCAGTGAACTGTTCTGTCTTCCTGCAAACTTCCACTGTGGCCTCAGGCAGGGACCCTCCCCCACCCTGAGTCACCCACATGAGGTCCTAGGAGACCACTGTTGGTTGGCACTTCTTAGGAAGGAAACAAGTTATGTCATCAGGCCTCCACTAGTCTCCAAGCAGGTGACATACAAGAACAACGATATGTCACTGCCCTGAGGGGGCTGGGCCACTATTCCTTGCCTATTCCTGACGCACAGGACAGGCCCCTCACCATCTGCTGGCTAGTCTGTCAAAGCAAAGGAGATAGACAAACAGCTTGGGCCTAGAAGGCGCTCAGCATACAGAAAGCATTCGACAACTGTTTACTGGTGAGCACAAATCACAAATCAGTAGTTATTGGCTAAGTCAGTGGACCGATCGCCTGACTGATAGGATGAATACCCAGATAAGATTTTCTGTCCTTCTTCCCAAGTATGGGTGGAAAGCCAGCTTCAGTTACAGGACTAATTTGAGGGACCTTTGTTCTCATATGCAAGTTAGTTGAGCAACCATTCTCTAAAATTAAAATATACTAACTAGAACCAAGGAGGAGGGGAACCATTGCTGAATGGACCTCCCAGAGGTAGGAAGGCCACACCCCTAGAGACAATCCTAGTTCATCCTGGGATGATTATTAATAGAGCTCTTTTAGGGGCGCCTGGGTGGCTCAGTTCCTTAAGGGTCCAACTCTTGATTTCAGCTCAGGTCATGATGGCCAGGTTGTGAGATCGAGCCCCACCTCGGGCTCTGTGCTCACCAGGGAGTCTGCCTGAGAGTCTCTCTCCCTCTCCCTCTACCTCTCCCCTCCACCCCACTCTTCCACTCTCTTGCCCTCTCTTTATCTCTAAATAAAATTTTAAAAAAATAATAAAGCTCACCCTAATTTAAAAAAAAATAGAATCCCTTTTACTCTCCAAAGTAAAAGGACCCTCAGTTCAGGTGATGGGTTTTATGGCCACCCTACTCAGTGGGGCAGGACATGCAGGCGCGACAATTATGTGATAATATAAGTGTGAATGCCGGGTCGGTGGAGTGGGTGTCAAGAGCCCAGGTACCTGATTCTTATTTGTCCCTATGGAACCATGCAACTCAAGACAAGCCACTTAAATGATCTGGTTAACTGCTCTGGCTAGTTTTAATGTCCTCATCTGAAAAATGAAAGGGCAATTATTCTTCATACACCTGCTGAACACCTACTATGTGCCCAGTGCCATGCCAGGTGCTGGGGATTTAGACAAAAAATGGACAGTCCCTGCACCCAGGCCCTCAGTCCAGTGGGAGGACTGGCAATTAAATGTATTGTGACGAACCGGACAGCTGCTGTCCCTGCCTGCCCAGGGGCTCCGGGAGTGCGGTGAGAGCTTTCTTTGCTTGAGGGAGCAGGGAAAACCACCTCTGGGGGAAAACTTCATCTTACATCTCGAAGGATGTAAGGATGCTAACCAAAGGGGGTAGGCTGGGGAGGGGCATAAAGGGTGTTACAGGCAGAGAGAAAGGTTTGTGCAAAGGCCGGAAAGAAAAGAACTATTCATGAATGTGTACATCAAGCCCTCTAATCTCCCTTCCAAACTCTAGGATTTTGTGCTGAGCTTCTTCAGAAGTGGGTCACTGGATTCTCCGCCGGAAAGACGCTTGTTCAGAGGCCCTGTGCTATGTCCGTGTCAACCTGCCTGGGCAAAAGTCCTGTAGGTGCCGGCCCATTTTGCACAGATGGCAGGACTGAGCCCCCATCCTCTTTTGCAAAGAGAAAAAACACTGAGGTCCAGAAAGTCCGCTGACTTCCAAGGTTCCCTGACACACCAAGGCAGAACCGAGAGAGAAGGGTACTGTCTGCAGAAGCTGTCCTCTCAGGAGACCAAAGTTCCTTGCAGCTGCCTTGCCCTGCCTTGGGCTTCCTTGCCTCTCACCCCTGGAGAAGGGAAGGCCTCAGCCCCTGCCTTGGGCCAGGCTGCGCTGTACCTCCAGGCACCCGTCACACTTAGAGGTCCATGAACACACCAGGGAGATGGGTGTTGGGGGCTCACTTGGTTAGACGCTGCTTCCCCTGCAGGAACTCAGCTCAAGAACAATCTGGATTCGGGTGACCATGGCAGAAAGGTCTCCGAAAAAGAAGATCTAGAGGTGCTGGTTTTAGGTCCCAGGAGACAGGGTGCAAGCTGGGCATCTCTGGTCAGAGCGATCACCAGGAGTTGGAGCCAAGATCCCTGACTCCTCTCTTGGCCTTTCACAGAGCGGCTGCCATCTGGGAGGCGGGGCAAGGAGCTGGAGGATGACCCATTTAGATAACGGAGGGGAGGTTAGGCTGGCCTGGGCTGGCTTGGGCAGAGCGGGGATGGGTCGGGGGTGGGGGGGCTCACCAGCCCACCAAGCCTGCCGGAGACCCAGGGAGGGAGCAGGAATGGGCTCCGGGAATGAGGGGGGGAGCCGGAGCCGCCTCCCTTAAGCACCAGGCTGCGCCTGCCCCCTCCTTGCCACCCTCCTGCCCACTCTGCCAGGTTGCCGGGCAAGGCGCTTCCCTGCCCAGCCCTCCTGTGTGGTTTGGCTACAGCCCAAGGACAAGAGTCGCCTGCAGCCGGAGCCTCCCTCCCTGCTGCTGAGCACGCAGGTGTAGTCGGAGCTGGGAGGGCAGCGTCACACAGAAGAGGCCTTCGGCACCTGGCCAGGAGGAGCCCTTCTCGGGAGCAGGGGTAAAAGGAGAGAAGAGGACTTTGAACAAAGCAAAGGCCAAAGTGGTTTGGCTCAGGGAAGCGCAGCACAACCCACTGTCTTGCTCAGGGCAGCACAGACCCAGGATGGGGTACCCCAGGAGAGGCTTGGGCCTAGAGGCAAAGCCAGCCCTGCTGGGATAATAATTCCATGGGTGTCAGTTCCTGTGCTGAGCACTTGACCGATAGGATCTTCTGTCATCCTCTGAGAACTCCGTGAGGTAGGAATTATCATAAGGGCCCCTCTATGGTCCGATTCCCTCACCGACAGAGGAGGAAACGGAGATACACTGAGGTCACAGAGCTAGTAAGCAGGAAAGTCCGGACTGGAACCCTTATGGTCTGACTCCGAGCTACCACAGCCTTCCCGACGAGGTCAAGACCAGGAACGTTGTGTAGTTCACTCATCCAGGATCCCTCATCAGAGTCCGCATGGGTGGGGGTGGGAGTTCATTCCCAGTGACTTCCCACCCTTGGCACCGCCTGGAGCACTGGGAAAGGCAGCTTGTGCTCCCAGCTGGAATGACAAAGTGCAAGGAGGCAAGCCCGGGCTCAGCTCAAGGCCAACTCCCCGTCCAGGACTCAGAATTGGCCTGGGGTGGTCAAATCAGGAGTCTGCGTTGCAGGGATGCCACTAACCGGCCACAGGACAAGTCCTGTCCTCTCTCTGGGTCTCAGTTTCCCCATCTGTCAATGAAGGGATCAAACCATCTGGGTGATTTTTGAACGTTTTGACATCCCACGCAGCAGCCCAACATATACAAGACACAGAAGCATCCCTGTCCCAGATCACTGTGCACTTGGACTCCCCTAATGTTGCTCATGGCACCCCTTGGGCAGAAGGCGGCCATGCAGATCATAACCAAAGGCTTCAGTGGATTCTGCCATTCCAGGGGCCCCAGCAGGTGTTTTTCTTCTGCGGGGAGGGGCGGTCAGGGGAGTTGGGGAGAGTCACAGGAGGAAATGTCATTTGGATACCAGGAATGTACTCGGAGATGAGAAGATCCAGAGCAAATATTTGTTTTTCCTTTGATGCCCTCCTAGAGTAGCCATTAGTCCTGCCCACCCGCCCCTCCCTCCGGACAGTCCCATCTGGGCCCCGCTAATCTCATCCAGGCAGGCTGCGGAAGGGAAATACGCCAGAAAGGTAGACAGAATATCGGGGTGGGAGTCAGCCACCAGACTTTCCTCTGACTCCAGCCCCCACCAACAATCTCACTTCGTCCGGAGGGATGTCAGGGGCCCCTCTCCTGCCCCTCTCCCTTACAGGGAACCTGTAGCACCAGGTTAGCCTCTCTTGAGGGAGGGCAGTGAAGAGGCAGGAGTGGGGGTGGGGTGAGGAAGAGGAGTCCTCGCCAGAAAGGAGAAACCATTAGCCCCGCAGGCAGCTGCTCTCCGAGCAGGACGGAGACCCTGAGCAAGCTCCCAGCAGAAGTACACGGCGGTCTGTGGATCGGGGTTGGTTGGTTCAGAGCAGGCCCCACGCCTAGTGACCTTAGCACCCCGCACAGTGAGAGGAGGGAGGCTGGGGGTGCCTTCTGAATTCTCTCAGCTCTGATGTAATAAGAGCTGGAATCCCTGCCCACAGCCACCGAGGTTTGAAAACTGAAAGCTGTTTTATCTCATTCCAGAATCAATGAGATCTCTCTCTCTCTCTCTCACACACACACACACACACACACACACACACACACACACGGTGACCCAGGTCAAGAGTCTGATGGGATCTCAGCTTCAATCTCAGTTTCCCAGTTTCTGGGCCACCCCGGTCCCCCAACCCAGTCTGTCCTCCAACAAGAGGCACATGTGCCCTTTTGCAGCTAAGCCCGCAACAAAGCCTGAGCCCAGGGGTCTCAAGCCCGGAGCCTCACCGGGCCCCCACACTTTAAAGAAAGAGAAAGAAAGGAAAGCCAGGAAGTACATGATTGCCCAATAGCTGTAGGCTGGCAGCAGGCAACTGGGGACAGTGCCAGGCCCTAGCGGGAAAAACATACTCGGCCCTATTGATGAGGCCACAGTCCACTCCCTTTCTGCAGCAGCCACTCCTTCACCAATGAGATGACTTCTTAAATTTCAAACCAGGTACTGACTGAGAAAGCAAACAATCTGGGGAGGTGCTCCCGCACCACCGACACACACACGTACACACGCATGGCTCGTAACCGGCACCCAACAGAATTCTGCAAGACAGTCTCTAGACCACCTGCCCCAAAAAGCTTGTTAAAATGCCAGTCATGGGGGGAAGTGGAGGCGCCTGGGTGGCACAGTCGGTTAGGTGTCTGCCTTGGGCTCAGGTCATGATCTCAGGGTCCTGGGATGGAGCCCAGCATGGCCTCGGGCTCCCTGCTCAGCAGGGAGCCTGCTTCTCCCTTTCCCTCTGCTGCTCCCCCGCTTGTGCTCTCTCACTCTCTCTCTGTCAAATAAATAAATAAAAATCTTAAAAAAAAAAAAATACAGGTTATCTGGCCCCATCCTACACCTTTGGAATAAAATCCTCTCCATGTGGAACCAGACAGTAAGCATTTCAAAAGAAGCACCCCAGGTGATTCTTAGGCATGTGAAACATGTTTGTTAACTAACTTTTGGCAGACTCACTACCCTTTCAGGATTTGCCTTTCCAGACACAAATATGGGTTCTTCCTGCAGCTTCTGTGTATCAGGATCAATTTACACTCACATTTGTAGGGACGCCTGGGTGGCTCAGGGGGTTAAAGCCTCTGACTTTGGCTCAGGTCATGATCTCAGCGTCCTGGGATCGAGCCCCACATCGGGCTCTCTGCTCAGCGGGGAGCCTGCTTCCCCCTCTCTCTCTGTCTGACTCTCTGCCTACTTGTGATCTCTCTCTCTCTGTCAAATAAATAAATAAAATCTTAAAAAAAAAAAAAAAGACTGTGTACTCCTTGAAGACAAGAGACAAGTCTTATAATAAATAAATAGATAGATAGATACATAGATAAATAAGTAAATAAAATCACATTTGTAGCTCATTCAATCCTCATAGCAGCTTGGGAGGGAGGTTGTGGGGGGGGTCTTTAAATTTTTTGTGTAGCTTTTTTTTCCCCCAGTTTTGCACAAGGGTAAACAGTATAGAGATAAAATAAATTGCTCAAGTTCTCACAGATTACTACTACTATACTACCTATGCCCTCCCACCCCACATTCACTGGACATCTTTCTGAAAAGGCCCCAATCCCAAAGGTATCTTGGGACATAGTAGACTTTGCCCCAGAGCCTGGTTTCACATTTTCCAGAATAAAAACCCATCCTAATGAAACTTGGAGTCAGTTTTGGAGCTGGAAAGGACCTAAGTGTCAAGCCCATCTCCCCCCGCGCCCCCCAGCCCAGTCCAGCCCACCCCAGGGCACATCCCCACAGTAGGCTGGGCTGCCAGAGTGTAAGAACGGAGTTGAGGAACTGGACCTCACACATTCATCCAAGCACACACTCATCTACTAAATTCATACTAAGATCAGGCACCTTCTACTTCCTCTTCCCATTCCACTCTTTTGGACAGTATGCTTCAAGCAAAATTCAACTGAAGTCTCATCCTCCGTAGGGAGGCTTCTCGTCTCAAGATGGGACGCTATGCATCTTCTGTGCACCCTGCACGGGCCTCCATCTCACTACCTGGGCAGTCATCGTGTGCTGGCTACTGTTGGGGTTCTCAGGTCCAGCACATGCCCCACCCCCGGCCCCCACCACCACACACACACACACACACGCGCGCGCGCGCGCGCAAAGGCTCAATGTTGGCCACTCCACCGAGTAGGGCACTAGTCCTCGGCCCAGCCTGCCTGCAGCCCTCACCGTCCGCGGCCAAGCCCCGCGCTCGCCCCGCGCGGAGCAGCATCGCGAGAGGGAGTCGCACTTACCAAGCGCCCTGAGCTCTCCCGCGCCTTCTTCACCTTCCCGTAGGTGCCCTTGCCCAGGGTCTCGAGGAACTCGTAGCGGTGGCGCAAGTTGTGCTTGTGGTGGTGCCGCTTCACCGCCTGCTTCTTCATCGGCGGCTTGGGCGACTTGATGAGCCCGTCGGTCAGGGGCCGGGCCAGCTCGGCGGTCAGGGCGGGGGCGGCCGAGGGAGCTGGGCCGGGGCGCGGGGGGAAAGCCAACGGCTCCATGGCGGGCAGGAGGCGAGCGAGGGCGGAGGGGGAGCCGGCTGCGCGGGGAGAGCTAGAGCCCGGGGTACACGGCCCGCACCCGGGCTGGGAACCCGCAGCCGCACAACAGCGCGCGGCAAATCGCCGCGTTCCAAGTTGTTATAAACGCTCCGAGCCCGAGGCCCTGGCCACGCCCCCCGCGCGCCCATTGGTTTGCTCGCCTGCTGTATGTGACCAGGGCCGTCCGCATTGGCTCGCCCGGGCCTCCCGCCCCGACTCCTCCCCTAGCCGAGTCTGCCGAAGGTGTCAAAGGAGCCCCGCCCACCTGGGCCCCAGAGGGACAGGCTTCGCGGAATAGGAGACACCAGCGGAGGCTGCTTGGCTGGCTGGTCCTACTGGGGTCTAGAACCCTTGAGGGGCTCTAGAACTGCTCTTGCTTCTGAGTGGTACTTTGTCCTCGTTAGAGCCACCTGTTGTCCTTCTACTGTATGTGTTCTCTGTTACCAAGGGGCAATCCGACAGTACCAGAAGTATTATTTCTCCATCCTAATTTGCATCTCTCAAGCCAAAATCTATGAAGTCACTTGACCACTTCTTTCAGGCCATTAGGCGGAGAGGGGGAATGGAGCGGAATGGAGGCAGCCTGCAGTGAAGTGGGAGGGCTAGTGGAGAGATGTTCCTGGCTTCTGAGTTCACCTGTCTTCAATTCGATCAACCTTAACTGGATCCCAGAAATGTGGTTCTGGAAAGTTCTTACCTCTTCATCAAAGAGGGCTTCTAGGGTTGAGTGGCTCCCTCAAGATGTAGAGGAATTTATGAAGTGTTGTACGGAGGTGGAGCAAGGCAAAGGGAAACATTCATTCATTAAAAAATGCATTACAGGGGCACCTGGGTGGCTCAGTGGGTTAAACCCTCTGCCTTCGGCTCAGGTCATGATCTCAGGGTCCTGAGATCGAGCCCCACATCGGGCTCTCTGCTCGGCGGAGAGCCTGCTTCCCCCTCTCTCTGCCTGCCTCTCTGCCTACTTGTGATCTCTCTTCCCTCTGTCTAAATAAATAAAATCTTTAAAAAAAAAAAAGGCATTACACTCCTATTATTTAATTTGTGTTCCCTAAATCTTTATATAGCTGCAGATATAGTTTTCCTCTCCGTGATTTTGGAGGCAGGAGGACTGGTGGCAGGTCATAAGATTTGGGTTGGTATTTAAGGCCTGGAGCACTAGGTTCTAGAATCCCCATTCTGAGTGTCACTTAGAATGAAATGAGAATATCCATAGGCTCTCCTCCTTCTTCTAAATGTGAAGTGTAATAGAGAGAAAGAGACATTCCCCCCTGGGTCTTCATGCTAGCTCAATTTTTTGTAGTGGGTCTTATTTTGCCAAAGGCCATATAGCCATACAGAGAAACTGGCAGAGCTGGGATTCAGAGCCCCCACAGGAGGACTGTGTCTCTGGCTGTGTATTCAGGACATGCTGAAGATGGAGAAGGACCACATCTCCAGTGATTGCATTTTGTATTTAGTGTCTGCCCACTTTCCTACTTGCACTGATCCTTAGATCCTTTTGAGCGTGAGTTAGGGACAGAGAATGCTCCCTTTGTGGTGGGAGAGGATCTACTTAGGTAGGAAACCACTTCCCTTCCCCAAATCTGGGAGGTCGCAAGAAGTAGCCAAGTTGGTATTCTTCCTCTCCCAGCCTCCCTTCTTGCTCTGAGTCATCTGCCCAGACAGAATGAGGCCCAGGTACCAGTCCCCCAACCTGCTGTTTCCTTTCTCCCCTGAGATCCGAGATCCGCATCCATCCTGGGGCAGTCAGGGCGGGGGTGGGGCCATCCAGATGGATTAGGATTCTTTTTTGTTTGTTTGTTTAAAAAGCCTTTATTCATTTTTGATCAGGGTGGATTAGGATTCTTAAGAGGAAGCAGGAGTAGTATTAGAATCAAGCACAGGGCCCTGAGTTCTAATCCTTCTGACACCGACCAGCAAATCCCCTACACAAGAAGATGTGCTCAAGATGGGAGAACAGAATGCCTTCAGGGTATATAACAAGAGGCAGCCTTTAGCCCAGATAGGAGGAGGTCTTCAGGGGAAGTTTCCAGCAGGCAGAGCTGTTACGCTGAGACCTGAAGGATGGGAGACAATTAGCCAGATGACTCGACACCTCCTCATAAATGAGATGAAAGAATTGTACAGATAAGCCTGAGATACCCTTTCAGGCTTCATCTAGACTCCTGTAAATTCTTCCAGATATCCCCAATACTGCTAGTACACCTCTAGGCACAAAAAAAGGTGCTCGGTAGATGCTTATGAACCAAAGGAACGTATGTGTGATGGAATTCAAAGACTTAAGCGAAATCATCTCCAGATGAACATCCAGATGCAGTTCCCTCCATTACCACCCGAACTGTCTTCAGCCTTGGGGGGAGTCGATCTCCTCCGCCTTCCCCGCCGGAAGGAAGGGGCCTTGGGCCTTCCCCACCCCACTTCAGCTTCCTTTTGGTAGGAATGTGAATCCTTATTTAAGGAGCAAGCCATGCATGATCAAAGAGCCCAGAGAAAAGAATTCTGCCCCATTCCAGCCAGGGGGGCCCTGGTGGCCCCCGAGGGACTACAAGACGGTAGTGATGAGCGGACCAGGCTGCTGTCTGTCCACAGAGATGGACAGAGAGGGCGGACGCAGACGGAGACAGAGCCGGAACAGCCTGTGACTAGGAAATGGTGGTTCACTGCGGAAATTCAACTCTTGGATTCCTTACAGGCAGACCTGGTCTGTGGTGACAGAGTGAGAATCCCCTGACACGGAATGATTCTAGCCAGGGCCTCGGATGCTGCAGATTTCCGGACATTCCTGGGTCATGTGCTCAGATGTGGCCTGAAAGCTGGGCTGAGCTAGGCCATGTTAATCCTGACTGCCCCAGCATCCCCTCCTGGGAAGGGGAAGCCTGGCCGCCCCCACCCCCGTGTCCTATCACTGATCGCTGTGTGAAGGGCTCTGGGAATAACCTTTCTTTGGTTAGTTGTGAGAAACAAGTATCTGTCTCAGTCCCTACACACTACACAAGCTGTGCGCATGCGTGTCTGTATGGGTCTAGACTAGTAAAAACAGATATTAATCTGGCTTAGAGTGAGGACTTCTTTTTTTAAAATATTATTTAGTTATTTGACACAGAGAGAGAGAGAGATCACAAGTAGGTAGAGAGGCAGGCAGAGAAAGAGGGAGAGGCAGGCTCCCTGCTGAGCAGAAAGGCCAATGTGGGGCTCGATCTCAGGACCCTGAGATCATGACCTGAGCTGAAGGCAGAGGCTTTAAACCCCTGAGCCACCCAGGCGCCCCTAGAGTGAGGACTTCTGTGGGGCCTGGAGTGTAGGGTGCTGGCGGGAGGAGGGCAGGTGAGGGACATCAAAGTCATATTTTGGGGGTGAAGGGTAAAGCATTTCTTCTGAAAAAGAAATACATTTAAGATGAGCCTTGAGGGGTGACCAAGAATTAGCTCTCTGCCCTCAGAAAGTATACAGTTTAGTGAGGGAAATAAGAAATATACACAATTTATCATACAACCCAAGGCAGAAAGTAGGAAGGGCTTCAAGAGAAGTACCGGGTGCCATGTGAGGCGGAAGGACAGGTCCTGCTCTGGTTCAGGGGTGTGACGGAGGACCTTGAAGGGAGAATCGTGGGGAAAGGCCCTCAGGGATGGGCTGGAGGTGGGTGGGTGGAGGCGACAATGGGTGTGTGTGGAGGGGGTGGGGTGGGACAGGCAGGAGAGTTGAGAAGGGCCAGCCAAGCACTCTCTGCATCTGATAAACTTAAGGGGGGCTCCCAAGCCCTAGAGCATCTCCTCCCTCGGGATATACCTCCGTGTTGATACCTGAACCCAACTTTTCTTTTCTTTGGGAAAAGAGCTGCTGCAGGCTGGAGGGCTCTTCGAGCCTGAGACCCAACTATTATATTCCCTTTCCCTGGAGCCCCGAGGACAGGTTACAGCTCTCAGTCACCCCCAGGTAGTGGACAGTATGGCCTTGAAGGTGCTGCCCTTCCCCTCTCAGGGGAAGGTGGAACTGGTGGAACTATCTGGATAAGATCCTGTGAGTTATGGGGCGCCTGGGTGGCTCAGGGGGTTAAAGCCTCTGCCTTCGGCTCAGGTCATGATCTCAGGCTCCTGGGATGGAGCCCCGCATGCTCAGCAGGGAGCCTGCTTCCCACTCTCTCTCTGCCTGCCTCTCTGCCTACTTGTGATCTCTGTTTCTCTCTGTCAAACAAATAAATAAAATCTTTAAAAAAAGAAAATCCTGTGAGTTAGAAGTGGCCCTCCAAGATTATGAGGTGGGAGTCCAAAGAGAGGGTTGTAAATTCTGGAAGTGGCTGGCAAGTCAGGATGTCTGACTCAATGCTGCCCTCTACTGACCAACATAAGCCTAGCAAGCTATACGGGATGCCCAAAGCTGTGACCGCAAGCTTTGGTCTTCTTAGGTAATTATTCTTTCAATGAGCCAATCACTTCATTCATTCATTCATTCATTCATTCATTCATTCATTCATTCATTCATTCATTCATTCATTCAACAATGACAATAATAGGTAGCATAAATCTAACATTTATTGAGCCAGCCCTGGTTCTAACTGTCCTAGATATCATGTCCTGTCCAAGGCTGCCCAGCCCTGACTGGGAGTAACAGAGCTGAGAGGCTAACCTTTTGGGTCCAATACTGCAGCTTGAGCTCCTAAAGATGGTATTGCTTTGTGGCGCCCACATGGGCTCCGGAAATACAAGTTTGAACTAATGAGCTGCTTACAATCTAAATTTTGTAAGCCTTACCAGAATTGGGGGGAATCGTGTGTAGCAAACACTGAAAGCAGTCCCCCAGGCTGTCAATTACAATAGGAAACTGAATCTTATTCACAGGTTAGGCCTGGGAGGGACATGACCGGCCCTAGCTCTTCTCCCCAAACCACACGGCTTGTCTGTCTCCTGCCTGGACCTGCAGGGAGAGCTCATGCAGGTGAAGAGTCAGGGGTCTGAGTTCCAGCTCCTCTTTTAATGGCCAAAGTCCCCATTTGGGTCATGGTCAAGGACTTTCTCTCTTGGGAATGTTTCCTCATCTCTAAAAAGAGATTTGGATAAACCAACTCTGAGTTTCATTTCAGCTCTGCCGGGACTCCGCTGCTCTATCTAAGAAACAAAATCAAGAACAAATTAGAAATCTCCATCACTCCCCTTCTTTTGCCCACATGACAGGTGATTCCATCACTACAAGACATTCAGGGGCTTCACTCCCTTTCCCAGCCCCGGGCTGGAATGATATTTTGGCTCAGGAATCCGCAACCCAGGCTCCAGGTTGTGCTCTGCCTCACCCCTAACTGACTATGTCTCTCTCGCATCTCTTGGCAACTCTGTGGGCAAGAATTGTTGTTGTCTTTTACACAGCTAACACACGGCGTGCTAGCCACTGTATACATGAATTCCATCCTCGCCACAACTCTAGGAAGCGGGTGCTGGCATATGATTCTTCCCATTGCACAGATGAGGAAACTGAGACACAGAGAAATTCAAGAAAAGCTGGCAAGTAGGGGAGCCAGACCGGAGCCCAGGCCATCTGGCTTCAGAAACAGCTCTCATAGCCTTCATACTTTAGCTTAGAGACGATACTTGATTTGCCCAGAGTCTCAAATACACTGTGCCTCTCTATGTCATAGTTTCCTCAACCTGAGATGTGCCTCCTACCGACCTTGTAGGCTTTCTGTGGGCTGAAACCATGTGAAGGGGTCAGGCTGATGATTTCCTATGTCTGCTTGGGTTTTCGCTGAGCTGGGGTGCTCTCAAGTCCCCTCCCCCGCAGTTCTGGCAGAGATTCGTGTGCGTGTGCGCGCTGGGACAACAAGGGGCTTATCAGACTCTCTGAGCCACAGCTGATCTGATCTGGGTCGCAGGACTGGTAAGATAAGCATTGAAACTGCCCGAGGCGGTTGGGCAGTCTGCACCGGGGAAGGGAGAGAGGAGCCTGACTTGGGCGGAGAAGAGGAAAGGGAATTGGGACTGGGAATTACTCTCAGTGCCGGTTTTCTAGCCAGAACAAGGGCATTCTGAGAGCTGGGAGGCAGGGCAGGTGGCCTTTGTGTAGACTTATGGCGGGGCTTCTAGGCAGGGTTTTGGAAAGGGTCTTCTTGCCCTATTGCTGATGGCAAAACGAAAAGATCTTTCTCTTCCGCCGCTCCTCATTCCTGTGTCCTTTTCTCGGTCCCAGAGGCTGCGTAACTCCCGTGGCTGTGGGGTTTGCAGGCGGGATGCTTAGGACTGGGGTAAAAGTTATCATGGGATTCACGCACTGGGCGCCCGGTCACCAGGTACTTTCCATTGACTGATTCCGTTGTGCTGCTGCCTTAGTCATCAGAGAGCGTGATGGACTGAGATGGGACAGAAGATATAAAAATAAGGGACGCCTTGGTGGCTCAGTCGGTTCAGCATCTGCCTTCAGTTCAGGTCATGATCCCAGGGTCCTGGATCGAGCCCCACATCGGGCCCTTTGCTTAATAGGGAGCCTGCTACCCCCTCTCACTCTGTTTGCTGCTCCCTCAGCTTGTACTCCCTCTCTTTCTGTGTCAAATAAATAAAATCTTAAAAAAATAAAAATAAATCCTCATCTTTACAGGGTCAGCGCTTCACGTCCAGTATTTTATTGATCCTTCACTGATGCTGTGAAGTCAGGGCCTTAGTTAGGTTGGATCCTGGGGTACAGAGGCTGTTATGTCCATGAGGCAAGGGGTACATGAACCCCAGAAAGGCAGTCAGAGGATGGGGTTCTACATGTGGCTCTACCCCCGGTTGGCCACATGATCTGGGGCCGGTGACTCCGTTTCCCCACTTCTCAGTTCCTAACTCACTCGTCAAAAGAGACCCTGAACCCGGAAGCTCTTTGTAAACCGTGAAAGGCTCCCCAGCAGCCGGGGGTCTATGGTGGTGGCTCAGAGCTCAGAATTTCGTATTTCACCTAAATGGTGCTCCCTTCAAGGGGCCCGGTGTGTTCTTCCTCCTGGCCCTGCCTCCACAGCTGCCCCCCCACCCCCGCACTCGGGAGGGGGCTCCGGAGAGGGCCAGGCAGGGCAGGGCATAGGAGGTGGGCCGGGAGGGAAGAAGGTGCCACCTCCCTGCCCCGTGTCTGGCTCCCACTGGCAACCTGAGCCCTTGGCCTCCCAAGCTGCTCCTGGAATGTAAACCCCAAACAAAGCACATTCTTGAGCCCGTCACCAGCTCCTGACCCTTGGTAAGGGGAGGCCAGAGCCAACATTTCTCTCGGCCCTGAATGACACAGGCATAGTCTGGTGCTGGGGGCTGTTATCACAAGCCGGGATTAATAGGCTGGCTGTCCCCCAGAGCTTATGAAAAGCCCAATCCTGAGCCAGTCCCCCCGTCCGAGCCTACTGCAAAGGGAGAGAGCACCCGGTTCCTAAGCGAGGGGATTTGAAATACTGCTGATTTCCTGAATTTGATTCTTTGTGCCAGCCACGGGCTGTAGACAGGCTCCGAGGAAGCGGGGGCATTGTAAAGGTTACTCTCAATGCTAGAGCTGTCTGTCGGCTCTTTGATTTCTGACTTTATTCAATTCAGTTGTTTGCAACACATTTATTTCATCGGTTATTTGTTACGCGTGTAGACATGGCGCGCCCAGCTCACTGTAATGCTCTGAGCCCTCAAGGGTGAATGGCATTGTCACGGTCCTGAGGAGAATCTACAGAGTTTTGGGGGAGGGCATGTGTGGGGGCAGTGGCCGTATTCACCAAGTACTCAAGGGGCAGGGACCCTAGGCAAGGAGGGGTGGAGGCGAGGAGGGGAGGCGGGAGATGGGACCTGTGCCAAGGGCCTCAGAGGCCCAGACTAAGGCTGGGAATTGCCTGAAGGGTAGAGGGAGCTCCCGGGTATGCTAAGGTCGGCCAAGGACAGTTGGAGTCAGAGAGTTCCGAAGCACAGGGGCTCTAAGGGCGATGCGAAGGGTGGACTGGAGAGAGCGTTGGGGGCGCACCCGCAGTGGGGAGGCTGTGACTTGGTGCTCATGCGGGAGGATGCGGGGGTGAACCCCGGTGGTGGCGGCGGGGCCAGCCGGAGGGTGATATGGATGAGAAGACTGAGGTGGTGTGGTCGTTTGTCACCAGGGCTGAGCTGGCTTTCTACAGGTGTTGGAGGCAGAGGTCTGAGGCGAACAGAGACCCATCCAGAAGGGTCCCCAAAGATGGGGACGCTGGATCCGGATAGGGGAGCCTGGGAAAGGGATCTGTACTTTACTATTCCCTTACGAATGTTTGCTTTTAAGGATGTGAGTTGTTAAAAACTGAGATTAGGACCAGGCCTCACTTTCTGTTGAGTGGCAGGGAGTGTCCCCAAAGTCCCCTTCTCATCTTCCAGATAAGGAGGGTGGGGGGGGGCTACCATCTGGGGACAGTGAGTGGGGCCTTAGGAGTCCCTCGCCTGGAAGGCACAGTCACACTCTCCCTTGTAAGGCCGAGCAGAGGAGGAGCCCGGAAGGCCCAGCTCAGGTCCAGGTAGGCCAGGCCATCAGAGGCAAGCCTGGAATCCTCACTCCAGCAATGTGGAGGGTATGAGAGAGGCTGGGGGGAGACAGACTTCTCTCTGAACTGCCTAGAAAACTTACCAACTTGAGGGGTCCCCTCAGGTGACCAGACTTCACATGCTTCCGGGCCTCCAGCCCCTTATCCGCTGACCCTCTGAGTCATCTGCCAAATGTTTCCTCTTTGGGGGGTGTTTTGCAGGAAGAAACTAGATTGTCTCAGGAGAGTCCAATCTGGCTAAAGAGGAAGTGGGCCTGGGGCTCTAGGAATTCTTCCCGGTTCTTCCCCTCAAGGAACCATCCCCTAAACTCACTCAAGACACACTTCTGAGGCACTGGCTGGGTCCCGGGCATGAACCAGGTGCTGAGTACGTGAGGACAAGCTAGAAAGACTGGGCTCCCCCACTTCTGGAGCTCATGACAACGAATGGAAATCACCATTTCCCCATGTGTAGAACAGACCGATCCCAGGCTTGCCCGAGCTCACAGGGAGACAAGGATGCCGGAGCCCCTCCATCTTCCTGGGCTTAGCATTTCGAACCCCTTACATGGTACATCCCAGCTGATGTCCTTGTCGCCTCTGAGTGCTCTGTCATTTGAAGCCATGCCGTGCTGTGGTCAGACGTCTGAAATCAGACATGGCTCAGTCACTTACTAGCTTGGGATCTTCAACAAGTTATGTAATCTCTTCGAGCCTTAGCTCTCTCATCTGCAAAATGGGCACTCCTTACCTCATCGAGTTGATCTAAGGACTGAAGTGAGGGCTTCACTGCCTTGTCAGATGGTGTGATCCTCGCTCTTGTTCTACAGATTGGGAGATGAAGGGGAGAGGGGGGAGGGGCCTTTCTAGAGAGGGATGGTGACTCGAAAGCCTCCGGGGGGCGGGGGTGGAGGGGGCGAAGCGGGGCCCGGAGCCAGGCCATCCCACCCCAGATCCCTAACCCCACAAGGCACAGACTCTGTGGTTTAGCACTGACAGTCCCTGCTTTCCTAGCTCAGCGAGTCACCCCCAAAGTCTCTCCCAGGAGGGACCCCCAAGAGGTAAGTCCTCCCTCAGCAGATACCAGCTCCCGCTCTTAGTGGCCCCCATGGGTTGTGGTGTCCAGTCTCCCATTCTCATAATGGGGAGATCCTTTTTCAGGCTGACTGTGTCCCTGAAGTTCTGACCATTTAAAAATGCTTCTGTCCCATCCATGGATACGGTATCATTTTTTGTGCTTGGAAAGCCCCCTCCTCCAACACACACACACACACACACACACACACACACAGCTTTGACCTCTCTTGGAAAGGGTGGAGGGACCCCTGCTTGTAAACACCTTTCTCAGGGAGGGTGGAAGGGGAGGGCGGAAGGATGGGGGCGCGGACCAGGGCTGGACTTGGCAGTGACTTCGCAAACATGCTGTTCCATCCCTCCAGGATCTGCAGTCCTTCCAGCACCTTCTGCTAACAGTTACTTCAGCAATGAACAGACCCCAAATAGGGGTGTCCAGAAGCAATAGGAAAATCTCCCCTGCAATCTGCTCACCAGGGGGCACCCGCAGGCCTCCTCTGACCTGCATGGGAAGGCCAGGCTGGGCCAGCAGGGGGCAGCACCTTTCTGGGGCTGGACGAAGGGAGAAAAGCCCCAGGTTCTATTTGTCCTGAAGGCACCCAAGATCCTCCAGGAGGAAGCAACGGGCCTCCTCTGTTCCTGCGGGTGGGGAATGGGAATGAATTAGGCTGCCACACAGTAAGCGCCATCTCACCCCCCAACCCCCACCCCCGTAACCCTTCCCAAGGCAGGTTTTCTTTGTATCCCCGGTGCTGGTACAGCTTTTAAAAATAACTGGGACTCAGAAAGAGGTGCTCTAGGGGCACCCGGGTGACTCAGTTGCTTTAAGTGTCTGCCTTCGGCTCAGGTCAGGATCCCAGGGTCCTGGGATCGAGCCCTACATTGGGCTCCCTGCTCAGGGGTGGAGGGAGCCTGCTTCTCTGGCTCCCCACTTCCGCACCACTTGTTGTCGCTCTCAAATAAATAAATAAAATATTAAAAAATAAATAAATAAATAAATAAATAAATAAATAAATAAATAAATAAATAAAATATTTTTTTAAAAAAGGGTGCACTGCAGGGGCTTAGTCAGTTGGAGTCTTAGGATAGAGTCCTACATGGGGCTCCTTGCTCAGCAGGGCGCTTGCTTCTCCCTTTGCCTCTGCCTCTCCTTTTTCTCTCTCTGATAAATAAATAAATAAGTTCTTTAAAAAGGGCAGGCGCCTGGGTGGCTCAGTCGGTTAAGCGTCTGCCTTCAGCTCAGGTCATGATCCCAGGGTCCGGGGATCGAGCTCCACATTGTGCTCCCTACTCAAAGGGAGGCTGCTTCTCCCTCTCCTTCTCCATCTGTGCGCTCTCTCTCTCTCTCTCTCTCAAATAAATACATAAATCTTAAGAAAGGAGAAAAAGAAAAAGAGGAGGAGGAGGAAGAAAGAGGTGCTCTACAAGCTCCAAGTCTTTAAGTCCACGAGCGATCCCCTTTCCACTTGGGGTAAGACAGGAGTGAGCTTCAGCTGAGGGAACTGAGGCCAGCCGTGAGGACATCGACTAAGGAGCGCAGCCCTTCCCGCCTCCTAAGTGGGGTCTCGGCGCCGACGAAGGAAGAGCTGCCGCTGTGCGGGGAACGAGGTGACATGGCGCATGGAAGTTTGGGGATAGAACCTGCTCAGTGGGAGTGGCCAAGGACAGCAGGCCGCCGGGGCCCTATTTAGTCTGCGACCGACCGCCACAGGGACAGATTTCGGGAGTCCCCTCTACCCATCAAGACACCCGTCCACCCCACCCCTGCACCAGCTGCCTGAGAGGATAGGAATATAGATTTTAATTGTTGTGCTGCTGCTGTTAACCCGACTGCAGTCAATCCAGACTTGGTGGATTTGGGTGCCACAGTGTACACGAGAAGGTTTTGCACAGAAACACCCTGGGGCCGTTGGGGACAAAAGGGCCAGGGAGGGGTGGCCGAAGGAGAAAGTGAGTGAGGAGGGCAGTGGGAAGCAGAGCCTGGGCTGGGTGTCTGCTCCTTCCTCATCATTGCCTTCCCATCAAGGACCCGAGCGGCCTGGGTTCTTCCAGGCCGAGGCTGCTGGCCTGGCCTGGTCCCTTTGAACCTGACTTCCCTTCCAACTCGGCGGCCCCTGCTCCAAGGCCAACTCTTGCTGAGCAGATGAGGGCTAGGGCAGGCCCGCTGCTGACTGCCAAGTGGGGAAGGGATGTGAATCACAGGAGGGAAGAGGGGTTTGGGACGCCTTGCAACCCTTCACCATTTTCCATCCCAAGAAACCCTCAAACTAGTGCAGAGGGGCGCCTGGATGGCTTAGTCGTTAAGTGTCTGCCTTCGGCTCAGGTCATGATCCCAGGGTCCTGGGATTGAGCCCCACATCGGGCTCCCTGCTCTGCAGGAAGCCTGCTTCTCCCTCTTCCATTCCCCCTGCTTATATTCCCTCTCCTGCTGTGTTTCTCTCTGTGAAATAAATGAATAAAATCTTCAACAACAACAACAAACTAGTGCAGAGCTGGGGAGAAGACAGTGATACCTGTTGCCTTCTCCCCCACCCACCTCCTATCCCGGCCGGGGAGGCGGAACTCACAGGAAGGGGAGGTAACGGGTACCCATGGGCCTTCCTCTGCCTGAGCAGGAAGGGAGGAGCCTCCTCAGAGCTCAGCTGGGCTCCAGCAGGAGGCTGGCAGAGTCCGGAGTCCGAGGGTCTTCTTACAGTTTTCCTGGGATCGTACAGTTTAGAGGTGGAGGGAGGTCCCCCAGAGCCCCAGGGCCTGACCCCACCAGCTGTTGACAGGAGCTGGCTTCCTGGGAAGTCACCAAACTGCCCTGATGAGACAGTGTCTGTCGTCAAGAGTGGCGTGATCTGGTGTGGGGCCGCAGCGCCGGGCACAGGGGCAACTAGGAGTCAGAGACGCACAGCGCTTCCGCGGCATCGCTCAGACCCTGGCTGACGCCCCCCACAGCCAGGAGGCAGTTCTTGATGACAATGCTGGAGCAGGCGCAGCGGGGCGTGGGCATGGTGGGGAGGGCCTCCCACTTGTTCTTCCCCGGGTGGAATGCCTCTGCCGTCTCCAGGACCGTGGGCTGGTTCCCTGAAAGCACCAAGGGAAGCGAACCTCACGAGGGAGCCCAGTCAGGGATCCCTGCCCCACAGCGCTGCCACCTCCCTGGCCCCCCTCTGGAATCCACAGGTAGAAGCCAGGGGATCTCAGTCCCCAGGCTGCAGATCGGCTCCCTCTTGACCCTGGGCTTGGCTCTTGTCCGACAGCCGCTTCACCCCGCGTGCCTTCTCTCTCTCTCTTTTCATCTCCTCCACCCTCTGCTTTGACCAGAAGTTTCTACACACTGCCGCTGCCTTTCCTTTGCCTTTTACTAAACTGCTGTCCCCAAGGTTTGGCTCACATTGAGCTCCTTTCATGCTCGAAGTGGGAGTCTGTCCACACTGCGTGAGCTCTGGGCACCTAGAATCCCAGCGGCGCAGGTCTCTCTGCCCTATTGAGGTTGGGCTCCTGCCTTCAGAACACCACTACTCTCTGCGAGGAGTAACCCAGCATCCTGAACCCATCACAAAAATCGGTCTAATCAGACTGCTCTCCCAGTCCAAGATGGAGCTGGATATCCAGGGAGTAAAAGAGGACCAGGCTAATCCTACCACACTTTTGTCCCCAGGTGTTCCCGGATAGGGCCCCAGGGAGCTGTGCTTGGCAAGCCTGCACTCCGTGGTCAGCAGCTTGTCCTGCATGTTCTCTTGGCCTCAGTTTCCCCTGTGTAAGAGGACGGAAAGAGTGCATGGGGACCTGTTTGTGGATATGTGGGAAGGAGTGTTTTGAATTACTTGGGATAAAGTGGTAGGCAGGCAGTGTGCAGGAAGCAGCCAGAACCTTCTCCTATGCAATGCAGAGCACCAAGCATCCACTGAGCCCCCGACCCGCAGTAACAGCCTGAAAGTGTGATCCTTACCGAGTCCTCCAGCCACTACGACCCGACCGCTCAGAGAGCCGGCCACAAAGTCCGCCCGCCGCTTCTTGAGGAAGAATGAGCGTTCCATCTTCAGCCAGCCCCCTACGGGCCATGGATCGTGGCAGGATAAATTCAGAGAGAATTAGAGGCTGATCTGCCCCACCAAGTACACACCAGTCCCCAGAGCTCCCACCCAAGGCAGAGGTCCACTCCATCCACCCTTTGTGCTCTGGGCCTAAACTACACCTCCTGCTGTTTGGAATGATGTGCTCCGTGGCCTCCCCACCTCCCACACAGGCTTGTACAGTCCAGGGAACTGTAATCCCCTGCAAAGAATCACCTCGTTCTACCTCTGCTCTCGTGGGCTCTGAGCTGGAGAGAAGGCTAAGTAGAGGCAGTGAGCGTGGGGGGTCAGGATCCTTCTGGGTCTGCATCGGTAAAAAGCAGGCAAAGCCCTCCCTCCCCTGGCCCTGCCAGTTTGTTGTAAGAAGAGAAAATAGATGGGAAAGGCTTGGAGACAAATAACCAGGCAGCCAAGAGGAGCCCTGTCCAGCTGGAGGAAAGCGATCCCCACAGTACCCCAGAGTGGTGAGGGCTGTCCAGACCCCCGAAAGCCTCCCCCTGCTGGGTCAGCAGCTCTGGGCGGGTGGATGGGATGGGGGGAAGGTGTGGGGAGTCAGCCAGAGGCATGGTGGGCAGTGAGCGGCCGGTGCCCTGCTCACCCTGTTCCATGTCGAACACGTCCATGGTCCGGAGAAACTTGGGCTGTCGGTAGAGCCGCCCCTGCCTCAGGCCCCCCAGGCTGTAGAGGCGGTCATCCAGAGTCACAAAGCTGGAGAAGGCCCGCTTGCTGGGAATGTTGGGGAACTTGGTCCAGGAGCGAGTCTCGATGTCGAAGACCTCAAAGGCATTGACCGCATACTTGGACTGTCGTCCCCCTGGGGGCCAGAACGGGGTTAGAGGGGTGGAAGAAGGGGGGCCACGGTAAGTACCTGAGGGCAAGGGCTGGGTTTCCCCTTCTGACTGTTACCCAACTGCACAGGGAGCGCCCCGCGTGGAGTGCTTCCCATGGGAACGGACCCCAGGGAGGGAAGGAGAGAGAGGCGCGGCACAGATAACCTGTCCTTACCTAGCACATAGATCTTGGAGCCTCGGAGGAAGGAGGTGGCAGCATATCTCGGGGTGGGCATGGGTGCTAGTGACACCCACATGTCCTTGAGCATGTCATAGTGTTGGAGGTGGTTGTGTGGACGGAGGTCGAGGCCCATCCCGCCGGCTGCATACACTCGGTAATCTGAGGAGAAAGGCCACACACAAGCCCCTGGCTCAGCTCACGGACATGATGAGACAGGCCTATCAGTAATCGCCTACCAGGCCAGGCTCCATTAACCACTTGGACACCAGCGCCAAGCTCAGGACAGGTTTCCAACCACTGCAACCTCCCTGAGTGGGGCTGATGGAACAGTGACAAGTCCCTGCTGGGGTTAGCCTGGGTCTTCCTGAAACTGCGTCAGGCCCGCGTGCCTTAGTCTTCCTTGGTGCCCAGCCCTTGGCTGAGCCTCGCACGGGGTAGACTGTGGTGGAGCGGAGGCCGGGACAACCCTTTGCAGGTTTTGTCCTCTCCGGTTCCTCCCTCCCAGGCAGCTAGAGGGAATGCCAAAGAGGAGGGCTATTCCTCCGATGTCCTCCAAGAGTGGACTGTTGCTTAGGCAATCCCAGGTTGGAACTCTCCAGACCTGGCAGGAGCCTTTGGAAGTGAGGTCAGCCCTGCGGTCGCTGGCCTTGTGGGACACTGGCCTGCTGCTGGTTTTCTCTGTCTTCCCCACCCGGGAGAGTGCCGTCCTCCTTCATACACTGGGAGGCTGTGGGCTCCAGAAGGAATCCTCCAGAATGGGACAGGCTTAGGGGTGAATGGGGGGGGTGGTTTGGAAGACAGAAGACTAGCCCCGTGAAGGAACCCTGCCAGGGCACTAATCTGGGTGCTCTGAGAGGGGAAGCGAGTTCCTTCCCATTTTCTGTTGCTCTCCGCCGCAGGTAGCCTTGCAAGGCATCTCCCTGACCCACCGCAGCAGAGGATGAGCAAGGCGTCCGTGTTTCTGGGGGCCTCCCTCCAGTGCCTCCTGAGGCCTGAGACACAGCTTGCCCTACCCCCTCACCCCACAAGCCACTCTCCTTCCTGGGGACCCACCCGTGCCTGGGATTCCATCTCCCAGTGGCCAGTCTTCACCGCTTCTGGCCCTAAGAGGCTTTTATTCTTCCAGAGAATTATAAAGATGAATACTATTTCCTTCTATTGAGTACTACCTCCAGTCTTACTGAAAAAGGAAAAAAAAAAATCCCAACCGTGGCCTCAGGGCAGGAGACGGGGCCTGCTGACACTGGGAGGACTTCCCTTACACAAGCTCCGCCTCGCTCATCCCCGTGTCACCCGGACACACCTCCAGCTGAGAACACTCCGTCCGTGCCACGCCACCACTCCGGGGCCAGCTCCCACTCAGCCCTTCCCAGTCACCTGGCTGTCCCCCAACGGCAGAGCTGGGCTGAGAGCAGCGGCTCGGGCCTCCCATGGCATCGGCTTTGCCCTACTTGCCATTCGTGACCGAAATAGTCGTTTTCTGTTTCTTCCACTAGATTATTAGAGAATTTGCTCATCTGTGGCCCCAGCATTCGCTTCAATGCCAGACACACAGGCATAGGAAAGCTTATCAGACTAACTGCCGAACCCATTCAGTGCCACGGTGAAGGGCACAGGCTCCATCATCACTCATTAGCCCTGTGATCTTGGGCAAGGTATTTAACTTCTTCGGGCCCCACAGGGCTTCCCTCCAGAATGAGGGTAATCAGAGCACTTACCTCATTGCCCAGCTTGTGAAGATTAGAGGGGCTAAAATATATAAAGCACCTACGGTAAGGGCTCAATAAATGTTAGTTCTTAATCTCCCAGCAGCATTTATCGAGGTCTGGGGACCAAGATAAATTCCTTCTCTTTTTCCCCATAGGCCTCTAGGTCCCTGTCCTTCCTACTCAGAGTTGCTGGAGGCCCCACAGGCCACCGCCCTGAGGGATTCTGGGTTAGGGTTTCTCACTGGTCACCTCACTGGTCAGACCTGGACTTTTGAAAGTAGGGACCAGGTCTTCAGGCTCTCTCCTTCCTCCCTGGGACCTAGTACTGTGCCAGGGACAGAGCAGGTGCTCAAGAAATACTGCTTCCTGATCTACAGTAGACCCAACAGGTAAATGGGATGGTTTTGCCAGAGAGGGAGGGAGGGTTACATCCTACCAAGACTGTCTGAGCTGCACTTGGGGTCTTCTAATTCCTGTTGGACCATTTTCCATAAAGCCCTTTGCGTTGGACACCTGAGTGGCTCAGTCGGTTAAGTGTCTGCCTTCAGCTCAGGCCATGATCCCAGGGTCCTGAGATCGAGTCCTGGGATCCAGCCCCACCTCAGGCTCCCTGCTCCGCAGGGGGCCTGCTTCTCCCTCTGCCACCCCCCCTCACTTGTGCCTTCTCTCTCCCTGTCAAATAAATAAATCTTTGGGGGGGGGGTGGGGAAAAGCAGCAGCAAAAAACCCTTTGTGTTTCAGCAAAAGAGCTTTTGGAGCCCCTTCTGTGCTCTGGGCTATTCTAGACCCAAAGAGAAAGAAACAAGGAGTTTTGAGAAAGTGAAACAAAGATCAAATAACCTCCTGATCAGTGCATGCTCAGTCCGAGACCTGTGAACCTGGGCAGGATGCTGCAGGAGCATGACCCTCAGGAACTTTCTAGTCCCCATTCATTAGCATCTCTGAGATTAGGACCCAAAGGGGGAGGTTGAGGGTAGTGGGAAAGGCCCCAGAGTCAGGCCTCAAAGCCCCACAGGTAGGGCCTGGGGATGGTACAAGGGGGCAGCGAAGGTTCCCGGGACCCCAAATATGTGTCTGGAGGTGTTGGCCCTTAAAAGGCAGCTGTCAGGGGATGAGGTCCTGTGGGTGGGAGGCTCTGTCGTCCTGAGGAATGAAGGGGTCTAAAGGGACACAGCACTAACCATTTAGCTCTCCCCTCTGGCCAGGCCCGCCCGGCTCCCCGCCAGGAGCCTGCTGGAGCGGAGTTCTGGCATCACACGGAATTACTAGACACTTCACCTGCTGGGTCTGTTTTCCCATCTGTAAGATAAGGCCAGCGGGTCTTCAGTTTCAGTGTCTATTATAGGGATCAAATGGGATCAGGACTGTGAGGGTGGGCCCCCCGACTCAGTGTTGGTTTCCATCCCTCTCCCCGTGGCCCCCCATCCCTCCTCTCTGCCCTCCCTCAGCCCGGGCCCCACTCGCCTTTGGCCGTGACAGAAATGCCCATGGCGGCCTCGCGTAGCACGCTCCTCTTCTTCCATTTGCCCTCATCGATGTTGTACATCTCCACGACCTTCAGGGGCAGCTGACTGGTGCCCACACCCCCGATCACCATGATCCGCTTCCCCAGGGCGATGGCGGCCACCCCGGCCCGGGCTGTGGGCAGGGGGGGCAGGGCGGTCCACTGGTCGGCCTCGGGGGAGTAGACCTCAAAGCAGTCCATGGGGATGCCGTTGTCGTCACATCCCCCGATGGCATAGACCTGCCCCCCGCTCTCCAGCAGGGAGCAGTAGACCCGGCGGCTGGGCAGCGGCGCCAGGCGCTTCCACTGGAAGTCCTTGACGTTAGGCACCTCCATCGCAGCCCCGGGGGCCCCGCCCGTCGCACCCCTGTGCCGGCGGAGCGCCAGGGCGCCGCGGGAGGTGCGAGCCCCGCGGGCCTCCCGCTACTCCGCGCCCCCTCTCGCCGCCTCCATCTGGCTCCCGTCCGCCGGCTCCCGCCCGACCCCGGGCAAGGGCCCCGACGCCGGCCAGCGCTTCACAGTCCCTCCAGACTGCGCGGTCCGGCGGCGTCCGCGCCTGGCCCTGCGGGAGGGATGGGGCGAATCAAGGGCGGTCGGGGCCCCGCGCCCTCGCCTCCTCGCGCGGCGGGCCGAGCGGGCTCCCGGCTCCTTGATCCTTGCCAACTTTAAAGGAAAGACGCGGCGGCCGAGGGCGCCACCCTGCGGCGACATCGAGTCCCGCAGCGCCGGGTACCCCGCCCCTCCGGACTGGCGGCTCGGACGCCCGCGGGGCGCGCGCGGGGCGGGGGGCTTTCCGGGGCTCCCGCGCCCTGCTGCCTCCCCGCGGAGCGAAGAGTCAACACCTCTGGGCGCCGCCGCCTCCCTCCTCCCGCCCCCCTGCCCGCGCCCTCCCGCCCCCGCCCCCGCGCCACTTACACAGCCAGGCCCGAGAAGCGCGGCGGCGAGGCGCAGACAGCGCATCAGCAGGGAGCGGGGAGCGGGGAGCTCCCCCGCCCCGGGGTGGCGGGGAGCCGGGGAGAGGGCGCGCTGTCCTTCCCCAGCCCGCACGCCGCCGTCACACATGCAGGCAAGGAGAAGGGACGAGCAGCGCGAAGGAGAAGCGGAGCCGCCCGCGGGGAGGAGGCCGGCCCGGCTGCTCCGAGCACCTCCCCACCCGCAGCCGCCACACCTGTGCAGGAGGCCGCGTGCGCCCCGCGGCGGAGCAGGCCGTGACCTCTTTACATAAGCGCTGGCAGTGCCCGCCCGCGGGGGAGGGAAAGGGCTCCGCGGGAGCAGCTCACCTTGTCTACGGGGTCAGAGGGGGCGGGGCACTGGAGCCAGGAACCCAGAGGACAGGGACCAGACTCCATCCAGCATGGGGCTGGGGGGCGGTTTGTGTTTGTTTTGGATGAGGAGGCGGAGAGTCCAATTACCCAGTTTATCTACAGCACACAGACCCGGTTCGTGACAGGCTGGCTCAATAGTCAGCTTTGTTTGGGGGAGGTAGAATCAAATGATTTAACCTCATAGAAACAAGTTCCGTGGGTGTGACACGCACGGACCTGACGCAGGTGCACCCAAACATAGGGGGCGCACTGACCCGCACACCTCGGCTGACTTAACACATCGCCCTAGCTTCTCCCATCCGGAAACAGACGAGTAACTGACAAATGCACAGACGTGCGGACACATAACCAGAGACACCAAAGTAGATAGACGAACACACGGGGGGACTGTCCCACTCCCATCCCTTCTGCACACACCTTGAGAAGGGGAAACCTGATTATTCAATGTTGGCACTCAGCACCAATCCATGGGGCTTGCCAAATAGTTTTCTCAAGCCACATTCTCATAGCCTTTTCAATATAGCAATCCCCTTATAACAAAGGTGCCCATGACACCAGTGGGCCCCCTGGTCTGATGGACTGCAAAGCCTGTGGGGTCCTCCTTCTTCCTGGTTCCTCTGAATACAGGCTTGAAACACTCAGGCTTGAGAGTCTGACAGAGGTGGGTCTGAATTCTGGCTCTGAAATTATTTAACTACTCTGAGACCCAATTTCCTTATATCATTTTAATTTAGTAGTAGAAAATAACACCCTTTACCTAGTTTCCCTCGATGGTAACATCTTGTAAAACTTACAGTACGATAATATCACAGCCAGGCTATGGCAATTGATCCGTGAAGGTACGAAACATTTCCACCACTAGGATTCTTCCTGTTGCCCTTTTATCCCCACACCTACTTACCTCCCACCCCTTGCTCCCTAGCCCCTGGCAACTATTAATCTGTTCTCCATTTCTATAATTTTGTCATTTCAAGAATGTTATATAAATAGGATGGTACAGTAGGCAACCTTTCGGGATTGACTACGCACACCCCTCCTGGCATAATTCCATGGAAACTCAGCCAGGTTGTTGTGTGTGTGCCAATAGTTCATTCCTTTTTGTTTCTGATAGTATTACCCACAGTATCCCTATGCAGCCATCAAGAAAAATGAAATCTTGCCATTTGCAACGACGTGCATGGAACTAGAGGGTATTATGCTAAGCGAAATAAGTCAGTCGGAGAAAGACAATTATCATATGACCTCTCTGATATGAAGAATTTGAGAGTTGTGGGGGGTAGGCGTGAAAAATGAAACAAGGTGGGACCAGGGAGGGAGACAAACCACAAAAGACTCTCAATCTCACAAAACAAACTGAGGGTTGCTGGGGTGTAGGGAGTAGGGTTAGTGTGGCTGGGTTATGGACTTTGGGGATGGCATGTGCTATGGTGACTACTGTGAAATGTGTAAGCCTGATGGGTCACAGACCTGTACCCCTGGGGCAAATAATACATTATATGTGAATAAAAAAATAAAATAATATGATCAATCTAAAAAAAAAAAAAGTACCCATTGGATTCCATGGTATGGATGGATCCTTGTAGACTTTTGTAAAGATTAAATGAGATACCATTTGTAAAAGGCTCCATTCTGTTTCCGACACATAGCAAGGGCCTGGTAAATCGCTGTTAATACCATTGCTACCAACTATTGTCAATAACATGCAGAAAAATGGAGACAGAACAAACACAGACATTTTGCCCCTTGCTCAGGAATGACTTCCTGTGAGAAACAGAAGTCACGACTCACAATAGGCCTATCTTAATATCTTGAGTTCTTGGCTTAGAAATTCCCCGGTTTCTTTTAGTTTGAAGTCTCTGTACTTTCAGAGTAAGCACCTCTAGAACCTTCAGAGGAAGGTTGTGTTCTGTTTTCTCTATTCAGTAAAAACTCATAAATTCCAAAAGAATGTGGTCTGAATTAATGAAGTTTTACAGGACACACCAGATATTTCTCTTCTGTCCTAGGGATCCCAATCCCCCCGGGGGGTCTAGAGACTAGACTCTCAACCCCCAACTTGAGCTGTCTTCACAAAACCAGCACAGACTAATCAGGAAGACTGAAAGCCAGAGGCCTTCCTCAAAGGGGCTCCTTGGGGTGGGTCTTCAGTCTCTTTTACCCACTGAGCCTTTTTAAGACAAAAGGAAAAGAAAAACACTTATTTATTTACTTTAGAGAAGGGTGGGGAGAGAGTGTGAGCAGGGGGAGGGAAAGAAAAGCTCCAGTAGACTCCCCACTGAACCAGCAGCCCGCTTGGGGCTCCATCTCACAAGCCTGAGATCATGACCTAAGCTGAGATCGTGATCTGAGCCGAGATCATGACCTGAACGGAAATCGAGTGTCGGATGCTCAACCCACTGCGTGCCCAGGGGCCCCTTGCCTACTGAGCCTTTTACCGGAGTAGTGAGGGAGGCTCCCTGTGCCCCCACCCACCCCAGCGGGGGCAGCAGAGTTCCACACGACTTTGACTTTGCGTTTGCAAAACTCATCCAGCTAACCCAAACCCTCACACATCCATTTTCTCATGATCTTTGAAACAACTCCGGGAAAGGTAGCCGGGGCGGGTACTAGTCTTCAGTTTCACAGACGGGGAGTCTGAGACTTCGTGAGATAAAGTAATGGACTTGTGGTCCCTCGACCTAGGGCGGGTATGGTTTGTGAATGCCAATTCCAACAGTCCTCCTCTTTATCAGTTAAATCACCAATGAAAGATTGCGTATTCTTAAGGACACCAGCCTTTCCCACTCCCACCTGGCTTCCGGCTTTTGGTTCAGTTACAGTGGAGGAAGGAGTCCAGGCCCCCAAAGGGTTCCAGCGACCGCTCTCTCCCCCCCTTGCCAGACTGTGTGCTGGGCAGCATCTCTGGGAAAGGACTGGACTCCAGCTCCAGAAGAGGCCCTATCCTAGCCGAACGCTCATGTTTTGCAAGCACCACCCTCTGTGAGGACCACGAGATCTCGGGACTCAGACCCTTGGAAAAGTACTGCGAACGGGATGCCTTTCAGGCCATAGCCTAATTGCTCTTTCTGGAAATACTGGCTTCTCCCCGTCTCCCCCACGCCTTCCCCCATGGCTCTTCCTCCCAGCGAGGTGACATCCTTTCATCCTTACATCAAGTGCACATTGAGGAAACTTGTAACCTAGCAACCGCCACTTAAGATTCCCTGAGTCCCGGGCGGTTTCCACGCCTGGGCAGAGCGCACCAAGCTGGGGCCTGAAGGTGCGCCCAGCAGAGGCCAGGAGTCCGGGGACCGCTTTGATGCCTCCCTACCCCGCTGTAGAGTGAGGCCACTTTCCCCGTCAGGACCTTCTTCCTCAGGTCAAAGCTAAACCCTTCTCGCTCTGACACCTGCGTCGCATCAGGCCCGTGTTTCTCTTCTCTCTTTAGGAGTGTTCGACTTTCCGCCTTGGTGATGAGGTGGCACGGGATGGTGGGGAAGCGGGGAGAGGAAAGCGGATGAAAGTCTCTAACAACAAAGCCTCTCGTTGGTTCTGTGGAATCTCTCTTACTGTGATATTGCTGCGTCAGCCTGCTTACGGAGGAGCTCCAGAAAAAGTCACTCAGGGTTTTTTTTTTCTGAAGTCGCACCTTGGGTTTTTTTTAAGGTCCATTTTATTTATTTATTTTTAAGATTTATTTCCTTAATTGAGAGAGAGTGAGAGAGAGAGCCGGAAGGGCCCAGCAGACTCCCCGCTGAGGGCGGACCCCCCCCCCACCTGGGGGTCTGATCCCATGACCCCATGACCTGAGCTGAAATCAAGAGCCAGATGTTTAACTGACTGAGGCACCCAGACGCCCCAAGGTCCATTTTGAATATAATAAAATGCACCGTAGTGTTTGAGTTCATTAGCTGTTCCCCAGGAGCCTGGCGCCACCACCTTGAGGTAGGTCATGGGGAAGTCAAGGGCAGGGTGGGAGGGCAGTTTCTTCCCTGTTCACTAGCGGAGTCCCAGCACTGCCGTCCGTGGATGGAGGAGCCATGTAGGGCCGCAAGGGCCTGGTGGAATTCGGAGTGTAGGGCATGTTTTGGGGGGATGGGGAAAGAGGACTTGCTTAGTTATTAGAAGCTGGAGCAGCTCCTTCTCCCTCCTTGGAAATACACCTGACCTTCCCGTCAGTGGGTATCATCTAGACGTCTTCTGTGGGGTTCCATGCAGGCTGGAGGGACGTACCAGGAGCTCCCCAAGGCCGGGATCACCTCTCTGATTCTCTTTCTGCAGTGCCTCCCAGAGTGTGGGGTGGGGGAAAGTGGATGGAGTCTGGAATCAGACAGACTGAATCCTGGCTCGGCCGCTCCCCGCTGTGTGACCACAAATAAGTAATTTATATCCCTGAATCTCAGCTCCTCATCTGGGAAATGGGGAATAAGAAAATCTACTTTCTAGGGACGCCTGGGTGGCTTAGTTGGTTGGGCACCTGCCTTCAGCTCAGATCATGATCCCAAGGTCCTGGGATCGAGTCCCACATGGGGCTCGCTGTTCAGCGGGAAGCCTGCTTCTCCCTCTGCCTACTCCCCCTGCTCCTGCTCATGCTCTGTCTCTCTGACAAAAAAAATAAATAAATAAAATCTTAAAAAAAAAACAAAACAAAACCACCACCACAACAACAAAAAAACCAGAAAAGAAAATCCACTTTCTAGAAGTATGTGAGGAACCAGATGCCAGCACAGATCCTGGGCACGTAGAAGGTCGTCCTTCCTCCCTGTGTGACGGCAAGTTCCCGCACCCTGACTTTCCGGGCATCCAGGCCAGTAAGCCCACACGGCAGGTGCCGGTTCCACCAAGTAGGCACCTTCCCAGGGCTCACACTCCCCTGTGCCCAGCCACGTCTTCGTCTGCGTCTCAGGCAGGCTTTCGTCCCCTCCTCGCGCACGAGATCCCCTCCACTGCCTAACCGGCCTCCTGATCTGCAGAACGGCTGGGGCCCTTCCTGTGAGAATCACCTCTG
>CM053618.1:20295047-20345173 GCA_028646535.1 Procyon lotor
TCATGATCCCAGGGTCCTGGGATCGAGCCCCACATTGGGCTCCCTGCTCAACAGGAAGCCTGCTTCTCCCTCTCCCACTCCCCCTGCTTGTGTTCCTTCTCTCTCTGTGTCTCTCTCTGTCAAATAAGTAAATAAAATCTTTTAAAAAATGGGTGTTCAGGGGCATCTGAGTGGCTCCCCACTCAGGGCAGAGTCTGCTTAAGACTCTCTCCCTCTGCCTGCGTCGCTAACCTCTGCTCACTCACGCTAAGTAAATCTTAAAAATATATAAAAATTAAAGAATTTTTAAAAGATTTTATTTATTTATTTGACAGAGAGAGCGAGGGCAGTCCGCAAAAGCAGGGGGAGGAGCAGGCTTCCCGCCGAGCAGGGAGCCTGATGCAGGATGCAATCCCAGAACACTGGGATCCTGACCAGAGCTGAAGGAGTCACTTAACTGACTGAGCTACCCAGGCGCCCAATTAAAATATATATATTTTTAAAGATTTCATTTATTTATTTATTTGACAGAGAGAGAGAGAGAGAGATCACAAGTAGGCAGAGAGGCAGGCAGAGAGAGAAGGGGAAGCAGGCTCCCCGCTGAGCAGAGAGCCTGATGTAGGGCTTGATCCCAGGACCCTGAGATCATGACCTGAGCCAAAGATAGAGGTTTTAACCCACTGAGCCACCCAGGGGCCCCGAAAATATTTTAAAAAATAAAACTGTGTATTCAAACAAGTGCTTACACACAGATGGCTCCCAGCAGCACTTCTCACAAAGGCCAAAGGGTGGACACAACTCGGATGTCCATTAGCCAATGAATGGGCCAACCAAGCTGGTACATGCATACAGTGGAATATTATTTGGCCACAAGAGGAATGAAATAGCACGAATACATACTACAACATGGACGAACTTTGAGAACATCGCACTAAAGCAAAAGAAGCCAGACACAAAAGGCCACACACTGAAGGATTCCACGTATGAGAAATGTCCAGAAGGGTTCAGTCCACAGAGACAGAAGCCAGACTGGTGGTGGCCAGGGGCTGGGGGCAGGGCAGGAGTGCACAGTGGTTGTTTCCTGGGTCTGGGTTTCCCTCGGTGGGGAGGGGGGGGATGACCATCTTCTGGAACTAGACAGAGGTGGTGATTACAAAACCTGGATGTGGAAGGCGAGGGGTCCTCCAACCTGCTGGTGGCTCCAGCCATGGCTCCAACGAATGTCCTATCACAGCGTGGGCCTGCGGGAGGCTACCTGGGTCCTTCATCTCACGGTCTCATTTTCAACACAGCAGAAGCTCTTTCTAACTTACTCCCCAGCCCCTGTCCTGGGGCTGGGTCCCGATCGCTCAAGCCCTGGTCATTGGGGGGTGAAGCTCCCTGGGTTCCCCAGCCAGAGCATGGCAGCAAATGTGCTACCCAGACATCACCGCTCCTCTCTCGAAACTGTCACAGGCCACCTAGCCCTCTATCCGTGCCCCGCGGCCAGCACCACACCTGTTGTGGCCCCAGCACCATGGCCTCCCCCCGACCCTGAGGCACCTGACCCCAAGATGAAGCCCTATGCACGGGCCAGGCAAGTTCTCACAAGGAGAATGGAGGAGGGAGGGCCACGCTCCCTTTCACGATGCCATTCCATCCCCGGGAGGCCAGGTCATGCCCCCCACCCCCCACACACTACCTATCAGCCAGGGCTGAAGTCACAGACCTTGTTCTAAACCGTGACTCAGATTCAAAAAGTCCTGGTGAATGTTCTGGAAGATGGGACGTTGCCTGGAGCACCAGGGCACAACTTTCTCTCTTCCTCTCCCTGCTTCCTGCACCTGGAAGCACCCCTTCCACGTGGCCTCCCGGAGCGTGGCCTCTCCCCCCTGCCCCCTTCCGGCAACTCTGAATGAAGCCGGATTAGGCTCGCTGCCAGGTTACAGGCGCTCCCGGCCGGGCTCCCTCGACCTCCTGGGGCTCCCACCTCCTCCCAGGCCTGAGCTCACGTCCTCTGGGAAGCTGGGTCCAGACGTGGGGCAACGGCTCGCCCCCCTGCACACCCACCAACCAGCCTGGCCGCCCGGATCCCCAAGGCCAGGAGTACACGGTACACACTCCAGGCCTGGAAAGCATCCCGGCTTTCAGGAAGCTCCGTGCGGGGAGGGGAAGGGACCAGCTATCGTGAGATGGGGATCGTGGTTCTAGTTCTCCAGCAACGGACTAAACACACAAAGCGATCTTCAAGGAGAACCGTGCCGACAAGCATCACTCGAAAGGACAGTGTGCTCCACGCCTGTGCTCCCAGGTCCCCATGAGACCGCAGAGGGCTCCCAGCCCAACTCCCCACTCCATAGGACAAGAAACACCCTTCCTGGATTTACAAAGTACTACTGTTAGGGTCCCCAGGGCAGGCTGACCCAGAAGATGAGGACTTCCTGCCATCGCTCTCTGCTTGGGGATCGGAACACTAAGGTCTCTCTTAGACAAGGAAAAAAGGGGAGAAGGGAGGGGAGGAGAAGAGCCCTAGAGCATCTATGTTTTCCTTTAGGAAAACAGGCATCCCCTGCCACCCTGGGACAGGTGGCCTTCAGGCTCCCTCCCGGGGTGGGAACAGAGGGTCTGAGGGTCTGTGGGTCTGGCCGAGCAGCCTGAGGTCCATGCAGGTTGCTGGTCCTGAGCAAGCCTGGGCTTTCACAGGCTGGGAGCCCTGAAGGCCAGTGTGATGAGGGCTGTGGGTCCCACGTGCCTCAGCAGAGACGCTGCCGTCTGCTGACTTCTGGCCCCAGGCCTCTGATCTGAGCTGCCCTCTCGGAGGGGAGAATCCTTGGATTCACTCTTTCTACCAGTCCAGTCCACCTGCCTGGAGAGGAGAAGGGACGCAAGCCAGGGCCAGGACGGGAAGGGACAGACGGCCAGCGAACATCCTTCAGCCTCAAGAAGCATTGTGACCTGATGGGGAAGTGGAGAGGAAGGGGACCTGACGTCTCCCACACCAACCTGACGCGCCAGCCGGAGCTGGAGACATGATCCCAGGCCCTGGACTGGCCTGGGGGGCTGCCCCCAGCCTCCCAAATCGGCAGGCCCAGCCCACGGGGCCGCCGCCTCTTACTCTGCCCAGTGGGGATGGGGGGGCAGTCACCCAGTCGCAGCTCTGGACGCACCACCCCAGCTGACCCAGGCATCCCCACGTGGGAAAGGCGCGGGGGGAGGGGAAGGGGACGGTACCGCCCGGGGGTGGTTCCGCCGGTGCCTGGGAGCCTAAGCGGCTTTCCTCCAGAGGGCAGGGAGGCAAATGCTGAGAACACTTCACGGGGCACACGTGGGGCCGTATGTAGCCCTGTCCGCCGGGATACAGTGGGGTGACGAACTCCTGCAGCGAGGCCCCAGCCACAAGGGGGATTCGAGGGGCAGGAGCCTGAGGGTCCTGGTGCCCTTTCCCCCGTGCCCCTTCCCTCCGGGCATGGCATGGCCTCAGCGGCTTTACAAGGACCTGCATGCGGAGCACAGACGAGGAAACGTGCTCGCTTGCCCCCTCGGGCAGCACGTGCAAGCTCAAGGCTGCTGGGCGCTGGGGTGGAGGCCACCCGCAGCCCACAGGCGCCCCCGCCCACCGGGCGCTCAGGGCCACCCTCCTCTCTCCCTCCCCCGGCCCTCAGCCTCTCAGACCTCCCGACAGGCCCCCCACCGGTTCTGGTCAGATCCCTCCCCTCCCCTCAGTCACCTCATCCCCGGCCCCGCAGACAGCGAGGCCCTTCTCCACACGGATGTCCTGCACACTCCGCTGCCTCTTCTCACCCACTGCCTCCTGGGCCGGCCCGGGGCCTCCCTCCCGCCCTGCGGCCCCTCCCTCCTCCATCCCCCGAGTTCTCCAAAAGCTCCAGGCACCGAGCACTTGGCTCCTTCTGGACTCCCCACCGTCCGCCTAGGGTCGGGGCTCTGGGACCTTCCCGCCCCTCTCTCCCTGGCAATGTTTCTCTGTAGACAGAAGCGATCACAGGCACACGCCTCCTACTTCACATCAGCTCCTCCGGCTCCAAGACCACGGCCACCGGTTTCTAGAGGCCTCTGTGCTAGGGTCCAGCCATGCTCCAGCACGAGACCCCCTGACCCGACCCCAGGGGCCCTCCCGACACTCCTCAGGCTAGGCCTGGAGGCCTGGTGTTCACCCCCTCCTCCCCTCTCCCACCCGCAAAGAGTTCTCTGTAATGGGGAGAGGGGGCCACACCCCGAGAGACCAGAGGGTGAGCACGAGCTGCTGGCTTTCTCCCAACCCTGCCCCGTGACCTTTTCTCCTCCCACCCCCTAGGGGCCTCACCTGTGCGGGTCCTGCGTCCCGAAGCCGCGCTGGTGAGGGGGTGCCAGGACCTCTGAGGCTCCAGCTTTCCCCGGGCTGGGCCAGGCCCCCAGGGTCACAGTCCCTGGGGAGCAAGGGGCTTGCCAAGGGAAGCCGGGGTCTTCTAGCTGGCGTGCCCAAGCTCCCAGGCTCTGCAGCCGCCATCTCTAGCCTGAAGCCCAGCCTGGGGATTAGGGGCGGATTGCTCTGGGAGATTTCCCCTCCCCTGGGGCTCACGGGCTGCTCCTTCCCATCTGGGAGGAGACAGGCAGGATCACTGAGCGGGTGGCCCCAGCTCTGAGGAGGTGCCCCACCCCCGCTCTGCCCATCCCCGAGCCCAGGGCCAGGGCTGCCACAGTGAGTTCAAGGTAGGTAAGGACCCCCAGGTGTGATAGGCAACGACTCCAGCCCTGGTAGGGGAGGAAGGGATGCAGCACGCGGGGCCGTGTGGACCGGCATCACTCACCCACCTAGATGGGCACTCTGCGCCCTCTGACCCCCTCCCATCGTGCATGCCTCCCACCCTCAGAAGCTCTTCTCACAGAGTCACGCTCCCATGAACTCCCTTTCCTCACCCCCTAGTGGAAGCGGGGCTCCTAGCCAGGCTTCCAGGATGGCAAGATCTCGAAAGCCAGAAAGGCTGGAGGCTGGAGGGGACTCCTTGTCAGATCCTAACACGGCCAGCTCAGCCTGGAGCCCCCCGCCCCCCCGCCCACTGGCTTATGGCACCATCACTGCCAAGGCACCCTCCCTGCCGGAGAACCCCCCGAGGGAGTCAGGACTCAGCCAGCCTCACCAGCGGGACTCCTCTGCTCTCCGATTTTCTTCCACAAATCCACTCTGCTCGGACACCACTGCAACTACTTCTCCACTGGCTTCTGCTCCCCATTCCCTGCTCTCCTACACCCCCCGAACCCCCCAGCATGGCCCAGGCCAAAACACTTTAAGATCAAACATGGAGGGCAAACTCACAGCAGTCCCTCCCTCCTTGGACTTCATCTTGACACTCCCAGCAGGAAATCCCGTGAGTGGCCAGCAGAGGGGGGCAGAAGGCCACGGTTGAGGAGATCACACCGAGGGCTGGTGGCCGCAATGGCTGGCAGGGTTTAGGGCCCGGCTGGGTGTCTCAGGGAGGCTTCCGAAGCAGAATCACCAAAGGCACGGATCTTGCACCTCCTCGAGCCAGGCAAGGGACTCAGGGCTTAAATACTGAAGGTCCACACGTGGTAGGGTGGTCCCAAGAAGGTGCAAAGAGATAAGGAGGGTCCAGGGCCTATCTCTGAGGCCCAATGCCAGGGCACGCAGCCAAAAACCAAGAGCAGGAGGCCCCACACCCTGGGCTCATGAAACCTTACAAACATCAATGGTGGCCGATGACGGAGTTTGTGACCACAGGAACCTAGCAAAAGTCCCTCACACAGGCCCCCCAATTTCCGGGGGGCCAGCTCAGCCGGGTGCAGTCAGGGAAAACACTTGCGGCAGCGTCCAACATCAGCAGAGAATCCCCCTCCCACGGTATTCGATTTTTACTTTATGCTTTGACATTGCGCACGGTTCCCCTTGCATAGTGGTTATGTGTACATAGGCCTTAGGTCTTCCTTCCCCTAGGAAGGTACGAATCCCATCCGAGCCCCTCACTACGTCCAGCACGGGACTGCCCCTCCCTCCATATGCAGAATGACCAAGTGACTTAGCTGCAACACACACAGCCATCTCCTGCGGCCCTGCCGGATGCGGCCACACACACAGCCCGGTCTTCTCAGAAAGACGTCCCTCTCCTTCCAGGACTAATGATAATCTTATAAAATAATATCTAAGGCAAAGCATATGCGGACCAAAATTTTCAAAAGCATGTTTTCACACTCATTCTTAATGCAGTCTAGATACGAACCTTTTGGCTACTTCAAAAATGATCATCAAAAGACTTTACCTTTTTCTAAATCCGTAGGAGCTCTTACTGATTTCTTCCCCCCAGTATTTCTCAGTGCAAAAGTGTGGGGTTTTTTTTTAAAGATTTTTTTTTTAAAGATTTTATTTATTTGACAGAGAGAAACACAGCGAGAGAGGGAACACAAGCAGAGGGAATGGTAGCGGGAGAAGCAGGCTTCCTGCTGAGCAGGGAGCCCGATGCAGGGCTCGATCCCAGGACCCTGGGATCATGACCTGGGCCGAAGGCAGACGCTTCACGAGTGAGCCACCCAGGCGCCCCTAAAGATTTTATTTTTAAATCATCTCTACACCCAAGGTGGGGCTCAAAGTCACAGCCCTGAGATCAGGAGTCACACACTCCACCAAGCCAGCCAGATCCCCCTGCAAAAGTGTTTTCTTTTTCTTTTTTTTTTTTAAGATTTTATTTATTTATTTGACAGAGAGAGAGATCACAAGTAGGCAGAGAGGCAGGCAGAGAGAGCGGGGAAGGAGGCTCCTTGCTGAGCATCCCAGGACCCTGAGATCATGACTTGAGCTGAAGGCAGAGGCTTTAACCCACTGAGCCACCCAGGCGACCCCAAAAGTGTTTTCTAACTACTTAAGAAATTTTGGTTGGAAAACATCCACAACCGATCCAAAAAGCCATAATTCTAAAGGTCTTATTTTTGCAAATTATGTGTCAAGTCAAATCCAGCATAATGCCTGGAAGTGCTTCAAAAAATGTTTGTTGAGGGACGCCTGGGTGGCTCAGTTGGTTAAGCCGCTGCCTTCGGCTCAGGTCATGATCCCAGGGTCCTGGGATCGAGTCCCACGTCGGGCTCCTTGCTCAGCAGGGAGCCCGCTTCTCCCTCTCCCTCTGCCTGCCTCTCTGCCTGCTTGTGCTCTCTCTCTCTCTCTGACAAATCAATCAATCAATCAATCTTAAAAAAAAAAAGTTTGTTGAATAAATGGAATAATTAAAAAAAAAAAAAAAAACCACCACCACCCACCTCTCCCCTGCCTCCCTCCTTTCTAGGCTCCCCCAATCTAAGACCTGCAACCTTTCCCAACAAGCAGAGCAGAAAAAGGCCGTGTCTGCAGGAGCCCAGATCTGGGGAAGGGGCTGGGGAAGCCAAGTTCTGGGCTCTCTCATGAGCTCTCTCCCTGTCTGGATTGCCCACGACCATGAAGGCTCAGAAGCACCAGAAAGAGGTTCCTGCAAAATACACTGACCCACCAAGATGACCCAAGGAGAGTCACCGTCCACAGGCATCCGGGGTCTCCCTCATGGGAGGGGTCAGCTTCGGGGACAGCCCGTCCATCCGCACTGTAACTGAACAGGCGCGGGGGGGGGGGGGGGGGGAGCGCAGGGGTGAACCAACAGTCTGCTAAGAGAAAAGGAACAAACAGGAGTCAGGGGGAGGCCTGCCAGGCAAGCCAGAGGAAGAGAGATCCCTTTTCCTCTAGCGTCTGTTCTTGTCTTTACACATACGAAATGTTCCCAGACCTGCCAAGGACACAGAACTTCCTGCCCTGGGCGTGGGGAGCAGGGAGCCCAGGGGGGCTTTGTGAGGTTGTAGGAGAGGTGATGTGTGAGCCCGCATAGGCCCTGAGGCTCAGCATCCCCAAGGGCAGTGGGAGGGATGTGTGAAGAGGAGGGGGAGACTGGGAGGCTGAAGGGGGAGGCAACACAGGAAGACTCGCCCACTGGGCTCCAGCGATGGCTAAGCCTTTCGGAGGCACAGCAGAGGGCCTGGAGCCCGAGGCCTGCCCTGAATCCTCTGCCTGCTGCGCACTAGCAGTACGGCCTCTGTGGGGTCTATACCTGCCCCTTCACCACTCCAGGAGAAGGCTGCAGGACCCCCAAAGCAGCAGGACCCCCAAAGCAGCAGCCCAGAGGAAGAGGCCTTCAGGAATGAGAATGGGGTGGGGGGATCAGGAGGAAAGAGAAGAGGGTGAGTGAACCCAGCCCTGACGCTCTCCATCGCCAAGCCTTAGTTTTCCTGGCTGCAGAATGGTACATATAATCATCAACTCCCTGGGCTGCAGTGAAGCTCAAATGGGAACACACCTGACACGCCGTAGGTTTCACCAAACGAGATGACTCGCACTGAGGCTCCCTTGCCCTACGTGCATGTCCTTGCACACGCACACGCACCCCAGTCACTCCATGGGAGACGGGGAGTACCTGGGAGACAGGGCCTGGGACAGAAAGAGCCAGAAAAGCAGCTGCCACCTGAAGCCAAGTGGAGGGGGGCAGGAGGGTGTGGGAGGGCCACAGTGGGCACTCAAGCACGGGCCTGGAAAGGACACGAGCCCCAGAGCAACCTTCTTCTGCAAAGAGAAGGTGCTCCTGGGCTGACATCATGATGTGTACTTGCCGGTAGGTCCCGGCCGGCCCAGGAGCCCTGTGGCTAGCCGGGACGCAGGCCCCACGTCAGCCGAGGCAGGGCAGTCCCTGCGGCTCCCGCGCACGGGCCCAGGCAGCTGGGCTGGGGCACTCTCTCCACCTTCCCAGTTAGCCTGAGTCCGGGTGACAGATGGGCTGGTGCCGTCCTGGGAGGGGACACTGGACGGGAGCCCGGCTCCTGCACTGCACCAGCAGGGCCCTGGGCTCTCTGTTGCTGAGCTCCCCCCGTTTAGACTCCACACTTTTCTGGTCTCTTCCTTTGCCTTTTTTGTGGTTCTTCAACCCCCTCCCCTTTTATCTTCCTTCTTACTCTTCTTTCTCTTGGGTGGGGGGAGCGCAAACCACATATTCTGAAAGATGGGAAACCTGAGAAGCCATCGGCTTTAGGAGCTAAAGACAGCTAAATTTAGTAGCTCAGAATAGAAGGTGAAGCCTTCAAAATCTCAGGCTCCAGGTGCGCTGTGAAAATCTCTCAGTCAGGATCCCTCCGTGGGAGGCTGCTGCTTCTCTACCGCTCATCTCTGAGAAATGGGGCTTGCAGAAGGGGGTCAGCATTCCAAGGCCATCCCCTACCACTCACTTGGCCACCTTACTAGAAGGTGCATTTTCTTAGAAACTCATGTTACCACAAAGGAAGTTTCACAGTCCTCAGGATGAACTACAGCAACGAAGGTGGGCATGTTTCCAAGGCGCAGGGGGAGAGGCTGGGCCCCGTGCGCACGAAAAGCAGGCAGGAGGCCACTCACCTCGGTCACTTTTAGGAAAATCAAAATTGGTGTCAGGGAGTAGAAAAAGATGACCGATAGCCACGCCCTCTCCTGGGCGGTGGGGACACTGGGGACAGGTCCAGGAGAAAGTGACCCAGAGAAGATGCAGCACCTCCTTTTTGGACAGTTTTTAGGAAAGCAGAGCACTTGCCCCCACGCCCCCACGCCCCCAGTCTATCTGCCAGGAAGAATGTGGAACGATTCCCTTCTGAAAGCACAGGGCGGAAATGCAGAACTCCCGGGTTGTCCTGCCGACTCCAGGGAGACTCCAGGGCTCCTCCCGTCCCATGAGCTGCCCTGATTAAATGAGAAAGGGAAGTGATGGCGTTCTGGAAGCTGTGACGCGCTGCTCCGCCACATGCCGAAGCCAGCCGGGCTCAGAGGGACGCGGGCGGCGAGTCCTAGGGGCCTGCGCCCCGGAGAAGCCAGGACCCAGGCTTCTGGGGCCCAGATCGTATGTGGGTCTGAATCTGCCTGCTCAGGCGGCGAAGAAACCTTATATAATGAAGTTAAGATTACAGAGCGCTTGTCTTTCCAGGCACCTGAAGGAGGTCACGCTATCGCTTTGGATCTGACTGAGCTTCTGCTGAGCGTGCTCAATTATTCACTAGCCCTGGATCCTGGCCCAGCTCCGGGGTCCCGGGAGTGGGCTATCTGGAGATGTGGAAGGGATGCCGTGAGAATTCCCCCAATCCAGGCTGTGGTGAAGGCCCAAGAGGACGGAAAAAGCAGAAGCATGAGAGTCAGGCCCTGGAGGATGAGGGAAATGGGGGCTGGGGCCGTGAGGCAAGAACAGTCATCCTAGCACCTGGCAGAGGGGGGTGGGGAGGGAAGGTCGGACAAGGCTACTGTTCCCAGAAATGTCACTCATTGCCTGCAGCCCCCACACTGCAGGGCAGGGGAGCCCTTGGTTCCCAGAGGCTAGCAGGAATGCAGTAGGGGGTGTGTATTCACCCCTCCCTCTGTTCCAGAGCCCTCTGCCCTGCGGGATATAAACAGAGAGAGCCTAGACTGCCCATGAGAAGAAAGAAGAGGCAGGAGAGGGGATCAGGTTAACGCTACTGTATTTCCATTGTCTCATCTGGCGCTAGAGGGGACCAGGATCATGTTTCACATCTCAGGGATGTGGCGGATCCAGGGAGGAATGCACACGGTGGCCGGGGAGACCCAGGCCAGCCCCCATGACCCGTGCCCATATGGCCAGCACTGGCTCCTCGCCGTCTGGAACCGGATGAGAGAGCTCCCACTGCTGCGGACGGCTACTGTCTCTGGCTTGGGGCTCACACCCAAACCTTGGGCACACCTTCCGTGGGGGTACAGATCCCGAAGGAAGAGGCTGGGGACCTGTGTCTGGGCTGGCGTCCACTCAGGCCCTGGGAGCTGCAGAGAGCCACAGGGTCTCCCACAAGTCTTTCACCCGAGCTAAGACATAAGAGCTTTGAAGACGCAAGACCCTGGGTCTTAGTAGGTAACTCGGACATGAGGTAATTTCACCACCCACCCGCGGAATCCCGTACTTCCAGAAGCCAGGGCTTATCTGGAGAAGAGTGGGGGCTTTCCAACTCAAAAGAAAGCCACAGAAGTCAGTGGGGAATAGATGAATGAAGGCGAATTCTAGAAGCCAGGTGCCTCCTGGGACAACAAACTGAGCCCGTGATCCTATTGAAAAGAGAAGGCTGTAGCTCATGATCTCTGAGGTCAGAGCTTTAGGTAAGGGGCAGGGTCCTCACCTTCTAGCCCTTCTCCTGCTTAGACAGGTCCCCTACAAGGCAAGGGGCTTCCCCTGAACATGAGGAACTCAGACTAAAACAAGAACCCCTTGATTTGCCGGGTACCACAAGACAGACTGCTGTGTGGGGCTGGAAGGACCCTGGCAAACAGGGTCTTTGAATCACTGAGACAGGGAACAAAAGTTCGTGGCCAATCACAGAGCTGCCCCACCTTAGCCCGGCGGGCAGCTGAGTCTCTTCGGAGGCCACTGGGCTGGCTGCTTCTGTTCTCTCCCCACCCGAGGAGCCTTTCCATGCAGAGAAGAAGAGCAGGGAAGAGGGGCCGGGATGGGTGGCGGCGGGGAACAGAGTAGGCGGCTGTCCTCTCTAGCCAGTGGGTGTGAGCTCCGGCTGGCACAGCCCCAAGCGCACACGGGAATGGCTGAGCAGGCAGAGTGCCACATGGCTCTGAAGGTGGATGTATTCGTGTGGACGGGCCGAGGGACCCAGCTGACCCCAGCGCGGGGCCCCTTCGGCCTCCCATGTTATCTGGCCTACGAGCTCAGACATACGAGGAGGCCCCACAGATGAATGGTCCGGCTGCTGAGGGGCCGTGGTTTGAAACCCCGCTCCCAGCACAGAGCCCCACACACTTCTGCCCCAACAGGCTCTCAGACACAAACAAATGAAGGCCCCTTGGCACCTGCCAACATGGGTCTTCTTGGCAAGCGCCTCGGGCTAAGGGTGACCCCTCACGTGCCATCTCTTGGTGTAAACAGGGGTGCTGATGCACGCCAGGGTGGAGAAGAAATCTTGTCGCTTAAGTCTGGTAGGGGCATCTGCTGAAGAACATGATGTCCAGAGTCTGCTCTGGTTTGGGCGAGGAGCTCAAGGCACAGGTTGCCCTGCCTGGAGCCTGGAGATAAGGCCTGCCTGAGGCCACGGGAAGTATCCAGTCATGACATGATCCCTCCACCCTCTGCACCTCACCGTGTGCACCTGCCTCCCCCACCTCACCCCTCCTGGCTCAGCCGGGGCAGCAGGCCAGTCCACAAAAGTCTTGCCAGGGAGCACCTCCACGCTGGTCTCCTAAGGCTCTCTAGACGCCCTCTGTGGGCTCCAGGTTCCTACCACATCCCCCTCCTTGTCCTCAGAGCACACCAACCACACCACACAGAAAGGGACAGGCAGCCAGAGCAAGGTCGGGGGCCCACCTGGCGGCACTGGCCATAGACCCAGGTTCCCGCCCTCTCTCCCAAGACCCTCCGGCCTGCCGCACCTTACAGAAGCCCCGAAGTGGTGCAGGACACGTGGCAAGAGCTGGGGGAACATTTTGATTAAGGCCAAGAGGGAAGTGATGACCAAACCAGATGTGGAAGAAATGAGGGAAAGTGACTAGGAGCCTCTGACCCCCGCAGGGGCTAATCCACTCCCTGAAACACTGGGAGCAGGAAATGAAGGCGGGACAGGAAGGGTTACTAGGTTTCTCTGAGAGTACACATTTTCTAGGAACTGCTGCTCAGCAAAAAGAGACAGAGAGAGGGAGGGAGGGAAAGAGGGAGAGAGAGAATGAATTCATCTGCTGGGGAACCAGGCGGCCCAACTCCATGGTGCCTGTGCCCAGTGGTTCCTGCCACGGCCCCGGGACCCAAGAAGCCCAGAGGTCAAGGCGGCGCTACACACAGACGGAGAACCCAGAAGTCACCTGCATTCTCTCTGCACCTGCCAGTGTCCCAACAAAGGGCAACATTTTTTTCCACTTTATAGCCATCGGGCAGAGAGAGAAGCTACTGTGCTCAGGGCTCCATGAAGGGTAGAAAACGGAATGTGCGGCAGAGATGGACATTTGTTTTTGCTTTTTTTTTTTTTTAATTTTATTTATTTGACAGAGAGAGATCACAAGTAGGCAGAGAGGCAGGCAGAGGGGGAAGCAGGCTCTCCGCTGAGCAGAGACCCCGATGCAGGGCTCAAACCCAGGACCCCGAGATCACGACCCGAGCCGAAGGCAGAGGCTTAACCCACTGAGCCACCCAGGCGCCCCTTGTTTTTGCTTTTAAGGGGAAATCATTTAAGGCACAATGTCAAAAACAGCTCACTGGATCTGGAGGGAACAATGACAGCCCGATGATGTCACCAAGGCTGAGTGGCCTCCCAGGACTCTGAGCCCCTGTCTTGTCCCCCTGCTGCACCCCTGCTGTCCTGGGGGCATCAGGGCCCCCCACTCCTCCTGGGTGGGGGCTGGGCGAGTCTCCCCATGACAGCTGAGGAGCTAGGGCTGCCTCTAGGCTGTTCCAGTAACTCAACCCCCGCCAGGGCCGCTCTGGTCCGAAAGCCAGCTGGTGAGTTCCAAACAATGGCAAGGGGTGTGGGTAGTGGGGGAGGCTTATGAATTAAAAATAGATGCTAGTAATCACCAGGGAGCTTGCAGAGAGCATGTGGGGAGCTGTGTTTACTAGAGAGAAGAATACCTTCTATTCATGCCCAGAGACTGGGGTTGGAACCACCAGCCCATCTCACACCGACCAATGGCCTCCGGGTCTGGGGGAGTCAGCTGATGGAGCAGGCTTTCCTGATGGCTAGAGGATCCCTTTCCTGCCCAGGCGCCCCCCAGCGCCTCACCTGTCCCTGGTGGGACAGTTAGAGGGCAGGAAAGCTGTGTCACCTCCCGAGGGGGAATTGCAACCACGCCATAAAGTCACCCTCAGGAGCCAACGCAAACCAGCGCCCCGTGGATACTGCATAAAAGGGTCCCTAGTGCTTGTAGTGACTTTGCCAGGCTGTCTGTTCTGCCTGGCGAACCTTCTAGAATGTGGGACCCGGTCTCCTCTCTGCCGGGAAGTGGCCGCATGTCCTCAGGCAAGCAGTGTGCTGACCCCTCTAGGCCTGTCTCTTCAGCTGGAAAACAGAGACGGCGCCCGCTCTACCAGCTTCACGGGGATGTCATTAACCCTGCGAAAATACGGCAGAGTTTGGGAACGCTGAAAGTTCTACATACGGATAGAAGACAATCCCAGGAACCACCCTTTCCCCCGTGACTACCCTGAACCCAGGGAACTGTCCTTCCCAGCCGCTCGCCTGAGAGGGTCCAGTCCTCCTCTTCCACCGGCCGCAAGAGAAGCCCGGCCATCTCGGGACAGTGTGAAGACCAAGCAGCAGCCACAGGCAAGAGCCTGGGGAGAAGGTGCCCAGCGGATGCGCCTGCCCCCCAAGCCCCCCACAGCCCCAGTCAGCAAACATCAACAAGCCTTCACCACCAGCTTCTAGCGGGGCCCGCCGCCCACCCGCTCCGTCTGCTCAGGCAGCGGAGAATACCAGGTTCGCGTTCTCCCCCCTCAGAAGGCAGCTGTGCTCTCGGGGACCCTCGCTTGCCAGGATTGCTCTCATTTGCTTCGTAAAGTGTTTTCACTGACTCAGCACGGAGAGGTGGGCCGGGCTGCTCGCTGCACAAGCTGCTAACTCGCTTCGTTCTGCCAGGCCCCTCCAGGGCCCCCCCTGCACAAGGCCTGTCAGCCGGCAGACGCGGCGCTCCCTCTTGGAACACACTCTCCACGGCTGAAACGGTGCTTGCAAATGGTCCGCTGCCATCGTTTTAAATCCTGTCTATACGCTGACGATTCCCAAGTGCATGCCTCCAGAAGCCTGGGTCTCTCCCCGGGCCTCCACACTCACACATTGGACGGCTTCCTGGGCATTTCCGCGTGGATGTCGGAGAGCCATCTCAAACATAAGCCATCCGGAACCTCGCTCTGATTTCTGCCCCCACGGCCCCTGCCACATATCTGTTCCATTTGCCGGCCTTCCCAACCCAATTAATGGCAATTTCTTCTTTCCGGCTGCCAGGCCAAAAACCCGTGTGCCATCTTCGCCTGCTTCCTCCATCAGAGATGGATGGAGCTCGAGCTCAGAAGCAAAGCTGGGCTCCAGCCCCTTCTCTCCACCTCCAGCGCTCCCCCCGCAGCTGTGAGCCACTGCCACCCCCTGCCCCGGGGATTTCAACGGCTCCCTAGCTGGACTCCAGGTTCACACCCTGGCTCACAGCCTGTTCTCCACATAGCAGCCATAGTGACCTTCTTCTTCTTTTTAAAAAAAATTTTATTTATTTGAGAGAGAGAGAGAGAGTGTACACATAAGCAGGGGGAGCAGTAGAGGGAGAAGAGGCAGGTTCCCCACTGAGCAGGAAGCCCGATGCAGGGTTCAATCCCCGGACCCCGGGATCATGACCTGAGCCGAAGGGAGACCCCTAACCAACTGAGCCATCCAGGTGCCCCTACAACGATCTTCTTAAAAAGTTTCACGCTATCTGTACAAAAGCTTTCTAATGACTTCCCATCTCACATGGGAAAAAAGTCCGAAGTCCTTTTCCTTGCTGGGGAGTCCCTCTGTGATCCACAACTCTCCCTACCCACCTTTAAAAAAACCAACAAAACCCAAAGTGCCTCAACCCAGTGTCTCCCATCCTTTCTCCCAGACGAGCGACATGCGCTGCCCCCATTGCTACCATCTTCTCGATCCACGGAAACAGGCTTCTTGCTGGCTATCAGGGACCCCCACTGCTCGCGACCGCCCGTGTACATTTCCGAACCCTGATGTGACCTGTCACTCCTGCTACGTTTCGCCCTGTGGGGTATGTCCCCCCTCCTGAAACTCCTCCCTCCTTTGGCTTCGGTGTCATGGCTCTCTAGGACGACTCCTACATGTCTGGCCTCTCTGATCCTCGTGTGTCGTGTCTGTCCTTGGCCTCCCGCTCCCTGGACGCACGCCATGAGTTCGAGCTCAGTGCGGACTCCAGAGCGCCAGCCCAAGCCCAGACCTCTCCCCCCATGAACCCGACTGCCGGCTGGTGCTCTTCAGCTGGACGGCTCCCAAAGGCACCTGCGACTCAACATGTCCAAAAGCGAACTCATCACTTGCCTTCAAAACCTATTCCCACTCCCATGTTCCCTCAACTAGAGGATGCCCCCTCCCTCAAGCTGGTGAACCAGAAACTGCGGAATCATCCTTCTCTTTCCCTTCCTTCATCTTCCTCTCCACTTTCTCACTCGTCTACTGATTCCAACTTCCGAGGGCCTTCTGAATTTGTCTCCTTTCCATCCTGACTACAGCCTAGACCCTTGCAGGAGCTCCAAAAACAGTTTCCTTGACTCCGCTCCTGCCCCCTGCCCAGTCTGTCTTCCCGGTCCCACACTGAGATCCAGAAGGACTGCCTTCCCCCGGCTTCCGGCCCAACCCCGATGGACGGCCTCACACTGCCCTTGTGATCCGGGCTCTGCCTGCCTGTCAGCCCCCGACAGAGCTGGGTGCCCCGACCACAGTGGAGCCTAGAGCCCCCTGCACCTGCTAGCCGGTTTCTGTGCGTGCTGCACCCTCCCTCCTGTTCCCCTCCCCCTTGCTCTTTCCTGGCTAAATCATACCCCTTCAAGATTCAACTCAATGGCGTCCTCCAGAAGGTCTCTGCCAATGGCTCTCCCCTCCCCCTGCCCCTGCAAAGCCCCCATAGCCTCTATCACAATCTTATCACCCTATTCTGTCCATCCACCCTTCTGCTCAGCAAGTTGCGTGAACACAGAACCTTCATCTCATTTAGTTACAGCACTTAACAAGTGTCCAATAAGTACCTGTCACGTGACTAAAGGAATGAAGACAGAAATTCAGGACACGCCAGGCTAGATGGTCTCCTTACCAAACAACCCTCATGGATTCCTCTCCTATCTTCTTTGGTTGGTAATAATAATATAAACAATTCTTTGCCGGGCTCCATGCCGAGTGTTTATAAAACAATGAACCCATTTAATCATATAGCAACTCTACTGTTAACAGCCTCATGTTCACTTGGGGAAACTGAGGTACACAGAGGTTAAGTGACTGGTACAGCTAGTGAGTGGCCGAGCCAGGGTTGGTGTTCGCCTGTGCTCTTAACCAACTGCACCTACGACTTCTGGCACGTAAACAAGCCGGAATTAATATCGGTGGCAACAAACTATAATTTTTGGAAAATGCTGAAACAAACAGAAATGAGCCATTTGGAGATCATCTCTGGCTTTGGGCTCAGTCCTACCTCTGACTCCTGTGACAGGGCAGAGAGGTCCGTGGGCCGCAGGGTTTGGGTACCAGCCAGGCGCCCCCCCCAAGCTCGGCCCCCCTTCCGCCCCACCTTACCTTGTCGCCGCCTTCGCCCTCCTCGGCCAAGAGGTACACGTTGCCCCCATCAGCCAGCAGCAGGGCCGTGTCGGTGGTGGAGGAGGAGCGGGGGCGGCCCTGGTGCTGGTGCAGGATGGCGGCCAAGCTGCTGTCCTGGGGGGCCTTGCGCAGCAGGTGGGGGCTGCCGCGCTGGGGCTCCAGGGAGCTGCTCTTGGTGCGCCGGCTGCCGCCCCCGCCGCCGCCCCCGCCGCTGCTGTGCAGGCTGGCACCCCGCTTGATCGAGGGCCGGGAGCGGATCTGCTGCAGCACACGGTTGAATGCGGTGGGCCGCGCGGGCAGGTCGTGCAGGGACATGGCGTAGGAGACGCGGTGCATCTCCGGGGAGCGCTCCTTCTCATCTGGGGACTCATGGTCGGACGTGCCCTGCTGCTGCTGCTGGGAATCCTGAGACGTCTGATGCTCCCTCTCCCGGGACCGGCGTCGGCTGTGGAACAGGTGTTTCAGGCCGTGGCCAAACATGGAGCCCTCGGAGAGCTGCTGGATTTTCTTAAGGGGGAGAGATGAAGAACCATGGTGAGTGGAACGCTCTGGAATGCCCAACAGGTGAGGACAGAGCTAGGGGGTGGGGTCTGTTCTTGGGAGGCAGGTGGACCTAGGGCAGCTAGCTGCATCTGGAAGATCCTTGCAAATGGCCTGTGGTACCTAAAAGGGCGCCTTGAAGAAAGGTGGTAAACCCTAACCCGCTCCTCTTTTAGTCCCCAACAAATGTACCCCCATTACCCCCAACAGGACATTCCCAACCATACATGGTTCAGGGTTGCTAGGCATGATATCCTGTGGCTAGCCTGTGGCTCGGTGGCACACACCAGTAGCACCTGGCTTCCACGGTTGTATCCCTCTGGGTTGATGGCCCCCGACCCCCACCCTCTGTCCCTCCCTCCCTCTAAGTTAGGTTCTCCTTCAAGCTGCCCTGGCTCCGTCAGACCTCTAGGCAACCATGTCTAGGGAGGCCTCCTTGCAGCGCCCTCTGAGAAAACCAGGGCCATACTGTTGCAGTGGACACTGCTAAGTGCCCGCCGCGTATCTGTTCCCCTTTCTTACCGACCAAACTGCCTGACTTTCGTGCACCTTGCTGAAAATTCTTCCTTCATCACACTCCCTTGCAGCTAGGAGTAGCCACGTGACAGCTTTAGCCAATGAAACACGAGGTGAGAGTTTCTAGCAACATTTGCCTTCCTGATAAAGATCCTTGTCCTTCCTACTTCTTCCCATCTGGAATGTAGACGTAATGTCTGGACCTGCAGCAGCCATTTTGCAAACACAAGATGACTCGCATGATGATGAAGGGCTGCACGCACACGGGAGAGCTGGAGTGACTGGCTCGGGAACGTGATGGCCCCGTGGTAACACCAAAGCAGTTGTAAATGCCTACCCCGAGAATCTGGCTGCATGAAAGAAATAAACCTACCTATCTTTGTCTACAGAACTCTAGCATGATTTTCTGTTATTTGTAGCCAATCTAATTCTTCTTTTTAAAAACCTGTATTAATTTAAGTAATCTCTACACCCAATGTGGGGCTTGAACTCACAGCCACATGATCCAGAGTCTCATTTCTGACATAGTTGGCAATAAAATAACCTTTACTAGAGCTTCTAGGCTGAACATATCCACTTGTGGGGAGGGTGGGGCACCCTAGTTCTATCAGGACAGAAGCTCCTGCCCTCAGGACCCTTCCATACTTCATCCCTGGTACCTCTCCATCTGGCTAGTCATCTGTATCCTTTCTAATACTTTTTTTTTAAAAATATTTTATTTATTTGACAGAGAGAAACACAGTGAGAGAGGGAACACAAGCAGAGGGAATGGTAGTGGGAGAAGCAGGCTTCTGGCCAAGCAGGGAGCCCGATGCAGGGCTCGATCCCAGGACCCTGGGATCATGACCTGAGCCGAAGGCAGATGCTTAATGACTGAGCCACCCAGGCGCCCCCTTTCTAATACCTTTTATAATAAACATAAGATAAAAAATAAATAATAAACTTTCCTTCTATGGCTATGCCTTGTAACACAGTCAGGAATATGACTACTTCTTTAGAATATGGTTTCTAAATGAGTGTCTTCCCTCTCGGATTGGAACAAACCACTTGGGCCACGGATCCCAGCGCCGGCCTGGTCCCAGCCTCCCCTCTCCACTCCGCGGCTCCCCCAGGCAGCACGGCTCAGGCCAGGGCGAGACAGCTGATGTGGCCAAGCGCCAGGAACAGAGAGCTTCAGAGACAAAGGGGGGACTAGGTGGTGCAGGACCAGATGAGAACCCACACTCTGTAATTCCTAAGAGGGAAACTAAGAACCTGGCCATTTGGGGCTCAGGGAGCCAGAGCTGGTCTTTGTCTGTGAGGAACAACCCATAACCTCGTGAGACGAATTCATTTTTAAAAAACAGTTGAGGGGCGCCTGAGTGGCTCAGTGGGTTAAGCCTCTGCTTTCGGCTCAAGTCATGATCTCAGGGTCCTGGGATCGAGCCCCACATTGGGCTCTCTGCTCAGCAGGGAGCCTGCTTCCCCCTCTCTCTGCCTGCCTCTCTGCCTACTTGTGATCTCTCTCTCTGTCAAATAAATAAATAAAATCTTTAAAAAAAATAAAATAAAATAAAAATTTTTAAAAATGTTCATATCTTCTTAAATAAGTAAATAAACAAACAAACAAACAAATAAATAACAGTTGAAAGAAACGAGGCACCTGGGCGCCTCAGTCGGTGAAGTGTCTTCTGCCTTCAGCTCAGGGGATCCTGGGTTCGAGCTCTGAGCCCTGGGCTCCCCCTCAGGGGGAGCCTGCTTCTCCTTCTCCCTTTGCCACATTCCCCGCCCCCGACTTGTGCTCGCTTTCAAATAAATAAATAAAATCTTTAAAAAAAAAAAAAAACTCAAAGAGTTACATGGACTGAATTTTCTTTTTTTCTAGAAACAAACACAGCACAAAACCCTAGACCACACAGAAACCAGAAAAAAAAAACCATCTTTAGATCTGAATGAGCTGACCCAGCTCCTACTGTTTCTTTACACATCTGGATTGTTGGTGGAGTAAATACCACCGTGTATTTGTGTAAAAGTTTAGGATTTCCATTTTTGGCCTCGTTGGAGTCTCTCCACCATCCCCAAAGTAGGCAGGGTCCTTCCGCCACCCATTTCACAGACCAGACGGGTCCCCTCAGTGCCGCTTTCTGTGGACTCATGGCTTACAGTTTTCGAGGTGTTTTTCCTGCTCCAATATCTTACTTGATTTTTCCAGACACCAATAAAAGCAACAGTAGCAACATTGCCACTTTTCCATGAGACAATGAAGGCTACCTACTGCCATTCCTTCTCAAGAACTGAATGCTGGGGGGCGCCTGGGTGGCTCAGTGGCTTTAGCCTCTGCCTTCGGCTCAGGTCATGATCTCAGGGTCCTGGGATCGAGACCCACATTGGGCTCTCTGCTCGGCAGGGAGCCTGCTTCCCTCTCTCTCTCTCTGCCTGCCTCTGCCTACTTGTGAACACTTCCTATTTGTGATCACTTCCTCTCTGTCAAATAAATAAATAAAATCTTAAAAAAAAAAAAAAAAAAGAGTTGAATGCTGGGGCAGCCTTGGCGACATGATGCTGTGCGCGCCAGGCTCCCCCAAGGGAGGAAGCATCCCTGTGAGGCCGGCCTGAGGCAGGGCCAGGAGGGCCCCCTGCACCTGCTCCGGGCAGAGCTGACACGTGCAGGGCAGATGGACAGGGAGCACATTCTGCCACCGACCTGGAAATGGCCAGATCCTGTGGCCTCCAGACCAGGGACAGCCAGGACCCTCGTTCGTCCCAAGCTGCTACCAGTCGTCCCTCCAGGCCTCACGGAGGGGCCCAGCTGCTCCTGCCAAAGAGTCCCATTGCATATTCCACGCTGTCGTGCTAGCATTCCGTTCCAGGTCTCTTTGTCCTCTCCCGACCACTTCCGACCTAGCTTCTCCAACTCTATGGCCCATCTTCCAGATCTGCTCGGTTCCGAAGTCAAAAGACTTCACCAGAGGTCTCAGAGCTTGGAGCCATTTCCTCCCCCGCTGGGCCCTGGGACACAGGTGGGGGTGCTGTGACCAGCAGCCGCCGCTGTCTGCCCTGCTGTCTCGAATCCTAACATCCTCAGTCAGTTTATTTTAAAATCACACAGCATTTTGCAAAGCGCTTTCTAATTTACACAGTCATTCTAACCTGAGGTCAGCCTCACCTCAGGAGGGAGAACGGGACTAGCGTCAGCATTTCCATTTTACAGATCAAATAACCAAGGTTCAGCACGTGCAGTGGCTCATCCAAGTCACACAGACAAGCCTCCGACCTCCGGTCCAATTTGCCTTCAGTGGCTCACACACCGATTCCAAGACTAAAGCAGATGTCAGTATTTACAGGCATCCTAGAACAGTCTCCCAGGCAGGTTTAAAACAAACCCCAAACGCCTGGGCTCGGGGGAGATGGGCTCCCCAACTGTGGTGGTCGATCTGCCTACGTCACACTGTGGGACATGGGTAAGGGCTTTAACCACTTCACACCTTCCCCATCTGTTCTGCAGGTGAGGAAAGCCAAAGATGGTGGCCGGATGACCACAGGACCTTTGCTCTAGTGGCACCGAGGAGCCTGCTAAAAAGTCTGCAGTGGGCATGAGGGAAAAACTAAAAAAGAAGTCCAAGAACAACAGGAAGGGAGTGTTACTCCAAATGAAGGGGCTTTCCCTCACAAAGTGCTAGGCCAGAAAGCTGGGTGACATGGGACCTGGGGGGAGGGGTCTGCAGGTAGGTGTCAGAGAGGAGACGGTTGAGGAGTTTTGACATAACATGGTAAAGTGTTTAAGAAAAAAAAATCAACAACTCAGCACATACACATAACCAGCCGCAAGTTTTGGAAATGAGGAAAACCATGGTGACCAGCTTCGGGGAACTTGGCCACCAACGCAGCAGAAAGCGCCACCTGCTCTGACTAACAGGTCCCAGCTACTAAATGTCACTTGCTTTTCCACGCTGACTTTTGCTTTTCCCCAGCTGCCAGAAACCATTTTGGTGGCCAAACGAAGCCACGTCTTAGAAGGGAGCTGAGATGTTTTGGAGTCAGGGGTGAGACATAAACAGAGCTCTCCCGATGTATCAGAACACAGGGGAACCGTCCCGGAGCTGCCCAGAAACCGGACGTCAGCCAGAAAGCATGGCTTCCCGGGGCAGGTGCCGAAGCCCGGGGAGAGGAAGGCCAGGGCATTTGCTGTCCCCTCCCCTGGAACTATTTTTCAGGGCAGCGAGGATCCCCTGCCCTTGGGATGCCATGCCTCGCTCAGGAAGAAAGGGTGAACTAGATGATTTCTGCACGACCCTTCCTGAGAAGGCTGTGGTCTCTAAACCGTTAGGCTCCATCTGTTCTCCTCCCTGGGGGTGGGTCCCCCCAAAGGGGAAGTGTGCTCCAAAATTTGCCAACGCAGCTGCATGAGGCCAAAAGTAAAAGGCATCGGGGTACAGCGTCTTTGGTACCATCTGGTTAAAAATAGCCCAAAGCGGCTTCTGATTCCTACAGGTCCCTGTGTTCTTAACTCCCAGAAAAGCTGGGAGGCTCTTAACAAGTCACGTTAACCTATAGCTAATTACCCCAACCTGACAGCTCACTGCACATCCCTTCCCCCCACCTGGGTTCGGAACTCCCTCTGCCCCACCACAGCGTCGGCTGTGAGGGTTCAGTGGGGTGACTGGGTCACCGTGAGCCTTAGCAAGCCTAGGTCGCCAACGTTCCTCTATTTATAGGGTCTCTATGGAAACGGGGGCCAGCATTAGAGAGCTAATCGCTGTCAAAACCCACAGAGTCCTACTCTCGGGATACAAAGTGGATTGCGGAAGTCTCCAATTGCCCTCAAGAAGCTCTGAGTGGGGGGTCTGGGGCTGGAGTGGGAGAGGAACTCTGACTCCAGGTCTGGCACCCACGAGGACGATGCCGGAGAAGAGCGAGGAGCTGCCAGTGTTCAGGCCTGTCTGGGGTTTCTGTTAGAAACACAGGAATGATTTTTTGAATCATTTTTTTCTTCCCCAGCATCACAGCTGATACTTAAAAAAGCAGATCTCCACCCAGGGCAGGGGACTTCCCCATTCTCCATTTTATTTTAAGTCCTCCTTCCTTGATGGCTTCGAGAATTCTGCCTGGTACCAATCCAAGTCTGGGAAGGTGGCCGCATCCCTGGGTCTCTGGGCAGGACTGACTCAACGTATACCAGCATGGAATATTTACAAAGTTACCTGAGTGCCTCTTGTGGTCCCTCCCCCCTTCCCTGCCTGCCTCCTCCATGAAGCCACCCCCGACCAGGTCTCGGAGCCCCAGAGAGCTCATTATCTGCACCACTCACCTTGCGGATGAATCATGTGCCCGTGCCCCGGCTACCAGTGCCCTACTGCTAGCCGACTTTTCACCTGCTTATGGACAGAATCCTCCCTAGGAGTGGATGGAGGACACGAGTTTTGTCATCTCCATCTTCGTGCCCCTATTACCTGGCGATCGCTGCATCATTATATATTTTCTGACCAGAAACCATCCAAGCCTACAAAACCCTCTTACAAAGGATTTAATCCTTAGACAACAACTTTTCCAAAGATATAACTTTGTGCTCAGGTGGGCAGCTTTCTCTAGGGTCTCGCCCGGATCCCTCCTGCTACAGTCTGAAGTCTCATCTATGTCTCCCAGGAAAGCACCAAGACTGCACTGGCTTGGAAGGAGACCAGCAGAGACCCAGGAGCCTAAGCACATTTCCCGCCCTCACACGCGGCTTGGGTCCGGGCTCACGGGCCCACAAGCCGGCTTCGTTTTCCAGGATGGACATGACTCAGGTAACCCGGCTGGAATAAAGAAGCCTTAGCCATTTGATTGGAAAAGTCAAATCTTGCTCTTTTCCCACAACCACAAAACACCCCCGCCATCCCTCAACCGCTCTGTTCTAACTTCTTAACACGGAGAGAGGCTTGAGTTGGGCGGATGAAGGTGGGCCCTGTCCCGTCCTGGCCTCCTCCTAAGAACGCACTCTCCTGGGTGTGAGCATTTCAGAGGGACAGCCCATTGTTTAGAGGACGGATGAAGACACAGAGGAACTGGGAGCTGGCCTCCAGAACCACCGCTAGAAGCCACCTGAGCTTTTCTCCCCCATTTTTTTTAAACTTACACTCAAAATTCAGGTCTTATCTGATGTTTCTTTTTTTTTTTTTTTAGATTTTAATTATTTATTTGACAAAGATCACAAGTAGGCAGAGAGGCAGGCGGGGGTGGGGGGGCAGACTCCCCACTGAGCAGAGAGCCCAATGTGGGGCTCGATCCCAGGACCCTGAGACCAGGACCTGAGACAAAGGCAGAGGCTTAACCCGCTGAGCCACCCAGGTGCCCTTTATCTGATGTTTCAATTCCTTTTTGAGGGAGAGAGAGACAGGGCTGTTCATAGGATTGGCTGCTGAGCACAGTTAGAGACACAAAAGAAGCACAATCCGTCAATACTGAGCCTACAAGAGAGCTCCCACTAGAAGCACAAGGGCAGCTTCGAATTCTAGAACCTGAGATGTGGCAGGGGACAGGGAGCTGCGTTTGCCATATGCTTTCCCATCACTCACCGATTCCTCCAGAGCCCACGTACAGGGAGCTCCGAATATTACTGAAGGCAGAGGCGGTGGGAGTGGGGCAGCCTGGGGCCTCAGGACCCCCACCCTCGGCGCATTAGCTACAGGTGGGGTAAACACCAGGCAAGCTCAGCATTCCCGCCGCCCCTCCGCCGTCCCTGACTTTTTACAGGGCTGGGACAGCAACCACATTCTAGTCCAGAAGAACCCGGGACCCACAAAGCCCCTGGTACCTGCTATCCCACTGCCCCTGTTTAGAAAGCCCCTCTCTTGTTTGGTCATTAACATCCTACTCTCTCTTTTTTTTTTTTTTTAAAGATTTTATTTATTTATTTGACAGAGAGAAAAATAGCGAGAGAGTACAGCGAGAGAGGGAACACAAGCAGAGGGAATGGTAGCGGGAGAAGCAGGCTTCCCGCAGAGCAGGGAGCCCGATGCGGGGCTCGATCCCAGGACCCTGGGATCATGACCTGAGCCGAAGGCAGACGCTTAACGACTGAGCCACCCAGGTGCCCCCTACTCTCTCTTTAATATCTTGCTCTAGGGGCCCCTGGGTGGCTCAGTCAGTTAAGTCTCCGACTCCTAATTTCGGCTCAGGTCGTGATCTCAGTCTGTTTGTCCCTCTCCCTCTGCTCCTCCACCCACCCATGTGCACGTGCTTGCTCTTGCTCTCTCTCAAATAAATAAATAAATAAATAAATAAATAAATAAATAAAATCGTTAAAAAAATATCTTGCTTTCACCCCATCTCTTCTGATCAACCCCATGTGTTTCTGACTCCAAAGCACCCTTAAACGTATGCGTCTTCTGATGGATGATTTTCTGGCAAGTATTTCATCCTGTTTGGGAGCTTACCCGGAAGGCCTAGGGTAGTTATTGCCTGTTGCCAAAGAACGAATTTCCCCTACCCCTGATCCGAGGTCTACAGCAATCGTACTTCCCCGAAGAAATCTAGCCTAGCCTCTCATCCAGCCTGAACATATCACCTCCAAAGCAGAACGAGGAGAAGGCCACATGGAGTCCCCTCTCTCACCAGAACCCTGCACTAGAGCCCCAGAGTGCACGCATGCCTTCATCCCACCCACGTTCCCGAGAAGCAGCTGTCTTCTCCTCCACTGAAGAAGTGGAAACACGAAATCCATCAATTGGATCAAAAGCCATGGCCTTAAACACACACACACACATCAGGGGCACCTGGCTGGCTCAGTCAGTAAAACATACAGCTCTTAAACTTGGGGTCGTGAATTCAAGCCCCACGTTGTGCGTAGAGCTTACTTTAAAAAAAAAAAGTCAAACAAATACAAAAACAGAAAAAGCAGGGCTTCTGGGAATGTCAACGTTCTCTTTCTTGACTTGGGGGGTAGGTAGATGGGGCGTCTGCTTTGCTCTTGTAAATTGCACATGTATGTTCCAGACACTTTTCCGTCCATGTCCTATTTCACAGTTTAGAACAGTGCCTTTCCCCCAAAGTTGTTCGGCATCTGTTGACTCCTGACCCTTCCCCATGGACGGCCTACAGGAGAGGAGAAGGGACACAGGCAATTCTCAAGGGGCTCATGCGCCGGTGCTCGCCAGGAAAGGCGGGGAGCCGGCGAGAACCACACAGTCTCCAGCTGGGACTTCCCCCAGCTAGTCAGCTTTTCCTTGCTTTTTCTCATCCTCACTGTGGACAGGCAGGAAGGTCAGGGCATCGTCATAATGAGAGAACAGGAGCTGGAACCCACATGAGTCCGGTACCACCAGCAAATCCCAAACAAGTCTTGAGTCAAAAGCACTTCGAACCAGGACTGCAGTAACAGACCTCAGGGCAGCCCCCCCTTTTTTTTCCTCTCTGGGAAAAATATGAATAGTACCCAGAAATCCCTGGGGAAATTATTCACAGGGGCTTTTGTGAGGGGGAAAGAACATCAGGGCAAGGACTCTGGCCAGCACACCCAGAATCTCCCTTTCGGGAAGGGCTCGATTCCTCTGGCTGCAGAAGGGGTGGGAGGGGGCTGAGGTTGGTGATTTCCTCCTTGTCTTGAGGCTTCCAGAACTCGGGGGACAGAACCAGCTGACTCTTATGACCAGCCACTCATCCCAGGCCCCAGCAAGAGCTTCCACCTGCTGTACTGTTAATAGGAATGTGCACTCCGCATCCCTTTCTGCAGTTTCCCCTGAGCTCCTCCCCATGCCCATTCCTGCCGGGGAATTCCGGGGTCCTTTGGGTCCGCCAGCTCTCTCTGATACCAGCCCTCCTGGTCTGTCCTCCCAACTAGCAGGGAATGTGGCAGTAGCCCACGATGAGGCCAAATGAATCAAGACATGAAACGGAAAAAAAAAAAAAAAAGACATGAGCCAGAGTGGCTAAGCAGGACTTCCAGGCCACAAGGGGCTGGGCAGTGGGACTCTGGATTGTGGATTCCTGTTGCAGGGGGTGTCACCTCAAGTGTGCGGAGCAGCGAAGAAGGCCCCCAAGTACCCTCATGAGCCTCCTGTGAGGCAATGTCCCTTCTCAGGTGATTTTTCAGTAACAATTATAGAATCGCTCCTTTAAGATCGCTGTTTAACTATTTCTCCTTCTTTTCACTAGCCCCCCCACCCCATAACCACGACCCCAGACAGCTGTAGCAGAAATTTACAATGCAGAGTAACACACCCCAGAACACTGAAGGACCGTGAAGAGAGGCCCAAGGGGCCCCTGGAACCTGAGGCTGCCGCTAGCTTGGGCATTCAGATCTCTTCAGCAAAGACTAAATTCTCCCCTGCCCCAATGGCCACTGGAGGTAGTTCAGACAAAGGCTCGGATTTTTTTTGCCCCTTCCTCACGATGATTTCCTCCAAGGCACTTAATCGATCACAATGCCTGGACTTGTCACAAGAAAACAGAAGTGGGACCAAAGGACCCAAAGTTCCTATCTCCCAAGTTTAAACTGAAAACAAAAACCAGAGCTGCCAATCTTCCTAGACCAAACCCAAGTATGGGGCAGGGGGGAGTGTTACCAAAAAAATGAAACGTGCCCCTTTCCGGTACCACCAGCAAACCCCAAACAAGCCTGCTTCTACCCGGTGCTAGAGCCAGTCACGGAATCCTTCCCTCATCGGAAAACTGTGCCACCGTGGGTAAACAACTTTTCCAGCACCGGAAACCAAGTTTGGACACACTTCAATATCCCTACTCCTTCTTCCCAGAAAAGAGCTCAGAAAAGTTGAGTGATTTGCCTGAGATCACACAGCAAATCCGATGGCCCCCGAGTTCCTATCTGGTTCCAAAGCCCCTACCTTGTCAACATGTTTTGATAAAGCAGACAGAGATAAACAGGAAAACAGCTTGTCTCCCCACGCTCCCACTGAGCCCGCAGCAGCTCTGCTCCCTCCTCCTTGTGCCTGGGTCCACATGGCTGTGATCTACCTCCGTGTTGTGTGTTTCGGGTGGGGGAGTGAGGCTCCTGTTCTCACATCGGATCTCAATTCTGCTTCAGGGGAGTTCAACAGTTAATATCAGGTGTGGACTTGCTGCTGTGTCTACCCCAAACGCAACGAGCGTGTCGCCAAAAAAAAAGATGAAGGGAGAGAGAGATGCTATGGGAGGGGGGAGACGAAGGAGCTTCTTAAGGCAGCATTATCTACAGAGACAAAGACACCGCAGCCCCCACACCACCAGCAGCCCACCTTTGCTCATGTAGGCAACCGAGGGAAATAGAGCTGCCAGTCTGCACTGCTGGCCCGAGCGGGAGACTGGGGGAGTTTCCAGGGCAGCTTCTCATCAACTCAGGGCGAGGGTCCCATCTGGCCATAGAATCGGGGTTTGCTGGCCAGACTCATCTTCGATGGGCCCAGAAGGAGGCTGAAGGCTGCATCAGAAGGCCCCCCTCCTTCCCACATCCACATTAAGGGGACCCGTTTCCGTTCATCATCTCACTGAAAATAGGAAGCACGCAGGGTGGGTTCACAGGTGACAGCTGGGACAGGCACCAGGGACCCCTCGGGCCTGACTGAAAGCACAAGCCTCCCCAGCAGAGCTCATCTGTAGACGTAAGGCTTGCCCCCAACCTCTGAAAAGGGCAGCCGCAGCCCCAGAGGTCACACTCCCCTAACTACCACGGGTTTTCGGAAGTACGCACAAGGAGCGAGCTGTCTCCCTTCCTACCCCTCCCCAAGGCACACACACAGGTAACACACACAGGTAAGAGCACACTCACCTGCGCTCTGACTTCCTGACTCTGAGCTGCTCAGGCCAAACGAGGAATGTCATTGGCTTATTCTGGTAAGCTCCTTAGTGGCTGCTACCATAGGATACAGGCTTTATTTAACATAATGGAGTCCTTTGGCTCCCCTAGCCCAGACCTTGCACCCCCTCTGGAGAATATCTCCCCGGAGGCATCAATCTCCAAGGCATCTAAGTTCCTTCCTTGGGCTGACATCTCGCTCAGCCCCGTGGTGAGCCGGCTTGCAAATCCTGAGCCTGCAGTCCCTGTAGCCGCTCTCGTAAAGGCACATTATTTATCCCCGCTGCTGTTTTAATTAATAGAGAGACATATTCAACATAGCGCGATCATTGTCTCGGCAACAGCACCCCGGAAAATAAAGGGCTCCCAGCTGCATGTGATCGGCTCTTCCGGATTCTGGCTCTAACTGCCGGCTCAGCATGTGTGCCCCAACCCAGCCCAAGTACCGCTTGGCCACCTGTCAGTTCTCCACCCTGGGGGTTGGTTCAGCCGGCAGGCAGGGATCTCCAAGCACTAGCTTAACCTCTGGCTCCACCTAACGGCAAGAAATCCACACTCCCCTTTCACAGATGGACAAACTGAGCTGCTTCATCCAGGAAGGTCCCAAAAGAAGGAAACTAATTCAGCAAAGGAAATAAATGGTCCTCTACTCGGCCTCCACGCTGCAATTTTCTTTCCCTGCCATCTTACAGGAGGGAAAGTGATGTCAACTTTTTAGTTGGCATCTTGGATTTCTCCAGCCCTTTGTCTGCGAACAGCACTTCACACACACTATTCAAACAATCTCGGGTGGGTGAGTCACTAAAACGTCTGCTGAATAATGAGGAACAAACACAGAGGCCTGAAACGGAGCTGAAAGACGGAGGCACCAATAGTACCTGACGTCCAGCCCCGGGGTTTCTGGCCGAACATCCTCTCTGACCTTTCTTTGCCTGGCTTCCCCACCACTTTCATCCTGCGAAAACACTTCTGCGTAGGGCGGGGAAAGCTAAGGCGCCGGGGGATGGTCTGCGCTCACCTTTAAATCAGGAGGCTTGCTTCGGGGCCCCGGGTTGGGCGCCGCCGCCGCCGCGCCCGCATCTGAAGTTGGCCCGCCTGCGGAGTTAGCACCCGTGGCCTCCCCAGGCCGGAGGTCCGCGCCCGGCAGGTGGCCAGCGGCATCTTCCAACCCAGCTCCATCCTCCTCGCCCTGCTGTTGCTGCAGCTCATCCGATTTGCACCTCTTCATGGTGTATGTGGGTCGGCAAGGGGAATCTGTCCTTCCAGCGCGCCGTCTTGGGGGAGACCGCACCCCCTCTTACACTCAGAAAACGAGGCCCGGGGTCTAAATTAGCAACGAGGAAGGGGAGTCGGCGGGTCACAATTTCTTGAATTAAAAAATAAATCTCTTTAAAAGGAGGGTTTGGGAGGGGCGAGGACACGGAGCCTTGGTTACAGCCTGGAATAGTTCATTCCGACCTGGGGAGCGGAGGCAGGTCACAGTCGAGGCTGGGCAGCAGGAGTCCTTGGGCAGTCATTGGAGCAGGAGGAGGAAGACAGCCCCCGGCCCCCCAAACTTTCTGCTCCAGGGCGCGGGCAGGGCGGAGGGGAGCTGGGCGGCACGGCGCATCCCTCCCGGCGGGCCGGGCTGCTGGGCGAGGCAGGGCACCGGGCAGCCGGCCGGGCAGGTCTTCGGCGGCCGCCCTCGGCACGGGCTGCGGCCACCCCCCGGCCCTGCCGCCGGCCCCCGCCCCGCATGGGCCGGCCGCGGAGCCCGCAGCGCGCCCGGCCCCCTCCCCGGCCGCGCGCCCCGCTCCCCGCCCGCCGCGCCGCTTGCTGCAAAGCCGCGACCGCGGCCCGAGCCAGCGGCGAGCGCGCAACCTACCCCGCCCGCTGCCTCCGCCCGCGAGGGGGAAGGCGAGGCAAGGAGCGAGTGACAACGGCAACGGGCCAATGGGAAGCCCGGAGGGCTGAGGGGGCGTCGCGCGGCCACGTTTTTAGGGTTGGTTGCACCGCGCGGTCCCCCAGGAGGGATCTGGAGGGCTCTGCTGCTGCGTTTTGGCATTGCAGAGAGCGGGCTGCGGAGCAGAGGCGGGGCGGCGCGCCACCCCAGACGCGGTCTTGGCAGGAGCCGGAGGGACCCTCCCAGAAAAGGCTCTCTTGGGATTTCCCCCACCCACTAGTTTTATTTGGCAAGGAGGGGGCGAGATAGGAATGTTTATCATCAGTGCGTTTTGCTCTAACTTTGCACATTATGTGTGTAGAGCCCTTCATCGAGGGAGATACTGATCCGCTCTAGGAAGCGTGATCTGAAACACACACCCATGCCCACATTCAGAACTGCAAATGTAGAGGGAGGGGGTGCTCCTCTGTCCCTTCACCCCTTCTTCCACTTTAAGTAGCTAGCTTATGTGAGTTTTAGCTTTTCGCTCAGAAATTAGAAAGTATTGGATTAATTAACATAATAAGCAAACTATTAAAAGGCTTTTAAATAAAAAGGGGTGTTAATGGCAGGAGGTTGATACATATGGAAAAGAAAAAGAATGCAACCTCCCCCCCACCCAGTCTCAACCAAAGGGTGCTGGTAATCTGGAGGCAGAAGAGAGTAAATACTGGGGCTACCAAGATATGGAGCAGAGTAATAACAACTCCATCTGAGTGTCTACTGTATGCTTCCCATGGATAGGAAGCTTTCTGCCCATCCAGCAGCCTAGACCAATGGTTCTCAAAGGATGGTTCTGGAACCAGCAGCTTCAGTACCACCCAGAAACTTGACAGAAATGCAAATTCTTAGACACCAGCAAGACCTACATAATCAGAAATAGCCCAGAAGTCGGCGGGGGGGGGGGGGGGGGGGGGGGGGGTTGTTACTTTTTTAAAATATTTATTTATTTATTTACTTATTTATTTAAGAGCGACAGAGCAGGGAGGAGTGGCAGAGGGAGAGAGGGAGAAAATCATAAGCAGACTCCCCTCTGACCCCAGATCCCCTACGCGGGGCTCATCCCAGTTCCCTGAGATGAGGACCGGAGCTGAAATCAGGAGTCGAACACTTAACCCACTGAGCCACCCCGGTACCCCCGTAAGTCTGTTTTAATAAGCCCTCTAGGTAATTCTGATGCAAGCTAACATCAGAGACGCATTCATTGGCTTAGACTGTAGTGAAGGGGCCACTCAGTCTGTGAGTCACAGCGATGATCCCTAACGTGTTTTGCAGTTTACCAATTGCTCTTAAACCTGTCATGCTGCGATTGGCTTGCCTCGGTCCCACCAGGCTCTGAGTTTCCTGACTTTCCTTTTTCCCATTCCAACCACTCATTTTCATGTGTATCCTAGAAGAGCCTGAGTTGTTAAGAATTTACTTCAGTCAGGCAGCTACTTTCTAAACTTAGGCAGCTCCATTTTTAGAAGATAGGAATTTAGGATGGGCTGGGAATGCCGAAACACCCCCTACATCCACTACACGGTATCAGGCACAACGCGGAAACGCAAAGCTTCCCTGGCTCTCTGCTGTTAGCATTTTCGGTGATGAGGGAAAGACAGAATGCCAATGAAGCCCGTGGCAGAACTAAGCAGAACCCGGGGGAGCAGATTCCCATATGTTGAATGGCAGGCAGAGTTGTCTGCTGCCCCCTGCCTGACTCCTGACTCGCTCCAGAGAAGTGAGGGATCCCTCCAGACCCTGGGCAAGTCTTAGGCTGGGAGGTAAGTGGTAGCCTTGAACTAATGGTGAGCTTACGTTCGTTCGTGACCAGACTGGAGGCTGGGAGAAAAGTGGAGGGAGTCACTGTGAAGTCTAAAGAAAGCAGAGACCATTATCATTTGAATTATGCCTCATTTTTATACTAGGTCGAACTTGGCCTTAACTTGGACTATTATGTGATCAAACACATATAGCATGATGGCCAAATTTCCTATTTGTAGCCATATTTAGCAAGGTGTCATGCAGGTCAACAAAGAAATCTGCGATGCGTTTCATGAAATCAGCTAATGCCGTATATTCCATTTTGGAGAGGCAGTGTCACATAGCGGTCAAGAGCTCTAGACTCGGTGGCCAGGCTGCTTGGGGACATATCCTGGCTCTGTTCTGCACTCACCGTGTGACTGGGGCCAAGTCATCCGGCCTCTTTGTGCCCCAGTTTCCTAATTTGGAAGTGAGGATCATGACGGTACCTATCTTAGCCGGTGTTGGGTGGTAAGTGTAAAGCATTTAGGCGTTGCCTCGCACAGGCTGAGGGCAATAGCCATTACCAGAGACGTCATCCAGTTTCAGAAGTGTTACACATCCCACTTCAAGGGTTCTGACCTTGTTTCTCACCTGTTCCAACTTTCTCTGAGATCATATTGTAAAATGAATATACCACTGCCGAAGAAGTTTGGGTGAAGTCTGTAGAGAGACCCATGTGACTTGCAGCTGCCAGTTTGAGGTGATAGCAAATTTCCATTAGCCGTAGTAAATTTTTGAGTACCTACGATGAATAGAACTTGAAAGGACTTTGACTGAAATTCTGTTTAAGAGATTCTATTTTTCTAGGCTTCTTTGGAAAGACATAGGCAGATAGCATGTTTTGATGCTCAACATAAGACAAAAATTTGCAGATTCGCAATGCAAGAGATTGTATTCAGTATGTAAGAGTAGCATTTTTCTATTCTGCTTTGACATCACTAGTTAGTTACAAATAAATAACAGGTCTTGGTGTTAGACTCTCCTTGTAAGAATTCCGGTTCTGTTACTCCCTGTGTGTTCTTGGGCAACCACTTAACTTCTCTTGCCCTTGGCTTTTTTATCTATAAATAGGTGCTAATAGTATTTATCCTCATATGCTGATCCTAAGGATAAAACTAGACAATACACATGAAAACATTTGACACATAGATGTGCTCAGCAAACCTGAATGAAACAAAAATAATTAACACACTTATCTAAGCCCCCAGTCTGCCACATGAAAAAAGTGGAATTATTCCATGAAACTTAATGCTTTTTTGTGAAAGGAAATCTCAGTTAGGCTAATGAAAGGGGGCACTCCTGGTATGATCAAATTTGCCAAACCAGTAAGTGTATATAAACAAGAAAGATAAAGATCAGGGTTATGGAATCCTGTTTCCTTGTCAACAGCCCGTTCAATTAGCTTGATAAATGGAAGAGGCTTTAATTATAGAGGATTAAGTGCCAAGATCAACAGGTAAACATAGAGCAGGGTTTGTTTTTTTCTTTTTTCAAAAGGCTTCTCTTTATGCCATTAGCAAGGGATGTGCAGATTATCCAAGAAAATTCTGTTTCCTACTCTGAAGGAATCTTTGTAAAAATATTTTATACATCGAATGGGTAACAGTGGTCAGCTATTGTAAGATTTAACATACTAAGAAGAGTGATTTGCATAGAAGGTAAAAGTACTCTACTGAGACCAGATATAATAATTGCCATCACTGTGTTTTGATACCAACATCATTATAAAGATTCCTTTGTTAATGTAATTTTCCTTCCTTTCTCTTAGAGATTTCCACTTCCACTCAATGCTCCTGTTAAAAGAAATTGGGTTCTGTTGGATTAGGAGAAGTAAACTATGCAAATCATCGGCAAGGAGATTGGCCAGATTGTCGATGACATCACCATCCCACCACCTAAATACAGGCTTTTTATTGGCTGTTCTCAGAGGCAGACAGGACTGGGACGGCTCTGTCTGCATCACTCGTGAGTTGGAGAAAGCTCTGAGTCTATGCTAAATTTTATCATTTTTTACTTAAAATGTACTCAGAATCATTATCCATACATTATCACATCCTCTGTGTTATTCCACATGGAAATATGTCTAAGTAAATATTGTAAGTGACTCCTTACCCATTCTATCAAGTGACTATATCATGATTTATTTATCCACAATCTCCCTTATTCTTTGATGCTTAGGTGTTTCAATTTTTTGCCTTCAGAAATAAGACTGTAGTTACGATTTTTATTTAAAATTGTATGTGTTACTTCCTCCATAGCATAGAACCTCTGATACCTAACTGGTCATGTTTTAAAAGAGTAACACCAAGGGGCGCCGGAGTGGCTCAGTGGGTTGAGCGTCTGTCTTTGGCTTGGGGCCCTCGGATTGAGCCCCCTGTCGGGCTCTCCACTCAGCGGGGAGCCTGCTTCTCCCTCTCCCTCTGCCTGCCCTTCCCCCGGCTTGTACTCTCTTTCTGCCAAATAAATAAAATCTTAAAAAAAGAAAAGAGTAACACTGAACAGATTGTCATTCCGGTGCCCCTTCCTCTCACAGCATCCCTGAGATGGGAGATCCCAGGGTCCAGCTCATTCCTGGGACGAGTGAATCTCCTCTCTGTAGTAGAAAAAGCTGGAAGTTTCTGCATTTCATTTCAGGTAGGATGCATAGTCTTCATTCCCAGTGCCTGCTGCTCCTTAGTATGGGAGAAAGGTCACAGTAATCATGGCTAAGAACAGAGGAGGTTTGTGAAGTGTAAACTTAAACCCTGATTGTACTGCTCTGGGTGGAAGCCTGGGTCTGGTAAAATGGCTGCTTTGTGCCTTTTTCCATCTCTATAGGGAATCCGTAGAAAACCTCTGGACAATCTGTTACTTAGAGCTGAAAAGCCTAGACCTTAAAAAAATAAAATGAAATGAAAAAAGAGGAAAAAAAAAAAAGAAAATATCAGCTTTGCTCAGAGAGAATCAGTGGTTTATTATTTTACATCTGAAGAGAGATATCTATGGCAATTGCATCAGTTAGTCTACATGGTACTTTCAGATATGATAGTAAGAATAAACAGTTATACCACTGAAAGAGAACTCAGGTGCTGTGCATTTTGCTAGGAATCTTGTGAACACTCTCTTACTTAATCTCCACAACAGCTCTGCAAGGTAAATGTTAATCCTACTGTACAAATGAGAAAACAGGCTCAGAGGGATTCTAGCACTTTCTTTCATAGGCCTGAGATCTGCAGCCTGCACTGTCTAGCTCTAAAAGTGAAAAAACCTAAAAGCTCCTCCTTCACAGCTATGATTCTGAGCTATTCCTGTGATAAAGAATTTATTGATGAGGACTAGTCTACAGTTAAATATATCTGTGTTCATTCAAACATATTTATGAAATTCGTATCATGTACAAAGTCTTTGCAAGATGCCTGTGGAAGATAGAGAACCAGAAAAGACAGGAGTCCCTGCCTTTGGAGTTCAAGTCCAGGTAGGGAAATAAAAGGCACAAACAAAATATAAAACAACGACAGATTGAAATTGTGATGGGTGTCAACATTCCAAGGGAGGAATCATTAAGTTCCCCCAGTGCAGAAAGGAGACAGGTCTCCTACAAGGGACTGACATGACTCTGAGAAAGAAGTGTTTACACACATTCATCCATATCATGAGTGTTAAAAAAAAATATGTTGTTTTAGAATGATTCAGAAGCTTTTAAGTAGGTAAGAACTATATAATCATCTTCTTTTAAAAAATATTTTATGGGGGTGCCTGGGTGGCTCAGTGGGTTAAAGCCTCTGCCTTTGGCTCAGGTCATGATCTCAGGGTCCTGGGATCAAGCCCCACATCGGGCTCTCTGCTCAGCAGGGAGCCTGCTTCCCCCTCTCTCTCTGCCTGCCTCTCTGCCTGCTTGTGATCTGTCAAATAAATAAATAAAATCTTAATAAATAAATAAATAATATCTCCTATTTACTGAACACTTACTGTTTACCTGTCACAAGCTCCCATCTGGGCTACAAAACAAACTCCGTAGGTAAGTTCATAACCTCCTTTTCACAGATGGGAAACTGAGGCTCAAAGAGGCTTAAAACTTGCCCGAGGTCACCTGACTCAGAAGAGCTAACCCAACCAGTTCTGCTTGCCTTCGATGTCTTCTCTCACAATGACCACTGCTCTTTTGCTTAGACTATGCTAGGGCTACACACTTATTAATATTAACAACAGCTACCTTTTGAGTGTCTTTTTTTTTTTTTTTTAATTTGACAGAGAGAAACACAGCGAGAGAGGGAACACAAGCAGAGGGAATGGTAGCGGGAGAAGCAGGCTTCCTGCCCAGCAGAGAGCCCGATGCGGGGCTCGATCCCAGGACTCTGGGATCATGACCTGAGTCCAAGGCAGACGCTCAACGACTGAGCCACCTAGGCGCCCCTTTTGAGTGTCTTTTATGTGCTATATAATTTCAGCCTAAACCTTTCAATAAGTTCAGATGGTACTTTGCCAGGTAAGGTAACTAAGAAGCAGAGGTATTAGTGTATCTCTCAAAATTACCTTCCACCCATTGAAACAGCGTTTTCTTATTCCGGTGGGACTTTTTCCTCATTTTTTACTTCGTCTCCGCTGTTTCTGAAACCTTTTTCAGCTCTGTTGGGTTTCCTTTCCTTGGTGTAATATATCCGGGCCCTTTTGCACCTCCTTTGGAAGGGCAAACCAAGAATGGCAGTGAAGGCTTTCTTACAGCCACTGCCCCTTTTCCCAACACGGGAAAGGAGAGCTATAGTCTGAATCAGAAGGGAAGTATAAGTTGCTGGAAAAACTTGCTGATCTTGTGATTGCAAAAAGAAAAGACAATTTAATTAAGGAAGCCTTTCCTGGGAAGGAGGGATCACACTATCCCATGTGAGATCTTATTCTGGATTATGTCATAAATCATTTTCAGGGAGACTCATATGGCCCGGGGGTATCCCCAAGCAGCTAGAGGGACGGACAAAGGGCTGTTTTCACTGGTGAGTCCAACCGGGCTTGCCTTATGCCTCTCACAGGATACTGAGGAAAGAAGATAATATTCTCTTTTAAGATGCAATGACTTAGTACAATTCAGTAGCTTGAAATATATAAATGTCTATACCCTTTTACGCAGTAAAATTTTCCCTCCCCAAAAATAATTCAAAAGAAGAAAACAAAGCAACAACACAACAAAAAATATATAAAGTAGCATTGTTTACAGCAGTGGAAAACCTGAACCGACCTTCATGCCCAAGAATAGGAAGTGGGTGAATAACAATGGTCTAAGAGTGCAATGGAATGTTAGCTGCTTTGAAGAGATCCGTATGGTAAGTATGTAAGAACACAACAAGCCTTCTTTACATAACATAAAATGAAAGCATTAGCATGGGAAATTGTCTTGAGCTAGATAAGATAAGGAGGCAGACAAACAAGTGTTATTAGCTAACCTGAGTCTTGATTTCTACATTTATAAAACAAAGACAATATATCCATCTTTCCAGGGTCATTGTGAGAACTAAAGTTGATATAAACCATGGATTAAGATGGGGGCCCCTGGGTGGCTCAGTGGGTTAAAGCCTCTGCCTTCGGCTCAGGTCATGATCTCAGGCTCAGGTCATGATCTCAGGCTCAGGTCATGATCTCAGGGTCCTGGGATCGAGCCCCACATTGGGCTCTCTGCTCAGCAGGGAGCCTGCTTTCCCCTTTCTCTGCCTGCCTCTCTGCCTACTTGTGATCTCTCTTTCTTTGTCAAATAAATAAATAAAATCTTTAAAAAACAAAAGAAAACAAAAACCATGGATAAAGATGGGAAGGGAGTACTAAGCAGTAATTGTAAGTTTTATCCTGGGATGTGGGACCTTTGAAATTTTTATTTGGAAAGTACTTGTTTTTTTTTTTATTTTACTTTTATTATTTTAAGATTTCTATTGATTTATTGATTGACTTACTTTTTAAAGATTTTATTTATTTATTTGACATAGAGAGCACGAGCAGGGGGAACAGCAGAGGGAGAAAGAGAAACAGGCTCTCCGCTGAGCAGGGAGCCCATGAGGAACTCGATCCTAGGACCCCGGGATCGTGACCGGAGGCGAATGCAGACGCTTAACCAACTGAGCCATCCGGGCACCCCAGAAAGTACTTATTTTTATGATGTTTTAAATGTTATATTATTTTCCTCCTTTCTTCCTCCATGCCCTTAAAAAACTGCATACTCCCTATGTAGGAAGTATGTGCATGTGTCTTCGGGAAACTTGCCTAAAGGGCTCACTAAGCCCTATTGGGAGAGGGGTCCTAAATCCACGCAGCTGGAATCAGCTCTAGGTAAATGATAGGGACCCCAAACACTGTTGTATAGAAAGGTGGCTCAGCTAGGTTCCCCGGCCCGTATTCCAAGCACTTAGAAGTTTATGTGATGCTTGTTAGATAGAGAAGTCTCTCTCCTTACAGTTTGGAGGTGGGGAAGGTTCTCAGGACCAGGATACCTTCCATCCACCTTTTCTTCAGAATGCTACCCTCCGCCTTCATACCGCTTCCCTGCAGAGCTAGATTCATGAGCAAGGAAGTAGCAGGAGGACGGTATGAAAGAAATATTTTCTTTTGACTAATATACATTGACCACCCTTTTTGTATCAGTCATTTTGTTTGGCACATATAGATACAGACTAAGCCAGGCCAAATATGTTTAGAACATAGGCTTCAGAATCTTCTAGAAAACCTCTACCAGGATAGTGTTGACATAGAAGAGGGTATTATTGGTAGATTTCCATCTATCCATCTTCATCCAAGATCAGCAGAGAGAGACAAGAATATAACTTGTTGCAGGGTTTTATTCTGGGCTAGTAAGGAAATTAATCCAAAATAGGTTCCACTGAAGTGTCAGTCAACATAGTGCAGAAAGGATGAAAAACATTTAGCAGTAGCAGTCTTCTCTTACTGATGAGAAACGAATCGTGGTAACAGTATGTCTGGGGCTTCTTCTGGAAAGCTTTGGGCCAGTTACTTTAGTTCCTCTAAAAAATTTCTGGAAACTTTGCTCTACTTGGCGGTAAAACAAAGATGATCTCTATTTAGGGTTATACCAAATGCTTTTTAATTGATTGTTTTTCCTCCCCATGCCCTGCCTTCCAACAGCCAGGGACACCACTGATGAAATATTCAGCACTGGAATGATATTTGATGTATAATTAAATAGAATACATTTAGAAGTTTAGTTTTTTTTTTTTTTTTAGAAGTTTAGTTTTATAGACCTTTAATCTTCAACTTAATAAATCTTCATGGAGCGAATCTCACAAACAAAACCAAAATATTTTTGGAAATACTATCCTCCTTGGAAAAATAAATAACTTTGAGTGTAATTACTATACATAGGAAAGAAAACATTTATCAAGCACTTTTATATACCAAGCAAGGTACTAAATGCTTTAAACGTTATTTCATGTAATCCTGATGACCCTGTGAGGTCGGTATTATTAGTCCCACTATACCGATGCAGAAACTGAGGCTCCAAGCAGTTAAGTCATTTGCTTAAGATCACAAAGTAACATATTGGCACATCAGGACTGGAACTCAGATTAGAATCTGACTCTCATGCTTTTCCTTAATTTTTTACAGGAGTTCGTTTCCAAAACACTTTCATTTAGTATAGCTCATTCCATCCTCCCACCAACATAATGATCTTGAACTCAACCTTAGGATTCTCTGTTTTACCAGAAGTCATTGAGCCAGGGGCAAAACCAAGGCTTATAACAATCATAACTTCGGTGACCTTCTTTTGAGTGCCTTCCATATGGTAGGCTCTGTGCTAAGTATTTTGCATACTTTTTCATCCACTTTAATCTTCCTGATAACCTTTTGAGGTGGGCACTATTATTATTCCATTTGATGGATGAGAAAACCAAGACTCCGAAGGGCCAACCTCCTGCCCAAGTTTATACAATAGCATGTCAGGACTAGAATTCAGGTTTGCAATAATAACAACATAATTGATAAAAGCAGTTGCCATATTTTGAGCTACTGTTATGTTTTAGATATTGCCTTAAATTTTTTCTCAGTATACTTTGAGATTTACAAATGGCATCTCTGCTTTTTTTTTTTTTTTAAAGGTTTTTGCTTTAAAGGTTTTACTAAACCTTTTACTAAACCTTTACTAAAAGGTTTTACTCTCTACACCCAGCGTGGGGCTTGAATTTACCACCCTGAAAGCAAAAGTTGCATGCTCTACCGACTGAGTCAGCTGAGCACCCCGGCATTGACTGAGCTCTTTTGATACTCACAATTTTTCAGATAAGGAACTAAGATTTATAGAAAATAAGTTAATGTCTCCAAGACATACAAATGGGGGGCGCCTGGGTGGCTCAGTTGGTTAAGCAACTGCCTTCGGCCCAGGTCATGATCCTGGAGTCCCGGGATCGAGTCCCACATCGGGCTCCCAGCTCCACGGGGAGTCTGCTTCTCTCTCTGACCTTCGCTCCTCTCATCCTCTCAGTTTCTCTCTCTCAAATAAATAAATAAAATCTTTAAAAAAAAAAAAAAAGACATACAAATGGGAAAGGGTAGAGCCAAGACTTGAATGCCGGTCGCTGGGGCACCTGGCTGGCTTCGTCAGTAGACCTTGCAACTCTTGATCTCAGGACCGTGAGTTCAAGCCATATGTTGTATGTAGAGATTACTTAAAAATAAAATCTTAAAAAAACAAATGCAGGTCTCTTTGACTCCAAGACCTATGTCCTTGACCATGAAGCTTTGCTCACTCCCATTCTCTATACATCCTTGCTACCCAAAGTGTGGTCCCCAGATCGGTAGCTTTGGTGACCTACTGAATCAGAGGTGTATTTTTTTTAAAAGATTTTACTCATTTAATTGACAAAGCGAGAGAGATCACAAGTAGGCAGAGAAGCGGTCAGAGAGAGAGAGAGGGGGAAGCGGGCTCCCCGCTGAGCAGAGAGCCCAATACGGGGCTCGATCCCAGGACCCTGAGATTATGACCTGAGCCGAAGGCAGAGGCTTTAACCCACTGAGTCACCCAGGCGCCCCCAGAGGTGTATTTTGACAGTATGTCCTCATGATTCTTGCGTCCATTAAACTTTGAGAAGCACTACTCTGCAGCACCAGCAATATACAAAATAAAGAAGAGAAGCCAGATTGTCAAGAACACAGTATATTCCCTTGGAAATCAGTTTTGAGCTAGAGGAAGATATGTCTTGCTGCTAAACTTGATAATGGTGACCTTTTTCCAATTCATGGATCAATTTAAGTCAATGAATTATATTTTCTTGTCTTTTCGTCCAGCATTTTCTTTCCTTTCTTTGAAGCTGACTATAACTTGCCTGTTAGTAACTTCAGAAGGTGACAATAATTGAGCAGTAATAAATACCTGTGGAAAACTCAAAATGTTGTTTTATTTTTTTCCCTTTGATTTATATATTTTTAAATTCTTAAATTTCTTTTTAAAAAGATTTTATTTTTAAGTAATGTCTACACCCAATGTGGGGCTTGAACTCACAAGTCCAAGATCAAGAGTGGCTTGCTCTACTGAGTAAGCTAGCCAGGCACCCCCTAAATTCTTGGATTAGTGATGGTGATTTTATGTTGCATAATAGAGAACAGTTATTCTCTTCATAAACTTGTTCCTAATTCACACTGCAGAAATGAATGTTACTGTCTTCTGATGTTCCACAAAAAGCACCTGATTTCTGCCTACGTGAGCAGGAGGATCAAGACTCCAGAATTTTGGGCCACCTGGCTGGCTCGGTTGGTAGAGCTGATCTCTTGATCTCAGGGTCATGATTTCAAGCCTGGCATTGGGCATGGAGCCTACTTAAGAAAAATTAAAAATAGGGGCACCTGTTGCTCATACGGGTTAAGCATCTGATCATGGTCATTATTCCAGGGTCCTGAGATCGAGCTCTACATGGGGCTCCCTGCTCAGCGAAGAATTTGCTTCTCCCTCTCCCTCTGCCTCTCCCCCTGCTTGTGTGTTCTAGCTGTCTCGCTCTCTCAAGCGAATAAGTAAAATCTTTAAAAGAAAAAAAAGATATTTAAATTATAAAAGTAAACCTAAAAAAAAAAAAAGACTTTGAAATCTCTCTAGAAATCAAATCATCTAACCAAGAGGAACTTGTCGTAGTTCCAAGAGGAACTTGTTCTTACTGGATAGCAAAAATATGAGTAGTTATGTTCTCTTTTGTGCTGTCCTGAATATTTAAAAATATCTACAGTGAACATTCATTCATTCGACAAATATCTAAGGAACACCTACTAAGTCACAGACGCTGTTTTAGGTGCTGGAGAGAGCAGTGAACAAGACAAAAAAAAAATCTGTGTTCTGGATTGGTGGTTGCAAGAGATAGAGTAGGGGGATGGGGCAAAATACGTGAAAGGAATCAAAAGGCGCAAACATCCAGGTGTGAAATAAATAAATCACAGGGATGTCACCTACATCCTGGTGACTGGTACTATGGTGATTGGTATGGTGACTGGTATTAATAACACTGTATCACATTATTTGAAAGTTGCTAAGAAAGTAAGTCTTAAAAGTTCTCATCACAAGAAAACATTTTTTTTTTTTTTACAAGAAAAAATTCTTAAGGTATGGTAATGGATGTTAACTAGACTTATGGTGAATATATACAAATATCGAATCATTATGTTGTATACCTGAAACTAATATAAACTTTAAAGTCAATTATATCTCCATTAAAAAATATGTTCTTTTTAAAAAATATTTTATTAGGGTGCCTGGGTGGCTCAGTGGGTTAAGGCCTCCGCCTTCAGCTCAGGTCATGATCTCAGGGTCCTGGGATCGAGCCCCGCATTGGGCTCTCTGCTCAGCGGGGAGCCTGCTTCCCCCCCCCTCTCTGCCTGCCTCTCTGCCTACTTGTGATCTCTCTCTCTCTCTCTGTCAAATGAATAAATAAAATCTTTTAAATAAAAATTTTATTTATTTATTTATTATTATTATTATTTTTTAAGATTTTATTTATTTGAGAGAGAGAGAGACAGAGATAGCAAGAGAGAGTGGGAGCTGGGTGGAGAGGGAGAAGCAAGCTCCCCGCCTAGCAGGGAGTCAGCCACAGGGCTGGGTCCCAGGACCCCAGGATCACAACCTGAGCCAAAGGCAGAGGCAGAGGCTTTAACCCACTGAGCCACCCAGGCGCCCCAAAAGTCTCTGTCCTGTTGTCAGTATCTTTGGGCTTTAACCTCTTGGGCGGGTCAGAGTCCTGGAAGGTAAACGTCTGGTAGCCAGAGATGTAGGAATTGAATGGAGGAATAGACCTGGGAATCTTAGCATCCAACATCCATAAATCCACTTATCTCCTTGTTTACACAGAGACACCTCTTCAACTCTCTCTGGAGAATAAATACTTCAGTCTTCTTTTAGAGGAAGGAGTGCAGCCATTGAAGAAGGGAGAGGTAACCTGGCCATCTTAAACAGCTCTTGAAATTCTTATTTTAATCCCCACCCAGGGTACAACCTGTAGATGGCAGCCCTTGCTGTCCTACACCGCTCTGCTGGGAACCGGAGTAGGGGCGGGGGGGACAAGCAAGGGGGCTCCAGCCTCCAAGTTTGGAGACTTGAGGGACTGGGCAGGTACAAATCAGGTTGCGCCTCGGCTTTTTCCACTTTGGATTTAGGGTTCAGGTTTCTCCAGGTTAACTTAGTTAACATGTGTCCATTTGCTTTCCAGCTTCTCCTTCTTTTGTTTTTGTTTTTCCTGCTGGCTCCTCTCACTATTGTGGGTTCATGCTTTAAAAAATCCCATTACTGTCATTTTGTGGTGTTGTAGGAGGGAACAAAAGTAGATCTGTGTGTTCATTCTCATTAACTGCATGACTCTCATCGCTTTTGAGGAACATTTTCCTATTCTAACTTAAGTTCTCTCTTGATACCATTCAAATCTTTATTCTCCTCCGTTCGTCCTTATTCATATTTGAATAAAATATGTGTTTTTACGTGTAGCTGATTGGGATTTAGGAAGAGTTCACTGACTTTTGCACATTTAAGATTTTAGGTAGCAGGAAACAAAGGATTGCTTTCCTCAGCAAAGCAAAAATAGAGATGAGACATACACATATTCAAATTTTAAAATTATGTATGTAGAAGAATCTTTTCGGTAGCATTGTTTGTAAAAGCAAAAAACTGCAAAAAACCTACAGGCCCATCAGCAGAGGTCTTTTTTTTTTTTAACATTTTATTTATTTATTTGACACAGAGAGAGGGAGCACAAGCAGGTGGAGTGGGAGAGGGAGAAGCAGGCTTTCCGTGGATGCGGGGCTCGATCCTAGGAGAACCGAAGGCAGAGGCTTAACCCACTGAGCCACCCAGGCGCCCCATATTACTTATTTTAAAAATAAAGTACTATCGAGTAGTTTTTTAAATAATGAGCAGGGGCATGGGGGCGGCCTAGTCCATTGAGTATCAGACCCTCGGTCTCAGCTGAGGTCTCCATCTCAGGGTTCTGAGTTCAGGCCCCACGTAAAAAAAAAAAAAACATAAATAAGTAAAAGAATGGTCTTTACTTGACATAATGCTCTCCCTGATGACTTCCACCTATATTATCAAATCCTTTTCTGGACAACTCCAGCCCAAGTACTCCTGAGAAGTCAGGAGTATCTGACCTAAATGATGAGGTCATTTGTTAGAAATGGTTTTGTGCCGCTAAATTGTCACACACAGATCTGCTATGCTGATGCTGATTCTTTTATTTTATTTTATTTCTTGAAGATCTATTTACTTATTTTAGAGAGAGAGAGCATGAGCAGGAGGGGCAGAGGGATGGGGAGGGAGAGAATCTCAGGCAGACTCTGTGGAGTGCGGAGCCCAAAGTGGGGCTCGATCCCAGGGCCCTGAGATCATGACCTGAGCCAGAGTTGGATGCTCAACCAACTACACGATCCAGGCACCCCTGCAGCTGCCGCTTTTAAATAGTATCAACCATCTTGTATTAAACTTCCCATTTTGTATTTTCTTTTTTTTTTCCATTTTGTATTTTCATTTGTGTTTTACTGAACCTTTTAGGGGTTGCACAGAGGTCCTGCGAAATGAGGAGTGGCCAGTGGAGAACATGTGAGCAAGTTTAAAAGGGAGGGAGTATATGAGAAAGAGTTTGAGTCTCCCTCCTGACCTGTAGTCTTTTGCGTGCACTTACCAGAGATTCATGTGAATCAGTGACCCCCTTTTTTTTTTTAGTGACCCCTTTTTTATAAAAGCCTAAAAGCCCCTGGAAATGTAAAGCCTTCACATTTTACATTGAATTAACCCAGTTATCATGACATCGCTTTGCTAAAAGCACTTGCGCTCAAGGGATGAGAGGCGGGGTGACAGAAGCAAACATTTTGAAATAAGACCTACAAAATTTTAGAGCCAAAAGGGCTTGAAGATCAACTAGTCCAAGCCCTTACTTCACGGGTCCAAGACAAGACATTGGAGAATTCAGGGTCAAACTCAAGTCTCTTCTTAAATTCAGTTGAACTAAACCATCCAGCCTGTTGGGGCACAGGTCTGGTCCGGATGAAAGTTGGGGTTTTTCCACAGCAAGCAAGAAAGGAGGGCACTGTGCCTGAAGAAGAGACGAGAAACAGCAGGCAAAAAAGAGGTGGTTGTTGGTTTTGTCTCCTCTGCAGCTCTGTCCAGGGCTCCGGGCAGTCTGTTGTCAGTCTGTGTCAATAAAAGTCTATACTAGCAGAAGCCAAGTTAAGATAATCAGAACTGGTTTGAAAAGCTGCAAACCTCAACTTCCCCTTACCCAGCCCAGTCTCCTGACTTCCAGAAACCAAAGAACTTCGGCTTAAAGCTCTTGAACGACCCTTTCACATCCCCCTTTTCCACACCTGGAGAAGGAAAGTCAGAAGAAGGGGACGCAATGCAAACAGGAGCCGTTTCCCTATTTCTAGGGTATCTTCAGCAGATTCCCCAGTATCTACTGCATCCGGAAAGTGAGAACCATTTAGGGTAGCCATGGAGATATTACTGGCCTCAGTCTCGTTTCCTTCCTTCTCTTTGCTATTGAAATCTTTCACTCTGATTTCAGTAAGACACCCCACTACTGCGGACGCCGCATTCTGCAGCCTCCTCTCTCTCGTCTCCATGCAGGCCGCGGGAACACGTTTTGACACGAGAGCGTGTGAGCACAAGGGTCCACGGGGAATCAGCCCCATCCACTGTCTCCAGGTTTCCGAGCCCGGCCGGCGCAGACTACAAGTCCCAGGAGACCCCGCACAGGGACGGCGCGCTCCAGTGATCCTTCCCTCACTCTCCCGGAGAGTGGAGACAAAGGTTCCGTTGGCGGCGCACTGCGGGTTGGTTTGTTTTCAACGGCGGTGACGGAGGTTGGAAGCCCGGCCGACTGCAGGCGGGGGCGTCGGGAGGCGGATTCCTCCTCCCGCGAAGCACTGGGGTGGGGAGAGGGGCGGGGAGGAGGGAAGCGGTGGCCAGCGGGCCGGGGACCGAGCCGCCGGGACAGAGCAGGCTGAGACGATGGAGGGCGACGGGGTGCCGTGGGGGAGCGAGCCGGTCTCGGGTCCCGGCCCGGGCGGCGGCGGAATGATCCGCGAGCTGTGCCGGGGCTTCGGCCGCTACCGCCGCTACCTGGGCCGACTGCGGCAGAACCTGCGCGAAACCCAGAAGTTCTTCCGCGACATCAAGTGCTCCCACAGCCACAGTTGTCCCTCCTCCCCCACGGGCGGCGGCGGCGGGGCCGAGCGCGGCCCTGCCGGCGACGTCGCCGAGCCCGGGCTGCAGGCGGGTAAGGAGGGCAGCGGCGGCGGGGACAGGCTGGAGGGGCCGGCTGGAGGGCGGACCGCACCCCTTTCCCTGCAAAACAAGCCGGGAAGGGGCGGACGGTGGGAGCAGGGCGGCGTGGCAGGGCCACCGGCCTGGGCAGGCTGGATAGGCGAGGCCGTGGGCGGGCATCCCTCGGGGCGGGGGTGGGCGAGGGACGCCCGGGGGCGGCCCGGAGCTTCGGCAGCGGGCTCCGGGGCACCGGTCCTGCGGGCCGGGGTCCCCCGGGGAGCAGGGTCACTGAGTGGGGGGGCGGGGGGCGCCGTGGTCGGAGACCCGCTTGGGGATGGAGGAGTGGACAGGCAGAGGACGAGCAGCAGGCAGCGTGCCCCGGGAGCCCGAGGAGGCCAGGGAACTGGCGTGGGTTGTGTGTGTTGTGCGCGTGTGTGACTGTGTGCAATGCTTTTGCACCAATCGCGAGGCAAGTCTGTAAAGAAGTAAGAACGTACTCTAAATGGGGCCGGGGTCGCTGAAGCAAGTGTCTGATGCGTGCCAGGGAGTAGCCTGAAGAAGTTAGGGAAGAGATCGGGTTTGTTGTTGTTTTTTGGTGCTGAGCCTTTTTGCCTTGATTCTTCCTGGGATGTATTAGAGTCCCTAAAGCACTTAAAATCGTGCAGGGGCTTTGATCTTTCCTAATTTCTCGCTTCCTCTTCAACTGCTATTGGTGGGGAAACCGGAGGGTTTGTTAAGTCCTGCGTCTAATTAGGAAATAGATTGGGAGGGAGAAGGGACTGGCATCCCATATGGACAAATAACCTGGGGCCAACATAGCAAATAAGTCAGTGGGTTTAATTTAGTGACTCTCAAATGTAAATGTGCACTAAACCCAAATTAGTATTAAAAATGTCTCATGCTCTACCCCACAGATAGAATAGGTCTCCGGGGTGGATCCTGAGAATCTAAACATGAAATGCCACTGGGGGTTCTGTTGCAAGTGGTCTACAGACACTTTGGGAAGCACACATTTAGATGCTCATAGCACATTTGTATGTTGAGTCCTGCATTTCCAAAGTTGCATGTTTGATATATTTTTTAAAGATTTTATTTATTTATTTGACACAGAGAGAGAGAGATCACAATTAGGCAGAGAGGCAGGTGGGGGGGCGGAGGGAGCGGGCTCCCCACTGAGCAGAGAGCTCCATGCGGGGCTCAGGGGCTCGATCCCAGGACCCTGAGATCATGACCTGAGCCGAAGGCAGAGGCTTTAACCCACTGAGCCACCCAGGCGCCCACAAGTTTGATATCTTAAATTTGTCTGGGACTCCAGAAATGGTGATCAAAGTAAGATAGCAAGATTCTGATAGGATCTTAAATGAAACTATTCCATTTAGTTGGCCTGGATGTAATAAACATGGGAGAAAAGGCATGTTAGCTTTCCCAGAGTGGTGGTTTTGACATCATATGCCCAGAGATTTGCTGTTCTGAAGATGGACCTATAGAGGCTGTCAGAGAACTGGCAAGAAGGGCTGTTTTCAGAGATGATCCTCAGAATTTGTACTTTCACCCTCTCCCCCCAGCAGTGCTTTCCAGGAGCTTCCCTGCTCACAAGTTTTTCTTATAGCTTATCTAAAAGAGTCCTCTATTGCTCTTACTTGAAAACAGCTATTTGTTTTAGAATCACTACTGAAAAAAAAATCAGAGAGACGGAGGTTTTCAAGGCACTTTGACGCGCTCTTATTTTTGTTCTTTAAAAGGCAAGTTAAGAAAGACAAATGTACCCTTTGTATTTTGCCTCATTGGCTTTTCTAGTTGACTGCATCATGAACTGATCTTTGCATATTGTATGTAACTAATTCTTTTCACCCTCTGGAGTCTGTCCATCTGAAATAAAAACCAGGGTAGCGTGCAGATGACTGGACTGGGAACAATTTGATTTTATTCTATAAAATGCTTCCATTCCTTTTAGTATGGAGAGTTTTGTCTTTGGAGGTGAAAATGAGCTGATATCAGGGAAAATTAGTGAGGTGGCACTTACTATGTGTATTTTGGGAATGTCCTTTTTCCAGCTGTTTAGGTCACTGTATTAGAAACTAGAAACCACTCCTTAAAAGACAACTAGCTCTTGTTTTCTCCTTTTACAGGCTATTTCTGCAAGGTCAGGTTCACTCAGAGACTGTCTCAACTTTCTTTTGTGAATGTTGGTTTCTGAATAGGAACTCGGAATATTAAGAGAAGGAACACTCAAAAAAAATTTTTTTTATTCCCTTTATCTATTTCACCCAACCCCTACCCACCTCCCCTCTGGCAACCACCAGTTCTGTTTTGTTTATCTTTTTTTATTCGCCCACTTCTTCTTTTTTCTTTTCTTTTTAATATTTATTTATTCGACAGAGAGAGAGATACAGCAAGAGAGGGAACACAAGCAGGGGGAGTGGGAGAGGGAGAAGCAGGCTTCCTGCTGAGCAGGGAGCCCAATGTGGGGGCTCAATCCCAGGACCCCTGGGAACATGACCTGAGCTGAAGGCAGACACTTAAGGACTGAGCCACCCAGATGCACCCTTCGCCCGTTTTGTTTCTTCAGTTCTGCATATGAGTGAAAAGAATAGTCTAATTCCTAACCTAACAAACCTCTAGAAGGTTTTCTTTTTCTTTTTTTAAAGAAT
>CM053618.1:20361667-20377691 GCA_028646535.1 Procyon lotor
AAAAAAAAGAACAAAACACTGAATCTAGGGGCACTTGGCTGGCTCAGTCAGTAGAGCCTGCAGCTCTTGATCTCGGTTTGAGTTCAAGCCCCACGTTGGGCATAGAACTTACTCAAATTAAAATGAATCTAGACACACACCTTATACCCTTCACAAAAGTTAACCTAAAACTGGATCACAAAACGTGGGGCACCTGGGTGGCTTGGTGGGTTAAAGCCTCTGCCTTCGTCTCAGGTCATGATCTCAGGGTCCTGGGATGGAGCCCCACATTGGGCTCTCTGCTCGGCGGGAAGCCTGCTCCCCCACCGCCCCACCTGCTTCTCTGCCTACTTGTGATCTCTCTCTCTCTCTGTCTGTCAAATAAATAAATAAATAAAATCTTTAAAAAAAAAAAAAAAACTAAATGTGGGGCACCTGGGTGGCTCAATCGGTTAAGCAGCTGACTCCTGATGTTGGCTCAGGTTGAGATCTCAGAGTGGTGGGATCGAGCCCCATGTCAGGCTCCCTGCTCATGGCAGAGTCTTCTTGTCCCTCTCCCTGCCCCTTCTCACACTCTCTCTCTCTTAGATAAAGTAAATGTAAAATGCAAAACTACAAAGTTTCTAGAAGTTAGTATAGGAAGAACGCAGACGACCTTGCACAGGGAAGTTACTTTTAGATACAACACTATGAAAGGAAGAATTGATAAACTGGACTTCATCAAAATTAGAATGTTCTGGGGCGCCTGGGTGGCTCAGTCGTTAAGCGTCTGCCTTCGGTCCAGGTCAGATCCCAGGGTCCTGGGATCGAGCCCCGCATCAGGCTCCCTGCTCTGCAGGAAGCCTGCTTCTCCCGCTACCATTCCCTCTGCTTGTGTTCCCTCTCTCGCTGTGTTTCTCTCTGTCAAATAAATAAAATCTTTAAAAAAAAAAAATTAGAATGTTCTGTTCTGTGAGAGACACTGTTAAGAGAATGAAAACACAAGTCACAGACGGGGAGGAAATGTTTGCAAAAGACACATCTGGTAAAGGACAGTTCTCCAAAATACACAAAGAACTCTTCACACTCAATGAATAGAAAATGACCTGGTTAAAAAATAGGCAAAAGACCTAAACAGACACCTCACCAAAGAAGATAGCTGGATGTCAAACAAGCATATGAAAAGATGCTCCATCACATGTCACCAGCAAAATGCAAATTAAAACAAGAGATACCACTATACCTCTCTTGGAATGACAAAAATCCAGAAAACTAACACCACCTTACGTTGATGAAGATGTGGCAACGGGAACTTTTCATTGTTGCTGGGAATGCAAACTGGTACGGTCCCTTTGGAAGAGAGTTTGGTGGTTTCTTAGAAAAGTGAACATATTCTTAGCACACAGATGACTAGTGATCATACTTCATGGTATTTCTCCAAAGGAAGTAAAAGTGCGTCCACGCAAGAACCTGCACGTGGATGTTTTGGGCAGCTTTATTCCTAATTGCCAAGCTTAGAAGCAACCAAGTTATCCTTCAGTAGACGAATGGATAAATAAACACTGTCTGGTACATCCAGACAATAGAATATTATTTGATGCTAAAAAGAAATGAGCTGTCAAGCCATGGAAAGACATCGAGGAAACTTAAACGCATATCACTAAGTAAAAGAAGCCAATCTGAAGAGGCTGCATATTGTATGAGTTCAACAATGCAATGTTTTTTTTTTTTTTATAGATTTTATTTATTTGACAGAGAGAGACACAGCAAGAGAGGGAACACAAGCAGAGGGAATGGTAGCAGGAGAAGCAGGCTTCCTGCCGAGCAGGGAGCCCGATGTGGGGCTCAATCCCAGGACCCCGGGATCATGACCTGAGCCGAAGGCAGACGCTTAACAACTGAGCCACCCAGGCGCCCCTATGCAATGTTTTTGAAAAGGCAAAAAAAAAAACCCAAAACTATGGAGATCATGAAAGGATTACTGGATGCCAAGGGTTGGATGTAGGGAAGGATAAGTTGGCAGAGCCCGGAAGGATTTTTAGGGCAGTAAAATTACACTATATTACACTATAATGGTGGATATATGTCATATATTTGTTAAAACCCATAGACTATACAATAACAAGATTGAACCCTAACGTAAACTAAGGACTTCGGGTGATAATGATGTGTCATTTGTTGTGTGTTCATCAAAGGTAACAGCAGCACCACTCTCATGGGGGTGCTGGTAATGGGGGGTTTATGCATGTTATGTATGTGGGGTGGAGGTGGTGTTTGGGAAAACTCCGTATCTTCTGCTCAGTATTGCCATCAACCTAAAACTGCTCTAAAAAATAAAATGTATTAAAAAAATAAAGACATTCACTTTTGACTTAAAAAAACTAAACTAGGAATAAAAAAAAGAATTGTTAACTTTCCGACTCATTTTATGATGCTAATGTGATATCAATAGCAAAATCTGATAAAGATACTATGAAAACTATATAAGCCAATCTCAAGACTCTGAGATCATGACCTGAGCCAAAATCAAGAGTCAAACACTTAAATGACTGAGCCACCCACATGCCCCTGTCTTTATATATTCTGGACATGAACCCTTTTGAAGTTCTCTAAGCCTCTACAAGAGAAACTCCCAGTTTCTCAGAGCACTACATCAGAAGTCTGCACACCCTCTAGCCGATGAAGACTCTCAGGATTTGGATTCTGGCCTGGGATGAGGTAGAATCTAGATTCTGTTTATAGATCACTGAGGGTGGGAGGCATTGGGGAGTAAACTCTTCCTCCTTCCCTCTGTACACATGTATTGCCAAACAGAATAGTTCTCTTTCCTTGAAGTGCCCATAGCTTGAAGTCTGACTTGTATAACAAGTTATAAGTTTTCTTTAAAATAGAAAAAAGCTGGGGTGCCTGGGTGGCTCAGTGGGTTAAGCCTCTGCCTTTGGATCAGGTCATGATCACAGGGTCCTGGGATCGAGCCCCACATCGGACTCCCTGCTCAGCAGGAGAGCCTGCTACCCCCCCATCCCCCCGCCTGTCTCTCTGCCTACTTGTGATCTCTCTGTCAAATAAACAAACAAACAAATAAATCTTAAAATAAATAAATAAAATAGAAAAAAGCTAAGGGGTGTCCGGGTGGCTCAGTCGGTTAAGCATATCTTGATTTCAACTCAGATCAAGATCTCTCAGGGTTTGTGAGATCAAGCCCCGTACTCTGCATCTGGGCTCCATACTCAGTGTGGAGTCTGCTTAGGATTCTCCCTCTTCCTCTGTCTCCCATTCCGCTCATGCTCTCTCTCTCTAAAATAAATAAATAAAATCTTTCAAAAAAAAAGATAAAAGGGGGGTACATGGGTGGCTCAGTCTAAGCATCTGCCTTGGGCTCAGGTCATGATCCCAGGGTCGTGGGATGGAGCCCTATGCTGGGCTCTGTGCTCAGCAGGAAGCCTGCTTCTCCTACCTCTCCCCTTGCTTGCGTTCCCTCTCTCGGTATCTCTCTCTCTGTCAAATAAAAAAACAAATAAATAAGTGAAAAAAGGTAAAAATAGGGGATATAGAAGGAAAAATAGGTAAATGGGGGAAAAAACTATGCTGAAAACCTCATCAGGGGTTTAGTCAATGTTTTTTTTAAAGGACTTGAATTTGAACCTCATCAAGTATATTAGCATCCAACCCAGTAAAGACAATTGAAATGATTACATTGGATCGGAGACTCAGGGAATTGAGAAGAAACCAATGTGTTGTCTTTGTATAATATTTTTGTTGTTGTTGCTTTTTCCTTTATGCAATGTTTTCCTTTGTTTTTGACAAGAAGCAACTGTGGGTTTTCTTTATTTAAGGCAACTTTGAATGGTTGTTTTGATTTTAGAAATGGTTTTGTAAATCTTTTCAGTTTGAAATGATACTCCCTTCCCCCTTCCCTCCCAACAGATGTGAGGTTTGAGCATTCTGCCTTGTCGGGGGGTGGAATGAGTTAGGACTTCTGTAATCCACAGATCATGTTTTGGAATAGCACAAGCAAAAAAGGTTATCTTTTTATAAAGGTCCAAGGATATTTAACTGAATGAGAAGATGTCAATGCTATACGTTCTTGCGAACGAATTTGATGCAGAAAGTTTATGATTGATTTGCTTCTGAATCTCTGCTTTATTGTTCAATCTGAAGCCAACTACCATGGTTTCCATCTGTTGGATACCAGTAGCCCTTTCATTCATATCTGTTCTCTTCAACAGATGTGCCAAACTAGTGGGTCACAGTCCACATTCCAGATTCTTGGGAAGGAATCTAATTGGGTTCAGCTTGGGTCAGGGGCTTATCCACAGAGCAATCAACTGTGGCCTGGGGGAACAGGGTGCACCATGTGAATGAGGCTTCTCTTTCTGCTAAATTATGGTTGACAAGTGGAGGCAGACTGAACTAGCTACTTAATTTATGGAGCCCTGTGCAAAACGAAAACACAGGGCTCCCTTGTTCAAAGATTGTAAAGGATTTCAAGATTGCAACAGCTAAACCAAGGGTGGGCCCCTTCTAAGTGTAGGGCCCTGGATGACTGCATGGGGCTTGTGCCAAGAGGCTGTTCCACGCTCTGGACCTGGAGGAAGAGCCTCCAAAATGAATTCTGGACCCCACATGTCGAAACTTGGAACCAGTGATTCTTGTTTTTGGAGTTCATAACTTAGAGTATTATGTTTTCCACATCACTCTTTCACTTCTTTATCTCCTCCTCAGATCCAGTAACTTTATGTGGAATTGCTTGAGTGTGAATAAGTTAGATTTTTAAGTCTTCTGTCTCTTCCTTTTTTTTTTTTTTTAAGATTTTATTTATTTGTCACAGAGAGAGAGCACAAGCAGGGGAGTGGCAGGCACACAGAGAGGAAGAAGCCTGCTTGTCGCCAAGCAGGGAGCCTGATGCAGAACTTGATCCCAGGACCCCGGGATCATGACCTGAGCCAAAGGCAGCTGCTGAAGTGAATGAGCCACTCGGGCATCCGGTGTCTCTTCCTTTCTATTATGAGGCAATGATCTGGAAGGTTGTACAAAGTGTGCATTTGACTTGGGTCAGTCATCCTCAATAAGAGTTGAAGGAGGACTTAATGTCCTTTTCTAAAAAACATTTTTACTGGGGCGCCTGGGCGGCTCAGTCGTTAAGCGTCTGCCTTCGGCTCAGGTCATGATCCCAGGGTCCTGGGATCGAGCCCCACGTCGGGCTCCCTGCTCAGCGGGAAGCCTGCTTCTCCCACTACCATTCCCTCTGCTTGTGTTCCCTCTCTCGCTGTGTTTCTCTCTGTCAAATAAATAAAATCTTAAAAAAAAAAAAACAAACAAAAACATTTTTACCAAAAAAACAAAACAAAAATAAAAACCCACCTTTTTACCTTGAATTATTTTAGACCTACAGAAAAGTTGCAAATATAGTCTTGAGAGTTTTTATACGTCTCTCCCACATCTTCCCCTAATGTTAACATCTTATAGAACGATAGTACAATTGTCAGAACCAAGAAGATTAACACTGGTATAATACTACTAACTAAAGAATTTTCTTGCATTTTACCAGCTTTTTGCTCCTATCTTTTTCTTATTCTAGGCTCCTGACTAGATCCACACAGCATGCAGTTATTTCTCCTTAGTCCAATGCAGTCTGTAAAAGCACCTTTGACTTTGTCTTTTATGACTTTGACTTTTTTTTGAAGAGTACTGATCAGTTATTTTGTCAAATGTCCGGCAATTTAGGTTTGTCTGAGGTTTTCTCATGATTAGACTGAATATTATGGAAAACACTGTGTCCTCAGTGCATCGTATCAGGTTCATGGTTTTGCTTTGTCTTGTTACTGGTGATGTCCCCGTCTGGACTCTCCATCCACCTTGCCAAAGCTGTTCCTTTTCTTGCATTCTCTGCCCTGTCAAACGGAGTCCCCCATCAAACTAGAAACATGGAAGTTGAGCCAGTCTCCTGACGTTCTTGCTTTCCATATACAAAAGATCTTTCCTATTCTATCAGTTTTGTCTCCTACCCCTCTCTTGAACATTGCCTCCCTCTTTCCCTCTGTCCTGGCCTTGGGTCAGGTCTTCCTCATCTCTCCACAGGATTACTGCAGTGATCTACCTGCTTTCCACTCCTTGAGCCAATCCTACTTCACAATGTCCTTGTTTTCCTTCTTAAAGATCCATCCCATCACATTATTCCTCACTTAAGTATCCTACAAGACCAAGGCTGCATCCGAAAAACGGGCCAAGTTCATGAACAGGCCACCTCACCGAAGAGAAAACCACACATGGATACATGCGAAAAGTTGCTTAGGCTCATCACAAAATAAATGTAACAGTGGCATTCCCCCGCCTATCCAACTGGCAGAGTTAGAGAACTGGTAATAACAAATGATTCCAAGGGCATTCTTGCAGTAGAAGTACGCCTAATTTACCGCTGTTGGTACTACGATTATTTTGGATGTCGTTTTCGCCACGTTTTGGATGTGTGAACGAACGCAAACTGCCTCCTGTATCTGAGCCTCAATTACCGAATTTGGTCAAATGGGGCTGATATCTACCTGAAGGGCCTTAAGGAAGTGCAATAATTCTGGGTAAAGTGATCTGTAAATTATAGTAGCTACCATTTTACAGGGTGCTTGCTGTCCTAAGCGCTTCCTAGGTGTTAGCTCATCTAACCTTCGTAATAATCCTGCAGGTACTTTCATTATCACCCTCATTTTTACATACAAGAAAACTGAGGCCCAGAGAGGAAAACATGGCCCAAGGGGCGGGGTTAACCACGGGCAGAGCTGGGATTACGGGCATTAAATCTGCACTGGGGAGATCCAGCTCGAGTCCTGTTTTTCCAGAAAGCCTACGCCATTCTTTTCCCTCCACAGAACCCACAGTCGAAACTTGCTTCTATAGAGTGTGCTCTTCGATAGCAACCACCAATTAGCCTTCTCTAATTGCTTTGTGTGTCTCCGCACCGTCCCGTGGGATACGGCTCCGGGGAACCCAGCCCACCTCTCATTCCGATTCCTTTTCGGCGTCCTACTCAATACTGGGTACTGTAAAGCCTCGGATGGAGGCCTAACGAATGCTATCGCACATTTCCGTGGGACCAACGGCACAGCCTTACAAATAGGAAGTAATTTTCAGAAGACTGAAACATACACAGTAAGAAGCCTACATACTGATGAGTACGCGCCTCGGGAACTAAGAGCCCCGATCCACACGCGAGCACTGCGGGCCGACCCTTCCCGCTTGGCTACGTCCTTCGGACTTTGCCCGGAACCTTTCCTGCGGCATCGGAAGCAGCCGGCCGGGACGTCGCCGGGGAACACACAACACCGCAAGGACTAGTAGTCTAACTCTATGCCTGAAATTTGTAGCTCACTTACATGACTCGGGAGAAAACGGCCTCAAATTCTTGCACTTTTTAAAGCACTAAGTGACAATAACATTTTTGTCCCTTAGTCAATAGCTTTCTCAAATGATTCCGAGAGAGTTTGTTCTTCTTTTTGGTTAGGCATTTATATGGACAGCCCATTTGAAACGAACAAGGAAGGCGGGGGAAGAAAGCGGAAGCCGCGGGGGCTTCTAAACCAGAAAGTCTCCGGAGCTTGCGCTAAGCTCTTTGCGGCGCCCCCCCACTTACACGCAGGTCTCAGAAACAGGCGGGGGGGAAAGGCGTCGTTCCTGGAGCTGAGACCAGGAGGCCGGAGTCCTCAGGGATGAACCTCGAGTTGCTGGGTGAGGAGGGCTATGGTTGCGTCTTAGAAAACCCTTTGGTCCTGGAAAGGAGGGAACCCGGGCGGGAGGGACTCAGGCTGCAACCTTAGGGACATAGTTCTGCTCTGGATCATTGGGCGCTCCTGTTACGGAGCAGCAGCGGGAGGAGGAAGCCCAGCTTCTGCTTGAGCAGAATGCATTGCCTTTCCTGGGGCTACTTTCGGATCAGGGGTGGAGCAGTAGGCACAGACAGTTTGTGACTTCGATTTGATTACAGGGATCGAAGATGCTCGAGTAGCCCAGAGCAGGCACGACCAGAATTTTGGAGAAGAAGGAATCTGAGGATGTGAGGCTTGAGATGAAGCTTGGAAGACTTGTCAGGGGTTTGAGTGCCTGGGAAATTAGATTGTTTTGTAGAAATACGGGACGCCTAAGAAGGGGAATTTGGAGATCTAGGTTTAGTCCCTCATTGGACAGATGAAAAAAGTCTTAGTGGATAGTGACTGGAAGACACCAAGTGAGTAAGTGGCATAGTTGGCACTGGAATCTTGACTTTCTGTTTAAGCTCCTTGACCACCAGGGACGGTGTGCAGAACACTGAGAACTACAGAAGCAGTTGCTTTTTGTCACTCTCTCTGTGAGTCATTTCTTCCCTATCCCCTACCCAAGTTGTTTAAAAACTCAGGTCCTGTGCTCGCTTTGGCAGCACATATACTAAAAAAAAAAACTTAGGTCCTTTCTTCTAGGTTTTCATTAGGTGTTTAGCATGATAGTCTAGGGATGTCTGAGGTTTTCCAGATTTCCTAAATGACTTGCTGTAAAGTTAAATTTCTTTTTATTTATTTTTTATTTTTTTATTAACGTATAATTATTATTTGCCCCAGGGTACATGTCTGTGAATAGTCAGGCTTAACACATTTCACAGCACTTACCATAGCACATACCCTCCCCAATGTCCATAACCCAGCCACCCTGTCCCTCCACTCGACCCCCCCAGCAACCCTCAGTTTGTTTCATGAGTTTAAGAATCTCTTATGGTTTGTCTCCCTCCTGATCCCATCTTGTTTCATTTCCCTCCCAGGATGCCCCCCCTCAAATTCTTTGTCAGAAATATCATATGATAATTGTCTTTCTCTGATTGTAAAGTTAAATTTCTTAAAAAAAAACAAAAAAACACAAAACTCAGAAGTTGTACTGGTTGTTAAAAGGGCTGCAAAGATTTTAAAGAAATGGTCCTTTAAGGAGTTTTTTTGTAAAGCAAGGAGATGAAGGTGATTATCTAAATAACCATACTATATTGCAGAACATAGGCCTTTTAGGATCATTTACCAAGTGCTAAGAACATTTAGAAGAAGGAGTGAATGTCTTTGAGGCAGGGGAAGAAGGATATCCAGGAAAAAAAAAATCTATGGAGGAGTTGGAGTTTTGAGTGGACATGTAAGACTGGTAAAATAGTGGCAGAATGAAGCATGAAGGTACAAGAAGTGCAATATTAGGAATGTCTGAGCCAAGATATCAGTGAGAGAACACCTGAAGAATGTTCCTGCTTGGCTAGGTTGTGCGTATTGTGAATAAAAGGAAGGCTAACAGATGCTGTCCATTCTGTGGAGGTTCTTGAATGCCCAGCTGAAATGCTGTGCTTTTTAAGAAAGGTGGGGCAGATCCATTGAAGGCTTTTGACCTGGTAAGTAACTTAGTCAGAGCTATGATTGATTGGTTGATTTTTCTGGCAGCAACATGTCACTGGGTGTTGGATGGTGTGAAACCAGTTTGAAGGGCTAGAGTAAATGAGTGATAAAGAAGTCCTGAGCTAGGAAATGGAACAAAGAGACCCTCAGGAGGTAGAGTTGACAGAATTTGAGAATTGATTGCATGTGGCGGCAGTCCAGTGGTGAGGAACCATGAAGTGAAAATCATGGGAGCCAATGGTGGTGTTACTGAGAAGCATTTAAGGAAATTGGGAAAAGACAGCATTGGGCATGTTGAGGGTGGATCTGGAGTTCAGGAGGTAGGTTTAGATTTATGAGACAGATGGGTAATTTTCCTGCAGGTGGGTTGTTGAAGAAACCTTGTGAGTGGATGACCAGACCAGGGGGAAAGGTGGGAGGGGCAGGAAGAGAAAACTGCCGAGGGCAGAATCTTGGACAATTACCTCTATTTTGGGGTTAAGAGGAGGAATAAGTGATAGTAAATTGAGTTATATGGTACTTGTTATGGGCTAGACAAATTTTTGAGTGCTACCGTATATTTATCCACATAGAAGTGGAAGAGGATACACTTTGGCTGGTCTGTATAGTCCTTAGGCACTTGGCACCCCTCAGCAACTTGAGCGGAAGCCAGATTACAGCCATTTTTGGAAGGCTTGGGAGATGGAGTAGAGGCCAGAGGTCGACCCTTATTTTTAAAAACTTCAGGATGGAGGAAAGGTGATAGATAGGCTAGTACATGAAAGAAATAGTCATGGGAAAGGTTTTCCTTGAATGATATAGAGGATTTGTGAGGGTGAAATTTAGGAATATTTAGAATTAGAAAATTAGACTATTTATTTTTAAAGATTTTAGAGAGAGCATGTGCAGGCAGCGCACATTGTGTTGAGGGGGCAGGAGCAGAGGGGAGAGGGACAAGCAGACTGACTCTACTAAGCTGCGTGTGAAGCCTGAAGTGTGAAGCTGCGTGGGGCTTGATCCCTCCACCTTCCAATCATGACTTGACTCGAAAGAATCAGATACTTAACTCTGAGCCACCCAGGCGCTCCAGGAAGGTTAGACAATTTAAGAGGCGGCTGGACATTTCTATGGAAATGACTGAGTTTTAAAGGAGAAAGTTGCAGATATAAAGCACGAAGGAAAGGAATGGAAGTGATTGTGATTGTGGGAGCATGCATACGAATGAATATCTGGCCGGATAAAGGAAAGGACTGATAATGTGTTCTTAGTATAACACTCAAGATACTAATTTTACTTCTGCAGTCACTTTTTGAGGCCCTGCAATCTCACTTTTGCTGTGTATCTGACCGTATGCACTGGAGATAGAAGTTAAATAAGAGTTTTTCAAAACTATTTTAATACAACTCACAGTAAGAAATTTCTTTTTTGAGAGAGGGAGAAGGGAGTGGGGGCAGATAGAGAGAGAGTCTTAAGCAGGCTCCATGCCCAGTGCTGAGCCTGATGCAGGGGCTGGATTATACAACCCTGAGATCATGACTGGAGCCGAAATCAAGAGTCAGATGCTCAACCATCCGAGCCACCCAAGGTGCCCAGGATATATATACAAATATCTGTAACTAAGTTTCTCAAAATTATACTTAGTCCCTGTTGTGCTCCGTGTCCTCTGATGTCTTCTGTTCTAATCTATTACAAAACTTGTTGGGGCTCACTAAATTGATTTATCCACTTACGATGGGTTGGGTCCTACTGTTTGAAAGACATTGAAGTAAGATATAGCCTTTGCCTTGAATAAATACGTAGAGCTAGGAGGAGTAAAACATAAATAATTGTATCTAATGTGGAACCGTAATAAGTGAATGCATTATAGGAGTGCAGCTGAAAGCAATTAATTCTGCATCGTCGAGGTTGGCAGTAGAATTTGGGGATGGTTTTACGGAGGAAGCGTCATTTAACCCAGACAGTACGGAGAGAAGGGTTTCTCTGGAGGGACAAGTTAGAGACGGTGAGTAGCAGTGCAGGGAATAGTTGGGCAGATGTTCCGCGGCATGACGGCGCTGGTATGTTCAAGAAATGGCCAGTGATCTACAGCTGTGCTCAGGGTGGGTTACGTGAGGTTCTATGCTGGGTGCTCGTGGGAAGCTAGCCGGACAGGCATCAGAAAATACTGGCGGGGGCCAGAATGGAATCGCTTTTTAAAATTATACCTAGAAGTTTAGTATATTGTTGGGTGAAGAAGATTTTTAAGCAGCTAAGTGACAGGTGAGATTTGGGTCTTCGAAAGTTGGCTGTGGCAGCCCCGTGAGGGAGGCGAGGCTGGAGTCAAGGACACGGTAGTGAAGGCAGTGGCCGAAGGCGGGTCGGGATCAGTTATCTAGACACCTGCGAATTGCATTGCTCTTGAATGCCACTGACTGTGTCCTCACTTGTTAGACTGAGGAAGCAGAATGGAAATTGGCTACTCTGCACCCAACCGTTACAACAGGGGGAGAATTGGTTGGAATCGAAAATAACAGGGCCATTGGGAGAAAAGGTCCGGGCAGTTTTAGAACTCATGATAATCAGGTCTTTAAGGAGGCGGATGTTCAGCAATGTAGAGACTAGATCTTATTACATGTCAGGAGACCAGAGGGAGAAGGCTGGAAAGGCCTGGAAAGCTGAAGGGCAGTTTGGAGAAAGGATCTTCACAGGACAGAAAGGAGGAGGGCCCTGAGGAAGCTGGTGGGGCTGGGCTGGAGGCGTTGTGAACTCGGATTCCAAAGAGGCTGCTACGAAAGAAGGGCACTTCGGCTCAGGTCATGATTTCAGGGTCCCGGGATCGAGCCCCTTAACTTCCAATTTTTCTTCTGTCTTCTCTGGGAAAAGGGATGGTTTTTTGGGAACAAAGTAAACACTGGTTGTTGCTAAGAAAAGTACCTCAGTAAGTGGAGATTTTCGGTAGGCCACTTAGCTCGATTCTCTTGGTTAAATTCCATTCTGTGGCCGTGAGGGAGTAATTGGTGGGGATCTTTGAGTTTTGGGGAGAGGAAAGAAGATGTACTGAAGGAAAGCAGATGGATACATTTTGACTTTCAGTCAAGGATGGGTGTGTTGTGTTTTACAGTTGATAGACTAATAACTTTGAGGTCAAATTTGGGCAAGATTCTAGAGGCTTTTTAGTGTAGTTACAGTTAAGAGTATGGTTTCTCTCTCTCTCTTTTTTTTTTTAAGATTTTCTTTATTTATTTGACAGAGAGATCACAAGTAGGCAGATAGGCAGGCAGAGAGAGAGGGGGAGGCAGGCTTGGGGCTCAATCCCAGGCCCGCGGGATCATGACCCGAGCTGAAGGCAGAGGCTTTAACCCACTGAGCCACCCGGGTGCCCCCAGAGTATGGTTTCAGTTGTCAGGTTCCAGTTGTGCCAGGTTTTAACTGTGTGAACTTGGGACGTGACTTAACCTCGAAGCCTAACTTTGTTCATCTGTGAAATGGAAGGTAATAGTGTCACTGAACCAAGGGAGTTCGCTCCTTGTCGAGTCCTGGATACCCCAGGTGGAGTTGGTGCACAAAGTAAACTTTATTTGAAGCAAGTAAGGAGATCATGGGAAGTAACTTCCAAAGCCCTTTACTCTCCGAGCAAGCATGAATGGGTTCCTTCTATTTAGGATTAGGATGAATATTTAGTTGGGAAGCCTTTGTCCTTGGGTATAGAGGTGAGCATAAGGCCACACGTGCTCCCTTAAGGAAACCTGCGGTACATTGTTATGGAAATGAGGCCTGTGCTCCTCTTTGGGTGGAGATTTTAGTATTACAATGAGGTAAAGGTAGTTGGAGGTCACTCTTCGGTCCATCTGCACAGGCACCAGGCAAGGGTTATGCTCAAACTGGTCTGGGTGGTCTGGACCCTGTTGCTTGAGGGGTTTCAGTTTCCATTGGCCTGAGTGAGGAGATGAATGGGAAAGAAGAGCTTAAGCAAAAATGTGGGACAAGGGTTGGTGAGTACAAGCAGGTGGGCAGTAAAAGTTGGATCTTGGAGTCTAGCGGGTGACAGCAGTGGTCACTTAATAATGAGAGGACTGGATGGGAATGTGTGAAAGACCCGAGTACAGAGTCGGGCACGTAAGCATTCAGTAAGTGGTAGCTGCTAATGATAAATGCAGGTTTGAGCACTGCAGAGAAATGATGAGCCATTGTGAGTGTAAGTCTGGAAAGCTCATTGTGGTGCTCATTTGAAAAGCAATTTCTTGCTTTTCAAATGAGCAAATAGAGCACATATTTATCACAGCCGTGGAAACAGTTCAAACACGCATACAGAAAGAACTCTTTCTCCCCTCCCCCAAACGGTAACTTTCTAGAGTTTATCCTTCTATAGCTTCTTTGCTCACACATTCACACAAGTCGCTTTTTTACAGAAATAGAACCTTTTTTTTTTTTTTAAAGATTTTTATTTATTTGACAGAAACACAGTGAGAGAGGGAACACCAGCAGAGGGAATGGTAGCAGGAGAAGCAGGCTTCCTGCCCAGCAGGGAGCCCGATGCGGGGCTCAATCCCAGGACCCTGGGACGCTTAACGACTGAGCCACCCAGGCGCCCCGAAATAGAACCTTTTATACATGTTATTTGAAACTTGCCGTCTTGACTTAACACTGTAGAATACTATTCCTACACATTAGGAGATAATATATCTGATGGATTTTAATGCATTTATGTAGATACACACATGATATATAACTTTAATGATAAAATTTCCATGCTTTTTTGAAAAAAAGTGGTCTTTTTTTCCTTGCCTCCTTTTTGTTAATAATCCCATGTGTTTCCTTCCATATTTTTCTCTATGCTTATATGTACGTGTGTGTGCATGGGTGCGCACACATGACAATAAAAAATGAGATGATATACACTTTGTGTTTTGCCTTTTTTTTCTACTTGGTAACACCAATGCAAAATTCTCTAAGAGAATTAGCATAATATATTAGTATTTTTATATTTGAGTACAATGTAATTTATTCATCCATTCCCTTATTAATGGACATTAACCTTGTTTCCAGTTTGGGTAGGTTTTGTTTTTTGGCCACCAAGAACAATACTTGAAATATTTGTACTTCTGTCCCAGTGTTGTGTTTGCATCTATTTTCCAGTTGTAGGATTGCTGAGGTAAGGGCTCTCAATATTTTGCTTTTAATAGATGCTGTCAGATCCCTTTTCCAAAAGGCTATAGCAATTCCTGTGTTTACAGGTAATGTGTAAAAATGTCCCTTTGCCCTCCTCTCTACCCCCAGGTGTGCTCTCCCTAAATTTTCCTTTTTTTTTAAAAGATTTTATTTATTTGAGAGAGAGAGCAGGAGCACAAGTAGGGGGGGAAGCAGAGGGAGAGAGAAAGGGAGAAGCAGACCCTCTGCTGAGCAGGGAGCTTTGATGCGGGCTCAGTCCCAAGACCCGGGGGATTGTGACCTCAGATGAAGGCAGATGCTTAACCGACTGAGCCACCCAGGTGCCCTTAAACTTACCTGTTTGATGGAAGAAAGTGGCGTCTCATTTTTATTTCTCCAGCTGCAACTTAGTTTGATTACATTTTCAACTCTGTTTAGAGGCCATCTGATTTTTGTTCTTCTGTGACTTGTTTATTCATGTTCTTTTTGTCTTTGGGTTGTTTTTTCTTACTAATGTATAAACTTGCTCTGTAATACAGGTATCAACTCCTCTATCAGTCACCTGCCTTGAAAATTTGTTCCTAAATCTTGACTTTATGGGAACTTTTGTCATGCAAAATGTTCAATTTTTATTTAATCAAACCTACTTTTCTTTTGGTGTTCCTCACTTGGTTAAGGTCTGCCCTGCCCTATACATGTGGTCTCCTAGATTTTCTTCTAAGATTTTTGTTCTTTAAGAACTTTAATTTACCTGAAATTTATATGTAATATAAGAGGAATCACAACTTTTTCCTCCTTCCAGATGGTCACTTGTCATTCCCTATATGTTAAACAAATCCTCCACTAAATTGAAACGCCACCTTTATCATATATCAGCAGTCTTAAAATACATTTAGAATTTTTTTCACATTTGTCTTTATTTCATCTGGAATTATGTAAAATATATTAATTTTTAGGGAAAGCCATTAAGTTTTCCATCCGAGAATGTAGATTTTTTTTTTCATTTGTTTAGATTTTATGGCCTTAAGTTTTTTTTTTTTTTTTTTTTTTAAGATTTCATCTATTTATTTGACAGAGAGAGATCACAAGTAGTCAGAGAGGCAGGCAGAGAGAGGGGGAAGCAGGCTTCCTGCTGAGCAGAGAGCCCGATGCAATGTAGGGCTCAATCCCAGGACCCTGGGATCATGACCTGAGCCAAAGGCAGAGGCTTTAACCCACTGTGCCATCCAGGCGCCTCCTTACTTAAGATGTTATAGTTTCTTCATACATATCTTGTGTCTTCCTTATTACTTTACTACCTGTTCCTTAAATATTTTACGGTTGTAGCCATTGTGACTGGGATTTTTCCTTGTATTTCCACTTTTGGATACTAATTGCTAATGTAAAGAAAAGCTATTAATGTTTGAATATTTTTCTTTTTTTTTTTTAAACAGTTTTTTTTTTTTTTAAGATTTTATTTATTTATTTGACACAGAGAGAGATCACAAGTAGGCAGAGAGGCAGGCAGAGAGAGAGGGGGAAGCAGGCTCCCCGCCAAGCAGAGAGCCCGATGTGGGGCTCGATCCCAGGACCCT
>CM053618.1:20378191-20418034 GCA_028646535.1 Procyon lotor
AAGTTTTTTTTTTTTTTTTTAAAGATTTTATTTATTTGACAGAGAGAAACACAGCGAGAGAGGGAACACAAGCAGAGGGAATGGTAGCGGGAGAAGCAGACTTCCTGCCGAGCAGGGAGCCTGATGTGGGGCTTGATCGTAGGACCCTGGGATCATGACCTGAACCAAAGGCAGCCGCTTAACGACTGAGCCACCCAGGCGCCCCAAAAAAGTTTATTTTTAAGTAACCTCTGTGCCCAACATGGGGCTGGAACTCATGACCCTTAGATCAAGAGTCACTCGCTCTTCTGACTGAGCCAGCCAAGAGCTCTTTCCCTATTTTCTTATTAATTTAAATAGATTTCTTATTAGAGTCTCCTATGTTTTCTGTATTCAGTGATAGCAAAAGAGAAATCGTTTATCTCCTTATATTCAGTGGTTAAACCAGTTATTTCATTTTCTTATTTTTACTGGAACCACCAAGGTGGTATATTAATAATGATCTGTCCCTTCCTAGTTGTTGACATTAATTGAAATGGTTTTAGTAATTCACCTTTTGGAATGATAATTGTGTTTTTGGTGGATTTTATCCTTTACTGTAGTCCTCTATTCCTTTTATTAGAAGTGATTATGGAGTTTTAGCAAATATGTTTTCAGTATCTATGGATAGGATTGTGTGGCTATTATACAGACATTCCTGACTAAGGATATACATTAGAGTGTATTGTGCATGAGGGTGTTTGGAGTGCCCTTCCCGTAACCCTCTTCCTTGCTTTTCCTGCTCTATCGCCGTGTCGTACGTAGTACAGTAGCAAACTCTCCAGATGCTTTGTGTTTAGAATTTGGTTATAATTGTATATGCTGTTAGAGGTTACTTTGCAAGTCTGCTGAGCATAAAGGTGAAATATTTTATAGCATTTATGTTGAGAAAATTCTTGTTTTCTTTTTTGTATTGTCTCTGAGGGTTTGGTGTCAGTTATGTTGGCTTTTTTTTTTTTTTTTTAAGATTTTATTTATTTGACAGAGAGAAACACAGTGAGAGAGGGAACACAAGCAGAGGGAATGGTAGCAGGAGAAGCAGGCTCCCCACTGTGCAGAGAGCCCGATGTGGGGGGAGCCGATCCCAGGACCCTGGGATCATGACCTGAGCCGAAGGCAGACGCCCAACAACTGAGCCACCCAGGCGCCCCTATTTTTTTTTTTTTTTTTAAGATTTTACTTGTTTATTTGACAGAGCGAGAGAGGGAACACAAGCAGGGGGGTGGTAGAGGGAGAAGCAGGCATCTCCCGTCCACAGAGCAGGGAGCCCAATGTGGGGCTCAATCCCAGGATTCTGGGATCATGACCTGAGCCAAAGGCAGACGCTTAACAACTGAGCCACCCAGGCGCCCCAGTTATGTTGTTTTTATAAAAAACTAGTATTTTTTTCCTGCTCAGAATAGCTTGAATAATATAGTAATTTTCTGCTGCTTGAGATTAGGAGAAACTGCTCACAAAATCCTTATGGGTCTGCTCCCCTCCCCCCCTTTTTTAAGATTTTATTTATTTATTTGACAGAGAGAGAGAGAGAGAGCACAAGTAGGCAGAGAGGCAGGCAGAGAGAGAGGGGGAAGCAGGCTCCCTGCTGAGCAGAGAGCCCGATGTGGGGCTCGATCCCAGGACCCTGAGATCACGACCTGAGCCGAAGGCAGAGGCTTTAACCCACTGAGCCACCCAGGTGCCCTCCCCATTCCCCCTTTTAATGGTATGGCTTTAATAGCCATTCAGTGTGTTTTTCACTCATTGATCCAGTCAAGGATTTTTCTTCTGTAATCAGTTTTGGAAATGTGTGTTTTGCTATAGAAGCCACTCATGTTTTTTGTATCAGGTATATGATGAAGTTAAATCTCTGATGAGGGTTTTCTTTCTCCTTGGCACCCACATCTTTGTGCATCTTTTTTCCCCCCGTAAGGTCTTTAAAACCTAAGATATTGAATTGTCGCAGAAAGTGGTAGATGGTGGCAAGATGGAGAATATAAAAGTGGTTTTGAGCATTCTCTGAGGAAAGGGCCTTGTTCCGGTAATCTTGCCTGACGGCAGTCTTGCTGGGACCCTCCAACAAAACTGCTCCGGATTAGCCTAGTCTTTCTTACGTGTCACTTTTTCTTTGTGCTTCTTAAGTACGTTATTGTAATTCTGTTAACCAGGACGATCTGCAGAAGAGAGATACCCACCCTAAAAACACAAGGTGGAAATACAAGGGGTAGTCCGTTGAGAGGTGATCATACATTAAAATGGTCCCTGGATTCTAGACTTACTCAGAATCTTCTGTGTGGCTTTCTCTTATCTCAACACAGCAAATCGTACTCTGCTCCTTTCCCAGTACTTTATATTTTCAGATTGTGGTTTTTTGTTTGTTTTCTTTTAAATTTTTGAATAAGTGCTTTTTTTTTTTTTTGGTTTGTTCTTCAGTCATATGACTATAGATCTGTTGTACTGATTTGGAAAGATTTATAAGCTAAATTGTTAACAAGAGAAGTCACATGATAGGTGTAATGTTTTATTTAAAAAGCACAACTATAAATATGAATGCTTATATGAATATATGCTTCTATATTTGCTTTTATAAGCATATAGAATATATGGAAGCTTTTACCTTGGCGAGTGGGTTGCAGGGAGGAAATGATCATTTTGTTGATTACACATTTCTGTATTATATGTATTACTTGTATTACTTGAGCCTGGGTGGCTCAGTCAGTTGGGCAGCTCTCAGCCTACCGCCCTGGTCCTGATCCCAGGGCTCCCTGCTTGGTGGGGATCCTGCTTCTCTCTGCACCTCCCTCGCAAACTCTCGTGTGCTCTCTGTCTGAAATGAATAAAATATTTAAAAATAAAAAAATTAAACCTCCCTATCTGGTTTCAGCATTTCAGTTCATACTTTCATAAATGAATGCAGTCAGCCACCTTAAATCTGGTTCACATTAGATACATCAAGATAATTACCTTTTGGGGACATTTGCTTTTAGTGTCATCTTTCTTTTAGTGTTCTTTAGTGTAGGGCTGGTGTTTTTTTGATTTGTTTTAATGTTTTCACTGTAGTTTTTTTCTTTCCTCCTCTTCCCCCCCCCCTTTTTTTTTTTAGTTTAAGTAATCCCTGCACCCAACATGGGGCTCAGACTCATGACCCTAAGATCAGGAGTTGCATGCTCTTTGAGCCAGCCAGGTGCCCCCGCTCTTTAGTTGTTAATTAGTTTTTATAAAGGACAGACTAATAAAACTGGTTTTCAAACTTTTTTTTTTTTTAAGCAGTAGGCTTCTTTTTTTAAATGAAATCTGATTTGGATGCCTTATGTGTGAAACAGCTTTCATGGATCTGTAGTTATCCGCTGTAATAAAATACTTAGGTAACGTTATAAGAACATCCTGACAAAGATAGTGTTGCTGCTGATCAGACCCTTCACAGAAGTGGGCAGTATCATCCTGCTATCATCTGGAGCTCGAGATGTTTGTAACTCGTGTGAATACTGCATTTCATACAGGAAAAGCATCCAGGGGTGTTAGCCCACAGAAGTCGTTTGTTAAGAAATTAATGTAGAGGGACGCCTGGGTGGCTCCGTTGGTTAAGCAGCTGCCTTCGGCTCAGGTCATGATCCCAGGGTCCTGGGGTCGAGTCCCATATCGGGCTCCTTGCTCAGTCAGGGAGCCTGCTCTACCCTCTGTCTCTTGCCTGCTTGTGTTCTCTCTCTCTCTGACAAATAAATAAATAAAATCTTAAAAAAAAAAATTAATATAGAGAATTGCATATTTAATCAACTACCTGATTATGTGACAACATGAAAGTAATCGTTAGGAAGGTAAATGGCCACTGCTGGTTGGCTGCTGTTAATAAAGATTTTAGAGTTCGGGCGCCTGGGTGGCTTAGTTGTTAAGCGTCTGCCTTCGGCTCAGGTCATGATCCCAGGGTCCTGGGATCGAGCCCCGCATCGGGCTCCTTGCTCAGCAGGAAGCCTGCTTCTCCCACTACCATTCCCTCTGCTTGTGTTCCCTCTCTTGCTGTGTTTCTTGCTGTCAAATAAATAAAATCTTTAAAAAAAAAAAAAAAAAGATTTTAGAGTTCATCTGACTTGAGATGGTTTGACAGATTAGATATTTAAAAGTCTGTAATTCAAAGTAGCCGGCATAACCCCATTACCTGTTTATATAAATAACATTTTTATGAAAAATAACTTTTGTAAAACAAATGAGTGAGAAGAGCTTTGTTTTACAGTTTTACAAATTGCCCTTACTACTTGCCTAAGTAGAATTTGGCAGAATTCTTGCATCTTCTTTTGCATGCACTGTGTTATATCACTGGGGCTGTGGCCTCAGGAGAACTCATCTGGAAACGTAGGACATGGGAGAGTAAAGAGGCAGATGCCATCTTGGTATGATAATGAAAATAGGTGCAACTGCCCGGAGTCCCTGAGCCAGTGGCCCTTCCCATCCACACTTTGCAAACCCCTGCGTCCACCAATTGTGAGCTGGCGGATTCCTGCTCTGTTGCAAATGCTCCATGAACTCTTTCTTTGCTTTGTTGCAGAGTCCTTTGGGCAGAATTATCCGGAGGTAAGAGGATAGCTTTTTTTTTTTTTTTAAAGAGTGTAGTCTTATTGTGCATTTAGGAGTATGGTAACTTGTTGTCTTTTGTGTTTGAGTGGAAAATGTTATTTAATCTCCCCCCTCCCTTCTCTTTGACAACAGAAGCTTTAAGTATGGTGATAACTTCTTTTGCTATAATAAGGAACTCAATGTAAAATTTGAGGATGGAGGAAATAGGCAATATTGGTGGGAAATCTCACCATAATGTTTTAATCTTACGCAGTTCATTTCCCAGTAAATTAAAAAAATACTTTGAAGGATTTTTCACAAACAGTACCATCACCTGTATGTAGATTTTTTTTTTTCTGTGTGCTTTTCTAGTTTGTGTTTTTGCATAGTAGTAATATGTATGCTTTAAGCATGCTTTCCTTTTTTAAATGTAAGAATATTTTTTAATACTTAAAATGTGTTTCAGTGTAGCCATTATGGTTATTTTAAATGACTTGATATGAATATAAAATAATGTATCTGACTTCCCTAATGTTGCACATATAGGTGGTTCTAGGGGTTTTGTTTTAAATTGTTTTTCTTGGAGTAAATCCCAAGAACTATGATGATTGGGTCAGTAGGATGACTCTTTTCAATGAATGTTATATTTTGCCTAATTGCCCTGCATGGTGGGTTCAAAGTTATACTGGTAATGAATGAGATTATCACATCTCTTTATAAATTATTTCCTTGTTTTGGCTAGTTTAATAGGTCTAAGAACACACATAGAATTTCTTTTGGTATATGTCATAAATTAAAGAGAAGTGTCATAGGTGATAGAGAATCCTTAGGAAATAATTTGGGTGCCTGGGTGGCATTGTCTATATTCTTGTGTTCATTTTAATTTTTAGGAAGCCGATGGAACCTTGGATTGTATCAGCATGGCCCTGACTTGCACCTTTAACAGGTGGGGCACGCTGCTTGCCGTTGGCTGTAACGATGGCCGGATCGTCATCTGGGATTTCTTGACAAGAGGCATTGCTAAAATAATTAGTGCGCACATCCATCCAGTTTGTTCTTTATGGTAAGGAATTTTAATATCAATATATTGAATATGAGTTGAATTAGGGGGATGAATGGTGACTGTGAAATTGCCGCTCTCGTTGATACTTTAATACTTCGGGTTTTAAGTATTTGGTCATTAGTAGTACAGTTTCTCATAGCATCTGTAGATCTGGAAAAAATGCTGTTCTTGGAGCACATTTGTGGAGGAGAAATTGAATGTACTTGTGAATCTGTATCAGGCTCTGTCTGAGAATATTTCAGTGCTAAAATGAGATGTTTACAGATTGCAGCATTGTAGCAGTATTTGTGATGTGGACCTTTCATTTAGATTGGGAGGGAAGCTTGGAAGTCATCTGCTTCAGCTTTGTCCAGGTTCTTGAATTCCCAGCAGTCTTAGTGATCATAGGCATGTCTGCTCTTTCACTGAATTATCGTTAAGATTTTCTATGGAGTGAAAATCTAGTGTAGTATAAATTCCCATTGATTTCTTTCTTAATCTCTGTGACTACTGTGTTTGCTTCAGAAAGTTTTGTTTTAGGGCAGCTCTTCCTCTAAATGAACTTGGGCCCCAAAAAAAGCACCTTATCAGATCTAGGTTTTTTTTAAAGATTTTATTATTTTTTAAGATTTTATTTTTTTAAAAGATTTTATTTATTTGACAGAGAGAGAGAGATCCCAAGTAGGCAGAGAGGCAGGCAGAGAGAGAGGGAGAAGCAGGCACCCCACTGAGCAGAGAGCCTGATGCGGGGCTCGATCCCAGGACCTTGAGATCATGACCTGAGCCGAAGGCAGAGGCTTTAACCCACTGAGCCACCCATGCGCCCCAAGATTTTATTTTTTTTAGGGAGAGAATGAGCAAGTGTGTGTAAGTGAGCTGGGGATAGAGCAGAGGGGGAGGGAAAAGGACAAGCAGACTTCACACCGAGCCTGAGTCCCATGTAGGACTCTGTCTCACAACCCCAAGATCAGGACCTGAGCTAAAATCAAGAGTGAAATGTCCGTCCAACTGAGCCACCCAGTTGCCCCAAAATCAGATCTAGGTTTATGAAGCTGTAACCTATTTACTTTTGTGTAAACGGAAATGGCAGCTATATTGTAAAGCACTGGATTGGGAGGAGGCCTGAATCCCAGTCTAGGTTTGGCTGCTAATGAACTAGCTGTGGCCAAAACTTGTCTATAATATGCAAAATGAGAGTATCAGCAACTCTCACTTGTTAAAAATAATGCATTTATTTTTATTATAGAATAATATATGATCATTTATTTTTTTTAAAATTTTTTTAAAGATTTTATTTATTTATTTGCAAAGAGAGGGAGATCACAGGCAGGCAGAGAGGCAGGCAGAGCAGAGAGCCTGATGCGGGGCTCGATCCCAGGACGCTGAGATCATGATCCGAGCTGAAGGCAGAGGCCTTAACCCACTGAGCCACCCAGGCGCCCCAATCATTTAGATCATTATGGAAAATACAGCAAAGCAAAAAGAAGTACTGGTATCTCCCATAGTCCCACCACCCAAGTAATTACTACTGTAAAGATTTTAGTCTGTTTTTATACATAGTTTTTAAAGAGCAGAATTTATAATTGTGCTATGTTCTGTTTTATATTTTGCTTTTTTTCTCCCTAACACCAGACAGTTTCCTATTTGCATAGCTTCTAAAAACTTTTTTGTGGCTATATATCTTCTCATGGATAAATTATAATTTATTTAACAGTTTTTTGCTAGTTTCTCTGCTACATGTTTTTAGTAAATGTCTTTGTGCATAAACTTTTTCACTTATATATTTATTCATTCAGCAACATTGAGCATGAATTATGTAGCAGGTACAGGTACTGAAGCTTTATGGTTCCCATATAAAAACTGTGAGGTTTAGTGGAGGCAAAGGTGCAAAGGAGGAGACGATCCATATACGGGAGGAGAACAGTAGTCTGGAAAGGCTTCCTAGGCAAGATAGTATCTAACCTCAAACTTGTAAGATATAGGTGTTTGCCTATATCTTACATATATATATATATGTATGTATGTATGTATGTATATACGTATATATGTGTATATACAACTGGCATACACAACTTGCCAGTTGTATTCCAAGCAAAAGATGCAGCCCAGGCAGAAAAGTATATCAGCTTCTAACAAGCATGATAAGATGGGGAACCACAGGTAGCCCAAGATAGCTGGATTGTGCTGTGGGAGATGTGATAGGGCAAGAGCCGGTAAACTGAGATCCTCATGGAGGATGCTGTGTACCATAGTATTAATTTAAACTTCGTCTTGTAGATAACTGTGAGGCCATTAAGATATTGTAGGAAAGAAAGCGGTATGATGAACTTTTTATTTAAAAAAGAAAAAAATCTCTAGAACAGCATGTGTTAAAGAGATTGAAGGAGACAGACTGAAGATAAGGGCCGTACAGAGATCTCGGCTAGAGATGATGGGCACAGCAACAGCAGGATTGGGGCTGAGCGGTACTGATAGGGGAGAGGACAGAAGTAAAGAGTCCTGGTCATTAATAGTCAGGTGAGTCTGAGCCAAGTTCCAAAGTTAGGATGATCATCAGACTTCTGGCTTAGATGAAGATACTAATGTAAAATTTAGGGGGAAATGGTAAGTTTGAGATCATGGCTGTGTGTCTCCTATTATTTTATTGCAAATATTTGTCTTATGAGTATTTTCCTGCGAAACGGTAAGTGCTGTGATTTATGAACCTTATAGTTATGAACTATGCCATTTTTCTGCTATACTCCCGGCTTCTGGGTTTTGTGTTTGTGTTTTTCCCTGAGCTTCTAATTTTGTGCCTGCTTATGGTGTTTGGAATTGTTGGATATAATATTATTACGTTTTTCAGTGGGAGAGCCCCTCTCAATTTTCACTTGTTTATAATTTCATTTTCAAAATTGAGTCCTTTCTATTTTAACAGAAATACAGACTTACACTGTGGGAGCAAGAGAAAAGGGTATTATAGTACAAAAGGGTTTAAAGAAAAAATGGGGGCACCTGGGTGGCTCAGTCGGTTGGGCGTCTGCCTTCGACTCAGGTCATGGTCCCAGTGTCCTGGGATCGAGCCCGGCATCAGGTTCCCTGCTTGTCGGGGAGTCTGCATCTCTTTCTCCCTACGCCCCTACCCCTTGCTCATGCCCTGTCTCTCTCTCACTTTCTTGCCTGCTCTCACATAAATAAATAAAATCTTTTAAAAAAAGAGAGAAAAAGTGGAATGATAGCTAACATTCGGTTTTGTAGTTGTGCCATAAGGCTTACAAGAACGGCAGCAAATGCTGTCCCTTTTTTCTCCGCATTCCCAGTATGGTCTGGTTCCCTGTGTGCTTCCATTTTTTTGTCCATTTCTTCTGGTATTTATCTTCATATTTCTAAATAAAGTGTGTATGTTACTTGGTTTGTTGATTTCAGAAATTATCGGTGGACATACTGTAAGTTTGAGCTCACCCTCTTACCCTCCTATCATTCACTGCAATGGTGTGGGTCACTGGCTTTTTTGTTGTGAATCCTAACAGAAGGGCATCTTCAGGCCTCTTTTTTTTTTTAGGTTCACATTCTCTAGAAGGATCTTCTACTTGCCTTTCTGAGGGGTAAGCATGACTGCAAGTGTTCTAGAGCTGGAGGGAGAAAGGCACCAGAGTCCTTTGGTATGCAGACTTGAACTTGATCCCTTTATATTCACTTCCTTCCTCTGCCCCTTGAGTCCCAAGTCTGGGCATCCATTCATCTCGTCTCTGATACAAATAATTGTTAATGTCTTTTGAGCAGTCATTATGTGCCAGGCATTGGGATGGGAATTTTATATATACTGATCTTAATTATGTCAACAGTCTTCTGCTGGGTAGTTAATATTATAGCACCCATGTTATAGGTGAGGAAATTAAAGCTCGGAAGGGTATATAACTTGCCCAGGATCACACAGCTGAAAGGTGGTAATGTCCAGGCTTCAGCATAAGTCTGACTCTTGAGCCTGTGTTCTTGACTTTGGAGATACACTGCCAGCCAAGTTCCTCGGTAGCAGCTCCTCTTCATTGTAAAATTTGGGTAAATACTGGTTTTGGGTTTCTCTGTCCCTTCTGTTTCTTTTTCTTTTTCATTTTAAAAATTTTATTTATTTATTTTTGTCCCTTCTGTTTTTCATTTCTTCCCCGTGCCTTCCTGTGGGTTTCTTGAACATTTTTTAGAATTCCACTTTATCTGCAGTAGTCCCCTTTATCCGTGGTTTCAGTTACCTGTGGTCAACCGCAGTTAGGCAGCCGAGGATTCGGACATGTCATCAGAAGGGCAGTAGTGGCCCAAGGCTGCATCACGGTGCCCATGTCGTGCCCTTTGTTTCATGTCCTCACATGGGCACCTCATCATCTCACACCATCACAGGAGTGAGCACGGGGAGAGAATTTGAGAGACCACATTCAGACAACTGTGATTACAGTATATTGTTAATTGTTCCATTTTATTAATCGTTGTTATTCTCTTACTGTGCCGAACTTAAACGAAACTTTAGGTATTGTTACGTACAGGAAAACACAGTCTATGTGGCATTTGTTACTATTGATAGCCTCAGGCATCCATTGGGGGGTCTTCATATCCCCCATGGATAAGAGGGAACCGTATAATATTTTTGAGGGTACTTGTGTAACTTTTCAGTGGTTACTAGGTACTACATTGTGTACACCTAACTTATTACAGTCTACTGGTATTGACATTTTACCAGGTCAAGTGAAGTGTACTTGAGAAGAAATAGTACTTCCATTTACCCTCCTTTGTATATAAATTGTCTTAAATATTTTCTCTGTATAGGGACCCATATAAGACAGTGTTACAATTTTTGGTTCATATGTCAAAACTAGAGGGAAAAAATTAATCTTATTTACCTATATTTTCTTTTCATTGTTATTTTTCCCTCATGTTCTAAGATTCCTTCTTTTATCATTTCCTTTCCATTTAGAGAACTTCCTTGAATCATCTTTTTAGGATGGATCTGGCCAAATGTCTTGATTGACCTTTTTGTTCCTGAACGATATTTTTGCTGATAATAGAATTTGGGTTGGCAGCTCTTTTTCTCTTAGCACTTTAAGAATGTGCCACTTCCTTCCATGCTTTCTGGTGAGAAATCTGCTGTCACATGAATTGCTTCCATAGGTACAATGTCCTTCCTCTATTGTTGCTTTAAGGATTTTTTTTTTTTCTTTGTCTTTAGGTTTCAGAGGTTTGTCTCTATCTTGGAGTGGATTTCTTTGAGCTCATCCTGTTGGATGTTTGCTCAACTTCTTAAGTCTGTAGTTTTTCTATCTTTTGCCAGATTTGGGGAAATTTCAGCCATTATTCCTTCAATATTTTATTATTTTTAAAATTTTTTAAAGATTTCATTTATTTATTTGACAGAGAGAGATCACAAGTAGGCAGAGAGGCAGGCAGAGGGAGAGGAGGAAGCAGGCTTCCTGCTGAGCAGAGAGCCCGATGTGGGGCTCGATCTCAGGACCCTGAGATCATGACCTGAGCCCAAGGCAGAGGTTTTAACCCACTGAGCCACCCAGGTGCCCCTCCTTCAATATTTTAAAGCTGCATTCTTTCTTCTCTTCTAGGACTCTGATGACGTGGATTGTAGATCTTTTATTATAGTCCCGCAAGTCTCTCAGATTCTGTTCATTTTTTTAGTCTGTTTTTTCTCTTACTCAGATTGGATAATTATTCTGCTTTCCAGTTCATTGATTCTTTCCTCTTTTTTCTCTGTTGGCTCCTGAACCCATCTATAGAGTTTCTTATTTCAGTTGTCTGTTTCATTTGTAAAATTCAGGTCTTCCCTACATCTTTTATTTCTTTGCTGAGACTTTGGTTTTTTTGGGTTTGGTTTTTTTTTTTCCATTTATTTCAAGCATGTTCATAGTTACTTATTGAAACATATTTATGATGACTGCATTAAATCCTTGTCAGATAATTGTAAGATCTATATTATGTCACTGTTAGTATCTGTTGATTGTCTTATCTCATTCAAGTTGAGATTTTTTGTTGTTGTTCTTGGATTGATAGTCATTTTCAATGGAAACTCGGGCATTTTGGGTATGGTGTTGTAAGACTGTAGAGCTTATTTAAATCTTGTGTTTTAACTGGCCTCCTTTGACACCATACCAGCAGAGAAGAGAGGGCACCATCTTGTTAATTGCCAGATGAGTTAGAAGTCCAAGCTTCTTACTTGGCTTCATTATGCTAGGTGGGGCCAGAAGTGGAGGCTCCCCACTGGCCTCCTGGTCTGAACCACGCTGCTGGGAACCACGCCGCTGGGAAGGATAGGAGTACCTTGTTCCTGTTCTCCAGTGGCCTCCACTAACACTGTAGCGGGAGCCCTCGTTACAGGCTGCTGGGTATGGAAATCTGGCTGCCCGTTGAGCTTTCTCTGACACCAGTGCAGTTAGTGGGGAAGGTACTTTGCTATACCTAGGCAATAGTGGAGGTCTAGATTCTATTTAGATTTTGTTGACTGGGATGGAGGTGGGGCTATAGTTTTTTCTGCAGTGGTTGCTGGAGTAGTCATTATTGGCTAACAGTTTTCTGTCTCTCTGTGGTGTCCTTTACTGGTCCTTTGGCTGGTGAAAGCAGGCTCTTCTTGAGGCCTTATTTGTGTGAGCCTATTGCTGTTACTGGGCTGTTGGCTTCTCCATCACTCAGTCTGGGATATATAAGGCAAAAAAGAAACCCCAAGGAACTTTCTCTTGTGTCATTCCTCATATCGTGTAGTCTCTAGCCAATCAGTCTTTGCTCTGCCCTTCAGTTTTTTTTTTTTAATAAAGATTTTGTTTATTTGAGAGAGATTGAGAAAGTACAAGCAAGAGCAGCAGCAGAGAGAGAGGGAGAAGCAGGCTCCTCGCTGAGTAGGGAGCCCAATGCAGAGCTCAGTCCCAGGACCCAGAAATCATGACCTGAGCCAAGGCAGACACTTAACCAACTGAGCCACCCAGGTGCCCCCAGAGTCTTTTTGTGTTTGTTTTATGTGTAATGTTCAGGATCTTCAGCTATATTTATCAGGAGGAATTAATTCCTTTCTTAGTTATTTTAAATAATAGATACTTTTTTTATTATTTATATATATATATAAATATATATAATTATAATATAATTATTATATAATTGTATATATTATATATAATTATAATAGATATTTTTATTGTTTTGTTTACACTGTTGTAGTGCTGTTTCTGGGACAGCCTCAGAAAGCTCAGGCACTCCCTCACCCCCGACCCCCTAAATACTTGCTATATCAATACTTAAGGGCAAGCCGACTGTAGACTTTTAAATGTTTGAGTCTTTTATTTCCTGGAGCTACTTGTTACTGTTGTCTTGAACTTTACAAGCTTTTGTTACTACATATAAAAATGCCATGAAGACGTTATTCATTGGGAAAATTTGTGGATTTGAGTGTGTGTGTGTGTGTGTGTGTGTGTGTGTATGTGTGTGTGTATATATATAAAAAGAATTGTTGACTCCTTCAGCTATGGCAGGATGTGTGACTCATGCATTTTTATCCTTAAGAGTATTCTTTAACTTAGAATATCTGCTAAATTACCCCCTTTTTTTTTTTCCTAGCTGGAGTCGAGATGGTCATAAGCTCGTGAGTGCTTCCACTGACAACATAGTGTCACAGTGGGATGTTCTTTCAGGCGACTGCGACCAGAGGTTTCGGTTCCCTTCACCCATCCTAAAAGTCCAGTACCATCCACGAGATCAGTATGTTTCCTGTGAGCTGTCCTTTCCTGGGGCAGGGTCGCGTTCTCTGTGGACTAGCTCCAGGCTCATGACAATTGCAGTTGAAAGTTGTAGGAGGCAAAAGCACACATCTCTTCAAATCTTCTGGATAAAATTATGTTTCCGTCTAGGTTGGCTCTACTGCATAGATTTTAAGGAGAGTGTTACTGTATCATACAGTTAAAGACTGGGCAGTGTTCAGGCTCTGGAATTGGGCAGAGGTAGGAAGAAGAATAACTCGTCCTTGACCTGGAGCTTTCCACACCCCCTCCCACCCCTTTATCTCCCTGTCTTCCCCTGGTTATTTGAATTTTCTTTAGAGGGAAATAGTTCAAATATTAAAACTACATTTTAAAAAAATGTAAACTAAGTTTAAAACTACATTTATTTATTTTTAAATTTTTATTTTAAAGATTTTATTTATTTATTTGAGATAGAGAAAGTGAGAGTATGAGAGGAACAAAGGTCAGAGAGAGAAGCAGACTCCCCATGGAGCTGGGAGCCCGATGCGGGACTCGATCCTGGGACTGCAGTATCATGACCTGGGCCAAAGGCAGTTGCTTAACCAACTGAGTCACCCAGGCGCCCTAAAACTACATTTAAGAAAGAGTTATCATTTGGTAACTCTTACCATTACCCAGACATAACTGTCTTCATTTCTCTTGGTTCTTTATTAGTCAAGTGCTCTTTAAGTATATTGCTTGTTATCTAGTGCTTTATAGCTCACAAAGCACGTTATATATAGATGAGATGTACATAAATTATGTATTTTTACAGTTTTAGTTAGCGTTTTGCCTTTTTATTGCATACATATTTCTTCTACTAGTTTGCCATTTCCTTGTATTTATTTGTAATGACTCCATTTTATTTTGTGAAACTCGGATCCCCTAGCCGTATTCAGTCATTTCCCTATTATTAGACGTTTAGACTTCAGGCTTTTTTACTATTTTACATTTGCTTGAGCTGGGCGAGCTGGTGGAGGTAGTGACAGGGCTCAGGGAAAAGGGCAGGAGAATCAGCCTTCTGACACCAAAGCAACAGCCAATGTACTGTTCGTATTTTTAAACAGGAACAAGGTTCTCGTGTGCCCCATGAAATCTGCTCCTGTCATGTTGACCCTTTCAGATTCCAAGCACGTTGTTCTGCCGGTAGACGACGACTCCGATTTGAACGTGGTCGCGTCTTTTGATAGGCGAGGGGAATATATCTATACGGGAAATGCAAAAGGCAAGGTAAGCCTGGAAGCTAGTGAAAGAAGCATCAGTCATCCTCTGCACTGGCTTAGTTCACGTTGACTTGTTCTGCTTCCTTTGAAATATTTTTTATCCCTGGACTAAGCCTGTCTCCTGCCTGTGGCAACTGTGGCATGTTTTTATCTCATGCCTTCGTGATAATTTCTGTTGTTTTGATTTAGAGTGATCAGAGACTTCTGGGGCTAAAAAGGGTAGAAGGCCCTTTGGCTAATAACGATGGGCCGTTACTCATTTATAAAATTTAAAAGCCATATTATAAAATGGAATACATTTGATTATAGCTAGTTCTATAAATATTGTATAATTCAGGCCAGCTTAACCTATAGTTTTGTGGCGTAAGAAAGTTAGCTGGGCTTTTAAGGTCCCTTTTTTATTTCGTTTTTGTTTTAAAGATTTGAGCGAGCATGCACTCTCGTGCACAAGTGGAGGAGAGGGGCGGAGGGAATTAGGGAGGGAGAGAAGCAGATTCCCTGCTGAGTGTGGGACTTGATCTCTTGACCCTGAGATCCCAACTGAGCCGAAACCAAGAAACCATAGATGACTGAGCCATGCAGACACCCTTTTAAGGTCCCTTTTAATCTCAGAGTTTGTATTTCTGTTAGGCAACTTGATTTTTTTTTTTTTTTTTTTTGGGGGGTGATTGGGGTATATAGGGTAGTATAATTTTATGGCCGCATTAGAATGTGGCCATTTTTGGAAATGGTAAATACAACATAAAATTTACCATCGTAACCATTCTTAAGTGTCTAGTTGAGTGGTATGAACTACATTCACATTATTGTGTACCCATCACCACCATGTATCTTCATAACACTTTTTCATCTTATAAAAGTGGAACTCTATACTTGTTAAGCAGAAACCTCTTATTCCTTGTTCCCTCCCTAGTCCCTGGCAACCTTCACTCTACTTTCTAGATCTATGAATTTGGCTACCCTAGGTACCTCATGTAAGTGGCCTTATACGGTATTTGTCTTTTTGTGACTGGATTATTTCCCTCAGCCTGATGTCCTGAAGATTCCTTCATGCACAGCATGTGCCCGAATTTTCCTCCTTTTCATGGCTGAGTACTGTACAACCCCCTTGTGGCTATCCCCTCATCCGTTGATGGATCCTTGGGTTGCTTTCCACTTTTGACTATTGCGAATAATACTAAACGTTGTATTTTAAGAACATATTAAGAGATGATTTGAAGAATTAAAAGGCAGTATCAGTTAATCAGGTTGAATACATGAGATATTTATATTTTTACCCAGTCTCAGGAATGGAAGCCAGATCTATACGATAAGCTATCGGAATACTTAACTTTTTTTTTTTTTCCCCTTTGAACTCTAGATTTTGGTTCTAAAAACAGATTCTCAGGATCTCGTTGCTTCCTTCAGAGTAACAACTGGAACAAGCAATACCACAGCTATTAAGTCCATAGAGTTTGCCCGGAAGGGGAGGTGAGACCTTGTCTTTTTAGGGACAGTTTTTAAAGTGAGTAGAATGCAAAAATACGTTGAGATTCACAGTTTTTGTGTATATTATACTTAAATCTTTAGGAAAGTTTACGTTAAAAATAACTAGAAACTGTCAGTATCTGGTTTTTACATTCATAAAGTTGATTGCACTGAACCGGCAGTCACATCCTCTTTTTCTGGAAATGAGCAGGCAGTCCCTTTGCAGAAAAGAGATCTGGGTGGTATATGCTTAGAGCTAAAACGCCTGCCACATGGTACGCTCTGGGTAAAAATCAGCTGTTTTTATGATCCGATGTCACAGAATTCACACAGTAATTGAACATACACTCTTATTTACATAAAACTACCCTTTACTTTCAGATGTTTTTGTGGTAAGTTTGGTTGCCCAGCTAGAAGTAGATATGTCAAAAGAAACGAGAAGAGTTAGGTTGTCAGTGTCAGGAAGAGAGGTGACAGTCCTCCTGTCTTGTTTAGGGGCACCCGTGTGTACTTAGAGGACGTGCATGTTCAAAATTCTTTTGAATTCAGGAAAGCTTAGTGAAGTCTGTAGGAAGGTAGTGAAATAATTTACATTTTAGATTTCCAGTGTCATTACAGTAAAATATTGAACATTTTAAAATGACGTAGTTTCGGAAGATTGTGTTATGTATAAGATAGGCCAGAGAAATGAAGCACTCATTATACTTCTGACTATGGGTTTGTGAATTCAGCAAGCTGATTTCAGTTTAGAGGTCTTGGATTTCAATCAGATACTAAAGATTAAAAAAGATTCTGAGGATCCGTTTGTGCACATAGGGTTCAGGGATACACAGAAAGCATACAGCATATCTTCACTTTAAATTGTTTCGCTTTGGAAGGTGACAAGTGAATACAGAGGTGTTCTAGCCTATCACTGAGTCTCAGTGGAGTAGTTTTTCTGTGGTACTGTTCTCAGTAACAGGCAGTAATAGAAAACGTTAGCAGAAGCAGATTTTTGACATCTTGTGTTGATATTTTTATCCTTTCTCTAGTTGCTTTTTAATTAACACAGCAGACCGGATAATCCGAGTTTATGACGGCAGAGAAATCTTAACTTGTGGAAGAGATGGAGAGCCCGAACCCATGCAGAAGCTACAGGACTTGGTAAATAGGTGTGTATCACCACCTAGAAGAATATGGGGCCACTCATGACCTGAGCTCAGCATCTGGTTCTCCTTGGGTGCTTTCTCTGTCCTTCAGGACCCCATGGAAGAAATGTTGTTTCTCTGGGGACGGGGAATACATAGTGGCTGGCTCAGCCCGGCAGCATGCCTTGTATATCTGGGAGAAGAGCATTGGCAACCTGGTGAAGATTCTGCACGGGACAAGAGGAGAGCTCCTCCTGGATGTAGCTGTGAGTAGAATGGGAGGTGCCTCTTGTTCCTGATGTGAAACGGATGATCGCAGATCTGTTCTTAGAGCTGATTTTCTTTCCTTAAATTTAGTGGCACCCTGTTCGACCCATCATAGCATCCATTTCAAGTGGAGTGGTATCTATCTGGGCACAAAACCAAGTAGTAAGTATTTTTTCTGCTTCAGTTGCTTTGAAATTGGATATCCTTTCTTTATGTCATAGAACCTTGTAGGTAGTAAGCTAAAAATGACCTATTTAATTTTTTTTGCATGTGATTCTTATAACCTAATTAAATCGATTCATTTTTGCTTTACTTTGATGAGAAGGTTTTGGTCCAAAGCTGATTTACTACTTCTGTCTTCAGGGAGAAAGTCTGGTATACTTTTCTGTTACCTGAGGGAAGAGTTTTCTTTTGCTTTTCTCTCAACTCTGTTTCTCTTTTATATCTTTGTTTTATTTTGAACCACTTTAATCGTGTTTGTCATCCATGTACTCCTAAGAAAATGTAGCTTTTTACCTAATGATTAGATCTTAAAAAGATTAAAGATGACAGTTCTTATGAAAGAACCGTAATTAATAACTTGGAAAGTTTTTTTTATCCTTTCTCTAGTTGCTTTTTAATTAACACAGCAGATCGGATAATCCGAGCTTAAATACCTTAAGATCGTAAAACCTATAGACACCGACTTTTTGTTACCTGCCCGATTTGTTCTCTGAGTTCTGAGTCTCGCCTGTGCTTGGATCTTTCCTTCCTGTCAGTAACATCGAGCTTGTAGATTACTGCGTTCTCGTACAGTTAAGTAGTGTGTTTTGTTTGTGGCATAGGAAAACTGGAGTGCCTTTGCCCCAGACTTCAAGGAATTGGATGAAAATGTAGAATACGAGGAAAGGGAATCAGAGTTTGATATTGAAGATGAAGATAAGAGTGAGCCTGAGCAGACAGGTAATATTTCTCGACTGCAGTCTCTTTTTCTTTATGCTTCCACCATTTTGACAGTGTCGTGAGAGTCTCCGTGTGGAACGCACCAACTCAGGGCTTCTGTGAGCCTTTTTACTAGGGTCCAACAGCTCTCCTGCCATTTCTCCGTGTTTCCTGATGAATTACAGATGGCTACCTGATCACCTGCACATGCTCAGTCCGTGTTAGGTATTGTCACCCCCATGGCAGGAAGATGAAGGTAAATAGCACAAACTCTGGAGTCCGAGTGCCTGGGGAAACGTGCTTATTACTCTCTAAACCTGTGTTTCCTCATCTGTAAAATAGCGGTAACAATAGACCTGCCTTCTAGGGCGGCGGGCAGCAAGCGAGAGAATTTGGGTAAGGTGCCTGGGGTAGGGCCTGGGCCAAGGTAAGCATTCAGATGGTGTAGTCGATTAGGATTTTGATAGTGATCAATGTTTGTTTGCTTTTTAAGTAAACTCTGTGCATAACGTGGGGCTTAAACTCACAACCCCAAGATCCAGAGTCGCCTCTTCTACCTACCGACCCAGCCAGTGCCACTCATTGTTACTTTTATCTTGTTTTCTGAACGAGATAGGAAGCTCCTTTAGAATAGAGATTTGACTTTTTAATCCCTATGGTTTCTAACACAGGGCTTTACATCTAATAGGGGTTCGTGTGTACAAAACTTAGTATTCCCAGTTATAAGTTAATTACTCACTAAGTAATCAACGCCACGGTCATTGCCTGCTGGACCACTTGATGGTGCCAGGAATCAAGGAATTGGGATTGAGGTTGGTTCTTCCAGCTTGGAAGTGCTGGTCCTCACTTGTGTGATCCTAGATCCCATACATGCTGCCCCCTCCCACCGTGTTTTAGGATGATCCAGGGAGGCGACATGTTCTGGATTGTTTTGATGCTGGATTATGTCGTGTAAAGCTTTTCCAAACACACATAAGGTGTTCCTCCTTCTCATCCCCTTAGCACATCACTCTTACTGTATCGAATTGAAATTATCTGTTGATCTCTGTCTCCCCAGTTAGGGTGTGCGGTCCTCCTGGAGGACTGCGTGCAGCTTGTGTGGTCATCACTGTATCCCCAGTGCCCAGCATAGGGTGGCATTTCAGCACATACTTGTTGAATGATTGAGTAAAACCAACTGTTTGGCTTTCCTCCTTTGTGTCTCCTGAATTTTAGTTTATGGAAATCATTAGGCTGCAAGTAAGAAGCCGTTTTTTCCTTCCCGCACTTCTGCCATTTCTCTCCTGCAGGGGCTGACGCTGCCGAGGATGAGGAGGTGGATGTCACCAGTGTGGACCCGATTGCTGCCTTCTGTAGCAGGTGAGCCACCACTGCAGGCGAGACCGCGGGGCATCCCCCCACCCCCTCAGGCCCTGGCATATGGCTCGCCTCCCCTGTCTGTCCTTTGGTGCGTCTACTCCTTTGGTGTACAAGAAATCCCTTCCCTTTTCCCCTGATGGAAAATCTTAAGAAAAACAGATAATTCATTTATACCATTTACTTTTACTACTGATTTTGTTATTCATATTGTCTGATTTCCTTTTACTCATCTTGGCTTTCTTAAAGTTTTAGATCCATACCTGTTGCTTATGGTTAATATAGGTGATTCTGCCCTAGAGGAAGGGTCCATGGTTTAAGCAACTGTCTCCTCTTTTTTCCAATCCCTTGCCTGATCCTGTTCCAAATAGTGATGAAGAGCTGGAAGATTCAAAGGCTCTATTATATTTACCCATTGCCCCTGAGGTAGAAGATCCAGAAGAAAACCCTTATGGCCCCCCACCGGATGCGGTCCAAACCTCCCTGATGGACGAAGGGGCTAGTTCAGAGAAGAAGAGGCAGTCTTCAGCAGACGGGTCCCAGCCACCGAAGAAGAAACCCAAAACAACCAATATAGAACTTCAAGGAGTCCCTAATGATGGTAAGGGCTGCGCCTGCTCCCTGTTTGCCTCGTAGACATCACTTAATCTCCGGCATAGTCTGGTAATTTCCTTGAGTGATTTTACCTCGAAGGGAGTTTTCCAGGAGTCTTCCTTTTTATATAACTCCTTACAACTCTGTAATGATTTCATCTGCTTTCACTTCTCTAAGTGGAGAAATTGTGCCTGCTAGTACTTGCCTAAATGACAGCGTGACGTCGTCTGACCTCTGGCTCAGAGTTTGTTTCATCATTACCATTCTTTTTTTCCTGTAGAGTGGTTTTATGAGGCGGTAAAGTACTGGTCAGACCTAGATAATCTTTTCATTCTTCCTTCCTGCTTTTACATTCTGTCTCCTGGAAGCTTTTATTCTCCCCTCTTGGGATAGTTTGGGGAGGGGGTGTTTACTGGTGAGCATCCTCCTTTGTCTTTGCTGACCACGGTCAGCTCATTACCGCAGCTCTGTGTTTCCTGGATGCTGCTGCTGGTTTCAGGCACTGTCATGTTTATGTGTCACTGTTGAGTTTTATATCAACTCCGCAAGTTGTTTTACTGTCTCTGCTTTACAAAGGAGAAAATTTACACTTGGAGGGGTCAGGCGGCTTGCCCAAGGTCTCAGGAAGCGGAGGAGTCATGACTGTCACCCTGTTTGGCCTGGATCCAAAGCCCCCCTCCCTTTCTGTTCTCACTTGCAAGTGTGCATGAGTGCATTCCTGGTCTGGCTCAGTGTGATCTCTTGTCCCTGAGTCTCTCAGCTGCTGATTTGGTTTGGAGCTGCTGTGGTAAGCCATGGAGGCCACATGCGCTCTTTGCCCAAACGACGATTTCTCATTCAGCAGCCACTCTTTTTTCTAGTTCTATAATCAGTAGATGCACACTTCGCTCCCAGTATTAAGGGGTCTGGGGAGGAGGGTGCCATTCTTTGCTCCCCGGTAGTCATGGTGTGTGGCCCTGTGCCTGGTTGGGGTGCTGGGACGGGCGGCGTGTGGATCCCTTCCCGTGCCTCTCTGTCCTTTTACAGAAGTCCATCCACTACTGGGTGTGAAGGGGGATGGCAAATCCAAGAAGAAGCAAGCAGGCCGGCCTAAAGGATCAAAAGGTAAAGAGAAAGATTCTCCATTTAAACCGAAACTCTACAAAGGGGACAGAGGTTTACCTCTGGAAGGATCAGCGAAGGGTAAAGTGCAGGCGGAGCTCAGCCAGCCGTTAGCAGGTAAGGACACACCGGGGGCGCTGTCTGGCTCGCTTCGCGGCCTTGCTTTGTGCAGCCCCTGACTGCGTTTAACTGCGGCATCCTTTCCTTCCTTCCCTCCTTTGCCCGCTGGTGGACTTTCGCAGAGTGTTGGGCTGACACCGAGGGTAGGCTAAACCAGATTTGGCTTAATTCAGTGGCTCTTAACCTTGGGCCCATCAGTAGGTTTCAGGGGATCTATATTTCTCTGATACTTTATGCAAAATACTGTGAATATTTTTGTGAGGAAGATGCCCATAGCTTTCATCAGATTCCTGTGGGAATCTGTGGCCCCCCACAAGGGTAAGAACCCCTGGTTTAATTCATTTCTTTGCCTGTATTTGCTTCTAGATATTTTTGTTTTGTTTTGCCTCAAGTGAAAGGGCCAGATAACCAGAATATAAGTTCACTGTATACAACCTTGACTGTAGTGTTTTGTCTTTCTTTAAACTGTTCAAATCCTGGAAGTGGTGGTTCTCTCTCCGTAGTCTGGAAGCAATAACAAAAACTTGTCAGTAGTACCATCATGTTAAGGAAGAAGGTGAAATGTTTTTCCAAAGAGATTATTGCCAAAAGGACAGCAATTAGAGTATCCCTGTAGCTTCTTAACACCTGCGCCTTTGAAACTTATTGAGTTTTGTCACTTTTATATGATTGAGGAAGTTTATTGGGGGACGGAGAACAGTTTTAATTTCCTATCAAATTCTTGTGAACGTAGGCTAGATGGTGTCTTGTTTGGAAAATAGTAATCCAGCGGAGTCCATTTCCATTCAGACGTGGTCGGCTCTTGGAAATGTTGTTCTGTTTATGAGCACTGCTTCGGTGAATACAGCGCGCTTGATTTTCCGTGGCCAGCTCCGTAGACTCAGACCCAGGACCAAAGCACTACCAGTGGTCGAACTCAGGTTTTTTTCCTCTTTAAAATTTTCAGCTTCAGGGTGCAACCCCCGGTGTGCTAATGGGACACACGACTAGAGCGTGTGACGGTTCCTTGTTTGAGTTCCACCTGCAGTTAATCACGTGAATGGGAATTTGCTTCTGTCGGGAAGCTTAAGCCGACTCGGTCACCCACTTGGAGTCATCCCACCTCACATGCGCTAGATCTAGGTTTCGGTGCTCACGGCCCGCACACTGCACTGAGCATCACCGTGTTTTCCTCAACAGCAGTGTCTGTGGTGTCCCACTCATAACCGGGTTGGACCTCCATAGTCAGTCCACTTACAGCTCTCTGTGTATTTTAAAAGAGCTGGGAAGAGTTACGTGGTCATTGCCAACAAAGATGGCAGGCAGGTCAGTCATCGATCAATGTAAAAAAAAAAAAAAAAAAGATCCCTCTATAACCTCTGTTTTTTTGTACAAGCTGGGGCCATGACAGAAAAACGTGGTTTAAATTGAAATAGATTCCTCTGGCTTTAAGAGAGCTGAAATGCTTCAGGGTGATTTAAAATGTGGCCAGAGGGACACCTGGTGGCTCAGTCAGTTAAGCATCCGACTCTTGATCTCAGCTCAGGTCTTGATCTCAGGGTCGTGAGTTCTAGCCCTGCGTTGGGCTCCATGCTGGGCATGAGGCCTACTTAAAATAAAGATCAATAAATAAGATTTGGCCAAACATAACTGAATTAATTGAAATATAGGACATAGTTTCCTAGCTTCTTCAAAACCTGCAAGTAATTAATCATTTGCTTTTTAATAGTATGTGTATGGTATATCAACCATTTAAAAGGTTTTGGAAATTCACATTTTCCTCTCGTTAATACAATGTTTTAGAAATAGAGTGACTTTCAGTTCTGGCTGATGCAGTCACTAGCAGGGAGTAGACGTCTCTGGCCTCCCCACTTGGGTTCATCATGAACCGCTGTTAGATTTCGGAGCTCAGAGTATAAAAGCAGTGGTATCTCCCAGCTGTACTTAAAAAATGTCTAAATGAGTGTCAACATCAAATGTTGGGAAGTTTACTCAACCATCTTTATTTCTTAAAATTATTTTGAGAATTTTAATTCAAAATACTGAATAGTTTACAGTGAAATTTTGAATTGTATGTAAAATAGATAACTTCAGTATTAGGAGTCAGTATTTCGAGCTCTTGGCAAGAGTGCATACCAGGATCTAGAGCCTTTTAGAAGTGTATTCCTGCTCACTTTGCTGACAAGGTTAAATGAGGTTCTGACCTCAAGAAAGGCTAGAACCTGTATCTTGAAGAGCAGGGTGCTATAAACTGGACTTTGACTTTGTGCATTATTTTTTTTTTAAGGTTTTATCTATTTTTTTTAAGGTTTTATCTATTTTTTTAAGATTTTATCTTTTTTTTTTTTTAAGATTTTATCTATTTTAAGATTTATCTATTTGACAGAAAGAGATCACAGGCAGGCAGAGAGGCAGGCAGAGGGAGACTGGGAAGCAGGCTCCCTGCTGAGCAGAGAGCCCGATGCAGCGCCCGATTCCAGGACCCTGAGATCATGACCTGAGCTGAAGGCAGAGGCTTTAACCCACTGAGCCACCCAGGCGCCCCTTTGTGCATTATTTTTATTGGGTGCTTGAGTTGACCAGCCTTAGAGAGAGGCAGCTGTTTCATCTGCTTCACCCTTTAAAGGGACTAGAGGAGACTTCCAGGCGCTAGGTCTGGGGCTGGTACCTATTCTGAACACACACACACACACACACACAGACACACACCCAAGGATGATGACGTCTTACCAGCTTCTCCCGACTCTGCAGGGTGTACTTTCCTGCGTTAAATTACACTTCCTTCCTCCTGTTTTCTCCTTGCTTCTCTGGCCCTGTTTCTTGACCTTTTCCTGAATGGAAATCTCCAGAACTGCAGTGGTCAGATGAAACCAGAGAGTGCTGAGGGGCAGGATTTTTAAAAAAAACCCTCAGAGCGGGGTTTGCCTCCCTCGGCAGGGCTGTCTCCCGTGTCAGGGAGCAGCTGCGGCGTGGGCTGGAGCTTTGCGGAGGCTGCGCATCACGTGTGGTGACACTGCGTGTCTCATAACTCCGTCAGACGTCAGAGTTTCGGGACAACCACTCTGTATCTTTTGTGTGGATTCTTGGGGCAAAGGTGGGACCTCAGCAGATGCCATGGTGGCCCGGAGGGTCCAGAGCGGGCAGAGGCTGGCTGGCCCAGGCTGTTGATTTTTGCTTGGTTCTCCTGCCACGCCTCCCTGCGAAGGCCACTGGGGTTAAAAAACCTCTGGCGGTGGAGTTCTGTCTTCTTCCACACCTTAGAGATTTCCCGGAACAAGTGGTTTGCGGTCACTGTAGGTTTTCCGGGAGATACGGAGAAAAGAAACTTGATCCAGAATGCCTGAGGTTGAAGCGTCTTCAAAAATCAGTGCCGTCTGAAGGTTGGATCTGCAGCGTCAAGGCCTGGCGGATCTCGCCTCTGCCCCGGTGCCCTACTTTTCCATGAGAGCGAAGTCGTTGGAAGGCATTACAGGCGCAGGCTGTGTTGTCGCTCAGTCTAGGGAAGTGGCAGCGGTTCGTGAAAATCTGCCGTCGACCAGCTCCCGAGGAGCTGTCGGGTGAGCGCTCATGGCCCCGACGGAGCCGGTGTCGTGTGGCGCGGGTGCCGCGGGAGAGGACGCAGAAAGCCTGGGACGCACACAGACCTCTGCAGAAATAACCGGGCCTTCTGGAACCTGGGGCTACAGAAAATTCCTCCCTGTCAAATAGCTCGTCCACGTTAGCCGCCTTTAGTGGACCCACATCTCGGAGACACGGCCGATGGATGAGGACTGCTCCGTGCCGCTTGCTCCGTGGGGGTAGCCCTGCGCTCGGGGCTCTTCAGGGAGGCCAGGCCACGTCGTCGGCACCATCTGTGTGATCCCCTCAATTTCCTTATCAGATTCTCTTTGGAGTACAGCCCTCAGAACAGAAACTTGACATTGAGCAGAGCCGCTGGGGCACGCGTTGCCTTGTGAGGGCTCAAGGATTGCCCGAGAACTAGGGCTTCTTGACAGTAACTGTTATCAGTAGCGAGTGTGACAGAGTTGTGGCGCATCACACACGTGGTCTGAAGGGCTCTTAGAAAGGCGGGCATAAAGTGCTGGGTATATACCTGCATCTCTCGGGGGTGGCAGAGGCCAGAGCCAGCAGAGGCGCGGCGTCTGGGGGCACGTGGACAGCATGCGGATTTCTGTGCGTGCGGCCACGCCACCGCCCTCCTGGTGCCGGCCGCCTCAGTCCGACCGTTTTGAGTGCTTGGTAGGGAGTGAGGGTTTTTTCCCCACCTCTTCTCTCTCTTTTTTTTTAAATGATTAGTCTCTGAAAGACTAATTTATGAACTCCTGCTAAAAACAGCTCATAGGTATTCTTTCTCATTCTTTGTGATCTTACTGGCGCACTAAGGTATTTGAGAGTTCATATCCAGCGTTTTCTTAGGCCACCTTGGCTTTGGCTGCCGTTGGGAGGTACCAGTAACAGCTGCTCATCATGAGCAGGGTTTTTCTTAATTTTATGTTACTGGCGATTTCCTTTATGTTGTAACAAAATACTATGGATCCTTGGGGCAGAATTTTAAATAGCCCAGAGCCCTTCTTTTGTGTTGCTACTGCTGTATTTTATCTACTCGTAGCATTACGGGTGCTCTGGTTTCCGTTTGTTCCTGATACCTCTACAAGCCTCTTTTTTTTTTTTTTTTTTTTTTGGTCTGTCCACGTGAATGAGGATGTTACCGAAACGTTAATTGACCTCAGATGATAATCAGTATAAAGTAGCTCATTAGTCATCTTGAGTGCTCATTATTAATATTGTTAATTTGTGATCAAACCAGTTTTTCCTGTTCTGACTTAGGCTTAAAACGTTAATGGTGTATTTATTTTTAAACAGCTAAGTGAAGATTGGTCAGGGCACCTGTGGGAACGAACTAGCCCTAATGCGGTCAAGGCGTGGTGTCCCGCCCTGTGGGGTGATGCCCCCACCGCAAGGATTTTTTTTTAAAAATCAATTCAAGAAGTTATGTTTTATGTTGAGAGATCTGAAAAAGAAGTGCTGCAGAAACTTTTTTGTCTTACTGAACTGTATAAAGTTTAAGTGTACATTTAACAATGTAGCATCTAGAAGAGTTTGTATCTCCTAATTTCTCGTCTGTCCTCATGCAAATGGGAATGTATTTTTATTGCCAGTTTTCATCTGTGCTTGAACTTTTTCTTTAAAAATCAGGTTAAAAGCAAAGTTTATAAATGGGTACTTTTATAACTTGGGCAGTTATTTTTTAACCATTTTATACCTGCAAGTGGCATGTTTTCCCCTCCCAACCCTCCCCCCCACAATTCCAGATGGCATCTGGGAGGATTTTCTTCACCTTGTTCTCTTCTTACACTTCCTAGTTAATATTTCACAGCAGCCCTTTTAAGGATGCCCCTCAGAGGTTGAACAGCTTCTATGGAATAATCAGGGAAGTGTTCATTTGATTTTTATTATTGAGGATTTTATTTATTGATCAGTTGTTGGCTCATAGAAATGCCGGCCGTAGGTTTCATTAACATTTTACCGTATTGGGATTCTAAGGTGAGGAGAATGTCAGCTAAGGCACAGGGGTGCTTGGAAAAGGGTCTCTTGCACGTTATGAATTCTTTAGTGACTGATTAATGTATGAAAAGTGAAGAGAAGTAGCACCCTAGAATTTCCTTTCCTCTACTCGTTGCACTCCTTGCATTGGAAAGCATTTATCAACATGTTGGAGAATGGTTAGTGTCATGCCCAGATTTTGAAATCCCCGAAGACCACCAGGAGCCGAGTCCGATGCAAAAGCAAGAGCCTTTATTTGAGCTAGCTCGAGCCCAGTCCCCCACACTCACCGACACAGCGGCGTGATGTAAAGAGAGCGAGTTTTGAAAAGCGCCGCAGTTTTATAGGGGCCAGTGGCCAATGAGATTATAACACACACGGAAAGTTGCATAGTCCTGTTAGGCCACACGCAGGTGGCCAATTGAATTACAATTTACCCTATGGTAGCTGCTTGAGTTAGCCTATCACTCTGGTCAGAATTGGCGCGCAAATTTGGCGGGCAAAAGGCGGGGTTTACATTCTTTGGCGGTTAGGGGTTCCGCATTCCCATTGGCTAACTCTAACTCAAGGGCGGGCTGGGCAATATTCTGACATGGGGGTTATACACAAGATGGCGGGTGCAGCACAAAACGGAGTTAGCCTTGCTCTGCTCTTTCAGTTAGCAGCTTAGAAAATGTGTAGAATTCTGATCATTTTGCCTTTTCCCCCCTTTGGGGAAGTGCCAAGGAAAGTATTAGGATGGGGGTTTGGGATTTGGATTATTTGTTGCTTCAGTAAAGAGTAAATGGGAGTTGAGTTGGTTTTAACTTAAAGGGGGAATTCTTAGCCCGGGTTTGCTTGTCAGGCACCATCCAGCACCCGTCAGTATTTCTATTCTTGCACGCTGCTGCTCCCAGTTGATGCTGAAAGACATCTTTTTGTGTCTCGTCTCTTTAGCAGGGGGAGCAATCTCAGAACTGCTATGAAGACGCTTGAAGTTCTTCGTTCTTCCCCACTTTGCCATCACGTGGCCTCTGGACACTGTGGTCAGTCATTTGAGATTGACTTTAATTTAAAACAAAGGCCTCTGCCTCCAACCCGGGAGGTGGAAGGAGTGAATCGGATATTTGAATGAAGAAGTGAATTATGGAAGAAGAGTACACGGCCCTTCCCTTTCAAGCATAAGTCCAAATAGGCTCTCAGGAATGAGGATTTGTGAAGACATCAAACAGGAGTTTTGACTCATTCAAACTTCAATGCTTAGTTGTGTTGCTGGAGAAAAGAGACCAGTTTTGCTCATCTAACTATTGTGCCCAGGATCATTTTGACCTGACATTTCCTATCCTATTTGCCTTCTGTCCTCCGTGCATGTCCTCGAGTGACTAATTCTCATCTGAAATTTTGCTGCCGGTATCCTAGAAAAACTTCTGTTGCATATTCTATCTTCCATTTTTAAACTTAACTCTCTCACCAGATACCTCCTGTATTTTCCTATGGTGTACGGAGGATGGGCAGAAAAGAAAGTGCTCGAAAGCTTTCAAGTTTTCGGAAAGGAAAGATAAGAAAGGCCCCCCTCTTCTTAACATACCCCATTTTGCTCAAGAAGCTGGGCTGTAAGAGGGTCAAGGTTTTTCTTTGTTCTCCTTTCATGGCATGTTTTCCTCCAGTAGTAGTTCATTCTCATTAATCATGGTTTTCAAAGAGCGCTGGTTTCATCCATCTGCGGCAAGGAATCAGTAGTTCATGTTGCTTCACCTGTGCTGGCGTCCAGAGGGAGACAAACCGAGGTGTCTCTCCACGAGCTGCTTTTTTATTGGGGTGGGGGAATCTCTGCGAGGACGGAAGTCTAAAAACCCGGTCCAGAATCAAAGCAGCCGCAACAGAGTTCAAATCAAAGATCAAGGAAAATTGTTTTTTTATCACTGCGTGTGGACCTCTGTCCCTTCCTTTCGGTCGGGACAGTTTCCCCTTGTATCCCCCGCTCCTCCGTACGACATGTTTTCAGTCTCTTCCTTTCTGTGAAAGGTCGCTTAGCTTTTTAAAAAAATTTTTTTACTTTCTGCTTCTTGCTTTTGCTGTTCTTTATATACAAAGCAGATTGGATGGACGAGTACATGAGGTGTTTGAAATTCTCGGAAAACCCGGAGTCCCAGGCGTGGAGAGGGCTCTCTGCAGAGAGCTCGGAGCTGCCGGGAGGTGCTTGACCTGGGTGGTCGTCGCGGTCATCGCCGCGGTCATCATTGCCGCGTCCTCTGCTCTGCTCCCTGAGTCCGCCAGCAGCCGGGTGCTCCTGTGGGCCGCCCCACGAGGGGATTACCTTTTGGATTTTAGGATAGCAATCAAAGTAGACTTACATCAAAGAGCCTCTTTCTCCTGCTCCATCTTTTAGAACCAGAATATTCAGTAGTTGAAGTAAGAGCTCCCCCCCTCCCCCGCCGAGTTGGTTGCAAAATGCCTATATTTTTAGCCGCCACCGCTTTTTTTCTCCAATGCTCTTTTTGTGAATTTCATTTCTTATTTCACATCAGACCAGTGGTTGAGATTGGCAGGTGGCTTCCTGGACATGTTTTTTGGTTTTGCAAACATTGTTTCCATTCCATTTCTCTGTGTCTGTGCACCGTGAGCTGGATCTTGCACAAACTGTGTGATACAGAAGGTCTCTGCCTTGCTTCCGGGGGCGAGGTAGCTTGGCTTCCTCTGCTTTGCGTTGGGAGGTTTCTGCTACGTCCACCTCCTGAATTGGTGACTGAGAAAATGGGCTTCAGCCCTGTCGGATGGTCTTTGGCAGCAGTTCCTAATAATTATTTATGCTTTCAGAATTTTTTTGGCTCCTGAAACTTTCTATCCAGTTTGATTTTTCTCCATCTGTACAGTGTGTGCGTGTTCTCTTCTCTTGCCATTCCTTCCCTCCCACCCCACCCCTCACCCCGCCATTTCGTTTTTTAATGTTCCATAGTTTTGTACAAGAGGAGACTTAGCCTTGGGTTACTTCTTGCTGAAGCTTTAATGCTTTGTAAATAAAATCGGATGTTTATTAAAGAACAGGTGTGGATGTTGGTTTGTGGACACTGCTTCTGAAACTCACTAGCCCCTTTGATTGGTACGACAGGAAATGCACTTTGCTGATGGTAGATCTTTCTGTGCAGAGATGCAGACCCGGGAGGGGTAGGGCCTGCTCGGGGAGTGTAGAGCTCTGCCGCTGGACAAGATAAATAAAGGAGTTGGTGTTAAATCACAAAGGTCATCTAGGAATGCGCTCTCCAAATTCTTTGAACTCTGTAAGCGTGTGTAAGTACTCAGTAGAGGCCACGGTGCTGGGGGATGTTCTGGATGTTACGAAAACGCATGCAAGGGCATTCCTCCCCCCCACGGACCTTCCTTAAAGTGTAAGTACTGTTAAATTCCTCTTTATTTGACTTTTTTTCTCCCAGATTAAATTGCTTTTAAACTCATGAAGCCTATTTAAGCCTTTAGTTTTAATCATTGTCAAATCTGAGTGTCTACTGCTCTATTTTTGTTGTTGTTCTGAGGCTAAGAATCTGTCTTTGACGTCATAGCTGTTTCATAGCAACCTTGACCCAAGTGAATGATGAGCTCCTCTATTTGGAGATAAGAGAGAAACCAAGAGGTGGGCAGGATTATGTATCCCCTCCCTCCAAAAATACCTTCAGCGCCCTTGGGAAGGAAGAGTGTCTAGAATGGGGAGAGGGGCTGTATTGGGTATTGCCCCTCTTGCCAAGAAACATTCAGATTCTAAGAGGGCAGCTCGGTCCTTGTCTTCCTGAATTTTCATTTCTATTTAAAATCCCTTACCCATGAACAGTGTTTCACACTTTACAAAGTGTTCTCATGTACAGTTTATCATTTATGGCCCAAAGTGACCCTCCTGAAGTAGGCAAGGTGGTCTTAATTTACCAAGCAAGAAGTAGAAATTCAGGAAGGATCGATCACTTACTTACCTCCCAGACCAGAGTTCTTAATCCTTTTTTACGGGAGGTTTAGGAGCCTTTAAAGTCAATAATAACTTAATGCAAGGTAATCCTCTTTTATTTTTTTTAGACCTGGTATTTGATTTCTGGGTCAAATTTAACTGGGGTCTCGAAGCTCTTTAATTTGGATCCCATAGTTCAGAGAGGAGGGGTGGGGTGAGGAAGAGTAGCTTCGCAATGCCTTTGAAGGTCATTCACTTCAGAAGCCGAAGTCTCTTCGTCTTTGTCTTCCCAAGAGGGTGGGTTTAAGTTCATTACAAGGGCGTGGACAGAATGAAGACTGGAGAGGTCGGCACCGGCAAGCGAGAGCTAGTCAAGCAGCAACGTGGTGACTTTTTTCCCTGCTTTGTGGTCTCGCCTGTTCATAAGGACTGGCCTTGGGTTGATCGAGTTGCAGTGTGGCATTGACCACGGGTGCATCCTATCTTCTGACGTTGAAGGAGAGCTTGCGTCAAAGGCACGAGTGATGATATAGAGGATTCACCTGGGACACCTCGGGTGCCGGCTGCCGGAGGGGAGACATGAGGACTTCGGCCGCTGGTTTCTTCCTCGGGAGCCTGCTGTTGGCCTTCTGTCCGCCTTTGGTGGTGACTTTACCGAAAACACTGGCCATCCCCAAGAAACTGCAGCAGGCCGTGGGGAGGGTTGTTGTCAATGCCACCAGCTGCACCGTCACCTGTGGCCTCGGCTATAAGGAAGAGACAGTGTGCGAGGTGGGCCCGGACGGCGTGAGAAGGAAGTGCACATCTCAGCGCCTGGAGTGTTTGACCAACTGGATCTGCGGGATGCTCCACTTCACCACCACCCTGGGGAAGGATTTCGAGCTGAGCTGCCTGAGCCCAGACATCCTGGAGGTGGGGAAGGAAGCCTTCCGCTTCACCTGGAGGCTTGCTCGAGGTATCATCTCAACCGACGATGAAATCTTCAAGCCCTTCCAGGCCAGTTCCCACTACGTCAGGTTTAAGTCTATCCAGGAGTATGACTCTGGGACATACCGCTGCGACGTGCAGCAGTTACGAAACTTGAGATTCGTTAAGAGGCTCTATTTTGGGCTGCGGGTCCTGCCCCCTCACTTGGTGAACCTGAATTTCCATCAGTCCCTTACTGAGAACCAGAAGTTGGTCGATCAGGGCCTGGAAGTGGATCTGGACAACAGCTCTAAGCCTTACCACCCGCCGTGGAAAAAGACCGTGGCTGTAGCCCTGGGGGTAGGGATTGCCTGCGGGGTGTTTGCTGGCGTGTTGGTGGTTGTTGCCCTGGGCACTGGGTTCAGGCTGACCTACAGCGGCGACGGCCTCGAGTCCCTCAAAGCCTCCCTCTGGAAAGGCTGACTGCCTGGGAACCCGGACCCGTTCAGGAAGCCGGGCTAGCTTTTTAAAGGAGTACCAGGCGGTCTGAGGGTGGCCTGGCGAGGAGGGAGGGTGTCCACCGCCCTACGAGTGAGCGGGGCACGCGGAGAGGGGCAACACCGTGGGAGCGCGGTGGGCGACGCTCCAGGTGGATCTCTTCCTGACCTTCCTGCCCCGGGGCCCCCAGGAAGCCTCACCCTAGGCTCCGCCGCTGCTCCCAAGGAGAGTCCGGGCTTCCAGGCTTGCATTCGCTCTCTCTCACAACTTGATGCCCCTCCACCCCCGTCCCTTCCGAGCAGTATAATCATGTAGAAGGACGTGTTAATAGATCTCCTAGTGGGAACCTTCTTCTCCTCTTCAATAAAAATCATTCATAGTAGCTGTGTGGAGACCTAACCTTCTCTGCTCCCGAGTTAAAGATCCCTTGTGTCTGGTTAAACTGTCCCCTAATCAGTCCAGCTTTCCTTTCCCTCCGATTTCTCAGAACAGACGTTGCCCACCTTGCTTTGTAGGAGGACATATGCCCTGGTGTGGCGGAACCAAGGTTGTTAGGACTGCCATCTGACCTGGGTATGTTAACAGTCACTAAATGTTAATCAGTCGCCCCTTCTGTACTCCCTGGGTGAACCCTCTGTGTTCAGTGTTAATTCCTGGTGGAACTCTAGACTCTTCGGTAGGTTTCCCCTGAACAGTCCTTCCACGCGCTCCCTGCTCCTACGCTCGCCCTTCCAGTGCCCTCAAGTGTGCGTTCCTAGAGAAGTCAAGTGTATTGGTTTCTTAGAGCAGCCAAGGCCACCCGAGGACTAAGACCTTCCTTCCTCCATAGGAAATCAATCCTGAGACCCACAGAGGCCATTCGGACTGTGCGAGAGAATTGGCTTGTGGGATTGTCAGGGAAAAGGCTCTTGGCCACCAGCCGAGCTAATTCTGAGAGAACTGGAGCATTTCTTCCCCTCACTTTTCCCCAGCTGCACACGTGGTAGTAGATGTGAAGACTCGGGCTAGCGGTTGTCTTCTCTAGCTGTGTGTCTGAATCAACCTGGATGAACTTTTGAAGATTGAGATTCCTAAGCCCCAACCGCGAGGATGCTAATAACTCAGTTTAAATTAGGGCTAATGGCTATTAGTCTACTGTTAAACATAATTTCAAGGGTGCGTGACTGGCTTAGTCGCAGTGTGCGACTCTTTATCTTGGGACTGTGCATTCGGTCCCCCGTGTTGGGCATAGAGCTTAACTTTAAAAAATGTTAAAATAATTTCAACCCCGTAGAAAAGTAGAAAGAAAAATTTGATGACAACCCATAGATCCTCTACTTAGATTCACCAATTGTGAGTGTTTTTCTCTACGTTTATCTTTCTAAATAGATGCTGATTTACTGAACCACTTGTGAGTTAGTCACAGACCTTGTGACTCTTTACTCCGAAATCGTGTATGTGTCTGCTGACAAAGACGGTCTCCCATGGGACTACCGTGTCTTCATCCCACCGGAGAAAATTAGCAGTCCCCTAATCTTATGTATGTTTGACACTTCATCCTCCTGGCCTCTAAAATCTTAGAGCCTTTTAATTGTTGATCCAGGAGCAAGTGAAGCTTCATGTACCACATTTGGTTGTTTTTCTTAAATCTTCTTTTACAAGAGACCCTCCTGGATTTTTGTTGTTTGTGACATTGATTTTATTGAGGAGTCAAGCTGCTTGTCTTGGGTAGTGACCCACCATCCAGGTTTGTCATTATCCTGTGATTAGATTCCCGAGGAACAGAACTTCCACAGTTCTGACCGCAGCCCCCCAACAGGTGGTGTGTGCTCCCTGCCTCTCCTCAGGCACCTAGTATCGGGGTGACCCGCTGCTGCTAAGTGTGGTGATTTGGTTAAGGTGCTGACTGCCAGGTCTCTCCAGAGGTGTCTGTTTTTTCCTCTTGTAATTAGTAATTTGGGGGGGGATACTTTGTGATATTCCTAATAACCATTAATGCTTAGAATCCGTTCATGATCTGGCGGATTGCCTGCCAGGGCCTGTAGACTGGCGATGCTAATGTGCCCTTGCTGTAGTCACCAGCCTGCATTTTTCTGTAAAGAAGAGCTGCTCGTGTTATTTTTGCGGTCTCCATGGATTCTCTTTTTCAGTGAATTATATATAATCCACGACCGTTGTCCTATATTTAATGTTTGAATTGTCCCCAATTTCAGCCGGTCGGAGTCCCTTCAAGCCAGCTCTTGTCCTTTTGCTGTGGCCCCATTCGACCTGGAGCATGTCCTTCCTTTCTAGAACAACAAGATGCCTCAGATCCACACTGGGACTTTGTTTTCTCCAAACCCAAACCTGCTGTTTCTCTGAGGGATTCAGGTTCCCTTTTTAGTGTAGGGAGTAGTGTCGAGGAGGCAAGGGCTGGGTGCTCGGTGTGCTCACTACCACTGGGGCATCTTGCTCTCAGGCCCCTTCAGTGTCCCAGGTCTGCACAAACCATGAGTTCAGAGCATCTCTGTGTTTCGGAAGTTCTATAGGTGATTCTGCTAGAGAGCGAAGATTGAGGACCACTGGCCTCGGCCAAGCATAGTTGACAGTTAACGATTGCTCTTATTTTGAAAAGATCTTACATTTTCCACGCATTCTTTCCCCCGTTCTCTCTAGCTCGGAAGGGATGGGCTTCAGCAAACCTGGGTTCTGGGCCGTGTTCTGCTGTCGGCCGTGTAGCAGAGCAGGCAGACTGACCCCGTGGGTCCAGGGGGAGCGGCGCGTGTGAGGGACTGGGCGGGAGGGAGCAGAGGTCACCAAGGACCTCAGTGCAGCACCAGACGCTTTGCTCAAGCATGTGGGAGAGCACTTGCCATTCTTAATGGTAGGACAGTATCTTTGATCTAATGAGCTCAGCACAGCGTGCCTGGGGAGGGAGGAGGACTGACGGGGACAGTTCCCATTTTCCAGCCGGAGAGCCAGACCCCGGAGGAGCCTAGGAGCAGGTTCGGTATCTGGTTCCAGCCAGCGGGGACACAGGGACGGGAGACTGCAGCTCTGGGCTCACAGCCCTCTGTGCTCGGGGCTCGTCAATTTTGACTCTCAGAGTATGAAGGGATCGGACAGGGAAGAGGGGGAAAAAAAAGCCTCACACCCTCCCATGTATCAGTAAAGACAGGAACTCCGTTCAGTTCATTGAATTCTGTGTGTGCCTCTGGAGGGAGGGTCAGGGATATGCTGACTAAAATTTGGGTTCTAGACTGGCCAGTGCTCCCAAAGGGGAAGGCCCGGGCCAGCCCTCCTGGGGGCTCCCCGTGGGCCTGGGCCACCGATGCCGAGCAGGCCCTGGGCACATAGCTAAGCACTGAGGGGCAGGGCCCCTGCTCGCCTCGGTCGCCCTCCTCCCGGACATGGAGTCCTGCCCGCTGTGCACCGAGGGGCTTGAATGCTCACGGGGCTGTGTGCACGTGTGTCACTGTGCACGTGTGTCCGCGATGAGCGCTTGTTGAATGCAGGAGAGGATGCCGCAGCTGTCAAATGGGAGTAGGAATTCTCATCCTCCTGGCTGCTGAGAGCGGAGAGGAGAGGCGCCTTCTTGCTAGGTGCGGGTCACTGTGTGCCTGTGGGGGGAAGGCTTCCCTTTGGTACCATTGAGTCACTGCTGCCAAATGTCTTACCAACCAGGGAAGCCTGAAGAGGTGCTGTCCCACGAGCACCATTTACGCCCCGGTGGCAGGAGAAGCCAGCGCAGGCTCATACAGTGCCTGCTTCCGCTCTGCTTGGGCCCACCTTACACTCCCTCGGCCTCGTGCTTCCCCCTCCCAGGCCGGCACGCCGCAGCAGGGGACCGTGTGAAGGGGGCAGGCATTGGCCACAGCCTGGGTTAGAGAACAGGACGGGCCTCGGGCTCTAGCCCGACAATGAACACCCAGAGCAGGTGCCAGCCGCCCCAGCACATTGAGAAATCATCTTTATTTAAGAACTGCCTGCTACCAGAGTCAATAAATAACTACCATCACAACAAGTACAAGAGAGACGAACAATAGGCCAGCAGAAGTGGTTCCCTTCCGACAAAGAAGGGGTCCAGTTGGGGGGTCTGATGAAGCCCTAGCTCTCACCCAGCCGTGAGCCTAAGTTCTGCAGGCCCTGGGTGGGGTTGCCTAAGTTGGAGTCTGGGGGCCAAGCCTGGGTGCACCCCATCGAAGGGCGCTAGGCTCCCTGGGGCCCTGGGCAAAGTGATCTGGCCTATTTTACCCCCCACCCCGCTCCACTATCCCTTTATGATCCTGCCTTCTCAAAGCCTACAACCCTATATACAGCTACTGGGCACCTGTTTCCATGGAGCTGTTAGAAGTCCCTTGCCATTGGCTACCTAATCCCTCACACCCCTCCAGGAGCCTCTGCGACAACCTTGTTCATCCCAGGACGAGGCCCAGCGTAGGTGTGACCGGGGGAAACACGGCACCACACCCGGGCCTCGGAACCAGGTTTGAGGCTACTGCTCGCCCGCCAACACTAGCCCCCCCAGTTGGCGGTCATGTTCTGAGCCAGGAAGAGAAGAGAGACCTTGGGTGGGGAGGGATGAAGGGAGTGAAACCTCCTTAGCCAGCTTGGGTTCTTGCTCCAGGACCTCCGTGGCCCCTACCACGGAGGTATGCCCGAGGCGAGCCTCCCCGCTCCGTGACAGTGACTGGCGTCACTGCCCCTACGGGATGGGGCCCCAGCCAGAAGGAGCGCCAAGACCCTGCCTGAGCTGATCTCACACTCGCAGTCCTGGAAGGACGCCCTAGGGCACCTCCTCACCCTCCAGACTTCACCGGGTCTCCACCCCAGACTGACAGCTGTCCGAGTTCCCCAGAGGTTCTCTAGAAAAGGAAGCAGCCTCTTCATCCCTCCTCCTGGGCTCTCATTGCAGAAGCTTTCCCTGATGCCTGACCTCAGATCCTCCTGCTATTTTTAGCAAAACAACAAGAGCTCCTCCTTGTGTGGCCTTTTCTGTTCTATGGCCCATCTCTGTCATTCGGCGGCCTGAATGGAAATGGATAACCTGACCTTGCTGGCCCCCAAGAGCCGAGCCGGAGAGAGCTCCTGTCCCCGTGAGGGCGAGGTATACGTCGAGACTATTCGAGCAACGAGGACCAAGTAGCCAGGACTGGGAGCAGAGGGCCCTGTAGGCTGAGCCCCAACGTACGCAGAACGGAGAGACTGTCCCCCGAGGCCATGTCTGCAGGCTGTCTCTGTCCCTAGTCCTCAAGGCACTTACTGGTCACTAAGCTATGCGGTGCAGTACTTGTTTGTGGCTCTCCCCCTTGTCGCCTCCTCCGGGGCTTGGCGTGTGGGAGAGGAGAGCCCCAGAATCGAGTACTGACCACAGCAGGCTGTGCGAGCAGAGAAGGTGGAGATCTGAGGCCCCCGGGCAGGAAGTGTGTTTAGAGCCACCTCAACCAGGGGCTGTTCTAGTTTGTACACTTGCATGGCTTCTAGTCACCCTCTGTCTTACTGGACCCGAATCTGTCCTCGGCCTGACGGTCTGAGGCTGCGGGTGTACGAGTTTCTGGACAGCTCTGCGTGCCCCCGGTTTTCCTGGGCTGAGTTTTCCTAGTTAAAAGCCCTTACTAGGTTTTCCAGATGGTCTGCTCTCCTCCCCTTTGCCAAGGGGCCTCATTAGAACGAATGTTCTTTTAGTTACGGGTGTCCTTTGCCTCAAGCAAGCTCAGGAACTTCAGTGTCCCGCTCCCCGGTGAGGCCCTGTGCATGCGGCCCAGCCTTCCCGCCCCGGCATCTACACATCCCGTCCTGCTCGGCCTGCCTCAGCCCAGGCAGCGGGGAAAGACTCAGCTAAGCCTCAGAAGAAGGTTGTTTGTTTACCCTCAGCATCCCCTTTTTGATGGAACTAGGGACAGGCAGGATCCCAGCCACAGGGGATCCGGGAGGGGACTCTGTGTTCAGAGTGTGGTCACTTAGCTGAGCCCCCGGCACCTCGCCCGGGGAGGGGGCGGGCGGACGGGAGCAGATGAGGGGGGCTCCAGTCCTGGGCTGAGGGCGGGGTGGTGGGTGCCGAGGTGGCGCCGAGAAGGGGTGTGGGCGGACATTTTAAAAAAATCGTAGCGGGTAACAACAGAAACCTGCCCAGGAAAATAGAGCAGGACTTAAAAGTTAAAAACCCATAACAAAATAGAGCTCTAACTGTAAACTACAGAAGCCAGGCTCTGGGTCCTCCGCGGGGCTGTCCCTTGAATCCCTGTCCCACTGCTCCCGGATGTGGAGGGTCACCTGTTAGAGCATGGGCTTTGGGGGTCTCCTGGTCATGCCACCACTGCTGCCTGGATTTGGGGAATCTCTGTCCTTGCTTTGGCCCCTTTCCTTGGAGCAAGGGTTAGGGCAGCAGGGGGCTTCAGGACGGCATCCCATGTCAAGGGCCCGGCAGAAGCTTGGCCTAGAAGGCGAAGGACCATTGCCTCCTGGCGAAGGACCCACCCAGGTCACTGCACTATCACCCACTTGCTCCTCCTCGTAGCCCACTGCCCTTCTTAAGAACTTCTTAACCAGGCCATGGCCATTCAGGGCTGCCCCCTTCCTCTGGACAGACAGCCTGGAATCGGAAGGTAGAACAGGCTGTGTGACCTAGGGAGGTCCCTCACCCTTCCGTTTCCTCATCTGTAAAGTGAGGGGCTGGGCCAGGTCGAGCTCCAAAGCCCCCTCCGGCTCTGATGTCCCGTGATTGGGAATGGACCCAGGGCGCGTGATTTATTAATGCCTTTTTCTCCTGGGGAAATGCAAAAGAGCAGTCGGAGGCAGCCTGGGGGACAGGTCTGGCCAGGTGGCCCAGGGCATTCCTGGGAGCAGGCGGGGCTGCAGGTATCCTTTGCCCTTCTCGGAAGACTCCCGACCGCAGAACGCACAGAACGGAGTCGGTGCTGGAGGGGCGGCTCAGGGCCTGCAGGCCGCGAGGGAGGCAGAGGGTGGGCACCCGAGCCCTGTCTCCTGGCTCCTGCCCACGCCCTAGAGGGACCGTGCAGGATGGGTCTTGGTGGAGTGGGGGACCTCCCCAAGATAAGCCCTTTAGTCACTCGGCCACTGGTGGTGGCTTCTGTCACTCTGGGGGTGACAGGGTCAGGTTGGCAGTGTTGGCTAAGACAGCAGCGTCACCTGCCTTGAGACTGTGCCTCAAGCCAAGTCTGGTGCCCCTTTTTACCCGGTGTCCCAGCTTCTCAACCCCTTTGAGTCTGGAGTATCCTCCCCCAAAGCTGCAGGGACTCAGGCTCCTGGCCTTGGACTTTGGGGTACTGGTTTTCAGCCACCTGGGTAGGTGCAGGGGCCCCCAGGGGGCATTGAGGACAATGTCAGGGTCCAGCCGTGCAGCCCCCCGGGAAAGTAAGGGAGTTCTTGGTCCTGGGTCTGGCTCTATCCTTAGAATGAAGGACGTTGATGTTTAGGCTTGGTCCTACTGCGGCCCATTGGTGTCCGGTGTCCCCACTGGGCCAGGCGCTCTGCTCCCAGGTGGCGGAGTCCATCTGTGGGACCAGAGTGCCCTCGTCCCCAATGTGCC
>CM053618.1:20418534-20468831 GCA_028646535.1 Procyon lotor
GTGGAAAAGTGGGGCTGTGTCTGCTGGGCTTGGGGCCGGCCTGCCCCTGCCCGACAGGACTGGATCCAAACCTTGGCTAAGGAGACTCGGGGAGGGCGGCTTCAGGGCTGGGAGGTGTTCTCAGCCCTACTCCTACGGCATTTTGTAAGACCTTTGCTTCTGTGGTCTCGAGACTGGGCCTGTGCCCCGTGAAGGCAGCTTACTCCTCCTGGCCCTCAGTGACGTGTGTGTGTGTGGGGGGGTGGCGGTGAGGGCAGTGCTAGGACTCGGTTGCACTCGGTTCCGGCCTACCTTCCCCTCTCCCCTGGGGGTCTGGCTGAGTTGGGGTGGGTTTGGGTGGGAATGGTTCTTTCATCAAGCATCTGAGTGGACCCTGACGCTCCCGGGGGATCAGGTGGGGGAGAGACGTCACCTCCGTTCCTCACAATGTGGACTTCGGCCGGGATCCCGTCCCCTCCGGGCCCTGTGGTCCGAATCTGCACCAGGGCGTGGCCGATGTCTTCCGGGACGGCGATGTCTACCCAGTTCCTGCTGGTGAGGTGCAGCGTGGGGGTCGGGTGTAAGTCATTCTGGTACAGCATCTGGGGGGGGGGTGGCAGCACGGCCGCGCTTACTTACACCGCTGATTCTTCTCTCTTCCCCAGCCCTGGGCTCCGGGAGGCGCCCGTTGGCTGCGGGCTGGGCCTCACCTTTCCTGATGCCCGCTGACCGGGAGCAGCCCCTTGAACAAGCTCCTCATCGGTGGGAGGACAGCTTGCAAGAAGCTGAACCAACTTTGCAGACTCCTCAGGCTGGAAGGAGCCTCAGACCTGAGCTGGTCCGTCCGCCCCCTCGAGCCCTGCCTTCCCGCCGTCCTCCCCTCAGCCCCTTCCTTCGGTCTCTGCTACGAACCACTACCTGTATTTTGTGGCTCCGACCATCCCAAACTGCTTCCGTCGGACTCGGGGCCCTCCTGCCCCACACCGCAGCTCCCTGTGTCCACCGGACGGGCAGAGGCCCGGTGCCCAACCACCCAGTGCCTGCTGGAACCCTTCCTTACCTTGTAGCCCGTGACTGCAGACTCATTTCGGAGAGGAACCACGGGATCCCACTTGATGCTAAGACTGGAGCTTGAGAAGGTCCAGGAGATGTTGCTGGGAGGGCGCAGTGGAGCTGCCGGAGGAAGGCGAAGACTGAAAAGTGTCCCCAGTGTCTCCTCACCAGCCACCCCCTTGCCTTAGCCAGTCTTTTTCCAGGTGTCTGCCCACAGCCGTGACACCCAGAACATTCTATCACAGCTGCCTAAGAAACGAACCTCGTGAAAATCCAAAGGCTGGAGAAGGGAGAGGTGCTTCAGAGACCATGAATTCTCCCTATTTTCGTTAGTCTTTTTTTTTTTTTTTTTTAAGATTTATTTATCTATTTAGAGGAAGAATGGGAGCTTGAGGGGGGGAGGGGCAGAGGGAAGGGGAAAAGCAGGCTCCCTGATGAGCAAGGGCCCCAATCCCAGGACCCTGGATCATGACCTGAGCCGAAGGCAGACGCATCACCGACTGAGCCCCCCAGACGCCCCGTATTTTCATTAGTCTTGCTGCCTTGGTTCTGTCCAGCCCGGGGCTTGTGGGCTAGAACTTTAGTCTTATCGCCTGGGAGTGACTCACGGGGCTTCATGGTGGTGGCATTGGCAGAAGGGCTGGCGGGCCCAGTGCCTGCCCGGTTGTAGGCCCGCACCGTCACGTGGTACTTGGTGTTGGGGTGCAGGCCGGCGACCCGGGCACTGGTGTCCAGCCCCGCGGTCCTCACTCGGTCGGCAGCTGCTTCCTTGTCCCCGGCCTTCCAGTAGCGGATCTGAAGGGGACACGGGGACCCCTAGGCTCAGCAGCCAAGCCCCCACCTCGGGGCGACCCTGGCCCCGACCCTGGCCACCGACATTCTGTTCAGCCTCGGGTCTCAGAACCCGGACTCTGGCTCATGAGCTCCAAGACAGCAGGGACCCACGTGAGGCGCTGCTGGCTTGTTGGTGCCCGGCGGAGAGCCCGGTCCAGGGGCAGCGTGGATACTTGGGTGGAATGAGGCGGTGAGGGGGTGGATGCTGCCTGGGGCTGGGGGTGGCCTGCGGGAACCCAACCCCACTGAGTTCTCTCCAGGCCCCCGGGGAGCTGTGCTGAAGACACGAAACGCGTGTCTGGACTTGCAAAGCAGTCCCCGCCCCCACCGGCGAGCTCAGGACGGCTGCCCGATAAACGTGCAAACCATCATCATGTTAGTAGGACCTCTTAAATTCTGGTCCACCTCAAGGACACTTTGGTGTTATGTCGTCAGTGTGGCTTGCCTGTTCCGCTGCGCTCAGACCCAGAGCTAAGGCTGCTGGAATGGAACGTCCCACGTCACCGTCCGCCCTGCCTGATCCTTCTCCCCTAGGCGGTGACATTTCTTGCTCTCCCTTCCTGTCGCCCCCTCCCACTCTCTGTCCGCTCCACAAGGTGCCCCAGCGTGCGGTCACCGGGGGCTCAGAGCTCAGGCCAGAAACTGCGGGGCCCACAGTTCCCAGGGGCATGATGACCAGCGGGCACGAGGAGGGGGCCATGCCCTCCTCTGCAGGCTCGCGATGCTGGGCTAACTGAGCTCCGGCGCGACAGGGACAGGCCATGTCCCTTCTGGAACCTGTGGGCTCCCACAGCTTCCAGGGCTGGCCCTAGGCACGCACTGAAGCTCAAGGCTGTCCACAGCTTAGTCTTTCGCTCTGGACCTGGGGAGGGGCTTGTCTCAGGCTGCCTCCCCAGGGCCGCACGGACTGCGGCAGTTCCCCACCTCAGTGAATGGGTGATCCCAGGAGGAGCGACTGGTGAGCTGCGAGGTACCCCCATCCCCTCTTCCTGTCCCAGGACCCAGGTCAGTACTCACCTCGTACCCCAGGAGGATGCCGTTTGTGTCCTGCTGCACGGGTTCCCAGGTCACATTCATCTCTGAGGAGGAGACCCCCTTGGCCCAGACCTTGGTAGGGGCCACCCTGGGCTCTGGGGACCGATACAGAAGGGGTTGGGATTCCCCGGGGCTTCCCTGTGTCCTACAGAGAAGCTGCCCACGGGGCCGGCCCTTGCTTAGGATTTTCGAGAGCCCAGGGCCCTGGAAGAAGGTCATGTGGGGGTTCCCACAGCCTCCCCCAGGCCCGCTTCTCTTCCCAGAAGGCCTCCCTCCTCCTTCCCCCAGGCCTGCGGGGGAGACAGTGTAGCCAGAGAAGGAGGCCAGCTGCCCCCTTGCCCCCCCCCCACTCCCCGTGGGTGGAACCGAGCTGGGGTGTGGTCTGTGCCCTCCCCCACACACCAAAAGGACAGGTGGCCCGGGGCGGGGGCAGGGGGCCCACCTTCCTCAGCCGAGTACACCAGCGCCGTGAGGCTCTCGGGCCCATCCCCGCGGCGGTTGTAGCTGCGGATCTTGACCTCGAAGGGCGTGTAGGGCCGGACGCTGTCGTTGCTGTAGACGAAGTGCTGGGCATCGGCGCCGGGCACGCGGGCGGTCTGCCAGCTGCTGCCGCCCCGCCTGCGGAAGGACAGCAGGTAGCCGAAGCCGTCTCCGTTCTGGTACTCCCGCGACATGGGCTGGGGGGCGAGAGCGTGGCGTGGGCGAGGGGCCGCTGGGCGTTTCCCTGCCCGGCCTCTGCCGCACCCCTGCCCCAGCCTCGGCCAAGAGGGGCAGCCCCGGGGCTCAAGGGCCTTGGTGGTTTTTCTCCTGCAGTGGGGGCGAGGGGAGGCAAGGGGAGGGGATGCCGTGTGCCCGAAGTCGGTGCCGCACGGCAGCTCAGCTGGGTCGTCTCTACACACTGCACAAGTCTGGAGGTAAGTGCCTGGGGGGCAGGATTTGTCCCCCCAGAGAGCTGGAGGCCCGGCTCTGCCTCTGTCCCTGCAGCTTACCGTCCAGTTGATGATGAGCTCTCCCGGGGCTCCGCCCCCTCCGCTGAGTCCCGAGGGTGCCACTGAGGGGGCTGTCAGGGCCAAAGGACACAGATGTGGCTGGTGAGTGGGCAGTGACCGGGCAGCAGACCAGGAAGGGAAGGGACACCCCTTCACCTGACCCTAGTTTTGTCCTCCAACAGGCCGTCTGGATGTGGGCTCTGGAGCCAAGGGAGACCTGACCTCAAGTCACACCTCTGCCACTTACTAGCTGTGTGTCCCTGGGCAAGTTACTTAACCTCTCTGAGCCCGATTCCCCTCTCTGTAAGATGAGGATAAGAATGTTTCTCTCTAAGGGCTCTAAGAAGAATAAAATCAGACAAGACGATGCCCAGCTCGTGTACCAGTCTGTGCTCCCCCATTGTTGCTGCTCCATAAACGATCTTCGTCTTCTTCTCTCCTGTCAGTTTAAACTAAATAACAGAGCCCAACTCCAGTTTGCTCTAAAATGAGGGGAATAAATAATCTGGAACTGCAGTTAATGCAAAAAAAAATATTTCTTTTGGGTTGCAGGGGGTTTTATTATGATTTTTCTCTCCACGGCAGATTTAATTTCCTAATTGTCTCTAGTATTCAACAAAGCTGATATTAAAACAAGACTCTATTTAATTAGATCAGGAATCTTGGCAGGGGGTAACTTGGCTGGGCATCAAAAGAGTTCTACAGAGAATCTAGCCATGGGAAACTTATCACTTGATTCTGATGCCAGGAGTTTAGGGCCTTGTAATGTGCAAGGGATGCTTAACCACATTGCTCATGTGATCCTGTGAGGTGGGCATTCTCCTCACTCTCGTCGAGTGGAAAGACCAAGGCCCAGAGCAGTTAGGTGACTTGCTCTAAGGTCACACAGCTAATAAACAGCACAGTTCAAGTTTGAACTCAACTCTTCTGATTTCAAAGCCCATCATCTTTCTTCTGCCTCCCGGCTGTCTTTTGCTCACCAACACCTGGGATACCAGAATGAAGGAGACCACTCCCCTCCCTTCGTTTGTCTCTCTAAGAAGTTCATTCAAAGAAGGGGCTTTTTCTAGAATTCCTTACTCTGGAGAGGTACCCGTTAAAAATGTTGACTGATTGGAGAGTTGGCCGGGGGCATATGGGAAGCCATGTTTAAGGGACAGAAGGCAGACCCTTACTACACGTGGGAGGGGGGAAGCCTGGGTGGGTGGGGAGGGGGGGACGGGGTCCTGATTCCATGTTGCCCATTGCCGGACCCCAAGGCTCTCATTGTGGACCTTCCGCTGTGAAAGTCTCAGAGAGTGCGCAGGCGCCCCTCCTGGCTTCTCTCTCCTTCCTTTCCCACTCAAGATGGGACACCTACCTGCCTTTCAGGGAGGCTTGTGGGAAGATTGTGCACTCCACCTGCTCTAAAGGATTTAGAGACACTGGCTGCTTCCCTACAGCATGCGCACTTGTACACACACACACACACACACACACACACACACACACACACCCCTTCCTCATTAACTGATTTCAGCAGCTCATGTACTACCAGGGAGGACATCTGCCCATCACCCCATGGTCCTGGGTTCAAGTTCAGATTCTGCCAATGTGATTCTTCTCTTGTCCAGCCTTTGATTTTTCCATTAAAAAAAAAAAATAAGCTTAAACCATTTGTTCTGAGATCATCATAGATTCACATGCAGTTGTAAGGTTGGCCCATTTTTTTTAAAGGAGGAGTTTAGACTGGATGGTTCTTCCGACCCCGACAGGCCCAGACCGTGGCCCAGGGCAGAGTGTGCCGTGCCAACCAGAGGCCTTGCCCTGACTGTGTCCCTTTCTCATCTGTTTTGTTAGAGTCTGAAGCCTGGTGAGCAGGGTGGGAACTCCCGTAATTGCTGCTCCCCTGGGGTTCCCTTCCAGGAGGGCTCTGGGCTGTGCCCTGACATTACTTCTCTTTGGGACCCCCAGGACTCTGACCTGCTTCCTTGGTCCGGATTTTGCTAGAGGGCCCACTGGGCTCCCCCGTGCCCAGGATGTTGCTGGCTAAGACCCGGAACTCATAGTCCATCCAGGGCGTGAGGCCCAGCACCTGGGCTGTCTCGGCGTTGCCCTCGATGTTGGCGGGATCTGCAAGGGACCCAGAGTCAGTGTGCTGGCACTGGTTAGTTAGTCGAGATGGAAGGGGCAGGGGCGAGGCCTGACTCCCCTTGTATCCAGCCCTCATGGCGGTGCCTACTAAGGGCTCAGCACCTCTTTAAGAAAGGGTGGGGAAACTAGTAGACCTCCCTGCCCCAGGGCCTTTGTTGATGCTGTGTGCATCAGTGGGAGCCCCAGAGATGGTTCTGCAATGTTCCAAGGGCACAGACCAAGTGCTGCCTTCTCCAGCTCTCTCCCCACTCTCCTGCCACCCACGGGATGGGGAGCTCCCTGCAGGCCGAAGACCTAAGCTTGTCCCTCTCTGAAGTTCCCGCTTCAGCCAGGCCTTATCAACACTGACCTGGGTGGAGCCTCACACTTACTGGTGCGAACCTGCTTCCACTTCCCGGCAGGCGGAGTACGGGCTTGCAGGGTGTACTTGGCAATGGGGCTGTGGTTGTCGAAGCCTCGGCTCCAGCTGAGCTGGACGGTGGTGTCGCCAATGTTTCTCACCACCACGCCTCCTGGGGGACCTGGTGGGCCTGCACCAGGGGGTCAGAGAGCAAAGAGCTCCAAATTTGAGCCAGTCTCCTTCAGGTGGGCTGGGGCTGGTGCAGTACCCAGAGGGGGCAGCAGAGGGCGCAGTAAACATGCCTGGGGTGGCGGGGCCAGGAATGGGGGCAGCAGTGAGTGGCAGATGGGCTGGGACGTTGGAGAAATGTGTCCCAGGCTGGAGGGGCTCACAGAGGCCTTCATGTAGAAGTGTGTGTAGATTTCCCAGCACCAGGCTTTGAAAACTGCTGGCCTGAGCAGAGTTCTCCAGTCTTAGGAAGGGGGTTTTTAAAATTGTGGCTTTGGAGGAGGAATATTCTGTTCATTTAGGACCTTCAAAAACCATTCGATGGGGCGCCTGGGTGGATCAGTGGGTTAAGGCCTCTGCTTCCAGCTCAGGTCATGATCCCAAGGTCCTGGGATCGAGCCCCACATCGGGCTCTCTGCTCAGCGGGGAGCCTGCTTCCCCCCCCCCCCCCCCCGCCTCTCTGCCTACTTGTGATCTCTCTCTGTCAAATAAATAAATAAAATCTTTAAAAAAAACAAAACAAAACCATGTGATAAGTTTGGCTCCGGCTCCGGGGACTTAGAAGCCCTTCTCTCTCAGAATCCCTTCCCCCACAGCTTTCTGGGAGAGCAGGGGCGGTGGGGAGCACAGGTGAGAAGAACCCAGCTGGCCCCTGAGGGAGTGGGGGCAGGGGTGGGGCGGGAAACCCCATCACCTCGGACAAGGACTGTGGCCTCCTTGGACGCACTGTCCACCACCGTCTGGGCCATGCACGTGTATTTCCCGCCATGACGCAGCTGGGCATTCAGGATGGTCAGATCCCCAACTGTCTCCTTCTGCACATGGGGGACAGAAAGTGTGGGGGGGACAGGTCAGAGGAGGGGGCCCTGGCTAGTGCAGTGGGCCATGAGACGTGAGGTGGGGCTCCGAGTCCCCTGCTCCATTATGTCCATGGACCCCTCAGCATCTCAGCGTTTCTCTCTGTTCGGTGGAAGGAATCAGCTTCTCTCAGTAGCACAGGACTAAACAATAGTTTGTTACGGAGACAGTCAGCCGTGGTCCAAGTTGATGACCATTCGCGTTGGAGTCGGGATAACAAGGACAGCAGTGGGGAGGGTCTGGGCACCTGGCATTCTTGGTTTGTCCCTAACCCTCTCATAAATGCATGATCTTCAGGTGGGATCCAGGGAACTGCCCATCTAAGGAAGGGGGTTCCTCTGAATCCAAGGATGAGCTTGCCATGCGTGGCACTCCTCAAGGAATGGGGAAAGGCTCTGGGTGTAGTCACGGTCAAGGACATCTTGAATCCCCTGTCTGTCCGGAAGGAGGGAGAAGCTGTGGGGAGTCTGGCTTCAGACCTTACCGTGCTGGCCCTCCGGTAGTGACCCCCGGGCTTATCGAGGTCAATGGGGAAGTCATCCAGGGTCCAGATGAAGGTGAGGTCCATGGTGGGGTCGTGGGAGGCGTGGCATTGCAGGGTCAGGCTATCTCCCAAGTTGATGTCCGCACTCGAGGGGGCTAGGGTGATCTTGGTTGCATCTGCCAAGCAAAACAGTGTCTCTGGGTGGATGGGGGAGACAAGAGGCCCAGGCAAGGGCAGCAGGGCAGGGTGAGAAGGTTTGTCCCTAAGCCTCAGGAAAGAGAAGAGGCAGCATGGTCAACAGGATCTTGACCTCCCAGAAGCCTAATGAGTGTGTAAGAGGTAGGCAGGAGTAGATTCTGGATGGTGTCGAGGGGGTGGTCCCAAACGAAGTCCAGTCCTGGGATAGCCTCAAAACCAAACTTGGAGGAAGGTGGGAACACAAGAGCAGGGTGGCGAGAAGGGACTGACGCCCTATGGCGCTGAGCCACCTGCCCTTCACCAAGCCACGCCCCTCACCTCGCACGGACAGGATGCCCGTGCTGTTGGCTTTCCCCATGAAGTTCTCAGCAAAGCAGGTGTATTTGCCTTCATCTGACCGACTGATGTTTCTTATGATCAAGGTGCCATCCGGAGTCACCGTCACTCTGCAGCAAGGACAAAGCAGATCTGGCCAACCTAGGGTCACACCGTCGTCATCACGGGAAGGGGACTCGCCTTCACGGTGGGTGAGGAGGAGCAGGAAGGGGTCCGGGTGGAGAAAGGGCTGTACCTGCTGTTGTTGACCAAAATCTCGGTGCCTTTGCTCCAGAGCACCACGGCCTTTGGGGCTGCCCGGGGCTGACAGGGGATTGCAACCTCTCCGCCGCGGGCCGCAGGGATCAGACGCTTTACAGGATGCAGCCTGAAGTCGGGGGCCAGGGCTAGAAGGAAAGGGGAGTGTCCTGCAGTCACCCAGGGAATCCTAACTGCTCGGTGCCTGGATGAAGAGGTCCCCAGCCCCACGCTACACACTCTACATACCCTCCAAGGCTAATCCATGACTTGAGGCAGCACCACTGCCAAAAAACGCCCAGAATCCAGCCCCCGCTGGTCACCGGCCCCCAATGGCCCCCACGCTGGGCCGAGCCACCAAATCTCCTGCAGAACTATTGAAAAGCCCCCTAGTTCGTCTTCCTGTGTTTGTACTTCCTTCTCCAATCTCCTCCTCCACTCAGCAGCCTGGCGTATCTTGTAAGAAACTTAAACACACACTCAGGATGAAGTCCCAGCTCCTCACAAGGGCTCACCAACATGACCCCCCCCCCCAAACTCACCTCTCACAGCACTTTCCTTCATTGATTTATTTTATTTTATTTTTTTAAATAATTTTTATTTATTAATTTGACAGAGAGAGAGCACAAGCAGGCGGAGTAGCAGATAGAGGGAGAAGGAGAAGCAGGCTCCTCACTGAGCAGGGAGCCCAATGTGGGGCTCGATCCCAGGACTCTGAGATCATGACCTGAGCTGAAGGCAGATGCTTAACACCCAGGTGTCCCACTCTCCTTTTATTATGCTCCAATCACCTGGGCCATTTTCGGTCCTTCGAGGTTATCAAAATTTTTTCCTGCCTCAGGACCTTTGCACTTGCCATACATTTCACTTAAAAATCCCTCAGACCTTTGCATGGCTGGCTCCTTGTTAACCCTCAGATTACACTCCAAATGTGACTTCCTCTGAGAGGTCTATCCACCCCATCTAACGGACCCATCGTCCTCCTACCGCTCTGCTGGTTTCTTTATACTGTAATTTTCTTATGGCTGTCCAAAATTATTTAATTACATGATTTTGTGATTGTCCCTCTCTCTCTCTACCGGATTGTAAGATACTTTAAGGCAGAGATCTTACCTTTCACGTTCACTCCTTAGAAGGTGTTGAATAAATATTGGTTGAAGGAACGAATAAACGAACGAGTCTTAGTTAAGCTCACTATGACATGATGAGGTAGGTATCACTATACCCATTTTACAGATGAGAAAACCAAGGCCCCATGAGCTCAAATCACATAACTAAGAACACTGGCACCAGCTGACATTTACCAGGCACCTGTTCCGTGATGACCAGGTCCTCTCTGCTTTACCTCTATCTCATTTCCTCCTCTAAACAGCTGAGAGACACACAGAAACACAGAGAGATTATGTTGCCAAAGGTCACACAGCGGAAGGGGCTGGTTTAAACACAAATCTAATTGACTTGGTTGCCAATCCTTTTTGCCTCCTTGTTTCCACGGTAGCCAACACTTAACTATAATCGGACCAGACATGACACAAGCCGGAGACCCCGTCCTCTGGAAGCTCACAGTTGAGCGTCTCATCTCCTTTCTTCGATCCCTCTGTTCTGCTCCGAAGCCATTGGAAAACTAAGGGAAGCCGCCCCTTGCGTTTGTGTGTTTAGAAACGCTTCCGTTCAGAATACTTAAAGCCCCTGCCTGCATGTCCTTGCCCACGTCCCCCACCTCCCTGGGCCCGTACCTTGCACGGCCAGCTCGGCGCTGGCGTAGATGGTGCCGTGTTTGTTCTCCGCCACACACTGGTACATGCCCGAGTCCTCCAGGCTCAGCTTAGAGAAGCGCAGGTCCCCAGCCAGCACCTCCACACGCGACTGTGCCCAAGAGAGCAGGGGTGGGGCATGAGGACTGCTGGAGGACCGGGCGGGGACGGGGGGCTGGGGGGCGGCAGAGACTCTGGGCGGCCACTCCATCCCATCGAGGGGACTCATTTGCCCAGTCCCATCTCAGGACCTCCCGGAATCCCAGGACTCGGGTTCCCCCAGGCCCCTGCACATCAGCACACTGAAGCCAGAGGGACAAGGAGACCTACTCAGGACCACGCGGTGATTCTGTGACTCAGTTGGGACTGGACCCAGGTCTCTGGTTCCTCCAGTCAGGACTCTATCTGGGTGACCACCCTGTGGCCATGTGAATCTGGGATAGAAAGAAGGACCCAGAACCCCCCGGCCCGTGATGCCTTGATTGTCCCAGAGAGGCTGAGTCAGGAAGGAAAGTCTGGAAGGTCAGGGAACCAGGTGAGCAGAGCACAGCTGTTGTGTGGGAAGCCCCAAGTCTCCTACCTGGGAGGCCAGAGGCTCCCCGTTCCGCAGCCAGCGCACCGTGGGCCGAGGCTTGCCAGCCGCTGCACAGCTCCAACGCAGATTGGACCCGATGTCAGCCTCCATGTCTGAGATCACCTTCAGCCACTCGGGCTGAGCTGAGAGCAAGGGAGAGAAAGGCCAGGGATGAGCCGGGAGGAGCCTCCTACTCACCAGGGACCAGGACTGCAGGGCTACAGTTCCTGTGACAGACAGCAGAGGGCGCCCTCGGCATTCCACGACGGGGTCGGGGAAGAAGCAGGCTGAAGAAAGCAACTTAAAGCATTCTAAAGCCGTCCATGTGCTCTCTGCAACCCCTCTGCAACCCCGAGTGAGGCTCAGAGCCTCCGTTTCTTGTGTTTCCACACCCAGTGCAATCATGGAGCAGGAAGGCTTACGCCAGGGGCCACCCAGTCTTTTGGATCTGCTTCCTTGGGGACAAGAGTGAGGGCAGGGGGAAGGGGTGTCCCAGCTGTGTACCCTGCACGATGATGCGGCCCTGAACGGTGTCGCGGCCCTTGGAGTTCTCCGCCTCACACTCATAGGTGCCCTCGTCCTCGAAGCTGACGCTGGGTATCTGCAGGGTGGGCTCGGCGGTGGCCCACTGAGGGGACAAGGAGCCGTCCACTTTGCGCCACTTGATCTGGGGGACGGGGCTGGCGAGGGAGACAAAGCCAGAAGTGGGGGGCGCTGCGCTAGGCAGACTCCCCTGTACCTGCAGATTCTCCCGCCCTCCCTCTGGAGATGCTGGGCAGGTGGGGATGGGGAGGAGTCCGGTGGGAGAGGGGCAAGGGGGAGGGCGGGGCCTCTCCCAGGTAGGCTCAGAGCACAGGCAGGGGAGAGGCAGGAAGTAGGGTTCCTCTCTCCTCTCCTCTCCCCTGCAGCAATTGTGCCACCAGTGAACTTCCTTGTGGTCTGTACCCTGAAGCTGGCTTGCCCTCCCCGTCTCCACCCTGCACTGGCTACGGAGTCTCTTCTGGGACTGCCTTCCTTGGCAGTGGCCTATGACCTGGGGCTCTATGGGTCCCCTTCCCCCTCTCCCCAACAGGCCTTGCCTTTACTTTTCAAAAGGGCTCTACTTATTAGTAATTTGTGTACTAAAATGGACTAAGGTATCAGTGAGTCTGAAAGTGTTAATATATTAACTTTCCATGTGCTTTCTTTTTTTTAAGAAGGCTCCACGCCCAGTGTCCAGCATGGAGCCCAACATGGGGCTCAAACCCAGGACACTGAGATCAAGACCTGGGCTGAGATCAAGGGTGAGTCACCTAATGGATTGAGCCACCCAGGCAGCCCCCATGTGCTTTATATATGAATTTTCTGGAAGCCCAATAACTTTTCACAAAGCAGGGACATCCTGGGGATCCACAGGAGACATGAGGGAAGAGGGAACCAATGTGCAAATCACACTGTTCTCCAAACATTTGTTGGGCACCTGCTATTTGCTTAGCCCCGTGCCAGTGAATCCCTTCTCTGGGAGAGCAGGATTTCTTTTTTTTTTTTTTTTTTTAATTTTTATTTATTTGACAGAGAGAAACACAGCGAGAGAGGGAACACAAGCAGAGGGAATGGTAGCAGGAGAAGCAGGCCCCCTGCAGAGCAGAGAGCCCGATGCGGGGCTCGATCCCAGGGCCCTGGGACCTGACCTGGGCCAAAGGCAGACGCTTAACGACTGAGCCACCCAGGCGCCCCTGGGAGAGCAGGATTTCTATTGCAATTTTGATGAAAAGAGAATGTCAGCGTGCATAGGACGCTCACTAAATGCCAGGCACTGTTCTAGGCACAAGCATGCGTATTAACCCACTTAATCCTTGGAACAATCCTGTGATGCCGGTACTATTTATGACAATTTCCACATACAAATAAGGATGCAGAGGTACAGAGAAGTTAAAGAGTTTACCTACAGCCTCGCAGCCAGCCTGAGACGGAACTGGGACTTGAATCAGGCAGGCCAGGTTGGGGTTCATGCAGGGCGCTCCCTGCCTCCAGCTTGGGGTGCTGCCCAGGCTGTCCCCTGAGCCTGTCCCCTCTTGCGGGGAGCACCCAGTGTGTGTCAGGCCCCCGGCATGCATGATGCTTCGCTCAGAGGGACAGTGCTCCGTGAGGGGTGGTCCTTACCCACTGTGGGGCCCCCTTACTGCTAGACCCTGCCTGCCCTCCCCTCGGGCCCCCGGGGGCTCTGATAGGCTGAGCCCTGGCCTGCCCCCTCCCTCTTCCACCACTCACTTCCCAAAGGCGAAGCACTCCAGGGTGACTTGCTGTCCCGCCAGCGCATAGGTCTCTACTGGGAACCGGGCCTTGATGCTGGGTGCGAAGAGCCTGGGATCTGGGGAGGGAGGGATTTTGCCGCTCAGACACAAGTGATGCAGGCCAGGTGCTCATGGGCTTAGAATCGCAGCACGGCTCTGTTGACCTCTGTTCCCCCCTGGGGTCCTGGGCAAGGGTCTGGGGCCCTGCAGCAGGAGGACCCTGGGGTCCAGGCCCCAGACCCTGGGCTCTGTGAGCCGCTCTCCCCAACCTCCGAGGGGAGCCCCATTTCCCGATGACTACCGACCCTTTCGGCTCTCTGCTCCCTGCCATGCCCAGTGACCCTGACCTTCAGCAGCCAGGTTGAGCTGAGCGAACTTGCTGAATACACTCTTGGTGGAGAAGTCCATGTGGCTGGTGGCCAGACAGGAGTAGTTGCCCAGGTCTGAGGCGTTGGTCCGGGCGATGTATAGGTTCCCCGTGGTCTGGGACACGAAGTGACGCCCGTCCGTTGGGATGAAGTTGGGGAACTCGTTGAGGAGCCAGCGGTAGGACAGGCCTGTAGGACGGGGGGAGTTTGAGGAAACCACGGGGTGCTGGGCTGGCTGGGCAGTGGTGAGGGGGGTCCTCGGCATGCAGGTGGGGATCCCAGGGCCCCGGGCTCTGAGCTAGCGCTGAGGGGAGCCCCAGAAGAAAAATGTGCTTTTGCTCTTGCCCTCGGGTTGCTCCCCGTCAGAAGGCAGGGGCAGGGCCTGGAGCTAGAAAATGACAGACACGAGATCATTTTGGGCTAGGGAGCCTGGGACTCTGTGCTTCCAAGGATCACTCTCTACCTTTCACTCCACCCGAGTGACTGGGGGTCTAACCACAGGCCAGGGTCCCGACTCACCTGGGTAGTGGGCGGGGGGGTTACAGGGCAGCATCACACCCCAGCCTTCGTGCGTTTTCACCGGGTCTCGCTCCTCCTTGGAGAACTCCTGCAGAACTGGGGGTACAGACCGGGCACTCGGGCACCGGCCTCCAAGCCTGGGGGCCTCTTCCCAGCTCGGCCTCCATGGGATGTAGCCCCTGCCCTTTCTGGATGCCCTTCCCAGCCCCCTAGGGCCCTCCCCAAAGCACAGCACCCCATAGGTCTCACAGCCGAAGCGGAGGACAGCTTCCCTGCTGACAACGGTGCCCACTGGGTTGGAGGCCAGGCACTGGTAGACTCCGGCATCCTGGGCCTTGGTGGGGTTCATGATGACCAGGTTGCCCCCCACCAGCTGGTGGCGGGAACCTGGTTCCAGCTTCATCTCCGTGCCATTTATCTTCCACCTGCAGCGGGGGGCGGAGAAGGAGACCCTCCTGAGTCCCGCTTGGCCGGACCCAGCCTGGGGGCAGGGCCGGGGTGAAGAAGAACCGCACGGCCCCCGGGCCCTCCAGCACCCGCCGTGGGGGGCTCACCTATAGGTGGCTGGAGGGCTGGCCCGGGCACGGCACGCCAGCGTCACCTTCTCCTCCGTGGACTCCTCTGGGAATAGCAGACCGAGGGGCTGATCTTCGAAGACTGGCCCAAAGGTGGCCGGGGATCCCCGGGCTGCACTCGGAGCTGCACATGGGGGACACCACTAGGGGCCTCAGCGCCTGGGGCCCAAGAGGGCAGTGCTGTCCCATAGAATGTTTGGCGAGGATGGCAAGATGCCTATTTTTGGCCCTGCCCAATACTGTGGCCACGATACCGCCAGTACTTGGCGGCCCTAGCCGCCAAGCCCTCCAAATGTGGCCAGTGCAGCCGAGGAACCCAATTTTAAATTTTCTTTACTTTGAATCAATGAAAACTCGAATTTCGGCAGGCCGGGCCGGCCCCAGCTGGCCAAGGTAGTTGAGTCAATCACCCCTCCTACACTCAGGTATCGAGCACCTGCTGTGTACGTAACACTGGGCTGGACTGTGTTGCAAAAATGAATAAGACACCGTCTCTCTTCCTCGAGGGGCCCTCAGTCCAGGGAGGGAGATAGAGGAGGACGCGAGAGCTGTCAAGGCAGCTGATGTGCTAGATGCAGGGGCCCCCGGGGCAGAAGGAGCTGATCTGCAGGGTGGGAGAGGCCTGGGAAGCCACAGGCCAGAGAGACGGGGAGAGAGGGTGTGCGTCCCTCGGGTCTGATGGTCCTCCTGGACCCACGGCCCGTGCTCCGGCTTTCGGCCTCTTACTAGTTGTGACACAGGCCTTCTGAGCCTCAACAGCTTCCCCTGTGAAATGGACAGAATAGGAACTCGCCCCCCAGGGTCCGGAGGAGGGTTCGGTCTGGCCCGGGCTGTGTGCTCCGGAAATGTCATGGGGCAGGGTGGAGGGGAGGGGACGAAGGAAGGCTTTATGGGGTGGGTGTGCGGGTTGCTTTGGGGGCATTTTTACATGGTTCCAGTGTGACAGTTGAAGAAAAAGAGGCCCTGGAGACGGCATGACTCGTTGTGTCACGATGTAAGTCTGTGGCACACGCAGGTCTAGACCCCAGTCTCCCGAGTTTGCTGAGCAAATGGGTGTCCCTGGTGCAACTGGAATTTTCATGCCCAGACCCCTGCCAGGGCGGATGCCTCTTTCTCCAGGCCCCATTGTTCTACCCCAGCAGGGCGGGGGACACTGAGGCACAGAGGGCCGTGTTTCACACCTGCCTTCCCATGGGGCTGGGGAGCGGGCTGCTTGCTGACTCGTGGGACCCATCACGCTTTGCCTCCGAGGTGTCGGGCAGGAGCCAGACCACCCCTAATTGGCTCCTACCCCTCAATGCAGCTGGTTTCAGGCCCTCGGTGGGGATGGGGGTGGGATCCCCATTAACCAATTAGTGCCTCCTCTCCCAGCGCATCCAGCTGCCGGCCCCATTCCAGGGGTGGGGGGCGCACCCCCAATGCCACAGCTGAGGCCCAGCCCTGGACCTCAGGGGAGGAGGGCAGCTGGTAAGCAGCTCTCAGAACGAGGAAGGAGGCAGGGCTCCCTGAAATGGCAGCCCCCATCGCCCTCCCCGCCACCCATCACTCTGCCTCCCCGCCGCCCCAGGCCTCAGAGGCGGCAGCAATGGCGCCAGCGTCATCTCGGTTGGAGAGCCCCGCTTAATCCCAAGTTAATGATGGTGGTGGAGGGTAGGGACCCCTGCCCCAGCTGGGACGCCCCGACGGGTGGGGAAGGAGGGCTGGCGGGGGCGGCCAGGCTGCTGGGAGCCACCTCGTGTCATAGCCGCTTCTGGGAACTGTGGGGATGGCGGGGGGTGGTGAGGGGGGCCTGGGGCGCACTGAGGCTTTGAGACTGGCTTTCTTCCGGAAAAAGCTTTGTCCTCTGCACTCAGCCGTGCATGCACCCTCGGCCCGGGATCCACCCACACCCTCGCCTACACACACTTCCTTACATGCACACATACACACGCGCGCGTGCGAACACACACACAGAGCTACTCCCATCGTCAGAAACACACTCGTGCACACATCTGTACCCACGCACGTCCAGCTACAAACGTCCCCGTGGGCTTATCTAGACACACGCACGCATTTGTACCGATAAAAACAGCTGCTGCTTACTGAGTGCTTACTCCCCATCCGATGCCACGCTCTGTATTTCCTTGCCTAACCTCTCTACGAGACGGGCACTGACATTTCCTTACTTGCCTAACGTGGAAACTGACAGGTAGGAAAGTTCGAGAACTTGCCCCAAATCACACAGCGAGGGGGAGCAGATCCAGGGATTTGGACCCTGGCCAGCCGCACCCGTAGCCGGTGTCCTCACTGTGATTCTTTCCCTGGGTTCCCATCAGAGCCTTCAGAGGTCCCGTCCTCCTCCCCGGGCGCCCCTCGTGTGCTCCCCCTGGAGGCCCGTCACTCTTGCTGGAAGGCTTTCCGTGTACATCCGTCATCCCCCCAAATGTGGCACCCGGTCCAGGCAACAACTCGCTGGCATTGGCACCCTCTTAAACATCCGCAAACACACTCTCTTTCACCCCACACCTTCCTCTGAGGCTGCACTGACGCCTACCACACACACACACACACACACACACACACACACACACTTCCTTCCACATCCTCTCCTATGCTGATTCCCTGCTTTGGCAATTCTGCCTCCCCAGATGTGGGCATCTGGAAGCCCCAGGGGAAGGGGCTAGAGCGCCGAGGACGTGGAGGGGCCTCCTGGCCGCCTTCCCTGGCCTGGGTACCAGGGACCCATGGCTGCTCCTCCAGAGCAGGTGAGTGAGGGGAACCCAAGCGGAGACACCTTTCCAGGAGGGGTGAGAGCCAGTGACGGGGGTCCCCCTCTCCCTGGGCCTTGCTGCATCTCCGGGTCTGAGAGCCTGGCCGCTGCCCACACCCCCTGCCTCAGGCGATGTGGTCCTGGGCTGAGCGGTCCCCAGAGTGGTCCCCAACGGGAGGGGCGCCGTGCTGACAAACACCCCCTCCCCTGCCACGAGCCTCTCCACTGCTGTCTCGGGGATGGCCGTCTGCCGCTCTGTGTAGCCTGAACTCCCTGCCCCTGGGGCTCAACTGTCCCCGGTCTGGGGGTGGGAGTGCGGGGAGGCTCCTTCAGGCCTCTGGGTCAGCCCCGGTTCCCTGCAGCCTCAGGGACTTGGGTGCAGGCCTGGGAGGCAGTTAGGATGTAATGAGAGCATCTGAAAGTGTGCCAGTGGAATCCTCCCCCCAGTGAGAGGAAGATAGAACCTAAAATGTGCCGGCTGCAGCCTGTGAGGCCAGGAAGGGGTAGAGGATGAGGGCTCTTTCTCTGTGGACATCTTTATGGAGAAGAGCAGCATCTATTGATCTGCGCCGGGGGTCAGGACGGAGAGACCAAGCGGTGGTCCCAACAGGCCCCTCGGAGCCGCCGGCCGCGGCTCCTTCCAGCTCCTGGACAGGCTGGGTCTCCTCTACCTCCTTCCCCACGAGCTCCCCAGGGGCTGGCCAGCCTGGGTCTGGGCCGCGCGGCCCTCTTCTGCCGGCCCCCTTCCAGTGCTCTCCCTGCCTCCTGCCCCACGGCAGCCCTGGTATGAGAACTCCTGCCACCTTGGCCCCCCCTAGCTCTGTCTCACGTCCTGCACTTGGTCCGTCTGTCAGACCGCAGCGGGGCCCTGGGGACCCCCCCTAACGTTTTGTGGTACGGATCCCTGTCTCCTCACGTCAGGGGATGCTAGAGCAGAACGATCCAATAGAACTTTCCTTGGTGATGGAAATGTTCTGTAATCCGTGCTATCCAATTTGGTTAGCCCTTGAAAGGTGGCTTGACAACTGAAAGACTAATGGTAGAATTTAATTTCATCTCGGTTTTAACAGTTCCGTGTGGCTTTGGCTCCTGTTCTGTGTGTCCAAGGACCACACAGCTCCTTAGGGGGCGCAGCTCAAGGGCAAGAGCATGGAGGTCTGATCGCGCCATAATCTTGCTGTGTGGCCCGAGGCCGGCCTCACCCTCTCTGGATCGTGCTTCTTTCATCTATATTATGGTGGAGACTCATTCCTTCTCACCTCGAAGGGAAGGAAAGAGCCACAAATGGGAAAATTTTAGCAAGGAAACGGCCTCAAAAATCTAAGTGCCACAGCAAGGCAGAGTCAATGATTTCTGAAGTCATCACTAAAAAAATGGCAATGATAGAGCGATATAATCACCCTGCTGGGCCACGGGGCCCAGATGAGCCCTCTTACCTGGAAAGGAGACCAGGGCCACAGCGACCAGCAGCAGCAGGTGTGACTTCCTCCTGGCGGGTGTCCCCATGGTGGGTGTTCCGGGCAGAGATGGGGAGCAGCGGAGAGGAGGCTCAGCCCCGCGTGGGGAGAGTCCAGCTGGAGGCTGAGAACGACCTGGGGAGGCAGAGGATGGGGAGGACTCTGAGCCACGGAGCGCCCCTCCTGGTTCCCCGTAAGAGCTTTTCCCCCAGCCTGGGGAGAGGCCGGAATTGCTGGAATTGCTCCGAGCTCTCTCGCCCAGGCCCCCAGGGGAAGGGGCTTGGCTGTTAGGAGGAGCTCTTCCCGGGCTGAGTGCCTCCTAGGCGTCCCCTGGGAGTCTGGCTCTGCCCTGTGCATGCCCCCCCACCTCCCCTACAGCCAGCGGGGGTTTGCTCAGGAAGTGACAGCAGCGGCTAATTGGGAGGCAAGAACCCACCTGGCCCTCAGCGGTAATAGCTCTTGATGTAGGGCCGAGAAGAGAACAGGGCCGTGCCTGGGTGCGAGGAACATCTCCCTCCTCCAGCATTTGGGGCCCAATTTCCCCTGCCCCTCCCCCGCAGCTGCCTGGGCTGGGGGGAGGAGAAGTCCCCTGGGAGCTGCATTAAGTCTCTCGGGGTCTCCCTTGTTTCACCGGTTTATTCACACCCTCTCACCTGGGTCCCGGGTGAGACCCTTCGTGCTACGCGCTGTGGGGCCCTAGCCTTGGCCCCGTCAGCAGTGCTCCCCAGCCAGGAGGGCTGATGGACCTCCACGGGTCTTCTAGGATCCAGGACTTAACGTGGCTCCCAAAGGAGCCTTCCTCTTATACAGAGACTCGGTTCAATCCGGGAGCTCTGGAGAACCTGTTCCCTGGGTGGGGGCAGCCAGAGCAAGTCGGAGCTCCCCTCCCTCCGGAGGCCAGAGGGGGCCTCATCCCGAGAGGGCGGGCGGGGCCGGCCCTTCCGTCGACTCCCCATCTCCAGGCAGGCGTTCTGAGTTCTGGGGGTAGCGTGCAACCTCAGGGGTCCGCTTTTCGGTTTCAGAGGGAGCCCGGGTCACTGGGGTCCCAGGGCTCCCTGCCAGAGCTGCCGTGGAAAGCAGATAACCCAGGTGCAGTTTCTGCCTCTCTGCCCTGCGCCTTTCAGGAAGCCTCAAAAGGGGGAGGGGGCTGAGACTGGGGCAAGACCCTCACCATCGATGGGTCTGAGTGTTTTCATCTGTGAAACGGGTGCTCTGAGGTCCCCTGCGGCTCTGAGACTGCGATGCCCCCAGAGGGCGTGCGGCTGAGGGCCTGGGGATGCTGTCCCCTGGGTGGGGGAGGGGCTGCAGATGACTTCGGCCTCTGCCACCAGGGCCAGTGTGGGGCCAAATCCCGGTCTCACTTCATGCTCGATTCCTTTAGAAAGATTGGGCTCCCAAACCCCTTTAAAGCTCAACATCTGGCCACCCGCAACCTTCCTCCGCCTCCTGAGAAGCTGGAGGAGGGAGGGAGAGAATTGGCCCCGGGGCATCAGGGAGGCTGTGGGCTGAGAAGCTGGGTGTCGGGCGGCGGGGGGTCGGTGGGGGTTGGGGAGCGGTGTTCGAACATATGGTTCTCCCTCCTCCGCCCCAACCCCAGCCTCAAATCCACTTCTCTTTGTTGGGAAGGGGCCCGGGTGCCGCCTCTCCATGACCTGGCACCCCTCTCTGTCTTTGCCACTTTCAGTTCCAGGATTGAGCCCAGAGATTCTGCCCTTGCCAGGAAGCCCCTCAGACACCCCCACAGGCACACGGCTAGACCTCAGCTTGGCTGGTGACTAGACCCTTGGCGCCCGCCCGTGGAGGTGCCTCCATTCCAAGCCTGGGAGCTCCTCAAGGGCAGAGACCGGCTCCTTCATCTCAGTATCCCCGGTGCCCAGCAAAGTGCCTGCACACAGCGCGTACGATCTGTGGATTGCATGGCGGGTGCTGGGGCCAGATCGTCCCGCACACACTCGCACTCTCCGCATAGCTGCTCCAGGGACGCTGGGCTTCGGTGCTCCCCAGGGGCTGCCCAAGGACCGGCGCCCCAGGACACACGCCCTCCCACTGTCTCCCCTCCTCGTAGACCCACAGGCTCACGACAGACTCTCCTGGACACACTCTCACATGTTCACCCGGACGCTCTGCCTTTTTGTCTCACGTACTTTCTCAGACTCTTTACACACTTTCACACATACTCCCACTCTCCTCCTCACACACCTTCACACACACACACACCTTTACACACACGAACACACACACACACACTCAGGTCTCTGAAGTCAGCAGGGTGTTTAGTCATGGAAGAATCTAGAAGTATAGCCCTGGATGCTCTCCTCCTGATCCGGAGCTACTAGGGCACTGTGAGCCGGCCAAGGCTTTGGAATCCACAGACGGGAGTCAGTGATCTGCCATCCTGTCCTCGTGGCTTTGTGAGCCTGGACACCTTCGTCCTCCTGGTGGAAGCTCGGTTTGCTCATCTACCAAGTGGACGTCTTAACACTTATGCTCCAGAGCTGTTCCGAATGGGAGATGAGGAAAGGGAGCACCCTGCAGGAGTCCGGGCCGTTCGGACTTGCTCCAGGTCATGTTTCGGATGGGGGAACGGAGAGAGGCTGGGCTCCAGATTCCTTCCCGTTTTAGCCAGACCAGGTCCGCTCGTGTCCACTTTACCTACTGGAAGTTCCCTTTACACAAAGGGTTCCACGGTTCCAAAAAGTTTGAAAACGCCCCTTGGCGCTGGTGTAGCGCGTCCTGGAGTCTGGCACGGAGAGGGCGCTCCATCATCGTTTGCTTCCTGCCCTTTGTGTGCCTGCCAGTCCCGACAGCTCGGGGAGGGGCTGGGCGCTCATCCTGAGTGTGCCGGGTACAGCAGAGACAGATGACCGAGGGAGCCGGGCTGGGGCTGCCGACTCCGGGGGCAGCTGTCTGGCAGTGCCGGCGAGCGCGTGCGTGTGTGCGTGTGTGCATGCACGCGTGCACGTACACATGTGTGTACATGCAGGTATGTGATGTTTGTTTACATCTCTGTGCTGTGTGCCTATGTCCCTGTGTGTATGTGTCGGCTGGGCTTTGTGTGTCCGTGCGCATGCATGTGTCTGTGCCTGTTCATGGGCATGTCTGGTGTGTGTGTGTGTGTGTGTGTGTGTGTGTCCCCACCCAGCACAGGGCGTGACGACCCAGTTCCTGCCTTGTTTCTCTGTGACCCGCCAGGAGGGTCACTCACCCGGGAGCACTTCCCACCCGCCGCGGTCAGAATTACCCGTTAGCTCCCGCCGTAGACGTGCGTCATGAGTAACACAATCCCACTGCTCATGCTCTGGTTCCGTTGAATGCAGACTTCTATCAGTCAGCTTGGGCTGACGAGCCCTGGGCGCCCCCCGGGGACCGAGACCTGCCTCGGAAGGGACATGGCTTGGGGAGGAGCTGGCACTGGAGGAGCTGCAGGGGTTGCCTTTGGGGAGCACTAAGGACCAGTCAGGCCAATCAGATGTACACTGTCGCCACTGTGTGCCGAGGACTTATGTGAACACACACGCACCCATGCACACATGCACGCAGCTTGGGTCAAACTTTGAGCTCATTGCCTCCCTGATGCCCATGAGGCAACGGGCATCAAGTTTTCCCCCCATCCCTTTCCCTTCCAGAGTTCATTACCATGTACCAGACATTGTGCTGATGAAAACACAGCCTTTGCACGGCTTCCTGACCCACTAAGCATGGCCCGGTCATTTCCCTGTACCATCTGCCCTATGACACATTCTAGAATGCCCAGGAGGGAGGAGGCCTTTTTGTTGGGAGCGAGGCAGGAGTGGAGCTATGCCAGGCCCAGAGCCGGCCCTCCGAGCCCAGAGCCAGCCAAGCCTGGCCCAGGCCAGCTGCCCCGGTGCAGGGGTGCAGGCTGGCGCAGGCGGGCACAGGCTGGCACAGGCGGGCACAGGCTGGCACCGTCAGGGGCTGGTGCTGTGCGGCAGCGGCACACGGGAAAATGGGCTGCTTGGGGGTTCAGAGGCACCGGGGGGAGTGGCTGACTTGCTGGGTGCAGGACACAAAGGGGCTGGGGGACAGCTGCGGGATGGAAAGCTGCGAGCCAGACTCCGGCACAGGAAAGGGTTTCTGGGCTGAGGACCCATTGTAGAATTAGCTAGAAAATGACAGGTACACTCTGCCCAGATGCTAGACATCCAGCTCCCGGCCCTGACTCTGTCTCTCCTTCCTCGGGAGATTTGAGTATTGAGGGGTTTGACAAAATGGGTGCTGGTGGGATAAGGGGCAGTTTGGAGCCCAGGCGAGGGCAGAGACTAAGTGACTTACTACAAGCCAGGAAGTACTGCAGGAGGCCTTCAGCTGCCCACCGTCCTCCATCCTGCAGCACAGTGGCCAGCAGGGTGGGCTCTTGTGCCGACTGGCCTGGCCGTTATTAACCAGTGTAACGCTAGTATACAACTAACTAGCATAACCTTAGCTCTCACATTCATTACTTACCCTCTCCGAGCCTCAGTTTCCCACCTGCAAAATGGGGATGAGAAGGGACTCTGGGGAGGTCAGCTGCCGGCCCGGCCATAGTGAGTACTCAGAAAAGATCAGATCTTGCCACCGAGACCCTCGCGGGACCTCCAGCACGAGCCCCAGCACTCCGAGGGGCACAGACGCCGCCTGACTCAGACTCACTCCCACACGGTCATGACATTTGGGCGGCACTCACAGATGTGGGGGACACAGTCCCCCTGGACAGGTGCCTCCCTCCTCTTTGTCCCACAGGTGCCGCAGGCCCGGGCAAGTCGCAGCAAGCAGGCTGCTCAAGACGAGGCCACAAGCACACAGAAGCACACCCTCGCGTGGAGGCACGTGGTGGGGACAGGCACATGGGCACTCCCAGCAGGCCCTGCTCCTCGACCGCCCCCACCTCCCGCCTGCAGGTCCAAATTGGGAGGGACACTCTGCCACCCGGGATGGGATCACGGTCCTGCAACAAGGACTGAACTGCTCCACGCCTCTTTGGAGGGACAGTGGTCTGCAGTGGCCTGGTGGGGCCACAGGCCAGGCAGGGCCAGGGCTGCTGGGGCAGGAGGGCAGTGGTGGAAAGGTCTCAGTGGGAAAGGCTGGTACCCTGAGCTGGAGGAGGTCCTTAGGATGGATTTGGGGGGATGAGGACGTCCTCGGTCCCCAGTGGAGACAAGGACTGGCTGGGGAGAGGGGAGCGGTATAGCCGGGGCTCTCCCCAGCCCCCTCTATATGCTCCCTCCCTTCCCATCCCCCAGTTTTCTTTCCAGGTTCTTTGCACTAGCAGCTGGTTGGGAGCCCCTACCCCTCTGGGGAGAGCTGTGACCCCAGGCTCACACATGTGTCTGAGCTTTCAGCACCAGGGGAGTCTGGTCCTTCCCTGCAGCCCGGAGGCTTGGACTCTTGTGCCCTGGCCCTCTCCCCTGGACAGACCCCTCCGGAGTGGGGAATGGAAGAAGGGAGAGACTTACATCCTCCTGGAGGAGCTCGGGATAAGGGGCAAGGCGTACCCAGCTCCCCTGCCTATATAGAGTGGGACAGGCTGAGCAAGGGTTTGGAAGGACCATCCCTGTTTGAGAGTCCTGGAGTCAGGACGGTTGTTTCAGCTTGGTTCTAAAGAACCCCATCAGGAAGAAATCAGTGGACCAATCTCCCTATGTGCCCAGATCTCTGCAGAGGGGAGACTCCCCCCACTTCCTGGACACTTTCCTGCAGGCTGGTTCAGAGCCAAGCCTGGGTGGGGGGGGCATGCTTGGACCCGCTCCTCCCCTCTGATTAGTTTTTGCTCCGGGGCCCAGATTAACTGGGTCTCTCGGGCCACGCTGCAGCCAAACGCAGGATGGGGGGCGTCTCCTCCAGCTCAGGGTACCTCCCAGGTCTAGGAGGCCGGCAGACATGGAGAGGATGTGGGCTAGGCCCGCAGGAGATCCAGCAGGTTCTTCTGGATGGTTGTGGGGTGGGAGGGGGGCTCGTTAGACGAGAAGAGTGCTGAGGTGCACTTGGGCCTGCCCATGTCCTGGGGGGGAGGGCGCTCAGTTTTGGGTGAGAGCGTCATCTTTGGGTAAACACGGAAACGTGGGCTCATTTCGCACTAAGAGAGCTCATTAAGCCAAAGAAAGGGCTTCTCTACTCCAAGATGCTCACCATCAGGGCGCAGAGCCCATGGAAACTCCCATGAACATTCCATGTTCCCAAAACCCCCTGTGAGGTGAGTGAGGGAGGTTGGTCTAGGTTAGTGGGGTTCAGAAGAATGAGAGGTGGCCAGCCTGCGGGAGGGGCCAAGAAGGATGTCTGTCTTCCTAGGGGTCAGCCCCTGTTACCTTTTGAAAGAGCATAACCCGAGGCTGGAAGGAATTTAGAGGGCCCTCCAGCCTGCCTCTGCCTCCAGTCAGGCCTGTCCAGCTGGACCAGACCCCAGTCGTCGACCCCTCCGGACAGTTCCTCAAGAAGACATTGTCCCACCTCCTCGTGGCTCATCTTCCCCGCTAGGAGGCGTCTCTAGCGGTCTGACCTGAAGCCTTCCTGCTGCACTGGCATTTTCTTTGCTCTGGTTTTTCTTCCCCTGTGTACGGCCCCCCTCTTGGGCAGGCCCCTGCTTCTGCCCTGGGAATCTCCCCTAGATCACAAATACCGCCCACGGTCGGGTTTGGAGATCGTCTCTGAGATGTGCTTTCTCACAAACATTAGGCTTGAGGACGTGGGGGCGGAGGTGGGACACACACATCCTCCCACTCGCCCCCACATGTACTGCTTCCCTCGCGGCCTCAGGGTCAGAGAGGGTGCCGTGGGGAGACCCCCTTCTGCGTGCTCGCTCCTGAGGACTAAATTCGGTCAGAGACAATATATACAACCATCCCATTGAAGAGAGGCCCAGCCTACATGTGTCTCTATTTGAGCAAACGCTGGCAGAGAAGGTGCTGGAAGAGAGCTGCATAAGGAGTGAAATCTGGCAGGGGCGATGGTGTGGACCGGAGGTTGAGGGCTGAGGCTGGAAGGGTGCATTCGGCCAGGGGAGGGAGTATGAGGGAAGAGCTTGGCCAGGAGGGGAGTAGAAGATGAATGGGGGGGTAAGAGAGTCAAACAAGCAGGGACCCATCTCCAGGCCCCTGTCCGCAGGGCTGTCTCTGCTTCCCCTCCCGCTGGGGAGCACCGGAAGGACAGGAGAATCCTATGCGACTTTGACGCTCCCTTCCCATCTGTCTCCTACCTCCCTCTTGCTGGCTGAGGATTCCCGATGGATCCCATGGGAAATTAAGAATAACTTTGACCTGGTGGCAAAAGCCTTGCTTGAGTAGTTTTGCAGCCGGGCTAGAAAGGGGTTAACTGGTGAGGCACCCTGGGGGAGGGGTTTGATGCTGCCGCTGAGGGTGGGAGTGGGGGGCAGAAGTCCTTCCTCCCAAGGCAGGGAGTCAGGGCACCATTTCCCTGCTCCACCTTCAGGAGCCCGGGTCCCACCAGCCTCTCCCACAGGTGGCCCACCCTTTGCTGCCCTTGACCTCCAGTGGCTCATCTGGTCCCTCTGAGGGGGAACGGAGGCTAAGTGGAGATTAGGAGCCCCCTGAGGGCCTGGGTTATTCGGGCTGTTCCTGCGCAGTCCCCCTCTGAACAGAGGGCCAAGGATGCTGCCCGGGCTGGGAAGGGGGCTCGTGGGGCTCGGGGAGTCAGGCCGAAAGGAGGGGTGGCAGGGTCTGACGGGTCACAGGCTGGGTATGGAGTGGGGGAACATTAAGGGCAGGTACTTTGGGGCCAGAGAAACTGCCCTGCTCACGGGCCACCCCCTCCAGGTCTGCCTGGATTCCCAAACCTCCAGACAACCTTGACTGACAGCCTTTCCTCAGGGACACAGGCTCAGCCCCTAGTGTTGTGGGGCCGAAGGGTCCCAACTTTGTCCCCATGTAGCACCAGGACTGTCCCCTTCCACTGGCACTGTGTCCTCTCACCCCCCTTTCTTGCTTCCCATTGCTGGAAGTCCCTCCTGGAGAAGGCAACAGGATTCAGCTCTGGCCACGGGCTGAGGCTGCCTCCCCCACCTCTCTGGTCGGTGATGTAAGCCCCATGGTACTCTCCCTCTTTCTGGACCCTCTAAACTGAGCCCTCCTCCCTTCTCCCCAGGCCCCTTCCTCCAGGGAAAGCCAAACTTGATGCCAATCCTTCCCTCCCACCAGTGAGGAGGAGGGGAGGGATGTGGGGAGCAGGCAAGGTTGGGGAGGGGGGAGGGAAGAAAAGGAATTTCAGCCCTGGTGGTCCTAGCTTCTCATCCTTGGGGATATGACTTGCCTCAGTTTCTCCTCCCTAAGTCCTCACTCCTGGACGGGCCTTCGCCCAAACTTGAGTTCCACTCTCCCCCCTCTCTCTTCCACAGCTTCCCCCTCTAACTGAAGCAAGACTTTGCAAAGAGGTCACCCCACAGAGGCCGACTCAGGGCCATCTCAAGTCCGGACGGTCAGGCTCAATTCTACCCGGGTCTCCTGAGGGGAGGGCAGCCCAGAGCCTGGGTTTTGGCCTCAGGGACCGTCTGGCCCTGGACCCGGGCGCTGGGCAGGCCCCGGAGCTGCTGCCCTCTCTGTAGGCAGGTGCTGGTGCCGACTGGAATTCCCGGACATCGCTGGGGTCCAGCTTCGCGGCCAGGCTCGGCCTGCCAGGCCCCTGCAGGATGCCACCCACGTAGACAGGGCGGAGGGGACCTCCGGGCCGGTGGCCCCCAAGGGGCCGGGTGAGAAGTCAGCCTGACTGCAGCCGGCGAGGGCTCCAGCTCTGCCCCTGCCCCCTTCCAAGTTGCGAGGAAGCTGAGCCGGAGCCCCTGAGTCCGGCCACAGCAGCGCCGGGAACCCCCCTCCCCGGGCCGGAGGAGACAAAAGCAGTTGGCACCTACCTGGGGTGAAAGAAGGGTGTTGGCCGGAGCAGGTGGACGCTGCCCGGGCCGGTGAGCCGGAGCCAGCCCGGACGCCGGCCCCCGGGGCCGCCCTCCTCTCCGCCCCTGCTCGCCTCGGCCGCTCGCCGCGGTCCCGGTACGGCGGTGGCGGCCGCGGTGGCGGTGGCGGCGGTGGCGGGCGAGGGCGCCTGTGTGTGTGCGCGCCCGCCCGGAGCCACTGCAGCATCTCTGCATCAAGATGTGCTCCTCCCTCTCCCAGGCTCCGCTCACTGGCTGGCTCCGGTCCTCAGCCGACGCTCGGGGGCCCCGGAGATGGCTTCCTTCTGCCCCCCTCCCGCCCCCTTCCCGTCCCCACCCTTCTGCCTTTACCTCATTTGCTGTCATTTAAGGACCAGGGAGCAAGCCGGGGCGCCCGCATCTTCCATAATGCATGGGCGGCTGGGCCGCGGGGCGCTGGCTGGCATGCCCGCCCCAGCCCCCCATCGCCGCCCAGCCCAGAGCGGAAGGGGCCTTCGAGGGGTGCGGCGGGGAGGGCAAAGAAAGTGGCTCTCGCTCCTCAGACCCTGGACACCCGCGGGGGCAAACTCCTCGCCCCCACCAGACGTCCCCCTACTACAGGGAGGCATCCAGATCCGAAATCTCCAGCTTGCTGTGCCGGACAAGTGGGACGGAGGGGCGCCTCCTTGGCCGGACCAAACGTTCATCTTTATTGTTGCCCCCCAGCTCATGAAAGTAATGGCGCTCTGTCCAAATACCCACACGCTGGAGGAAATTTAAAAACAGACAGTGAAAGTCCCTTAACAAATCTGACTTATGTGCCCCCCCAGATTTATTATTTTCCTGTATATAATTATGTGGGTTACTAGTATTATTTCATGAAAATGTGATCGCCTGCTCCAGCATGATTTGCAAAATATCTTTAAACTGTGTAATAGATCTTGGACAGCTTTCCACATCAGTGCTTATGGATTCAAGCCCATTTTTAATCAACCAGCAGTGTGAGGTCACGAAGAGCTCACTAGATTGAGGGTCTGAAGGTCCAAAGGGGAGTCCGGGCTCTGCTACTGACTGGCTGTGTGTGCTTGGCTAAGCGTCCCACCCTCTCTGAGCCTCACTGGTGATGCGAAGGGGTTAAAGACCGCCACGTTGCCCACCAGCTCTGAGATGCTGGTGCTCATCCAGGTCTTCTGCTCACCTCTTCTGCTCAGTTCCTATCACGTGGGGGTGTGCCCAGGATGGCTGGGACCTGGACGGGCGTGGGGGTGGGAGGGGGTAGGGACACAGCCATCTGCAGCAGCAGTCAGCCCTGCCAGGCTGTCGCTGTCGTCTCGCTCCCCCCACTGCTCCACCTGCTGTCCAGTTCACACGGGCAAGACCAGGGAGTGGTCCAGATGCTGAAACAGCTGGCAAGGCCAGGCCAGTCTCGGAGTTTGCGATGGCCAGACCTGTCAAGCTCGGAGTGCAGCTCTGTGTCTTCTGGAATTGATGGGAGGGCAGGGGTGGGGGGGGACACCGGGCTTCAGGACAGACGCGGGCTGAGTGAGAGGTCCTGGAAAAGGAGAGGACAGGGAAGGGGGGCAGGTTCTGCTGCCTGGACTCCGAGGCCAGAATGCCTGGCCAGGTCCCATCTGCTGTCCCCTCCCGCCCTTCTGCTCCCCTCCGAGGGGCTCTCCCAGTTCAGGGTCTCCTTTGTTCTTGATGGAGAGACATCTGATGGCGCTGGTGACGCTTCTCGAGGAACTTGGGATGCTGCTGGGCATCCCTACCGGGATGTCCTTCCCTTTCCTGCCCCTGCCCACACGGTCCTTGACCGTGCCGCTCCCTAGGGCTGGCACGTCAGCCCTGAGCCTTGCCCTCTGACGCCATGCAGGTCAACCTGGGCTCTGAAGGGAGGGCTTCGAGCTCTCTCCAGGCAGAAACCGGCTGCCAAGAGAGGACATGGTACATCTGTGGCCGCGGGGCTGACGGGCCAGGGGCCGGGCTGACTCAGGGGCCGAGGGTCTGGAAATGCTTGCAAGGATTGCTTTAGATGGAGACAGCTGTCTTTGTGACTCTATTTTAGGACAGCTGCTGCCCTTGCCGCGGGGGCTGGGTGCTTGGAAAGGACACGGTTCCCTCCTGATCAAATCAGCCCGAGTGACTTGGGTCTCAAATTCTCTCATTCCTCTGCCACCGGCCTGCCCCCCCCCCCCCAGAGGGGCTCTGACGGTCACAGCGAGAGCACTAAGTACTTACAAGCAAGAGTACTTACTAAGCCGAGACCTGGATGTGGGGAGACGATTCCCAGAGTTTCACCTTCTTGCCTGTTTCATCAGCTGCGCCTCGTACTGATGGATTTGGGGGATTTCCTGGGGCTCCTCGCTGCCAGCTCCTAAGGTGTTCCTGCTGCTGAGGAAAGTGGGGCAGACGTTTGGGTTCCAGGCTGAGCTTTGCCTGTGGGGTCAGTTTGTCTGGTAATGACTAAAGTATTTCATAATATCATTACTAATTATTACATACATCATGAACAATAATCCCGGGGTCCCCAGTGTGCCAGGAGCTGTGCCGAGCGCTTCAGCTGACCTATTTCCCCAACGGGTGGGTGTTACCCTTGTTCTCATTCCGCACGTGATGCTCAGAGAGGTTAAGGAACCTGCTCAAAGTGAACGGTGACACCAGAAGATGCCAAGGCTGCAGGTGGCTTTCCAGCATCCTCGGTTTCCTCACTACGCCGCCGCGTGCTGCAGCCACCAGCGACTCCCCTTCTCGTGGGGGGTGGTCAGATTGGGGACGGCACAACTTCCTCTTTCTTAGCGTCAGCCAGATCCTGGAATCCTCACTGCAGCTGACTTGGGGGCCACCTCTCCCCTCCGTGGCTAATCAGCGTGACTCCGTGTAGCCCAGAGCGGGACACTGTATCCCCGAGTCGGGGCAGAGCAGGGCCCGCCGAGGACGATCCGGTGGCTCATCGAATGAGCCTCTAATTTGCCTGTAAATATGTGGTGGCCCCTGGAGGGGGTGCCCCTGGAAGGCATCTGGAGGGCCACCCAGCCCATCCTAGACCATCTGCTCTTTCCCTTTAGAGCTCCCAAAGGTCAATAGTGGAGTCCAGCTTCTCCAAAAGGTCAAGGAAGGCAGGGCTCGGGGGCCCAACCCCAGGGGCAAGTGGGAAAGGAGCGGGGACTCCGCTAGGGCCCCAGGCCTCTTACAGCACTCAGGTCTCTTTCTTCATTGGTCTAAACCCCACTTGGGTTGGCTTGGCCTCAACAGCCCCTGGCCCCTTTCCCTCTGGTTCCAGACTTCAGACCCTTTCCTAGAGCTCTCAGGAGACCGTGTTCATGGAGCGCCTTCTCTGCCTACAGGCGTGGGGGGTTCAAGAGCCACAGGCTGTGGTCTGTCCTCAATGTGTCTGGAACTTTCCAAGAAGCAGTCGGATAGCGGGAGCAGACTTGATCATACCCAGCTTTGGAGGAGGGAGACGAGACAGTCTGGATAAAGCTCTACAACCAGACCGGCTTGGGGGGCAGTCGGGCGACCTGTGAGCTCTGTGGTCACGGGCAAGTCACCTCTCACCTCAGAGCCCCGGTTCCTCACCTGGAAAATGGGGATCAAGGCTCAAACTTCCTGAGTCGATGTGAGCAGAAGCATCTGGCATGGGGCCAAGCACAGAGTAGGTGCTCAGAAAACGCCAGTGCTTCCCTGTGGACCTCTTGGGGCCTCTGCATCCACATCTGTGTCTCGAGCGTGTGCACCTGGCAGGCTGAGTCCTTCTCCGCTGCCGTGGCTGGGGTGGCTCAGGGTTCAAGACAACCAGGCTCTGTCTCGGCTCTGTCAGCCTTAGCCAGGTGACCTGGGGCAGATTGCTGAAGGCTACGGAACTGCTCTGAGAAACCACTTCTTTGTCAGTAAAATGGGAACGATCCTATCCTACTTGGGGTGGTCGTGAAGACATGTGGATCAAACACAGCGATTTACTTATTTATTTATTTATTTATTTATTTATTTATTTATTTATAAAGATGTTATTTATTTTGAGAGAGGGGAGGGGCAGCCGTTCACTTTAGCACAAGCAGAGGGGAGGGGCAGAGGGAGGGGGAGGAGCAGACACTCCGTGGAGCAGGGACCCCCCCTGATGCGGGGCTCGATCCCAGGACCCTGGGATCCTGACCTGAGCCGAAGGCAGAGGCTTAACCAACTGAGCCACCCAGGTGCCCCCACAAGGGTTTTTAAAAAAGATTGATCGATCTATCGATCTATCTATCGATCTATCATCTATGGGGTGGGGCGAGGAAGGGCAGAGAAGTCCTCACACCTACCCCTAGCTGAGCTCGGACCCTGACGCAGGTCTCCATCCCAGAAACCCGAGATCAGGACCTGAGCGAAATCAAAAGTTGGCCGCTTAACTGACTGAGCCACCCGGGGGCCCTGAAACACAATGACTTTTAAAAGTGCTTTTTGTGTCATGCAAAATACCAATCATTGTTCCCCTGATTGTGTGGTATCTAAAGGTAGCGATTATCTCCTGAATGTCTCCGTTGGCCCCCCTCCTGCTGAGCACAGTGCCCTCAGGAAATACTTGCAGGCTGGGCTGAGGAGTGCAGAATTTAACTGTCGTCCCAGCTCAGATGTGGGGGAGAGAGGGCGCTGGGAGGGGCTGAAGACTTGGGAAGTGGGGGTGCGTGCTTCTGGGATGGGGCCTGGGTGGACAGAGGCAGCGAGGAGTACGTTCCTGGCCGGAGGGTGTTGGGGACTGGAAAGAACATGATTCGTGCGGGGCCAGGAGCCCAGTGGAACCAAGTAGGGGAAGATGGAGGGGAAATCTCAGTAGTCTGTCTACACTTGCCTTCCTAATCTTGCTTGAGGGCCAGAAGGGGTCTGCGGCCTGGAGGGGCCTAATTATTCTTCTAGCCATTTCGACCCAGGGCTCTTGGAGCTTCTTTTTCAGGCTTATAATAGACAATGCTAATGTCCTTATTAATATTTAATAGTAATGATGCTAATAATGCCCTGCATTTATGTGGTCTCTCCAAAGAGCTCAAGGAACCCTGAGTTCTTTTTTTTTAATGGAACAATATGGCAAGTGGGGGGGGGGGCAGAGGCAGTGGAGAGAGACTGAGTCATGGGGAGGGTGAAGCACAGAGAGGTCAGATCATTGAGTCAAGGTCACAGAGTCGGGGAGGCGGAGCCAGCACTAGGAATGGGTGCTTGGGCTCCCTGCCCGGAGCTCTGCCCTCAGCTCCATTGGGGCTGAGAAGGACATAGCTGGTGGGGGCATCTTTTGGGCCTGGCAAGACCAAACTGTCTCTGGTTGGGAGCAGCCGTGACTCTGGATGTGGGCTGGGCAGAAAAGAAGCGGCCCCTGGGTGTGGTTTCCGATGCCTGCCTTGGGTGGTTAATGGGCAGCCGTGGGACACAGGATCTGGGGCAGGTGAGGACACAGGGGGTCCTCGGCCGGGCTCTGCAGGCCTCCCAGAGTCTTAGGCCAGACTCCTGTTTGCCAGGATCCCTGGATATCTGATGCCTAACCTCTTAGAAGCAGCTTCCCTCAACCCACATGAGGGCACCGACTCCTTCTCCAATTGCTCAGCCTACTTGTGCTGACTTTGCTATCTTTACGTTCCCCACCGTGATTTGTTAGGGCCAAAAACATAACCCAAATCTATAGTTGTGCAAAAGATGGTACATTAGAATTTTGAGGCTTCGGGGTCCTGGTGCACTAGCCAGGGGGCTGTACATAAGACCAGGGACTCGTGCCCCCTGGAAGGAGAGAACGCACAGCAGAGCAGAAGCCAATGGGCTTTAGAGTCAGACAAACACTGGTTTTAGTTCCACCTACTCTACTGATTTGTTGTGTGATCTTAGGCTTCTTTAAGCCTCAGTTTTCTCATCTGAAAAATGGAGGCGAGACCATCTGCCTTAAAGGGTTGTATGGGTCAGATGAGGCAACACGTACACGTATTGGACAGCAGGAGAGGGGGCACTGGAAGGTTCTAGCATCCTCCTAGGGAATGTCCGTTGTGGGCGATGCCAGAGATGGTGTCCTGATCAGGTGTGCCTGAGATGTGACCTCAGTGAGTCTCTGCTGGCCAGGCTCCCTCGGTTTCTGCCCATTTCTGAGTCATCTGCTTTAGCCGTTGGTTCTGTGACCCACGTGATAGCTGAAGTTCTTTTTTGCTTATGATGGCCAAAGTCTGCATCTGCCACCTGCAACTGAGAACCTGGAGTGATTCAGAACTTAAAGCTCCTAGTACAGTGCCTGGAACAAAAGAAGCGTTCCACAAACGATAGAAATTGCTAGAAAATTGTATCCATCCAACTACCCATCCATCATCTGTCTTTCCATCCATCATCCATCCACTAAACAAGCAAATACTGAGTACTTTGTACTAAGCACTCTACCAAATGCTGGGGATACTGAAGACAAGAAGACATATACATTGTCTTGAGATGCTCACGGTATGACGGTGGGATGATATGTACAAATAATTAAAATATAATCCAGTAAGAGCTGTCACCCAAGTTTGTGCAAATTATCATGGAGGGGCACCTGCCTTGGCCTAGTGAGAATCAGAAACAGAGAAAATATTTGACCTGAGTCCTGAAGGAAGTGCCTGAACTCACCAGGTAGAGGTCGCACAGGTTGGGAGGAAGTAGGGCGGCTGTGGCTCCAAGAAGTCCTAAGAGCGTGTGCAAAGCCAAGTGCAGGGCTTGGAGATCATGGGGAGGGAGGGAGCCAACACGTCTGCACTTGAAGTTTCCAGGAAGGAAGGAGGCTGGAGCGGTTGGCCAGTGCAGTCCATTAAGAGCCTTATGATCCCTACAGGGGCTTTATCCAAGAGCAGTCAGGAGCTATTGGGGGGGTCTGAGCAAGCAAGAGGCAGGCTGAGACATGTCCTTTTGGAAACCTACTTTGGGGTGGCGAGGAGGGTAGAATGCACAGAGCAGATGCAGACCGGGAGGCAAGGAGGCCAGCTCGTCAGGCATGGGCAGAGGGGAGTTGATGAGGACCTAGAAGAATCCTTGAGGCTTCAACCTGCACTGGGCAGCCAGCAGTCTTCACTTGAATGCCTGTGGGGGTCTCACATCCCAACCACCTACCCCACTCCCCTGACCATCAGATTCATGTGTCAGCTAGGCTAGGCTATAGTGATTTAATCAAACACCGATCTAGGGATGGCTGTGAAGGTATTTTGTGATGTGCTTAACATCTACAATCAGTTGACTTTAAGGAGATTACCCTTGGGGCGCCTGGGTGGCTCAGCTGGTTAAGCGTCCGCCTTCAGCTCAGGTCATGATCTCAGGGCCCTGAGATTGGCAGGCATTGGTCTCCCTGCTCAGCGGGGAGTCTGCTTCTCCTTTTTCCTCTGCCCTTTCCCCCACTTGTGCACTCTCTCTCTCTCAAATAAATAAAATCTTTTTTAAAAAAAATATTATTAAAAACAGTAGAGATTATCGTCCATAATGTGGGTGGGCCTCATCCAATCAGTTGAAGAGTCTTAAAAGCACAACTGAGGTTTTCCTGAGGAAGAAGAAATTCTGCCCTCAAACTGCAGCGACAGCACTTGCCTGGGTTTCCAGCCTTCCTGCTTGTCTATGGGAGACAGAGCCAGCCCCCACAGCTGGATAAGTCAGTTCCTTGAAATGAACATATCTATGCATCTATGTGTACACACACACATATGGGACACACGTGTACAGGGACACACACACACATGTCCTACCTGTTCTGTTTCTCGGGAGAACCCGGACTGATACGCCTCCCCTTGTCCACCTGCTGCCTCTCTTGGGTTCCCTGCCCCCATGAATGGCACCTTCCAGATCTTCACATCCTCCCTTCCCCCCACCCCCACTGTCCTGCCGACCACTCAGCTCTCGGAGGCCTCTCCTGTGCGTGCCCCACAGTCTTGGCTCTGACCCTCACGGACTTCATCTCAATTCTGACCATCTCGTCCTTGCCAGTCTCAGCCCCTCCTATCCCCCCTCAGACTGCAGTCAGAGCGAGCTCCCTGAAATGCAAATCAGAGCCTGTCACTCTCCTGCTAAAAATTCTTCAGCGTCTCCTGCCTCCGGGTTGTGCCAGGCTCCGTCCTGTGACACAGGAGCTCATCGGATCTGGTCCCTCCTTAGCTCTGCCCTTTCTCTTGCCTTGCCCTACCCAGTTCTCTCCTGCCACGCTGACCTGTCTGCCCTTTCTGGAAGAGGCGGGACTCTCTCATTCCACCCTTTTTGTGCTGTTCCTGATTTGGAACAGTCATCTTCCTCCGTCGGATACACCTGCCTAAGTCCTCCATGCTCTCAAAAATTGGCCCAGTGGTCACCAGACTCTCCCTTAGGCCCTGGGCAGCCCTGTTCCTTCGTGGGCATGCCTCTCAAGGGGCTGTCCCGGAACTGGTGTCTCCACCCGGGATCCCCAGCTCTGCGCTCTCGGCAGAGCGTCCAGTGTGCAATATATGCTTGTTAAATGAACCGATTTATCTGCGGTTCAGGATGGGGGTGGTGGAGACCATGTCAGGGCGCAGTTGACTCCTCTTCCTCCAATCCTGGGGGTCCCCAAGGCAGGGCAAGTACCAGCCCATTTAGCGCAAGCTCCTTCCAAGGGATCCAGCACCGCCCTGGGGCACAAGCGTGCAAGGGGAGTGTGCGCTAGTTGGAAGCCTCCAGTCACCACCTCAGCTAGACGTCATGGTGCAGGGCACAGTCGTACGTGCTGGCCCAGCCTGAGGGCCTCTGGGAGAAGCTGCCCCCCAGGGCCAGAGAACCAGCCCAATGGGCCCTTCCTCCACCCGGCAGAGGCTGCGAGGTGGATGCAGACCTTCCCCAGGAGGAGACTGAGGTCCAGGGCCTCCTTGGTGGGTGTGCAGCCTGTGTGGTCACACAAGCTCTGTGCTCAGAACGTCCCTGCCTATTTTATGCTTTCTGCCTCTGTCTTGGAATTACTAATAATTTTTGAAGAAGAACCTCGCACTCTCATTTTGCGTCAGGCTCTGCAAATTATGTAGTTAGTCCTGCTGAGCTCAGTGGGGCTACCCCACGAAAAATGGTCCCCGGAGTTATTTGGCCCAAGGGATTGGGGGTGGTCCTGGGGTCCTCCTTGCAGGACCAGCACCCCATTCACAGCGTCAGCCTCAGCGCCTGACTTTGTCCACTGTGTAGGAGCAGGTCAGCCGGAACCTCAGCAATTCCTCTAAGATCCTTGAAGCCGAGAGCACGGTCCGTGCACCAAGAATGAATGCACTTGAAGTTTTTAGATGGTTGAAGAAACTAAAAAGAAGACTATTTCGTGACACGTGGAAATAAGATGAAATTCAAATGTCAACGTTCAACAAGGCGCATTGGAACACAGCCCTGCTTGTTCGTTTATGGTCTGGCCGCCTTGGTGCCGTGCCGGGGACCGCGCTGCGGCGACAGAGGCCGTGTGGCTTCCAAAGCCGAAAATATTTACTACCTGGACCTTCACAGAAGAGGCTTGCCAAGCCCTGGAGAAACTGTCCCTCAGTCGCCGGGAGCCAGGCGGAGGTGTCAGTCACTGACACTTAGGTTTCGGGTTTCCTTCTTGCCTTAGCTCAGGGGTTCTCAACCAGGGGATCTCCAGCAGTGTCTGGGGACATTTTTGGTTCTCCTGAAGGGTGCGTGCGAGGCGGAATGTGTGCTAGTAACATCTGGGGGGAGGTCAGGGATGTCGCTGGACATCCTGTAATGCATGTGGCAGCCCCCACCCCTAGGGATCACCCGGCCCCAAATGTCAGCAGTAACGAGGTTGGGGAATCTCTGTGTGGAAGCTCGGGATGGGGGGCATGGCAGATTCCTGGTAGGCCTTCTAGGCTGAGGAATCATCCAGAACGTCCACTGCCTTCCAATGAGCAGCCCAAAGACTGTATATACAAGGTGTGTGTGTTGAGGGGGCAGGCAATTAGAAGGACCAAGTGAGGGGCTTCCCTTTCCTTGGCCCCTTGAAGTTCCTACACCTGTCAGGGCCCTCGCAGGGAGGAGTCCCCTGAGGCCTGGCACTGGTGCTCCTCTACTTAGGCAGATGAGCTTGGTCCTGGAGGAGGAGATGGTTATTGAGGCTGCCGGACAAGGCCACGGGGAGGGGGGCTGGGGACACAGAGAGAGGACCTGGAGGTGTTCCCAGGGGACCAGGTGAGCCGGGCGCTCGAGCTGACAGAAGGAGCGTGAGGTGTTGGGAGCCTTAGGGAAGGGGCTGGCGTGGCTCCCACCCGACCTTCTGGAGAGTGATGGGAACAGATGCAGTGATTGTCAAATGAGACGCTCCTGGCACTTGGGGAGATTGCAGGATTAACAAAAGGAGGGTTGCTTTCAGGGAACACAAGCCAGGGCACGGTGCGTACAGCTGGGCTGTCCTCTGGGGACTCCCTTTGCTTGAAGGGCCGGGGCAGGGGTCCTCCTGCCTGGCCTCTGGGCTGCTTGGGGGTTGGGAATGGGTGGGGAGAGGCAGAGCTGTCGGGCCTGGGGGCAGGACAGGGTCAGGTGAGAGCCAAGGCCAGGGCCCCCCTGCACGTAGCCTGGAATCGGGTAAGTGACAGAGCTGTCTGGAGGTCATTTCATCTAGCCTGCTGCCTCCAGGTCCAGCCCCGGCAGATGGCATCTCGCCAGCTGAGGAGCCAGGCAGAGGGGCCCTCAGCAGGAATGAGAATTCACCAGCTGTTACTTGCGCAGGCCCCAGAAGAAGCAGCCAGCTCTCTGGGAAACTGCATGGACAAAGAGGCATGTGTCTGAGGGTCTGCGGGGAGCCTGTGCCGTCTCCTGCTGGAGGGTGGGCAGCGGGAGTGGCCGCGGCTGGTGCGGCCTTAGCCGGACGCTTGCCTGGCCGGCCCCGGAGAGGCAGGAGGCTGCGCGATTAGCACTGTGTGACTCGCAGTAATTGAGGAAGTTTGGAGGTAGGGCGGATTAGAGGCAGGAGGCTTGGACTCTGTGCTCCTAAAAGCTATTAAAAGATCAGTAAAAGAGAAGGACAAGAAGCCGTTTCCCAAGTGGGAATGGTTTTAATTGCAAGGTGGAGATAATTCAGACCCAAAGAAAATGCTTTCTAAGGCTCAGATACGGGGAGCCAGATCGGGGACGGGAAGCTGTGGAATCTTCCTGAGGTGTTGGGGACCGGCCTGCTCCGTCTGGCGGCCGGGGCTGGCTAAGCTTCTCTGGGGCAGGCGGTCCTGGGCGCAGCTTTGTCCTTGCTCGGCAGACCCGTCTTCTTCCTTGTTCCTGGAGCTGCTGAGCTGAAGTACAGACCAGAGACCGGGGGCAGGGAAGCCACAGACCCCTGACCTTCTAGAGGGCCCCGGGAATTGGTTCCGAGAACCCCCTATGGGAAAAGCCTGGCCCGTCCATCCGTCCATCCGGGAGGAGGCTGGAGGGCGAAGAACGGACGGATGCAAGGGGTCACGCCCCTCATTTGCCGGAGGGCCATCCTTCTCCCTGTCAAAGATATGGGGTGGGGGTAGCCCGACAGATGCCCGGCGGTGAAGGGGGGGTTGTTGCTGGCCTCCTCCCCATTGGGCGGCCATCCCTGGCTCCTTCCCCCTTCCCTGCTGGTTTCCCGGGAGCCTGCTACATTGTTAGCTGGCGCCCCCGGGGGACTGACTTCAGATGAAGGGAAGCGGGTGTGTGTTTTGTTTCGTGGGATGGGGGGAATCTCTGAACCAAGAACCTATTTGGCTAATGAAGTCGTAATTACTCCCAGCTCACTAATAGGATGAAAGCAGGGGCGGGGGGCTCCGTTAAAAGCCACTGATGGACCCACGAGAGGGTGCCTGACAGCCCTGAAGGGGGGCTGGGGGAACGGAAATGGATGTCAGGGCTGGGCGCAGGGAGGAAAGGGGGTGCAGAGGCCCCCTCCCGGTCTAGGACCTGCTTATGTCCGCCTACCACGCACCTCCGTGGTCCTCAGTTTAGGATAGGATGAGATTCTGCAGAATGACCCTATTGCCTCTTCCGGCCCCCCGGCTTCCCCAGAGCAGCCAGCGTCCAGCTGTTTTGGGGTGTGTGGGGGGGAGGCTAGAGGGCCGGGTTCAGTCAGCTTCGGGGCGGCTGAAGCTCTCAAACTATTTCTGTTGGCTTTGGAATGAGTGTATCTGTAAGTTTGTGCATTTCCTCCCCCTCCCGGCCCCGGGGAAAACTCGCAGCCCTTTCAGAGGCTGGGGGGCCATAGTCTGAGCCCAGCACCTGCTCTCCCCACGGAGCTTAGCCATTCTGGAAGGGAGGGGTGGTGCATCGGCTGGGTCGATGGATGGCTCGGGGAGCCAGTTTGGGATTTAGCATTTGATGTGGGGAATCTATGGAATGAGGCGCTGGAACAGGGCTCACACGCCCAGTCTGCAGGTCTGAGGCGGGTGCTCATAACTGGGGAGGGACTGGGCCTTCCCGGGGAGCCTGCTGATTGACCACTGAACCTATGCCCCTTCCCCCCACCCGGGAGTCCAGAGCGGGGTCTGTCCCCGGCAGCGAGCCTGCAGCCCCGACCAGCCTGGTTGTACCAGGGCTCAGCGCCAGTGGAAAACGTGGGAAGGAGGCCCAGGTGGCTGTAAGGAAGGACACTCTGTTTTGTATTTTGTTTTTCAGGGAGGTGGCTGCAGGGCCTGGGGGTGGAGAAGGATGGCAGACTTTAGCCTTTCCGGACCTCCAATAGGATTGCGTGGATGACAGTCTCTGACGAAGTCCCCTTCCCGGGACAGAAGTGCTGTTGGTGCTGAGAAGGAAGGAGCTGTGTGGCCTGGAAGAGGTGCTTCCCCCTCCCCTAAGCTTGGGAGTTGGGCTCTGGAGTCTGGGGGGGCATGGCCCTCCCCCCCAGGCGACTTCCTCCCTGACCCACTCCCACGGGGATCCGGAGCACGTCGTCCTCTTTTAGGACAAACCCGGGCCTTCTGGACTGCCTGGTGGGTAGAGGGTCCTGTTGTGTCTTGGCCGCCAGGCTGCAGCACGAAGGAGGGGAAGGAGGGAGGGAGGTGGAAGATGGACAGTCCTTTCCGATAAACGAGAGTGGGTTCCTAGGCATTAAAGAGAGACAAGAGCACTTAGGGGACTTAGGAAAAGTTAATTAATGGGGCTGTGGATTGAACCTCTAGCTCTCAATACCCATCACTGGCCCTCACATCCAGCCACTCAGAACCTGGAAAACGTGCTTTCAGGAAGACAGAAACTGCCTGACACCCCCACCCCCCCGCCGCCGCGCCCCGTGCCCCCTTGTCAATACCGCACAGACTGAGCTGCTGGCTGGGCAGGAATACGGCAATGCAGACAAAGGAGGCCTGGGCACTGCTTGGGGGCCACCTGTGTGGGAGGGGCGGGGCGGGGTGCCCCAGAGGTACAAGCGGGCCCCAGTACTGGTCCTACCCTCCAGAGTCTATAGACTGGGCAGGCACAGAAGAGACAAGTCCCTGCAGTGGCAGTGAACCGATGCTGAAGGTCGAGGTGGGTGAGGGTTGGCAGGGTGGGGTGGGGGGAGGGGGAGGGAAGGTCAAGAGCAGCTCCTAGGAGGGAAGCAGGCCTGGGGGCTAAGCTGGTCTTGAAAGGTGGGATTTGAGGCTGCCTGGAAGGATGGGGAGGGCTTTTGAAGGAAGAAGTAGAGGCTAGGGAGAACATTCCAGTATTCAGAGGAAGGGGAAAGCCTAAGGGGATTCATTCGTTTTTGTACGTTTAACACACTATTATATAATACCTACCATGCATCAGACACTCTTCTTAGGACTTTACACATTTTAGCCGATTTCATTCTTCCACCAACATACGAGAGGGCTGCACTTGCAATCCCTGTTCTAAGGATGAAGACGCGAAGGCAACGAGAGGGTATGTAACTTGCCTGAGGTCGACCAGCCAGTGCCTGCCTTATCTTCTGGGTCCTGGCTCTTCTTTTCCTGGTACCCAAGGCAGACTTGGATCCGGGTGAGCACCGGTGGCTTCCGTGGCCCCTCATCGCAGGACCGCCGAGTGGCCTGGCACCCACAACCCTCTCCCCTGGGCTCCCCCGAGCCGGGATCGGGAGCCCGCATGTCCAACCCCAGCAGAGCGGAGTAGTAAGGGGCAAACCGCGGCCGGGCCGCATTGACGAGCCGGCAGAGGCTGCTTGGGCAGGATGCCAGGGGGGCACCGAGGGCCAGACCCGATTTGTCACAGCGACGCTCATTCATACACCGGGGTCCTGGCCCACACAGAGGTATTAGAATCTGACGGGCCTTCTGGCGGGCTCCGGCTTTCTCACTTCGGCGGACATAGTATCCAGCCCTTTGCCGCCCAGCTTCCCTGCGTGACGGGACATAACCTGCCTCAGGGGGCTGGTGTGGGGGTCACGGGAGAGAATTTCCATAAAGTGCCCATCGCTCTCCCCGCACAGACGGCGGGCGTCAATGTCATTAGTGGCTCTCCTCTGAAGTCACTTAATGCAAATGTATTGTGACCCAAATACCATCTGGTGCCCTCGTGCCTCTGACATGGATGAAAACGGATCAGTCCCCCTGCCAATCCCACGCTCTGTGAACATCGAAGGCTCTCACACAATGTCTGCTAATGTCTGGGAGGGGTGTGTTCCGGCCCCGACTTTCTCCCGCGGTCTCCGCTTCACCCTGCATCAATTTGGATGTAGAATTCACCAACTTTCCTGGTTTTTCTAAAAGATCCGCTGACGCGAAATAAATTCATCCATTGGGTAGTTGCGACTGACACCTTGGGAGAGTACGGGGGAGGGCGCATCCCAGAGTACCTGGTCTTGTCACTGTCGCTGTCACCTAGCGGTCCTCACACATTGGCCCGCATCAGAATCACCTGCAGGGTTATTCCAGAGTTTCTGCTACACTGGATCGAGGGAGGGCCCGAGAACTTACATCTGAGTTCCCGGGAGATCGGATACTGAGGGTCTAGGGACCATACTAACAGAAGTAGGAGTCTTCCTGCTGCCTATCTCTGCTCCTCATCTGCTCCCCACTCTTGCCCTGGGGTTCCAAAAGCTCCCCCCTCTAATAATTCAGGACAGTCCCTCTGCCTAGCTGCAAACTTCCTACCCCATCACTGCCCGACCCTCCCCTGAATACCAAGGATTCAGCCTTGTTAGAGGGCAATTGTGATTTAAATATTCACTAAGTAATTTCATTTGTTTGCTTCAGAGTGACTGTTCCCCCCCCCCCCCACCGTCTACACAAAGCCCTGCTTCCCCAAGTGGGGTCTGGGGCTAATCAGCAGCAAGTTCAGGGGCGGGGGCGGGGGCGGGAGTGGAGCTTGGGAGCTGTTGGGCCGCAGCTGTGGCTCCAAATTGCTCTGAGGCCCACCGCCTGGTCCTCGCTCCAGCAGGAACTGACATCAAACAAATGGGCTCTGATGCATTAAGTGGGGAGGGGAGGCTAAAACGGCCCTCCCTTACCTTCCGCCACCTAATATGGTTTTGAGCCGTAGTGGCTGCCTTGATGAGAGGGGCCATAATGAATCCCCAGATCTCATCCCTTTGGGGCCAGCTGGGCAAGACGGGGTAGAGCCTTCACTCTTAATGAAGATTGGAAGATGACTTGTCGCCTCCCACTGGGTCAGTTAATCCAGCCCATGCTGGAGATTAGCATTTCTAATGGGCTGGGAGGCGCAGCCTCCGGGAGAGGGGATGAGGGATGGCAGATATTCTGGGAATCCCTTGGGCCCCGAAGAGAGGCAGCCGCTTTGTTTGGCCTCAGCTGAATTGAGGTTGGCTCTCTTCAAATAAGACGCTTACTTCATCCTTCCATTTCTGTCCTCTTGAGCGGGGGGCTCCTGCTCCGAAAGTGGGCCAGTGGACTGCCCACGGCGCCCCAGAAGTCACATCCACGTCCAATATCCAAATAGTCAATATCCAAAGAGGATGACACGGAAGTCTTGAATTCACCTGGCCACTTCTTTCAAAGGAACGACTGGTCACCCATTCATTCATTTTCATTCATTTTGTGGGTGCTGCGTGCAGGCCACTAGCCTGTGGACCTATAGGAGATGAAAATCTCTCATACTCAGGATGTTCACAATTTCGTGAAAGAAATAGGCAATACATGCATGGGGACTCTCTGGGAAAGACAAAACATAGATGTTCTGGGGGCAGAGCAAGGGGGCCTGAATCGGACCGTGCAGCAGTGTGTGTGTGTGTGTGTGTGTGTGTGTGTGTGTGTGTACACACACAGGCGTGTAGCACACGCACATACTTACACAGGCTACGTCAGGTAGCGGGGAAGACTGCACTTGAGCTGATAGTTAAAGATCAGCCTTTTGTGCCCCAGCACCAAGACCCTGCCTGCTGTCGAAGAGCTCAGGAGATGATTTGTAAGGAGAAAAGAGATCGGAGGGGTTTGGAATGGGAGAGAGGAAACAGCCTGGAACCAGGTGTTGCAGGGGTTGGTTGTGGACATCAACACCAGTGACTACAAATTATCTAGAAGGGGAACATGGAAGGCCAGGAGGAGGGTGTGCCAAGCAGACTCATGTTTGGGCCTTCATTCATTTGCTGGACCCACATTTATTGAGCCCTCAGTCCTGGATACTGTAACATTGATTCTTTTTTAAAAAATAAACTTCAGTCCCAATGTGGGCCTCGAACTCATGACCCTGAGATTAAGATGCATGTGCTTTACAGATTGAGCCAGGCAGGTGTCCTTATAACTTTGCTTTTGCTTACCTGTTTCTCATGATAGTCTGAGCTTCCTGAGGATTGGAACTCTATCCTAGTCACCTTACAGCATTAATTAGCACAGAGTAGATTAGTAATAGGTGCTTTTGAGTGGAATTGAATTGCCAAAGCTAAGAAGTGTGAGAAATCATTGCATGTCAGGGGGAGCAGGAAACTGATCGGAATGGCTAGAATTTAGGGTATATGTGAAGTGGTGAAAAACAAGGCTGCCGAAGGAGGGGTCGAATCACAAAAGGTCTAACATGCCAAGCCAAGGGGTTAAGATTTTATCCTACTGTAGACTGAAGGTATTGTAGCAAACTTGAAGGTCTTCAGTAGAGAAAGGACAGGATCACATTTGCACGTTAGAAGATCCTTTCGGCTGCAGTTTCAAGCAGGGAATAAGTGGCAGGAGAGGCAAGGACACTGTCAATTCAGGATGAAGACTTGGGCTGCTGGTGGCATGGTGCCCATGGACATGAAGGGCAGATTTCACAGATAGCATGTGAACTCAAGAGTGATGAGAAAAAGATCTTTCACGTATCCTGAGGAGTGAACAGAGAGGTTCGGGGGTGTTAGGTGGCATAGCCAAAGAGATGCCTCAAAATTCAGGAGGAGCCACACCCAGAAATAAGGCCTCAGGTCCAATCTGTTCTGAGGACTTTTTTTTTTTTTTTTAAGATTTTATTTATTTGACAGAGAGAGAGATCACAAGTAGGCAGAGAGGCAGGCAGAGAGAGGAGGAAGCAGGCTCCCTGCTGAGCAGAGAGCCCAATGTGAGGCTGGATCCCAGTCCCCTGAGATCATGACCTGAGCCAAAGGCAGAGGCTTTAACCCACTGAGCCACCCAGGTGCCCCTGAGGACTTTGAAGGGAGAGGAAAGGCAGGTGGGTTGGAGAGTTACCTGGTAGACCTTCACCCAGGAGAGTGGGGCCTACATTTTCAGGGAAATCCTTTGCCCTTATTTCCCGTTCCTGCCTGTAATCCAGTTATCTTCCCCTCCCGCCAGCAGAGCCACCCCTCACTGCCCACTCTCTAGCCCCACACCACCCTGAGAGGAGGGAAGGGGGTTACAACAGCTGGGGGTCCCTGGCCATTCATTCTGCCTGGGATGACGGCCCAAGGGGCATCCTCAGTGGGAATTAGCCTGACTCCCGGCCGAAGAATCAAGAAAGCAGGCGTAACCGTGGATCGGTGCTCCTCCGCCAACACAGCCCTGTCCGCCTCTTTCCCTCCCCTATTTGTTTGTTAGTTGAGATTCCTTTGAGTCTACTGAGAGAGGTTTTTGGTTTGTTGTAAGCCGTATTATTCATTCCTTCAACAACAGCAAATGTGCTGGCACTCTCCCACCTCAGGGCGGGGGTCCTGGGGGAGGCAGGACTCAGCTTTATCGCACACTTCGCCCCTTCCGCGAGCAACCCCATCACAGCACTTGTGAAATGGCGCACAAGCACACACACAGGTGAGCTCAGTCGGGCTGTCTCCGCGGCCGCACACGTGTCCCTCACTGTACGGTCACAACACAGATTATGCCCACGAGGCTCCCAGGATAAGACCAATTCAAGAAGGGGGCTGGTCTTGCAGGACCCCCGACGTGCGGGCTGTCTGGAGCCCCTGAGAAATCCTTTCTGATTCTCTCTGTTGTCGATCCCGATAACCCTCTCCCCCTTTCCATGAACCAAAGAAAGTGAGCAAATCACTTGGCCAGCGTCCATTTTGAACAACTTTTATTATACGTTTAGTGTTCTCTATACAAAAGAAATCAGTTTTTTTTTTTTACAGTGATTCCAAAAAAAAAAAAAAAAAAAAAAAGAATTCTGAATAATTTGGCCTTTTCATTGCTCATGCAGTCAGTTTATAAGTCCACGTATTAGATGGTCCTCTGCGGCCCGGAAGTCTTCCCTGCTGAAGGTCACGCGTGACACCCTCAGATCCGCATCTGTCGCTGACAACGTTGGTTAATGCAAAAGAACTCAAAAAGAGGAAAACACGTGATGTGAGAGGGGTTAAAACAAGGTCTGCTGTGGAGAGTTAAATTTTTAACCAATGGAAAAAAGATCAGACCACTCTGCAGATGTGTAGGTGTGAGGGAGGGCGTGGAGACGTGGGGGGGAGTCTCCCCCCTGGAAGGAACGATGCGACACGATGTTGGGGGGAAAGCGGTGCCAGTGGGGGGGAAGGCAGGGAGAGAGGTCCTCTGGGGCCAGCGTGGGCTGGAGGTGGGACCAGGACAGAAGGCGACCACGTCACAGGCGACTGATGCTCAGCCCAGGAGGAGTGTGAGGTTGGCAAAGAGCGGGGAGCTGGGCGGAGGGACAACACTGACTGAGAATGTCCAATTGGGAGGGTCAGAACACAACAACAACGGGGCTAGGTCATCCGATCGGCATTGTTTTTTGAAAAAGAAACAGAGTAGGGCACAAAATTCTGGATTTCTTCTCCCAGATTTTTGTGTTTATTGCTTCACTGAACTCTTTACGTGTGCTGAACTCCAGCCCAGCGAACCCCGGGCTGGCAGAGGCCCCATGGCCCGGCCGCCCCTCAGCACCCCACGGCTGGGGGCCCCCAGGGTCGGGGAACAAGAGCCGCCACTCCATAGTACAGGCGAGACGTCACAGTGCGGGACACCAGTCGGCTCGTCACTCTCTCCCGGCCGGGGTCTGCCCTGCGCGGCTGGCTTCCCCACGGGCTGCCTCAGACAGACTGGTCTTGGTCTCAGAAAACTCCTTTGTCTTTCATTTTTGGGAGGCGGGTGGGGGCAGGGGGAGAAGTGATAAGAGGTACAGATGTGAAGTTACACCTCTGTTCCCAGGGAGGCACCTGCGGGCAGGTGGAGAACCCTAGACAAGGACTCCGAAGGCCCGGGGTTCAAGCCCTCCCTCACTCTGATTTGCCAGCTGAGGGACCTCAGGCAAGTCCCTTCCCCCCGTGGATTTCAGTGTCCTCATCTGTCCGGAAGAGTCCTGTCCATGAGATTGGCTCTGTGATTCCTCTGTGTGCTGCAGTCTGAAGCTCTCCAAAGCGACACAACCTGGAACTAAGCTCGTTTCCACCCTTAGCATCAGAAGACTTCTGTTTAATACTACTGTGTTGATGGAGGTCGATGGTTGGGGGTGTGGTGTGACACTGCTTGGTGGAGCCTCGTGGCTTCCCTGGGCGGTCATCCTGTCCCTCTGGTCCTTCTCTGAACCTACACTGGGAAGGCTGTTGGGTCAGGCAGGCTGGCGACAACAGCAAGGCCGGTTTGACCTCCCGCGGGCTGGCCCCAGCTTGGTTTAGGGGATGCGGCTGCCAGGAGTTGGGCTCTGCCTAGGGCACGGTCTCCTCCTGGCACTTCGAGCTTTCTGTTTCATTCATGTGTCTCCTCCAATTTTTTTTTTTTAACCAGGGAACTCCTACATGCTACTCCTAATCCACCACATGAAGCTCAGCCAAGATCCACCGGGTGATTTCTTCCTAGCAGATGTGTGTGTGTATTTGGCAGGGGCTGCAGGACTGGTGACCCAGGTGTCACGAATGGGGAGCACACCCTGTGCCGGCACCCCAGGAACCGGTGGCCCTCCCCCCCAGAGCCGGGGGAGCCTCCCCTCCTCAGTGTTGGTGAAGCAGCCTTGCTAAGACCGAGGCCGAGTGTGGTGAATCCCCATTGCTTCCATCCCACGTGCTGTTTGTGACCTGCAAAGGGCCCCAGGACCCTTAAAGAGCCCCTGCCCCGGCTGGTCCAGGGGACGCTTCTCTCGCCTTCGGATCAGACTCTCTTTCTCTCGGTTCTGCCTGTAGGAATCACTCAAGAGGGGTCCAACCTCTCAAGTGGGCCAGGGTGTGAACTCAGCCTAAGACAACATCATAATCCATGCTGTTCCCCCTGCAAGTGCTGCCCTACTGTGTGCGTGTGCCCAAGCACGGGTGCTGGTGTGGGCGTGGAGGCAGCCCCTTAGCTGGGAAAGCCACACGTGTCCGTAGCCCTTTTCTCGGGCTGTGTCCGGGGAAGCTATGAAGCCGTATCTGGCCCAGGTTGCAGAGACCCCCAGCAGGGGGCGCAGTGTTGGCACTAGCTGCCTCTGGGACAGATGGACACTCCACAGACCTTGGGATTTGCCAGGAAGGGGTAGACCAGGTGCTTCTCCTCCCCCACCCGCCCCTCCACCCCCAGAGCAAAGGCAATGGACAAGGGAAAGAGCTGGTCTGGTTTTCCCTTTGGGCCTCAACCATCTCCTCAAAAGCAAGGTAAGGAAGATGGGTCCCCTTCACCAAAAGGCAGGCAGGGTGGGAGGCAGCTGTCCCTGGCCCGGTAGTGCTGTACCCCTGAGACGCTGTCCTTCCTGCTCCTTCAGCCGGGCCCCTGCCCTCTGTGGGGACAGGTATCTACAGGAGGGACAACACAGGGGAGCCGGAGGCACCGACGTACAGACAAAGTCAAGCAACTTGCCCCAAGGGGCAGAGCAAAGAGGCTCAGGAAGCAGGACCGGTCCTCGACGCACCCCCACAGGCTCTGACCGCCCCCCACCCCACCATCTTGCTCAGACTCGTGGACCACGAGCTCTCACCGGAGCTTCTCCCTTGGAGCCTAGAGCCATTGGAGGCTCGAGCACTCGGGGTGCCCCCAACCAGTGCCTACTGCGTGCTACATCTCAGCCCCAGGCCTGTGAGCCCTGGGAGGGCAGGGCCCACACATGACCACGGCTCAGACTACAAGTTCAAGGGTGTCTGCTGCGCCCACAGCTCTGGCGGCTGGGCACACGCAGGTGGGACCGCAGCACAGGCAATGGGGCTTCTGGGGTCACTGCCAGACTCCCCTCATCTCCAACGGCCAGGCCGGCGGAAGCACCGAGGGTGTCACCGTCTCCTGGCCCCTTGGTTGCTATATTTTCGGGTGGTTGCTTGAGAGCCCCTGTGGGCAGGGTGTGCGGGACAATACTGCTTTCCGGCCGAGCGGGCTGGAGTCGGGCTCGGGCCCACGGAAGGTGGACATCCTCTTCCTGGAAAGGCTGCTCCCTCACTCTGCCCTCTACACACCTCTAAGCATCTCCACTCAGGGAAGACCGCTTCTGCAGGCCCAGGTTGGCTCCTGCCTGCCAGGAGGGCTGGGCGGTGTGGCGGTGCGGGTGGCGCCTCTCTACATGGCTGCCGGCATGGCCTTCCCACCCGGGGGAGCTGGCGAAGAGCCGGCAGGACACACACGAGCAGCAGACAGGCTGAGGAATCATCTCTCCCGCAGGCCCCGAGGCGGATGCGCGGCTGAGAGGCACCGTGACAGCACACGGTCCCCTTACCTGACGAGCCGGCCTGCGGTGCACTGAGCTCGCTGGTGTCGGGGGGCATCACAGGGAGGGAGGGGCCCGAGACACTGACTACTCTGCTCAGATCCAGAGCGTTTTCTGGAAAGGCCGGTCCTTTAATTCAGTTCACAGGCACACTTCCCTGACGTTCCCTGGAGGGAGGCTGGGCTTGGGTGCGGGAATGCCCAGCTGTGGGCAGGCAGGTGTCAGAGGAAAGCCAGGGGAGGGGGCCCCTGAGCTCACTCCTAGCCCCTCCTGACTCACCCTGTCTCCTTTCGGCACGAGGGAGCTGCCCCTCGGGCTTCTGGGCTGCAAAGGCTGGCCACACCTGGGGCCAGAGACCAGCACCCGTCTCAGCTTCGAGCAGCACAATAGGCTTGGCCCTGGGCTCTGGTTTCTTACCTGCAGACGGAGTACGTGTGTCTACGGGCCCGACCTTCAGCTGACTGATTATTAAGTGACGCAAGCATTGCTAATACCTTTGTGGCTTAAACGTGTGGCAAACGATGCTTTAATCGAGCCTCTGAAGGACGCAGCCCCGTTCCTGCCCAGGCTGCAGGGCAAGCGGCTGGAGGCTCGGACCCGAGGCTG
>CM053618.1:20468931-20485897 GCA_028646535.1 Procyon lotor
CCCCGTTCTTGAGAGACATTGCTGGAGGCTTCGAGGCTTGCGGGCTGGGGACGTGGGAGCTTCAGGGCCAGGTTGGAGCTGCGTAAGGCATCGGGGGGCGGGAGGGGCGGGGTCCCCAGGCCAGGCTCTGCAGCACGGTCAGCGTAGTGTTCCCACGGGCTCTCCTGATATGGAAATACCCAAAGGAGAGGACACACTGGTTCGGTCTTAGGGGGCGGCGTGGTGTGAAACGCCCCTTCCAGCGTCTACAGAATTGACCGAGGAGATGCTACCTGCTAGAGGCGAGGGGGGAAGCCGCACCTTGCATCCTCAAACACACCGGCAGAGCTTCTGTATCACCCGGTTCCATCTCTGGGAGGGTAGCGGCGGGGATCCCTGACCAGGTTGGGGGGCACCCTCGCCCCTCGAGGCGGGGGGCATGGTCTTCTCTCCCACATCCTGGGTTTCACCGATGGGGAGGAAGGAAGTCCAAAGCCAGCCCTTTCCTTCTCTCCTGAGGTGAGCACAGCTCCCCAGGGACCAGACGCCCAGTTTCCTTCTGCTTGAGGTACTCGGCCGTCGGCGTCGAAGCTCTTCCCAGCCGTGGCCGGTCCTGCTCCTCACACTCCTTCAGAGCCGGTGCAGCTCTTGTGTGGGACACTTGGGAGGAAGGGGCAGGGTGAGGGCAAGGAGCAAGAGGTAAGCCCGCCTCCCGACGGAACCAGAGCGAGGCAGGGAGGCCTGCCCACTCTCTCCCTGCCAAAAATACTGTCATTTTCCAGAAAGGAGCCAAGCCCAGCTCAGCAACTGACAAGGCCAAGGCGCACGGGTTGGGGGCCCGGGGAGGCATTTGGCGAGAAAGGCATCCTTCGGAAATACATCGGCCCAGGGGCGGCGTGAATACGACAGCTTTTCTGGATGTTCTTTTCAGGTCAATCCCTTTGCCCATCGTCGGGGGGAGAATCCACTCATTCTTTCTTTGTCCAGGGACATTTCTTCGAAAGGAAAAGAAAACGGAGATGTTGGGTCTGGATGGGGAAGACGCACAAAAGAAAAATAAAGACGAGGCGAAGGGCCGTAACCAACAGGAACTGGCGAGGGCGTGCGCTGTGGGCGAGGGCGGGCCAGGGGTGGAAGGCTCACGGTGGCCAGGAGGCTGAGCTTAGCCAGGACCCTAGCTCTTCCACACGGTGGCACCCGAGGGGTGCGGGGGGTCATCAGGAGGGGGCTTGGGGTTGGCTGGGCGGTCACTGGTCCTCACAGCTTGGCAGACTCCCTTGTGGTACCCTGGTCCCTGAAGGAGGTGACGGCTGTGTGGTAGGTCTGCGGTGGCTTCATCTCCCCCTCTCCCCTCCTCCCACTTGCAAAGTAGTGGCTGTGCCCTGGGCGGGGAGGGGGCTCCGTTAGGCCAGAGAATAGATGGCGTTGACAGGCGACGTGGCCTCTGAGCTTTCGTTGCCCTCTGTCTCCTCCTTGTCCTTTTTGACCGTGTACTGGCCGATGAAGGATCCGTCCTCGTTGAACTGCCCCTCGCCCCCCTCGCCATAGTCCACCAGGCTGTCGTCACTCTCCTGCTGCTTGATGGTGCCATCCAGGGACGTCTGGCTGCCCTGCAGGGGCTTGTTGTCCTCGTCACTGGCCAGAGAGAGAGACGGAGAATCAGGGCCTGGCCCGGTCCAGTGCAGCTTAAACCCAAGTGGGGTGGCACTGGGCCACTGGCCTCTTCCCGAGCGTACGCCGCTCAGAGAGGGGAGGACCTCAGAGGTCACTGGTCAGCCTCTCCCACCCCCGAGCCCTCCCCTGTCTGGCTGGATTACAGAAGGGAACCCAAGGCCTGCAGAGAGCAGCGTCTTCCCCCAGGTGAGGTGGCGAGGTGGTGCCGAGGAGTCCCGGTCTGGGGTCAGCCACCCCACGGTGAGAGGGGCCAGCTGCTGTGAGAAGAGGCAGGATGGGGTGGGTCAAGGAGCTGGGGTGTGGGTCCCGCGTGAGTCACTGTGTGGTTCTGTGGTCCTGGGAACGCCTTTCTTCTCACTCGGCCTTAGTCTCTCCATTACGAGGGGTTAGACTCGCTTTGACTCTCAGTGGTCTAGGTGGCCTGTCTGGAAAGGCTCTGCCCTTGGCGAAAAGCAACGAGTCTGGGCCATGGAGAAAGAAACCTCTCCCCTGGCTCCCCCTTCCTCACCGTGGTGTGGTTCCCGCCTGCTCTCTGGCTTACCGACCGGCAGATGCTGCTGCTTGGGGCCTCAAGTGAAAGAGCGGGGGACGGGCGGAGGGGCACACACAGGAGTGTGGGAGGCCAGTAACCAGAGACAAGGTCCAGCAAGGCCCTGACGATCCTGCCTGGCCCCCTCGGAGGTCCTGCCCTTCGCTGCCCCCGCCCCCCTGCAAGGAGAGCTGGCGGGTTGGGGGACAGAGTGGGGTCCACCTGCTGGGATGTCCGCAGTGCCCCCAGGGAAGTGAGACCCCCCACCCCTACCCCGCACAAACAGGCTCTGCTCAGGCACCACATCCCTTCCCCGGGCTGCCGAACACTCTGCCCTTTAGGCTCTGAGGGGGGCCAGGTGCTGCTGGCCGCATCTCCGCCGGCGGGGGGGGGGGCGCAGGGACAGCAGCCGGGCCGGCAGTGGGAGTGTGGGTCCCAGCAGGCGGGGCCCCAGCGATGCCAGGCAGTGTGGGCAGAAACACGGTGTCCCCTCCCTGGCCCCAGGGCCATGCGCGGTCCTTCCTGTGTGTCTGTGTGGGGGGGTGGGGCAGGGGGAGAGCAACCCGATGAGTTGTCATTAGAGTGGGCAGTGCATGGTGGCTTCTGACAGTGGTGCTGGGCAGGGACAGCTGGCGGGGGAGGACCTGGAGCCCGAGCCCGAGCTGGGTGCTGGTACCCGGAATGCTATCAGCCCCTCCCTCTCGCGCCCCCATCCCTCGGCCCGGGTTCTCTGACGGCGGGGCTCTGGGGAGGCAGTGGTCTGCAGGTCTGCACTGGGTCTGTGTGGGGGGTGGGGCTCACATTTCAAAAACTAGCAGCTTCTTGCTGGTCCTGGTCCTCCTCACGGGTCTTTTTTATACACGCTCCCTCCCGGGAGCAAGAGGACCGTGTCTGTGTGATTCCAGGGGATTCCACCTAAGCCAAATGCAGCCGCCAGACAGGAACGGTCCGGCTTGGGTGGGGGGCGGAGGCAGCGTCTTTAGTGTGTCAGGTTCTTACAGAGAAAAAGGGTCTAGATCTGGAAAGAACAGACCTCTCCTAAGGGAAGCTGGCAAGGAACCAGAAGGACTAGGGGCTGCCTGGTGCAGTCACCTGTCAGCCCGTCTTCCGAGAGACGCTGGAGAAATGGGGACACATGAGGGAGAGAGAAGCAGAGAGCCCCACCACAGAGGAGCTTCGCCTTCGCTGCCGAGCCAAAGCCGAGGCGGGTGTGTGCGTGCACGTGTGTGCGCGTGTGGGCGTGCGGGCTCCTGTGTGTGTCTACGCAGCCTCGGTGTGGGTGGGACAGGGGAGTGGGTGGGGACAAGGCAGATATTTTTGCCCAACAGCTTCAGTGTCTGGGGGAGGAGAGGTGCCGGAGGAAGCAGCTCTCAGGGCCCAGGAGGTCCTCACCCCCCTCTGGGGTTGCACTGAGGGTCTGAGGGAGGGAAAGCCCTGTGTCCTTTGGAACCGGTGGCCAGGAAATAGGGCTCAGCCCCTGGGGAAGATGCACCCTGCCAGGGGTGCTGAGGACAGTCAGGGGACGGGCCTCTGCGACTCGCCCTTTCAGGAGGCCCTTGGAGCTGCGGGCCTGCGTGGATGGACTTGGTACATGGTCTCCGCTGGGCTCCTGGTCGGGCAGTGGCTCTGGGCAGCGTCCACCTGCCGGGCTGCTGGCAAGCAGAGTGGTGGAAGCCAAGGGCAGGATAAGGAGAGGCAGGGGAAGACGGGGTGATCTCGCCCCAGAGATTAACAGCAGGAGCAGGTTCCGATCAGAGCATTTCCTCCCGCCCGCCTTGGTCTGGGAATGAGGCCTCTGTGACCCACCCTGCATCATTCCTTAACTCAGGATACGCCAGCCATCAAAATGGGCCATCACGACGTTGTCAGGCCAGCCACAAAGGCCCATCCAGACTTGACAGGGATAGATCGTGACGTGGCCCAGACAGAAGTCAGGCCCTGGCTTCTCCAGCTCTGCCGCCAGCTCACTGGGTGACAAGTGTGGGTGGGCTTCCTGGGCAGGCCACCTCCCTGTCTGGGCCTCTGTCCTCCGATTTGGGACAGGCCCCGACCGGATGCCTCTCCAAGGCCTGTTCTTGGCTAGGGCCCAGAGCTATCATTCAAGTTCATGAGAAAAAGGTCTAGAACCATGCCCTCCCATCCCTCACTGAGTTTAGGTTTCAAGACAAGACAGCCTCCCGGGGTCCTCGTCTCAGGGTCGGGGTGGGGACCGGGCAGAGAGGAAGCCGACAGCTCAGTTCGCGGCCACGGCGTTCCCTGCATCTGCTCTCAGAGTTGAGAGGTGGAAGCACACGTTGGAGGAGCCCGACGAGCCCGACAGACTGGAGCCGTGCGGTTGCGTGAATGGAACAGTGTCCCTCAAATCCGTTGACTCTGCTGGGCAGCGTCCTCCCCACAGGGAGGCGGCCTCGTCCAGCCCCCTCAGTACAAGCAGGGGCGGCCGGTGAGGCAGAGGTGACAGCCAGATGGACAGGGGGTGGGGACCAGGAGCTGAAGACATCACCCACCTGTAGTCAAAGGAGCCGTCCTCTTCCTTGGGGTCTTCGGGGCCCAGGGGAACATCCTTCTTTTCTCGCACTTGGCCGATAAGAGAAGCAAAGACACAGATGTGGTGATTATGCCCTTGCTCCACGGGACGCCGACTGTGGAGTCGGTGACACTCTCCCTTTCATCGAGGCACTATCGATGCCTCCCTCGTTCTCGCTTCCTGCATTTAACCAGCTGTCAGCTTGACGCCCTCGCCTCCTCACCCCCCGTGTTTCCACACGTCTCCTTTGACAACTGAAACCTCCTCCCACCTGGCCCCCCCACCTCTCCACGGCGCTGCCCCCCAGCACCGAATGGATGTGATCTTGCCTTTGGCCCCTCTCTTATTCTCTTTTGTAGGTTAAGTATTTGTGCTTAGTTCGTAAAAGCCCTCAGCAGGGGGCCCCGGGCGGAGAGGATGTTCTGTAGGCACCTTCGGGATGGAAAACGCTCTCCCAGCTGTGACCTCACTAGTGTGTGGGACTCTCTTCTCCCACGCCTCCTCTGTGGTTTGCACACACTCATCCCGGGCCCTGTCTTGCTGGGCTGTGATCTTCCCGCCGGGCCAGCTGCTATGTCTTGAGGGAGAGATCACCTTTCTTTTCGGTGTCCTTAGCACCCAGCACAGAGCCTGGCACACGGGGACACTTGTGTGAACGACTATGTGTCCTTCCTGAGGTACAGGGAAGGATAATCTCCCCCATTTTAGGGGAGGGAAACTGAGCCCTTCAGAGATGAAGAGCGTGTCACCAACTCGGTAGTAACTGAATAAAGTCTAGCATGAAGGCTAGAACCCGGGCCCACGGTTTGCTCATCTTTGTAGCGGACAAGGGCCTTACCTGGCAGCTGGAGGGAAGGTGGTAAGCTGTGAGAACTTTCTGGAAAGGAATACTGTGAAAATGGGCAAAGGAAGCCTCAAAGCTTATCTGATGAGTTGGGGGGTGAGCTCAGTAGGCTGCTATTCTTCCTGACTCTGGTTTTCTCTTTTTCAGGAGGAAAACAATCCCAACAGAGCACAACAAAGTGAAAGAAAACATCATTTGCCAATAAAGAATTATGATTTCCCGCCCTCCCTCACAGTCATCTCCCTCACTTAAAGCACAGGCAAAACGCATTAGAATCCTAGGGTCTGAAGATACACGGGCAGGGGAAGGAAATAAATACAAGAGAAACTTCTCTCTGAGTTTAATATTAGGGGGACTTGGAGGAGGGCTCGTTTAGAGGAGGGGAGAGGCAGGCACTTGGGGAGATGGCCTGTGCTTGGCAAGGGGGCTTTAAGGGGCAGGGAGCAATGTCATTCTGCAGCCCCGCAAGATTTTCCCTCGCTGGGTCATCCATTATCCTGTCTCCTGTCATTCTACCCACCCTGTCCCAGACAGATGGTTTTGTTGCCCCTGTTTGAAAAAACAATCAATATTTCCAGAAGCAAGAATGCCAGAGGCCCTTGTCCTTGACCTTGGTCTGGGCTGGTGGATCTTGAGCCCCCCCTCCGAAAAGCAATGGCTCTTTGGGATGCTAGGGAAGCCCAAAGCTCTTAACTGACGGGGTCTGTACCAATGCAAGCCAGCCCTGAGCCTCTGGGGCTCTTCGAGCAGGAGCTCCTCTTGGAGACCCTCTGCTGGGGGGTCTGCCGTTATAGCCCCGTCCCCGAGAGCCTCTCCCACGGGCATGCTGCTTCCATCCAAACCCTCCAGTCTCTGTTCTCTCTCTCTCATGGTTGGAGAAATGCCTTTCTTCCTTCCTCCTTCCTTGGGACATAGGATCCTAATTAGATTCAGGCTGAAAAAAGCCAATTTACCGAGAAGACGACTGGTGAGTCAAGGGGAGGGAAGGTCATTCTTAATGGGAGCTGGGGTTCCTTCCATCCCCCCTCTGGAGCTGCCGGGACCGGGCCACCCCCCCACCTCAGGTGAGTTCAATTAACTCAAGTGCTTTCTGGCAGCTTGGAGATGCACAGACCAGGCAAGAGGACTGTCTGCCCAGGCTTGGCAGGCGTTAGGCTCGCCGGGAGAACTGAGACCCCTGGATCTGGCCAGGGCCCCGGTGGCCCCTGGGAAAGCTGCCGGCCCCACGGCCCCAAACCCGTTCCTCCCGCACATCCTACCTGGGTACTTGCCACCCCGACTCCTCCTGATGAAACAGACGATGAGCAGGATTAGCACCAGGAGGGCGATGGCGCACATGAGCCCGATGAACCAGCCCTGGGTGGCGATGTCTGCCTGGTTGTTGGTGTAAGCTGGGGGGAGGGGCAGAAGCAAACATATGAATGATTTCCCGTGGGCGCAGGTGAGCCAGGAGTTGTGGGGCGAGAATGGCTATTTCATGTTGGTGTTCCTCCTCGAGCCTTATGCTCCTACCTAGCAGCCCTCTGGCCCGAACCACCCGCTACAGGGACAGAGAGAAAATAATTAAAGAGCCAAGGTCCAGAGGTCAGAAGAGAGGCACAGGAAAGGGGTGTAGGGAGCAGAATAAGCAGCGGAAGGCTGAACAGGTCCTCTAGGAGGGGGACGTTTCCTAAGGATGGGGAGTGGCATTCTTGCAAACCACATGGCTGGTCACAGCCTGGTGGGGGTGGGGGGAACCCCGGGGATTGGCCCTGGGGTTCGATTCCCCATCAGTGAGCCTGGGGTGAGGAAACGGGACTCTGCTACCTGTCAGGGAATGGGGGGCTGTTGTTACATTGCAAAAAGCTGTTCTAAGAACACCTTCACAGGCCCGCACAGGCCCCACACAGCGACCTTTCCCACCAATACGTTCCCGAAGCCAACCAGGTGTCCCGGCCGCGGGTCCCGGGCCAGGTGTCCTTCCAGAACGCCCCGTGCTTTCTCGCGTTCCCCTAGCTGGATTGTGTGCTCCCTTACAGCAGACAGTCCCCAGACGGGTATCCCCGGATGGGCCAAGGCCATGCCTTCTGCACACCCCATGCCACTTCAGAGCATTTCCATGAGGGGAGACCCCCCCCACCCCATGACCGTGAGTCCCTCCCTAGGCCCTGCGTGAAGACACGTCTCGACCTGAGCAGACCCCTTTACAGTTCAAGGGGCACATGAGTGGGCCCAGAGCACAGGAGCTCAGCTGCTGTCTCACGGTGTCTGGATGACCCAACGGTTGGCATTAGGGTTGGCATTAGTGTGGAGTGGGCTGGACTCCCTCTCTTCTTTCTATGGACTACAGAGCACAAGCGCCCCCTCTTGAAACCCAGCCCGCCAGGGGAACCAAGACTTGGGAGGAAAGGCAGGATCCAAGCCACCTGAGCAGACCCAAAGTAAGCCCAGAACCGGCCGAGTGAGCCAAGGGGGCATCTCCGGGCGCCAGTCAACAGCAGAGTCCCAGAAAGCCCACAGAGCCCAAGCCAAGCACGGGGCCTCCTGGGTGGGGGCGGCGGAGCACGAGGAGCCCTGGTGCCCCAGGGTCTTTATCCCACGCCCTATTGTGGGGCGGGTGTCGGGGTGCTATCCTACCCGTTGCTCTTCTTGGACAGAAAAACTGTCTTCACAGCCTTCTCTGCACCTAGGCAAGGGCACGGCACCAGGGAGGGTCTGGACAGATGGGGAAGGTGAAGGAGCACGCGCTTTCATGCTCTCTGCCCTGGTTGTGCTCACCCGATCTGTGGGTGTTGTTGGGGGAAGTCCCCTCCCTCCCACTCCTGCAGGCTCTTCCCTGTTCCCCGTCAGAGATCCTCCCAGAACCCCACGTCAGAGCAAATCGCTTCTTCCATCCAACCTTCCAGGGCTTCCCACCGCTTCCCACCGCTAGCGGGGGATCCTGTCCCTGCAGGCCCCACCCGAGCTGGCCCCAGACGCTTCTCCAGGCCTGTCTCCCACCCTCTCTCCTCTGGCCACACTGGCCGCTCACCTCCCTACCCTGGGCCTTTCCATGTGCTGCCCTTCCTTCAGATGGCCGCCTCAGCAAACGTCCCCTCGTCCTAGAAAGGCCTTCCCAGACCGGCCCAGCCAAAGCCGAAGCCCTCTCCCCCAACCGGCCACTCTCGGACGGCTCATTACCCCTTGTCCTGGCACTCGGCCCCATCCAGTGAGGCACCAATCACAGCACGTGCTCCGAAACACCTCCTGCGGGCCAGTCACCGCTCCGAGTACTTCTCGGCTCCTGCTCTAATTCCGTCCTCACCACCTCATCCGGTAGGCCTTATTATCCCCACTTTACAGATGAGATGACTGAGGCACAGAGTGTATGTGATTTGTTCAAGGTCGCAGAGCTAGTAACCTACGTGCACTTCAACTGGACCTTTGGGGCTGCCCGGCAATCCCGCCACTCCCCTCTCCCTGTCCCCCCAAACGGCTGGTCCCTCTCGAGCCACTCCACGCCATCATGTCCCCGTGTCGGGGGACGAGCCTCAGAGCCTCAGAGGCTCCACAGCTGTCCCTGCCTCCGTGGCGGTGGCAGCAGCTCACCCCTCCCAGGGGGCTCAGTCCTAGAAGGATCTCAAACTCTCCAGCCCCTTCCTCTTTGCTTTCTCCTCCCTTCTGCTGTTAAACACACTGAAGCTTCCTGGATCGTAAAACCAAGACCTTGGAGGAGGCCACCAGACTTTTCCGCTCGAGCCCAGGTGCTCTCCTTCTCTGGGCGAACCCCTTCATCTTCCATGGGGTCCGGGTTCCATCTGCTACTTCTTCTGGCCCATCAGGCCAAGCTCAAGGCCCCTCTACGCACTGCTGCAACTACCACGGTCAAGTGGGTCTCTCCCAAACCTCCTTCTTCCTCTTTGGCTCCTCCCTTTCTCCCGTCCTCCAGGCCTGACTTTCCAACTGGCAATCCCTTAACTCATCTCGCGCCGTCCCTCCAGCCAGTTCCCAGCACTAAGCCCAGCGCTCTCAGCTCACACCCTAACACCGCCTCAGACGGTCTGTCTGCTTGAGATACAACCCATGTCTTCCTGTCCCCACCCCTGCCAGTGGCTTCCCCATTCCTGCCATCCCTAAGGCTTATCCTTTGTCCTTCCGGTGCCCCTCACATTCGCCCTCCTAGAGGTGCCCTCCTCACCCTGGGTCTCTCAGGTCCCGAGGATACAATGGCACACCATGTCATCATGCTCTCGGGACACCCACCATTATGCCCGGCCTTCCAGGTGCTCCAAGTGTCCCCTCCCCGCAGCTCTCCCACCGTGCCCGAGAGAGCCTGGCCTGCCGCCCTTCTCGCTCTCCAACCCTCCACCCTGAACCTCCCACCCCTCCAGCTCACACCGATCTTAGAAGTCCGATCTCACCCGTTTACTCTGCGAAATGTAACATTCAATTGCTCTATTTCCTGGGTCCAGATTTTTAATGATGCTGCCAAAGACGTGAGAACAGGGGAGTCTTTGGGCCCTCTCGTGCTTCGCAGGATGCTGGTCACGTAGCAAGCAGGCAGGGACTACTTACTACGTGTCAGCTGAATCCTAATTTAATATGGTTAATTTGGGAGACCTGCTGAGTCAGAGGGAGTTGGGCTTGACCATGAGCCACACCTTGAGTCTTGATGGCGGTTCCCACCTTTCCGCAGAACAGTGGGTTGGTAGGTCTGCAGGAACCTGTTTGCTCCACTGCCATCTTCCTGATGCTCGTTCTGCTATGTCCTGACAAGCTCTCTCCCCGGGGCTCCCTTTGTCTTGGGAGAGGAAGTCACAATCCCAGGGACAGCGGCGCCATATGGGCCATCCGGGAAGCCAATGTAGCTGTCCATTCCTGACAGCACCTGAAGTTCAAATGTTACCTTCAGTCCTTACCAGGGAGGTCAAAGAATGTTCTGGAACCCAGAAGGCTGTTCAAACCCAAGTGGGTTTTGTAACTATGCGTGATGCTGGCTGTTCACTGGACTTCTCGAGGCCCCCGATTCATAACACCCATCAGACCATTATGTCATACGGCCGAAACCAATACAAAGCTCTACGTCGATGATATGTCAATAAAAACCCAAGCCAGGTGGGATCTGGGGGGAGGCGGTCTCCACCATACTCCATCAAAATGACTTAGCTTCTCAGGAACCCAAAGCAATTGAGGACAAGATGATCGCACTCACAACGTGCCTCGATAGAGTGGGCTTTGCAAGGGGAAGGCACTGTAACCAGGCTCAGGGCCTGGCACTCGGCTGCCAAAGTCACCCTTAATCGGTCTCTTCAATGTGTTTCAAGATTCCTAATGGGCACAGTAATGACAACATTCGAAGACTGCCTTGACACTCCCCACCTCCCGCGGGAATGGGGAGCCGGATGGTGCCTGCTCTTCCAGCCCACAAGGCCTGGCAAAGTCTGGTCCAAATGCCTCTCACTCGAGACCAGAGGCCGTACTTTGTGTGCCTTCCACACATGGCGCCCTGCAACACCGCTCAGAAATGGGCCGTCCGTGAGCAAGGAAGGCGATTCTCAGGACTCAAAGGCTAGTCACTCAAAGTCCGCAGGAGAATTACATTTCAGAAATAGGGGAAACATGCAGAGCAGACGCGTGTTTCTCAACATACTTAAGCCCCACCTGATGCCTCCGCATCCCCCGAACATAGCCGAAAGAGGCTGACTGCAGAGAGGTCCCCTGATGTGCCTCCTCCTGCTTTCCTGAGGTCTGAGGCAGTTTGTGGTCTGTCCCACTGGCCCACTGTCCCCATCTGCTGGCTGCCTCTGCGCCCCATCCCGCCCAACCCCCAGCTCTGGACAGAAGAGCTGACGAGCCCCGCCCCCCCCACCGGGAGTCCAGAGTTATGTGTTTGTGGTCCCTTGGGTCTCTTTGGCTTCAAAAGCATCAAGCATGTGGGATCTTCCTGGTGAGGGTCAGGGAGCTGGTTAGCATTCCTAGGGGTTTTCTTCCATATCCCCACTGAACCACTTTGAGTCTGTGGATAAAGTGATGGTCTGTGGTCTCCTACATGACCAGAGGTCGGACCCAGAGATGCTCATGAACTCTTGCTTTGATGAGACCCTGGGACCTAGGGGATCGTGGGAACTTGGCTTGGGGTCCACCCACAGAAGACACAGCATGCCTTTTCAAAGAATCCAGAAACACACAAACTTCAGGAAGTGAAAATATCTCCTTTCCCGCTGTGGTTTGCACATGGTAATTTCTAGCCAGCCAGTGACTGTCAGTGAGCAATATGCACTCAGGGCCAGGCCTGCAAACCTGCTCACCCCTGCTTGCACGGGGAGGAATCTGGGAAAACTCACTCACTCTGAAAGCAATCTATCAGGAAGTGTCTCTCCAGAACAACCACAGGAAAAGAGAAAAGGACACTGAGCCAATATTCGGAAGCGCATTATCAATCATCTTATTTTTCTTTTCTTTTCCTTTTTTCCCCCCTGTACCGCATGTTTGATGTGGGGAAGCAGATTGGGATGTCCCTGAGGGTAGGGACTGGTCATTTTCTCTCTGGGTCTTTCTCCACACCCCTCACTCACAACCCCAGGACTGGGAGAAGGCTGGGAGAAGTCCAGTTCTGGAAGCAGGCTGCCCCGGGCTTCTGTAGCATTCCCTACGAGGGCGCTCCAGCCCGGGGTCTTATCCGGGCTTCCTGCCTCTGTGCTGGGCTCAGGTTCATACTGAAGCCAAATCAAATGCACACACCGATGAGCGCCAGCTTGGGATCCTGACCAGGTCTGACAGAGTCCAGCCACCTGCTCTGCTCGCTCAGCTGCCCAGTTCCCTTGCCTGGCCGCCAAGCTGGCCTGGCCACTTGCTCTGACGTCTTGCCCGAGTTGGCTGGGCTGCCCTCAGGCAGGCGGCTGGGCTCTCAGACTCCCTGAGTCCCGACGGCCTGGACACGGGCAGGACAGGTGGAGGCAGGGGGTGGAGGACAGGACGTCCAGACCAGGAGGGACCAGGTCAGAAGGGGTGGAGCGAGAAATTTATACAGACGGGGGTGACCCTCAGGATGCAGGCTGCCAGGATGAGCTGGGCCAGGTGCAAGAAAAGTAATGAATGTTTCAGTCAACATTCGGAATGTCATATAAATCACTGTGTGTGGTTTTTCCCCCTCGCTGCATGTGTCTACTAACCTGCATCTGATTAGGACATCCTGGGGGCAGGGACTGGTCCTTTTCTCTCTCTGGCTGTTTCCCCAACCCTTGCCCTTGGCCCCAGGGCTTTAGCAGGGCCACCTGCCTAGCTGACTGTGAAGATACATACGAACACATGAGCTGGTTTCCTCCAAGTCTCCAAACTGCCTGCCCACCCTGACCTGCTCCCGGGTCTCGAGCCCCTGCCGGCCTGGTCCCTTGGCACACTGAGGTTGCTTCTCTAGTGACAGCTGAAGTCCCTGTCGAGCCAGAACTCTGCTCCTCCTGGAGGGCTTCCTCCTCTTCCCCAATAGGACCGAGGATCAACGACTTTAAAGCCACGGCAAATTGGGGTAAAAACTAAGCCCAAATGAAGCCCCCAACAACTCCTGTCATGCACTTGGGAATTTTTCTAACAGATGACAGTGGCAAGGCAATGACATAGGTGCTGATCCTGGGAAGATTTCGGGGTCGAGGCCCTTGGATGGCCCTATCTCTTAATGCCACGTGCAGGAAGCAAGGTCCTGTGCGCACAGGATGGGTTGCTCTGCGCTCCTCCGGCCCCCGGACCCACACACAGGGCCCGGGTTTGCACCTACACCAGGCCCTTTGGTTTCAAGCCCTGCCGGGGGGGCCGGGCGGCCCCCTCCGTCCTCATGCTACAGTCCTATTTCCTTCGGACTCCCTGCTCACGCCGCGGGGTCGCAAGGGCGCTTCCTCTCCACCGTGCATGCACTCCGGCTCCTCCTGGCTTCCTGGGAGCCGGGGGCCGATGTAGGTAGGAGCTGAGACACGCCGAGACATGCAAGGTGGGGAATGGGTGGGATGAGTCTTCTTTCCGAGGAGAAGAGCCAAGCAGGAAGCTGAGAATGGGATGAAGAGCCTCATGCTGGCGGGGGGTGGCCAGGCCAGCCCCCCTCTCACCTGTACTGGTCATAAAGGTGATGACGGTACTGCTGACGCCCTCGTTGTCCCGGGAATAAACGCGCAAGGTGTAAGTCATCCCGGGATAGAGGTCTGTCAGCTGGAGAGCCTGGGCCTGGGCCTTAACAGGGACAGTTTTTTTCGTATGATTGCCTGGGGAACAGAAACCTCAGTCAGCCGAGGGCCAGGCACGAGGAGCTGGAGAGGCAGTGCTTAGGTTCCTGGTCACGGGTCAAGGGCAGAAGCATGGGGCGGGGGCAGGGCCACCGCGCGGACCAGGAGGTCACCGGGCAGCTCCAGCAGCCCTTCTGCCAAGGGCGCTCTTCCTTCTCCTCCAGCTCTCTCCTCACTACCGTCTTAGCGCTGGACATCACAACCCCCTCCCTGGGAGCGGGCTGCCCCGGGGAGGGCCGGAGAGCCAGCCGGCCTCCCTCGTGGGACACAGAGGCGAGGCAGGACTCCACCTCTTGGCTCTCCCTCCTGCCTCGCTGTGTGGAGAATTCCCGCATCAGGAGAAGCGAGGGCCCCGGCCCCTGGGGTGCGGGGTGAGTGGTGGCCGTGAGGGCCCCGGCCCCTGGGGTGCGGGGTGAGTGGTGGCCGTAGGAAGCCGTGATGGCAAAGATGCCGACTCTCCGGATGTGAACGCCTCCGACCACAGAGGACTGAGAGCCGGCTTCGCTCTTTCCTTACAGATCTTCGGGGAGCTCGCCCAGGTGGCTCTCCCGGCTGGGAGCGCTGGTTTCGTTCACGGCTAAGGATAACACCATGGTGGGCCTGAGTCTCCAGGGGCGGGGCCCTTCCTTCACAGAAGGCAGACATCTCGACCACACTCTGCAGTCTAATCAATATGCACCCTCGATCCTAAGCTCCGAGAAAGAGTGAAGAGCTCAGCTTTAGCCACCCGCGCTCCGAGACAAAGCAGCCCCGGTCAGCGCCTTGGACAGGAGGCCACTGGCCTTCCTCTGTGAGCAAAGCACGGCTGTACCCAAAAGTCTGAACTGGCCTGGCCCGTCTAGTGCAGACCCCAGAAACGTGGATTGTGAGTTAAGGAGATCCACGCAGAATTGCGGTCTGGCTCGTGGCACGGGAGGGGGGTTCTATTCAGAACCCTCATCCTGGGCAGGAAGCGGACGCAGAGCCCCATTACCCGGGTCCTCCACGGCACATGCAACCCTAGACCTCCACTGATGGCTTCAGAAGCGCTCTTCCTTCTCCTTCGGCTGCTCTTCCCACCCCACTGCCGCCGGAGCGCGTATCGATTTCATTAAGTCATAATTAAGCCGGGCCAGCAGGCCCCTCGGAGCCTGGGGGAGTTCGCGGAGTCTCTCTAATGGCATCTGCGCCACCCGCCGCAGCGGCCACCGCCGCCCTCCCCCCTCCGCTCAGCAATGCTTACTGTCGATGTACTCAACCACAAAGTCAGTTCCGGGCCCGAAATTGTGCTTCCAGGTGATGTTGGCCCATTTACTGTTGGGGAGCACCGTGACGTTCCATATGGACTGCCTGTCGGGGGCTGGTGGGCAGGTTAGAAGAGGGGTTAGTGGTGAGGAGGGAGGCAGCTCCGGAGACACACACGCACGTGCACACACACATGCACACACGCGCATACACACACGTGCGCAGCTCGGAAAGGGAGGACTCAGAGGAGGCTGTGCACGGGGGCCGACAGAGCTCCAAGCTGCAGCCTCGGGGGCCAGGCCAGAGGTCGACATCCCGGGTCGGAGCGGGTGCGGTCAGGAGCACCTGTGTGGGAGGGAGCGCTGGGGGCGGTCTGTGTGTCCGCACAGGTAGGGGCGGGAATGAGGGCGGGTTTCCACCCAGGCCACCTGAGGCTCGATCCTGGGCTCTTTCCCTTTCTAGATCCCTTGTCGTGGCTGGGAATGGGGCGGTGGAAGGAAACCAGAAAAAGCCCCGTTGGTCAGTGTATAAACCAAGGGCAAGAGATGGGCCAGCCTCGTTCCCTTCAACCAGACAGTCTACCGGGAGGACAGTGGGATCTCTTGAAGGCCCTGGAGAGTCATGATGTGTAGGAAGGGCAGGGCCAAAAGTGGGAAAGCCTTACAGGGCTCCTGAGACTGGAGAACAGTAACCCAGACGGGCGACTCTGGAGTCCCTGGGGTCCTTCTGGGTCAGCAAGCTCTTGGATTATGTGGAACATTGTCTAAGGGGACTTGGGTTCTACAACTGCGGGGTCCCAAGAGGAGAGGGGAGCCATGAAACCCTCCTCTTCCTCTCATGGGCTAGGTGAGACCCAAAGAACATAACTCCTTCTTGACCCCCAACCCTCAGAGGTTCAGACCCCAGAAGAATCCAGTTCTTTTGGCTTCTCAGCACTAAATTGTCTCTGAGGCTTGATCTCCATGCAATACGGGGAAGACATTAATTATCTAGAGCCTACGAGCTGGGAGCTCCTTTATCAAAGCCACTGCACCGTCTGAAACCATAGCCTGTGGACAGGAGAGTGGCACTAATCTTCAAACGTAATATCATTTTTCACGAGTCCCAGCAGTCTGATTACCCCATTTCCCAGCAAAGATTTAATAGTGGCGTACTAGCGTGAAGCCGTGTATTTCAAAGACTTTACAAGTGTGGCTCCTGTATATTTTATTAGCATGCATGGGGGCACTGTCATCAACTCACTTGTCAAAAATAAATGAATAGAGTACGTTGGTGATGCATTTATTCATTATCTATTTGACATGTGACCGAGTCTGCGGGGCTGGGGAAGTGATAAAAGATCTCCTGGTCTTTGCTTCAAAGAAGCGCCTTCTCTACGACAACCTTGTCGGATGCGGGTTGCCCCAGGTGCATACGATTCATGTTAGGTGAGGGGCCAAGAAAGACTCCACTGACAGCACCGGGGGGCGTTCTCCGGGGGAGAGCAGGATGCAGGCTTCTTTACTTAGCTGCCCAGGGTTCCCATTGTCCTGGCGGCTTTAAGCCACCCCACATCCCAGCCCTTTGGACTCTCATGGCTCTTGCTAGTGGGAATGAACTAGGAGAACTCATGCTTTGGGAACTCGAGCTTCTTCCTCCTCAGCTCCGGGGTCTGGAATTAGCCCAGAGAGTTTGGGTTTAAGCAGTTTGGCCGCCAATACAATAGTGACCCAAATCGGGTCGCCTGGGTGGCTCAGTCGTTAAGCGTCTGCCTGCAGCTCAGGTCATGATCCCAGGATCCTGGGATCGAGCCCCGCATCGGGCTCTCTGCTCGGCAGGAAGCCTGCTTCTCCCGCTACCACTCCCACTGCTTGTGTTCCCTCTCTCGCTGTGTTTCTCTCTGTCAAATAAATAAAAAATCTTAAAAAAAAAAAAATATTGACCCAAATCTGACGGTCTCAAAGTTAGTGGAGCTTGGGGGG
>CM053618.1:20486397-20503807 GCA_028646535.1 Procyon lotor
CCCCCTGTCTGGACGTGTCCGTCACCGTGAGACAAGGAGCAGGGTGGGCAGAGTGCTGATACTCCCCACTCACTCCCAAGTGGGTCTCCTCTACAATCACCTCTGGGGAAATGGGGCACGGGCACCCCCACCCCACTTCTTCCCGTCTGTCATGCACAACACAGGCCCTACTCTTGACCCCAGCAGCGGCCCTGGCAACACCCCAAGACTCTCCTCCTCCCTTCCTTCTGGCTCCCCATCCACCTCCGTGATCTTTTCTCGGATCACCCTGACTGGGAGGGGCCCCCTGGCCCTCCGGCTCCGCTCCGCAGCCTGCTGAATTACCGTGCTGGGTGCAGGGAGGCCACTGGCATCTTCAAGGCCAGGGATATACTTAGACATCCATGCCCAGAATCTTGTTGATTTACCAAGGCTAGCCTCCAAAGAACTCTTCGCGTGCTTAATTCCAAGGGTTAAGAGCAACGCTGGGAGGCCAGCAGGTAACTGGCCTGGGTCATTCCAGTCTGCGGCTCTGGAGACCTCTATTTCTTGAGGTTTCCCCTGGGGACCCAGGGAGGAGTCTGGCCTGTGGCCCTGCTTCCTGGGGAGGAGTTTAATCGTGGCTCTTTGGGAGGGAGACTCCCGGAGTCTCGGCACTAGCAAGGTTTGGCATTCAGGTCAGTTAGAAAGCCCGGCTTCTGTTTTCAAGCCTGACGTTTGCTATTGGGTACTATTGACAAGGGTTTCCCCTCACAGGGCCTCAGTGTTCACATCCGTGCAATGGGAGTATTGGACCAGGTGAGGACGTTCGGTAATTCTAACTCACGTTTGGGTGGTGGAAACATTTCAGCTCCCGACATGACCAGGGCCCTGTCTGCCCGAGGTCACCATAGGGGATTTCTCTTTCCCGGGAACTGGCTGTCCTCCCAGGATGTTCTTAGCAGTCCCATGACCCACCCTGAGGTTCCTGGTCAGTGAGGCTGGCTGTGTGCAGCCCGGCTGTGAGGATCCTTGCTCGGGGATGGGGGAGGGTACTCACAATCTTCCCCGGAGTAACCGATGACAGTGTCTGGCTCAGGGCCCTTCCCAAAGTCATTTTCGGCCTGGACTCGGATCTCATAGGGCACGTAGACGGGGGTCTGCCCCACCACGTAGCGGGAGCCCCAGACCGTGACGTTGTTCCATGTCTCTCGAGTTTCTCTCCGCCGCCACTTGACGATGTAGCGCAGGTTGGGGCCAAAGGCGGAGGTGGCGTTCATGGGCTGAGCAGGGAGAGATTGAGGGCAGGGGTGGAGCCCAGACCTACCCACAGCCTGCACCCTGCCCTGACCTGCCCAGCACTGCCCCCTTGCGGCAGTGGGAGAGCATGCCACCCTCACGCTGAGTCCCCCAAAGCTCAGAGTCTTAGGAATTCAGCAGCATGTAGATTGTTCATGACAAAGCCTTCACCTGAGACTAGTCTCTCTGAGCCCCACAGCCACCCACGTTTGCAAGTGCATAGGGAGCCAAAGATTTATTTTCAACAGGACTCTCCTGTGACCAATCAGTAAGCAGAACAAAACAAGAAAATCAGAATATTCTTTAATGTCGGAGAGGGATGAGTTTTGGTTTAGCCACAGCATGCCTGCTGCCCGTGAACTCAAAATTCCAGAACCGGCTTGGGTTCTACTGAATCCATGTGTGACCGTCCTGTCCTGCCCAACAACTCAGGGCCGGTGAGACTCTGCCCTTCGTTCCCTAAGGGCCTGGTCCAGGAAGCAGTCCCCTACAGAGCTGTAGACCCGGCTCGCAAAGCACTGAAAGTGAGCCCCAGTGTCTTGGATCTGGGCTCAGCCCAGCTGCCCAGGCTGCTGTGAGATCGGGCCCTCGGAAAGATGGGGACAGACACGATCCCACACGTGGTCTATGGCTCCCTGCTTCTGTCACTCCTGGCGACAGCACAGAAATGTTAATATTCCCATGAATATTAACTGAATGTGCATCTCTCAGACTTGGAATTGGTTTGGAAAAAAAATCATTTTGAGATCACGTATCCCAACTCTGCTTCGGAAAACAGAAAGCCGAGATGAAGATGGGATTTTTTTCAGTCCTGGCCTGGAGAGAAGCTTTCACGTCCTCTCATTCCTTCCTGGACTAGAAGAAAACCTACACTCAGAGCAGCTCGGGAGCTGGTCTCCCTCGCACCCCCAGCCATCTCCAGCCGGAGGACCCCAGGACACACCAACAACAGGCCCTGAGGTTTAGGCTAAATCTTTTCTAGACCCTCCTTCTCCTAGAGAAGTCTGTTTTTGCTCGCTGGTACTCTCTGATTTTGCCAGACTAGTGGCCATGTTCCCAGGTTGCCTCTGCTCCCGTCTCCAGTCTGAGACCTTACTCTTAGACAATGGTCCTATTTGGCCCCTGGATGTCCAGTCCAGAGAATGGCCTTGGGGCCTCAGGCATGTAAGGAGCAAAAGGGCTCCCAGGTGGTCAAGGCCAAGAGAGTGGGCCCATCGGGAGGCAGGCTGGGAGGGACCCTTACCGTCCACGTAATCTCCATGTTGTTCTTCCTGGTGCCTTCTCCCTTCACATCGGCGGGATTGGACTCGGGGGCTGGAACCCAAGGGGGTGCAAAGTTCAAATCCGATGTGCATTACCAGGGCACAGTGAGCAACCTCCCTCCCTCCCCGCTGACCAGCCTCTTCCTCGGCCATCTTTCCTCAGCATCTCCCTGCACGCCGACCCACAGGCAACTGAACTCGCTCTGCGGTTTTCCCACAAAAAGGACGTGCCTTCCTAGCTGAGACCGAACCTCCCCCACTGAGACTGAACTCCCACCAAGCAGGGCTAATTTCCTCTGAATTTTAATCCCTCACTAGACAGCATTCATCATAAGGTTTTCGCACTTTGGATGGTCCCAACAGCCAACGCAACGTGGATTATTCCCTTAGTGGATTATCCGCTAAATCAGTTTAATACCAGACTGGTTTATCCCTGGCATTCAGCATTTGGGGGGAGCAGCTTCACTCTCAATGAGCTGGTATATTTTCAGAAATCTAAACACTACCCAAGTGTGACAGGAAAAGAAATCTGACATAACACCAGATTATGCATTTCTACTGCAAATCTTTGCCGTAGTGCTTCCCTTTAAAGCAGACGATCCGGAATTATGAAGGATATTAGTCATAACAACTGCAGTGAGCATTTGCTGGGTGCTTACGATACGCCATAGGTACCCAGACTGTATTTTCAGACTGTATTTCCGCCCCGGGATGGAGGCCGTGTCGCCATCATTCTCTGTGTCAAAGCTCAGGAGGTCCAGCCTCGGGGAGGTTAAATGAGCCACCCATGTTCGCGTGGCCAGGAACCGGGGGACTCAGTGGGGCCTCAGGGCACCCGGGTTCAGCACCTTGGCCGTCAGCCCTCGGGTACTCACGTGCCCCGCTGGTCCGGTAGCGCTCGGAGGGGAGGCTGGGGTGGCTGCTGCCCACCTCGTTGACGGCAATGACCCGGAACTGGTAGTTGACATACGGGGACAGCTGGAGGACGGCCGAGTTGACACTGCCCGGGAACTTGGAATGGTCATGCCAGACCCCAGGCTGGAACTGGTCCTCTTCGAACTGGACGACGTAGTCTGAGTGGGCAAGGAAGACAGCGCTGTTTGGGAGACGAGGTAGCAGACTTCTGCCGCACTCTCCTGTGCGGTTGCCACTAGTCTTCACACTCTCCCCTAGGGAGACAACGGCACAGGAAGAATCCCTCCCTGGACCCCGAGAGGGGAACCAAGGCCTCCATGTGCTCTGCGAATAGCCCAGGGGCACACATCGGGTGAGGTGGAAGCAGGGCCAGGAACCAGGGCGAGGCCTCCGGCTGCTTCCAGAAACCAGGCTGCCACCCCTCCCTCTTCTCTGGGTCGGAGCGCAGGGCCCGTGCTGACCTGTGATGGGGCTGTTGTTGTCATCCCCTGGGATCCAGGTCAGCCTCACGCTCCTCTCGGCCAGGTCTGTGAGCTCCAGGTCCCGGGGTCGGTCTGGCCGTCCTGGGGGCAGGGGGAGAAGACACCACGCGGGACTCCCCAGTTAGGGCCGGCCCGTCCCCGCGCCGGCCCTGGCCTTGGGCTGTCCTGCGACAGTTCTCACATGGGCCGAGGTCAGCGCCCGCAGGAACCAGCCCTGGCCTGCCCGGAAGGGTCACCGCGGGGACCACCCCATTCCCTCTTCCTGGGCCGAGGAGGAACAAAGAGGAGACTTCAAATTCCACCACCCCAAAAAAGCATGAAAGGATGTAGGGCCCAGAGAGAACCGGGACTGACCCATCCCATGTCTGTGGCTATTTTTAGGGGGTGAGCGTTTGGAAAATGCTGCCCTTTCCCTGAGACCCATGCTGGCCACCTGTAGGGAAACTGAGGAGGAAGGGTGGGATCCGGTCTCATTTTCTCAGGATTATTGCCTTCTACTCTGTGTGCCAAGGCTTTGAGGGGGCAGGAGCCCAGGAGGGGTGTTTGGAGAGCTGAGCGAGGCGGGCTGGTTAGGAGCGTGGGTGGGACAAAGGCAGAGGACTGGGCCAGGGCGGAGGTAGGGACTTCATCCAGAGTTCCAGTGATGGACAGCAGGGCAGGGAAGCCCCAGCAAGCATCCAAACAGGGCTGGGGAGGCACTTTCGGGGGCTCCAGTCTCACTGGGCTTCCTCAGTGGCTATAAGGGCCACCCGGGCCTGGGGATAAGGCCACCTCTGCACTGCCAGTACGTCTGCGGGACGTCTCCCCACCCTGGCTGCTCGAACCAGTTATTTCAGTGCTCTGGCTGCTTATAGGGAGGATCTGGAAGGTGGGTCACGTAGCCTCCATTTGTGTATGTGTGCAGGTGCATGAATGCAGACCCTGAGGGGGTGCACCGCCGCAGATGGGGCGGGCTGCAAACAAGTCGGGCCTACAGGTAACCTGGAGAGAGTGCGCTTTCCTGGTGGCACCCTCCATAGTGCCACCTCCAAGCGGTGAGTGAGGCCAGAAGGAAGGCACGGGAACAGCAGCCGAGGACTTCGGAGCCCTACCAGGGAAGGCGCGGGAAGCCCCGAGTGGGGCTGCGGCCGGGCTGCGAGGTGAGGGGCGGGACCCGTGAAAGGCATCAGAACTGGCCGTAAAGCGGCCTCCACCCCGCTCGTCCTGTCCTGCAGCGTCTTCCTCCTCAGGGCCCACCCTCCCAGCTACCTGGACAGGGTGCTGGCGGGGGTCCTGTGATTAGTATGAATTACCTTTGGGCAGGGCAGCCAAACGGTTAGTTGGAGTGGCCTGATCAGCTGCAAAGGTAAGACGGGTTATCCCGGTTAGCAAGTTATCCAGGGTTACAGGTGTTCTAGAAGGATGGGAGTAGGTGGCCAAGGGTTGAACAGCTGTCCTGGGCGGAGGGGTTCTGGGCACAGCTTTCCCTTTGCTTCCACAGAGGACCCCTCCCCACCGCCCATGCTTCCTCGCGGTTGGCGCTTGTCTCCTTCCCATCCCAATGCCACCGTGGGCCCGGAACCACCATCCCCAGCGACTCTGTGTGCCGCCGCCACCAAAGGGATGGAGCGTACCCACAACAATGGCAATAGGATGCCAGAGAGAGGACAGAGGTGAGGAGGGGACGCCCGGGGATGTGCTTCCCTGGATGGGAAAGGCGATCTTCCCCTGGGGTTGGGACGGCTCCGTATTTACAGTCCAGTTTAGACACAGGACAGGACACGATGGGACCAGTTTGCGAAGTGCAGAGCGCCCTATGGGGTCCCACCCAGAAATAGGAGCAGGGTGGGAGCGGGAGGGAGGCTAGCGGAAGGTGCTGGCGGGACAAGCTCCAAGTGCAATCTGGCTTCAATGATGGGTTGTTTTAACTGGTGCAGAGGTCAAAGCGATCACAAGAAGAACCCCCTGTCCACCTTCCTGCTCTCATTCAGGCCCCCATCCATTGAGGATTTGGACGGGTTAGTGATTCCCCTCAGAGGGAAGGTGCCTGGCACAGCTTGCTTAGAAAGGAGAGGCTTCTAACCCTTAGATCACAGGGGGGGATCGCTGTGTCTGCCCAGCCCGCCATCCGCAGGCACTGGCCTGGGACCTGTCCAGGCCCCACTACCGCTTCTCTGGCCTCGGGAAGGGGTGGGGCGGGGGGAGGTCAGAGCACGTGTGAACACGGCAGTTACCTAGCACAGTGAGGGAGGCCTTGGCCAGGTCCTGGTCCAGCTCAGTGCTGGCAACACAGGTGTAACTGCCCTGGTCCCGCTCGGCCACACCAAAGATGGTCAGGGAGTCGTCTTCCTTCTTCATCCTGCAAGGGCCCCAGGAGGGGTTGGGAGGAGAGTGAGTGGGCCCACAGCGGGGGAGAGGGGGGTGCTCTGGGCCCTGCCTGCTTTCTCCCTGGAGTGGGGATGGAGAGTGAGAAGGAAGCTTCACAGGCCGGCCTGGGCACCCAGGCTCACGCCAGAGGTCCTGGGCACCTCTGAACTGTCTCCTGTGGAGGGAGATGGGCAACACAGAGCAGGATGGGCCGTGAAAGCTGTGGGCGCCCACTGAGCGCACGGATGCCTGCGCCTGCCTATCGGGTACACGCCTGCAAAAGCCAGATGATCGTGCAAACCACTGCTCCCCAGGCCTGACCTCGGACGCTGCACCCCCGCCCCCAGATGTAGGGGCTACGACAAAGTTCCCTGCGAGGGAGCAGCTCGTCCTCGCCATCACCGACTACACATGAGAGACACCAGTCGGGACTTTTAGACACTATCAATGCACCACCCTCCCGCCCCAGCCCACACCACTTGAATTTGGACCCGGAGGCCCGTGTGGTCTAGTAGAAGCTTCCCAGGTGCCTACCGGCTGAGCCGCCCACTAACAACCCTGGTGGCGGGCTGCTCGGGCCAGCCCTGCCCTCTGCTGGACAGCAGGGGCACTGCAAGCGGGCTGACCTCGTAACAGAAGGGAGCCGAGCACAGGGAGGAGTGTACAGGAGGGGAGAGGGGAGAGAAAGAGGGAGGAGAGAAAGGAGTGGGAAGAAGGAGAAGGAGAGAGAAGAGGAGGAGAGAGGCAGAGAGCACGTGGGGTAGGGGAGCCACTAGCGCTGCCGGCCCCTCCCCTCGCAGCAGAAGAAAACGGGCCCAGACTCGCACCAGGAAGAGAGAAGGAAGAGGCAGAAACCTGTTTCCGATGTAGAGAGGCTCATCGTCCTTCAGCCAGGAGACCGTGAGCTTCAGGGAGGGGTCATGCTTCACTCGACACTCCAGCTGCACCGTGGTGCCCCTTTTGGCCACCTGGTCCTCAGGCATCCGGTAGATCCTGGTGGGGTCTGTGCGGAAGCCGAGGGGGCTCACCGTTGGCGTGGCCTCTGCCCACCACCCCATGTGGCCAAGCGGCGTGACGCGCACGAAAGGTTAGACGGACCGTGGAAGATGGCAGAAATGACGTTCGGTTATATGAACGGAGGCGGGTGGGGGCGCGGGTGTGGGTGATCCCAAGGAAGAAACAATCCCCAAGTCCGTCCTCTCTGGTTTGGGAATCTGTGACGCACTTCCTGGGGTGGTAGTGGGGTATTGGTGGGGGTCTCAGGCTTCTCTTTCTTTCTTTCTTTTTTAAAAAAGATTTTATTTATTTATTTGACAGAGAGAGCCAGCCAAAGAGGGAACACAAGCAGGGGGAGTGGGGAAGGGAGAAGCAAGCCCCCTGCCAAGCAGGGAGCCCGACACAGGGCTCCATCCCAGGACCCTGGGATCAGGACCTGAGCCCAGGGCAGAAGCCCAGTGACTGAGCCACGCAGGCGCCCCAGGCTTCCCTCTCTAATCCCACACGGACTGAGCTGAACAGGACCCCGCGTTCCCAGCACCAGGCCAGCGGGAAGCCCCGTGAGGACACAGAGGCCCTCCCCATGAGGGAGTGAACAGGACAAACACTGAGCTTGCAAAGGGAATGGTGCGTGGGAATCACTTTGAGGAGATGGCGTCCCGGGCTGCCCTGCCCCGCCCTCTCCCTACCAACCTCTCCTTTACCTTTGACCTCCAGGCGGACCTGGTTTTCAGCCTTGCCCAGGATGTTGGTGGCGACACACGTGTAGATGCCTTGGTCCTCTTTGCGGATCATCTTGATTTCCAGACTGCCGTTCTCATAGACGTGGTAGTTTCCACCGTCCAGGTTACTTCCCTGCCCGTTCTTAAACCTCACGACAGAGCAAGCGGAACACACAGCACACTGAGAGCGGGCCAGCCCCCCCCCGGCCAGGGGTCTGCCTCCCACTGCTGGGTGGCCCTGGCAAGTCTCTGGCCCCCTCTGGGCTTCGGTTTCCGTCTCTGCACATTAAGGGGGCTGACCTCAATGATCGATCAACTTCCTCCCAGTTTGGACCCTACAAGGTTGCCTGGTCTCGCTGAATACCGACTTTGGGCCGGAGGGGAATGCGGCCCCCCGGGGGGGTGGCCTGGTCTCCTGGCACTTACCATCGGAGTGTGGGGATGGGGGACCCAAAGAATGGGCAGTCCAGCCGGGTCCGGTTGTACAGGATCACCCTAATGAGCTGGTTCCGGGGTGACAGCATCCGGGGCGGCACATCTGCAATTCCCGGAGATTGGACCTTGGCTGGGGGGGGCCTACCTCTTCCAGTCCCTGCCCCCCAGGTCGGCTACGTGCCCCGGAAGCACAGCAGCCTTCCAAGTGCTCGTGCCTCCCCGTTTCTTGCCCCATCAACCTCCCTCCTTTAAGAAGCCTCCCAGGGTTGGGGGAGGGAGGGGGAAGCTCATCCATCTGCCCTCAACCTCCCCCGTGTGCAATCCAGCTTTTGCAAAGGGTGTCCCCAGATCATACAGCAGGTACTGAGACCGCCCTCCCCAACCCCAAGGCATCTCCTAGTTGCCCCTGCCCTCTCCCTGATCTAGGAGTGACCCCAGTACTCAGAACCACTTCCTGCCCTGGGGCCACTGAAAATGAGGGCAGAGTTGGCCTGGACATGCGGAGGCGGTGAGACGGGCCCCTCCCCCTCATCTGGAGACAGGATCCTAGCACGGAATTGACCGTCTGCACGCCCAGCTCCATGGATCTCAAGTTCCCCCTCCTCCCCGGCGAGTTCATCTTCAGTCTCCATGCTCCCTCCATCGCAGGGCTGGCCCCTGGAGCGGAAGGTGGGCCCACGATAGCGGCCTCAGGGAGGCTGCCCCGAGGGCAAGCGGAGGGGTGCGCTCACCCAGCACGCTGACGAAGGCGTTGGCCAGCAGGTAGCCGTGCTCGTTGGACGTGTTGCACTGGTACACCGCCCTGCTGCTGATCTGCGTGTCCCGGAAGATGATGGTGTCCCCGGCCACCTCACGGTTCGGGTTGGGTGGTGCGGCTACAGACGGGAATGACACGCCTCGTGAGAAACGGGAAGGGCAGGGCGGAGGGCTCTTGGGGCTCTGGCCAGGGCTCCCCAGGACGACCGGGGTGCTGTGGAAGAAGCAGCCCTGGGTGGCTCCCTAGAGACACGGCTCCTGGCCCCCCTGCTGCCTAGACTCGGGGCCCATCGTCAAACGTACTAGGGTTGGTTTCTCAGCCTGTCCGATGGGCCTGTGAGCCCCTGCTGCACCTGTGTAGCAGCTGGCCAGATGTGGCTGAGAGCCTAAGCCGTGGGGACAGCAAGGGGGCTGAATTCCAACCACATCACCCGCTGGTACCATTCAGCTCCTCTGAGCTCCAGCACCCTTGTGTGCAGGATGGGGATGACGTACCGCCTTGTGGGGTTCTTAGGAGGATGACCTGAGGTTTTACTGTGTGTCTAAAGTCATCAGCGGGACGCCTGGGTGGCTCGGTCAGTTGAGCACCTGCCTTCGTTCGGCTCGGGTTGTGATCCGTGCGGTCCTGGGATTGAGCCCCACATCGGGCTCCCTGCTCAGCATGGGGCCTGCTTCTCCCTCTCCCTCTGCTCCTGCCCCTGGCTCACTCTCCGTCCTGCTCTTTCTCAATAAATAAAATCTTTAAAAAAAATCATCAGCAGGGGCACCTGAGTGGCTCAGTGGGTTAAAGCCTCTGCCTTTGGCTCAGGTCATGGTCTCAGGGTCCTGGGATCGAGCCCCGCATCGGGCTCTCTGCTCGGCGGGGAGCCTGCTTCCCCCTCTCTCTGCCTGCCTCTCTGCCTATTTGTGATCTCTCTCTGTCAAATAAATAAATAAAATCTTTAAAAAAAAAAAATCATCAGCAGAGGCCCGGCACACACTGACTACTATTGTTGTTATTATTTTAATCTACTGTGCATATACTTAAATGTTTCGAGAAGGACAAAGGAATATACAACTGGGTGAAACCTACCACCTTCCCATCCTGGGAGCAGAGCATCCTCCAAGCACTCACATCGTTAGACCCATAGCCGATGCCTGTTGAAACTGAGTGAGTCCTTAAATTTGCCAAAGCTACCTGATGGTCCCAAGAAATGTGTCCTAAACTGAGAGAAGCTATTTCCTCCCGCAGTTCTTCCAGCAGGGCTGGCTTGGGAAGCAGAGAGCAGAGGCTGGGGAGTGGCTGTGGGGTCTCAGTCCTGTTCACACATCAGTCTGGGACTGGGGCAGATCAGTAACTCTGGGCCTCATTTCCCTCATCTGTCAAGTGTTGGGGAACTACTCCCATCCTTCCCCCACTCTGAGGAGCTTTACTAAAAGAATGATAGTGAGCGGTATAAATAAAGTTTTCTAGAAACGTTAAAGAATCGCCACTTTCTTCATCTTTCACGGAAAGGTTTCTGGACTGAGCCTGGTGATTCGGTTTGGACGGTCGGTGAATGCATCCAGGACGGCTCAGACCGAGAGCCAGTGGGGAGAGGACCACCCCGGCTCTGGCCCCTGAGGCGCCACTCCACAGACAGCAAGTCTGAGCCCGGAACTGGGGAATCAGCAGATGGTAAATGAAGACGAGGTCAGCACCCTTATCACTCATCCCCAAGTCCCCGCTCAGCACAAAGGCATGAAGAAGTCCCCGCCAGCAACTTCGATGCCTCCTTCCCCGGCCATTCCCGTGGAGCCCACTTTCTTCTCGGCCACAACCCGTCAGTGACAGGTGCCAGGCTCAGCGGCAAGTCCTGGGCCCTGCATTTATTCAGTGGCGCTGCGGAGTCTGCTGCCTTTGCCTGCCTTGTTCCCAAAGGGACGTCAGGACAGGGACAACAGCAGAGGGCAGGCGACCTCCATGGCTCTGCTCGCGCCCAGGGCAAGGACACGGACTGGGAGGATGCCCACCAGGACATCTTGTAAAGTAAATGCAACCGGAGGGACGGTGATGGGAAAACCCGATGGAGAGCCCTGGCCGGAGGGGGCCCTGGAGTCACCTACTCCAGCCAGCAGGCAGGACTCAGTTTCCCCAAATCCGGGCCCACCTAGGAACTGCATCAGCGCCCCTCTGCTCCCACGGGGCAGTTCTTCCTCCCATCCAGCCGGGCTCTCTGTTTGCCCTCAGCAGAGCGTGGGGCCTGGGTAACTAAACACAGCGGATCACTGAGCCCTGCTCTACCTTCTACACCCCTCCCCCACGCAGAGGCCGGCTCTCCGCAGGCCTTGAGCCGGGCTGGGTGGTGGTTTAGGACAGAAAGCAAGATACAAGAAAAACCCAAGGGAGTTTTATGTTCCCTAGATATGGGAACATAAACACAGGTTTCCTGCCTCTTGAGATGTCCAGAGAGCTGGGATGCTCCCCGAGCAGTGGCCAAGGGGCTAGTCAGGAACTTCCTTCCGTACACCCAGGGCCGGCGCACAGGGATGGGGCCCGGAGCCTCTGATGGGACCCGCAGTGGAGGCAGGTGGGACTTGCTACTTACACTGCAGAGGTTCCCCATTTACCATCCACTGGACGGTGGGCTTGGGGTTCCCATTGGCTCGACACACCAGTCTCCCGTCCTCGCCAGGGGCCAGGATGAGGTTCTTGGGTTCGTCCAGCCAGTAGGGAGCAGCTGAAAGACGAGTGGAGGCTGCGGTGTTAGATGGCTCCAGGCAGGCGGGAGCCCCGGCCCGGGTCCCGCTGGGGAGGCAGGAGCCCCCGAGGGCCAGCTCCAGGCCCTCACCGCCCGCCCAGAGCTCATCCTCATAGGACGACTCAACCAGGCTGCCTTTGGTGGGTTTGGCACCACGCATGCTTCTGCTCTATTTCGGGTTCACAGAACAATAGTTCTAAACTGGGGTTGCCCGTGAGACTCCTCTGAAGGGCTTTGAACAAACACGGAAACTGGGGCCTGGCTCAGACCTATTGGGTCTGAATCCTCAGGGGAGGCTGGGGCACAGGTGTTCAGCCGAGGGCGACAGCCGGGGCAGGTGGTAAAGCGTGCCCAGGGCTGGCCCCTCGGGATTCTGTGGCTATCGCTGTGACATCACACCGTTTAGAAAAGACGTCATCTTCACTCTTAGGCTTCGGGCTTTGGTTAGAGCAGAGCTGGCTATCCCTTCCAACTGGGAATATCTGGATACGGGGATTTTTTTTTTCCTGAGAAATTCCTGTGGATCAGATTCTCAAAGATCTTGATACCCCCCAAAAGGTTAAGAAGCTCTGGTTTGAGTGCAGTGCTGAAACCAAAGTCGTCAGGCCAACTGATGGAGTGCTTCGAAAGTTCCTGCACTCTCAGTATCAGACCTCATCGGCCCCATCATCCGGTCAGCGCCAGGCTGAGAAGGGACTGGTGTACCCCACCACCCACGGCCGGGACCCATAAAGGCACGCGCTCTACTGCCCGAAGCAATTCAGATGGGCCGTCTGCGCCTTGGAGGGAGGGAAGTGATTTAAAAAAAAAAAAATAATAACTTGTGCCATGATAACTCCCCCTTTTTAAGGAAAAAAAAAAGCCATGCACAAGTACACAGACAGCACAGGGCTAAGACGACACACCGTGAACGGGAACGCAAAATGAAAGAAGGAAAAGGGGCTGCATGAAATCCGAATGGCCCAAGGGGGTACATTCACCTGCGGAGGGAACCCCAGGCACTGCAGACAGCTGGGGGATGGTCAGAGTGCAGCTCCTTCCCCTCATACCCCCCGTGTACACACACATACACACACACACACTCTCTCTCTCTCTCTCTCACATCCAGGCGGTGACACTGTCCCTGGCAGATCACTATTGCCACTAGCCGCTGTGTTCTCAGCCCTCCCCTCCTCCCCCGCCCCTCCCCACCCCAGAGGGAAAGGTGGGGTGTGGCATGTAGGGCTGGCAAAATCATCATAATGAGAAATACACACAACGTACCCTTTACTCTCACCGAGATCGTGTGCCGGATGCTGCCCATCTTGTTGGAGGCCAGGCAGAAATACTCCCCAGAGTCTTCCTCGGAGACGTTGGTGATGCGTAGAGCCTTGTTAAAGTTCTCAAACTTGGCCTTGTCAGAGGGGAGGTCCCCACCCTTCTTGTACCACGCGATGTCTGGTGTTGGGCTGGGAGAGGGAGTGAGCAGGAAACAGGGGTCAGCCCCAGCCGTGGCCCTGCTGCTCTTCCACAGAGCCTGGGACGCCCAGGCGTCCGTGAAGTGTACGGGCGCCCAGAAGGACGCACGTCCCCTGGGAGCGGACCTCTCCTGTACGGAGGGGGTGCCGGGAAGTCACACAGGTGCGAACACACGTGCAGGACGCCTATCCGCCTCCTTTCCTCATCTGTTACCCATAAAAGAGACAGCCAGAATGGGATGGGGATGTGATGCTTTGCAAAGGCCTTGCTAGGGGCTGCCTGTGGCCCTTTTCGCCCCCCAGACTGCGGCAAGAAGAGCGCCTGCATGAGTTCCCACCCCGTCCTCCTGGAGAGGGACCAGAGTGGGGGTGCGGGCTGTACGTACACCCCAGAGGCGATGCACTCCAGCAGGAGGTCCATGCCACGCAGCACCATCTGACTGCTCGCCGTGCCCTGGGGATACATGAAGCTGGGCGTTCTTTCTGCAACTCCTCGCGCTGAAATAGGATAGAAGATGCTCTCATGAGCCTCCTGCCCAGAGCGGACCCACTAGGCCCACACGGTCAAGCTAGGAAGAAGTGTCATCACGCCCCCTACTTACCCCCTTACCCTAGAGGCACCAAGCCCCAGACCCTCCCGGCTGTAACCCCCCAAGGGCCGGGGCATCATTAAGAGAGGTGTGTTAGGAAGCGCGGGGCTCCCCGGCCCCATTGGCACGTGTGTGAGCGTCGCTAAGTTCTGAAAGGATCTGAAAGGATCTCCTCAAGAGGAGCCCAGCTTCCTCCCCAGTTCAGTAAACCCCACCTTCCTGGGAAAGGAGGAGGGGGTTGCCTGAGCAGTGAGCTGTTGACCACTCCCCCCAGCATCTTGTGTTGGGACCCCAGCGACCGATGCAGCGGCCCCCCCGGGAGGCCGTCTCAGCAGCAGTGGATGAACGGTAAGGCACGTACTGGGGCCACAGGACAGACAACCTGCGCTTTGGGACCCTGGAGACAAGGAGCTGGGAGGAGGCCCCAGGGACCCAGATGAACAGTCAGAGGTGCAGGCGACATTATTAATGGTTTAGCAGAGACATGGAGAGAATGAATGAGCAGAGATGACAGGAAATCACTCTGGGGCCAAGACCATTCTGCTTCTGCACTAATGACTCTGGGAGGGGGCTGGGAGGAGGGTGTTAATTGGATGTGAGAGACTGGGGGAGGGGGAGTGGAGAGTGGCAGCCAGGGCGGAGGAGGTGATCTACAATTCAACGAGGCTGGGACAGCCACATCCACAAACGGCGACGTGCGCGCGGGGCTGGGAGGCCAGGTGGGCGCCCAGAGATCGACACGGCCAGGATGGCGGTTTGGCTGTGGACGGGGATACCCAAGTCTGGGCGCACCCACAGCGCGGCGGACCCCACCTTACCTGCACCTCACCTCTCCTGGGGAGCTTTGTGCATAGTTCTACAGACACGGGTAGGACGGAAGGGAGAAGAGCGAGGGTTTTCCAACCAGGAACCCCAAAGCAAAGGGAGGCTGGAGGAGACACCCCCTGCCCAAAGGCATAGGGTTAGAAACAAGAAGAGTTACAGCTAGAGGCTGAGCCTACCCAGCGGTGCGGTGGGTCTTATGCTCAGTTGGAGAAGCGAGAGGAGGAAGGCAGACAGAGCTGCCAGGAGCTGGAAGCCATCAGAGATGCCTGGAGTGGGGACAAAGGCATCTTCCCGGCTGGGGGCTGTTAACAGGTCCGGGCCGTGAGGACAGAGTGGCAGGGGAACTCTTGTCTCTGTGACACTGGTGTCCCCTAAAGGAGCTCGTTGGTCAGGCTGGTGCCTGGCTCGATCGGCGAGGCTCCTGTCTTAGAGGCACTCAGCTTCTCTCCATTAGCCATCGGGGAGCGTGTTTCAAAGAGCTGGGGTCTATTTTATGCTTTTGTCAGGGGAAGAAATGACGAGACGTGTGCAGAGTTAGTGAGGCGGCCGGCACAAGGCGTGGCACATAGAGCAAGCGCTCGGGAAGTATGGGTGGGATGAATGAATTCGAGGGTAAAGGGAACGAAAAAGAAGGCAGCAGTGTGCCCCACGCGTTACTGCTCTTTCTGTAGACGTCCTCACGTGTCTCATCAGCACACACATACACAACAGTGGCTACCGACCGGGTTAATCCATTATGCGGTTAATCGGTTACCGTCTATGACCCCCGTAGCAGCCAGCTCTCAGGACCAAGGAAGCCGGACACCAAGGCAGCGGCTTCCTCCCACCCGTTATCATGGAATCCCCAAAACAGTCCAGATGGCACGAGGTCAAGGGAGCTGTGAGGGAGGGCTGTCTCGGGGCAGGAGGCTCTGGTGTTGGACTGCCTATTTCTGCAACTATGTGGAAGAGGTCCCAGCTCGGTTGGCGGAAGCCAACTTGACTGGCGGAAGCCAGCCTGCGACCCCGGGGACATTTAATTCACACCACAGCAGGCAGCACCTCGAGCACACGTGACCAGCAAGCAGGAAGTACGCAAGGTGGAGAAACGAGCCGTGTCTCGCTGCGGGGGCCTTGATGGGCTGTGGCGGGGACTACAAACAGGTAACAGCAATGCCTCACTTGTACGATGTGGGCTAGCAACCAGAGCATTATCCAAAAGGAAGAGAAGCTACTGGGAAACAAGCCCAAGTTGAAAACTATCGGGAAGAACATCCTAAAAGTCAGAGGGAATAATCAGGGTCACTATTTGGTAAGCATGAGGGGCCAAGCTTGTGCTAATAGCTCTCTCTAGATGTCACGGTCATGTTTCTTCCTCACCACAAGTCTGGGGAGGTACCACCTCCATTTTCAGGGGGAACTGAGACTCAAGGAAATCCAAGTCTGGGGAGGTACCACCTCCCCCCTCAGGGGGAACTGAGACTCAAGGAAATCCATAGACTTGGCAAGGTCACAAGCCACTTATGTTTTGGATTCTGGACCATTTGGCACCAAAGCATGTACTTACTCTGATAGCTCTACCATCTTGCCTCCTTAGAGACGGATACCCCATCTGTCCCTCCTCCTGACAGCCAGCTTTGGGAGTGTCAAACCAAAGAAAACCCAAATCCAAGGGCAAAAGAGGCGAAGGAGAAAGTCTTAGTGTCTTGGTGAGCTGCCCTGTGAACCTCTTCCACTCAGCTAAGGCTCCATCCCTCCTTGGTGGCTATCACATACACTCGGGCCCAGGCTGGAGGAGGAAGCTGTGCTGGGAATCAAGAGGCTCCAAGGCATCTCAACTGGGTTCTTAAGGCCCTGGAAAGCTTGAAGAAGAGTCAGGGTGACACGTGGTATCATTAAGGGAGGAGAAGCTGGACCCAAAGGGAAAGTTATGAAGAAATGTGGTCAGCTGCAGCAGGAGGGATTTACATGAAAACTGCGGAAGGACAATCCAGCTGGTGGCTTTGGGGGCCACTGCTCCCCAGGGAAGGTGGCTGATTTCTTTCCCTGGAGAAGGAGACCCAGGAAGACTCTCCAAGGCAAAGGTGACTACTCTCTAGGTCTCTACGTGGTGGCATGACAGTCTCCTAGCGTCATAGAATCTCACCTATCCTCTTAGAGGTGGAGATTCAGCCTGTCCAGCCTGATCATGCTGCTCTCATTCTCCCTGATCTTCAGGGCTGGGGTTGGACCTAATATCGGATAAAACTTGGAACCCAGAAGCCAAAGATCACGTCGGGGGATTCAGGAAGATCTTCCCACATGGGCCCCGCTGACCTGTAGCCCAAGGACAGCCCGTCCTTTCCTGCTCTCCCCAGCTCAAGAGTGGGATCATGGGTTTCCAGGGGAATCTGGCCAGCAGGGAGACATCAAGAGATGAGACTGCCTCAGCCACCTTGGCTTTAAAGGGCCAATGAAAAAATGTCTTCATCAATTCCTGGGAGAGGAAAGGTCAAGATTGCTGAAAACCTGAGTTGCTCCCCTCTGTTAAGCACTGTGGATTAGCGGAAAAGAGTCCAATGCATCAGATGTAGCTGAGAACCTTTGCCAAAAACAGCTTTTAGGGATCTTGCATTTGCTGCTTTCGATTCCCAGGATTAAGAGCTCGTGGGGTTGGCTCTGGCATCCC
>CM053618.1:20504307-20527495 GCA_028646535.1 Procyon lotor
GACATCCAATTTGGAGACAGGCACATTCCACACCAGTGCCCTGGGGCTCTAGACACAATGGTGGTTGGCCCCACTATTTTGAAAACAGCGTCCTGAATCCAACAAAGATCCCCTGCTTCCTCGGGCAATAAATCTCTTTGGCAGAATCTCAGTGTGGCTCTGGCTGCTTGATGCCAAGTTAGAGCCTTTGCCTCGTTCAGGGGCTCCCCCCTTCCCCCCTCTAGACACCGATCATTGTTTATATTAGCACACTGCAATGCAGACACTTCCTATCCGTTGGAGGCCACAGTGACCGCCCTGGGGACCTGCAGCCTCAGCTTCCGAGACATAACTGATGACAACAGGGGGCCAGCTGCCTCACCAAAGCCAGCAAACCACTGTTCCCTTTGGCTGCTCAAGGGAAACAATACATTCTTGAGCCCTGGGGCGGGGGGAGGCGGGGGCTCAGGTGTGGAAATAGCCAATTATCTACTAATCAGCTTGAGCAACCAGTTGTGCGATGAGTTAGAAATAGGCCTCGCGGAAACTGTTCCAGGATGTGCATGTGTGCGGACTGGGAGGGCCCTGGATTTGCACACGCCGCTGGAGGAGAGAAGCAGCCCAGGGGACAGAGACCAGGCATGGCCCACCTCCTTTGATACTTACCTTCAAAGAGAACTCAGAGCCAGAATCTTGCTCATTTTTCCCAGAGGGATTTTTAAAGAGACATGGGGCCGGCGAAATGGTAGCCCGGTAACTAAGGCCAGATTACAAGGCAGGCAGGTTGCATCCAGACATGTAAGAGTTAACTATATCACAAAGCTTTCTGTGTCCTTAAAATCCTTAAACCGCCACCAGGAACCAGACTCCCTGTTTCCTCCTCACTGTGCAGACTCCCCTCTCCTCGGACACTCTCCATCTATCTATCACCGATTCCTACGTTTCTACGGAACCCTCCAAGAAGCTCTTTTGGGGTCCTACCCTGGTCCGACCAACCTGGTCCAGGTTTCAGCACCTGGCGGCTCGCGCATTCCTGGAAGCCAGAGCACCTCGTGAGCTACCTCAGGCTCCCACACTGGCCACTGTCCTCCCGGAGAACAGTGTCTGGGCTCCCCGGCACCCCGGTCTGGCCGACTGTCAGCCCTGCCACCCAGCGTGGGTTAATGACACGGTATCAGTCAGGTTAGGCAAACGGGGGTTAGGACAGGCAAGGTTACTCCCAAGGTTACCACAGCGACTCACCACTATACATGTCAGGGTGGTTTCTTAAGGACGAGTCATTATAGGGGTTGTCTGCAATAAACAAAAGAGGGTGAGCAAACAGGAGGTCACGGAGAGCTCACGGAGGCAAAAACAGGGAGAGAACAACACAGATGCGAAGCCGCAGAAAACAACTGGGGATTTTGCAAAGGAAAGACACGGCATATTTGGAAAGGAAATGTGCTCGGTGAAGAACAAGCAACATAAAACAGCCCCAAAAAGAGAAGAAAAGGTTAAATCCTGCAAAAGAAGGCAATAATAAAAGAAATTTCTTTTTAATGAAAGAAATTAGGCTTGACCTTTAATGGCTTGATCCTACTGTATTTCAAACAAATGAGATAAGGATTAGTGGTATCCCGTGGCCGTCTTTTGAACAACATCCCATCAAAATCCTCAGTTCCCAGGACTCTGGATCAGGCCAGCTCCCGGGGCAGCTAAAGAGAAAGGAGTGTGAGTGAGCCCTGAGGAGAAGAGCGAAGCCCTCCCCAGGCGGAAGCTAAGGGGCAAAGGTCAGTGAGAGAAGACAGACCAGGAGGCACAGTTCATCAGCTGAGACAAGGGACAGAGGGGACCTTGGCAGCGGCCAGCAATCGTGGGCCGACCGGCAGCAAGCACCGGGCCCACCCCCAACCTGAGCAGTGAGCACCACCCTGGTCTCTGAGATGTCTCTGGTGGCAGAAAGCCCTCCTCCCGAGGAGGCCGGGAGTGTTCCAGGGAGGCCGACAGGGCCCGGCTGCGGGTCAGATTTTCAGAACAGAAAGGGAGCCTGGGACAGGAGAGAGAGCATATGGGCTCAGCATTCTACACTTGGATGGGAAGGGCCCACGGACGAAGCCGGAGATTCAGAGCTCCTACACTGGCTTGGGCTGAAGTCATTCCTTAAGGAGCAGACCAGTGCTTTTGGTTCCAATGTTAGGTAATTAGGACTGCTGGGCATTTAATCCTCAGTGAAAGAGGTTTTGGAATAGAGCACTTAAGCCTGCCAAGGCTCGGCTTTTCATTCTCCTACCGCCTTCCCCATCCAGCTACTGGGTTCAAGTTTTGACGGCACCCACAGGGGGTGGGGGGCGGTACAGCGGACTGGAAGCCAAGCAGACAGCCCCAGAAGCCGGACCAGGTCCAAGCAAGCGCCTGAGGGAGGCGAGGCGCTGTGCCAGAATATTTGCATATCTGAAGGCAGATCAACTCCTGTTACAAATGATTGCCCAGGCTGTGCACCCTCTTTGCTGGGACCCATATTGCATGGATTCCCAAATGTGCTTAAAGCCTGGTAGGGAGGTTTGCATTATTCAGTACTATCCCCTAAGATGGGGTGTGTTGCAAGACGGAGCCTGTTTGGGAAGTCGGCTTGGGTTCGTCCGGTGCTAAGGGTGGGAACCAACCTGCAGTGGCACGGAGAGGCAGGGTGGTGGGGGGGGGGGGTGCTGAGGATTCACTCAGGCGGGGACATTCCTTTCTGGGGGGAGGACAGGGGCACACAGCTAAAACGACCCTGGCTTCATGCTCCTAAGCTCCCAAGCCACCGGGTGAAATAGAACTCCTCTCTTTCCAGAGAAGTGACCCAAGCTTGGAACGGATCTCAGTTTGTGGATTCTGCAGCGCATCTGAGCGATCCAGGGAGACTTTCTGACTCCTAGGAGTGCCACTTGGACAGCAGACATTAGGAGGAAGCAGGGGTTAGTGCTCCACGGTCTGCCTCGGGAGAGACCCCTTCTCCCTCACCAGGGTCACCAAAGGGACCGCTGTGTAGGCAAAGCCGGACAGGGACATCACCTCTCTGTGAGTCGGACTCCACTGCTTGTCTTTGACTGCAGCCCAAAACGAATTTTAAAAATGGTTTCAGATCGCCCAGTGTTTTGTGTTAGATACCTTCCCCTCTGCCCTTCCTTAAATGTAGGTAATGCCCCCTCCGCCACGATGAGATTGGCGTCTTTCCCCAAGGGGCAAAATGTGATGGAAACCCACGGTGAGGAGAGACCCTGAGGCCCTCCGATCTTGGCTGTTCTGCCTCCCACCCCCAGACCTGGTTCTGAAGGTATAAGAATGAGCCTGTGTCCTCTCCAGGCAGAAAAGCAGACAGAGCACAACTGTGCTATTTTAAGCAACTGTACCCAATTCTGGGCTGGCTCAGATCCCCAGAACTTGCTCCCGGCCAAAGCTACCCCTGGGAGGGCTCCAGGAAGCAGACAGGGCTCTGTTCCCATCATCTGGGGTGGGGGTGGGGGGGGGGTCTTGGCAATTGAAGGAAAGAATTTTCAGTGGAGTAGGGGACCCAGAAATGAAGCAGAAACAAACGGCTATTACATCCTCTGCTAGAGATAAAGATGTTTCTGGAAAGGCCGACTTCTAAATGTTGAAAACCTCTAACTGCCTAATTCCACAGAGGAAGGCTCTTTACCACCTCCCTCTCCCCCTGCCTCGATTCTGTGTGACCTTGAGGGCCTCTGCCCAGGGCCACAGAAGGTCACTGACTCAGTCCCCAGAAAGGAGTCCGACCCTCACACTGGGCAGGGAGAGAAGAAGCCAGGTGGTGGCACTAAGGACCATCCAGGGACCGGCTCAGTGAGCCTCCTGCTCGATGCTCCTGCCGCCCTCACCGCCCCACGCTGCCAGCCCATCCTGGCCCCGGAGCCCACTCGGAGGTCGGACCACACTGTCCTCCACAGCTCAGCCAGCTGGCCAGCGATCGCTCCTGACGTGTACTGAGACACTTTAGGCAGCCTAACTCTCTTCTCCAGGGGTCCCCTCTCGGCCTGGGTCTACTGCCAGAAGCATGCGGGGCTTATCCTGGGGTTTCCGGCCATCCTGTTGGTTAGCAAAGTGTGGGCAGCCCGACTCCAACTCAGAACAGTGTGTGGGGAACTGCGGGCGGGGGCGTGGTGGGTGCTGAAGGAGGGTACATAGGTTCCGAGAGAGAAAATGAGGGGCAGAAAGAAGACAGGAGGAAGGCAGGAGAGAAACAGAGAGGAAGGAAGTGAGAAAACACTTCCCTTCTTGTGGGCCCACCTCGATGCCAGGTGGAGACGGGGTGTGGGGCTGGTTGGCACCACTTGCTTCCATTACTGGCAGGGGCAGCTGAGGAAAGACGACCAGGCCCCCAGCTGTCCCGAGCGAGGAACAAGCCCCTCCCAATCCCCCCCCTCAAGAGGCATGTGGGCTCGGGGAAGCCAGGGTTCAGGTCTTCTTCTGCGACCTGGGGCAGTCGTCAGCACCCACATGCTGCCCTTTGCTTGGCTTCTCCCACAAGCACCACTGTCCCCGGTGTGGAAAACAGCTTCCACAGCTGAGTCACACAGACCAAGGTCTTGGGGGGCGGGGGGGATCCTCTAGAGAAGGCCTATTAGAAATCCGCGGTGCAAACGAACACAGCCACTTGGAACTCAATGTCCCCGGCAGGCTGAGGACTTGCAGCCAGAGCCCCAGGCCGGCGGGTCCCCGGCAAGACCTGGGTCTGGGAACTGATACTCGGTTCTCTCCTCTCTGCGGGGGGCCCCCACCCCACGCTATCCTGGGTCAGGCAGGGCTGACCTGCTTCGGTACCAGCCAAAGAGAATCCGGAAATAAAAACGAAAACAAATAAAACTAGAACATAAATCTGCAGCTTGCAAATGGAGTCGTCCCGTGGGGTCGGGCATCCAACACAGTCTGGTTAGGGTTCCAGCTAACGTAGATATTCTGTACTGTGGCTTTGTTTCTAGAAGCACAGACCACCAAACAGGGACTAGCTAGAAAAGAAATCCTCAAGCAGAGGGCACGGGAGAGATGCTGGATGACCACCGAAAGCAGGGCTCCTTGGATGCTGCCGTGGGTCCCGAGGACCTGGAGAGCTAACGGAGGACACGGGGGCTGGGACCGAGGAGGCAGGCTCGGGGATGGCTTCCCCATCGGCCTGGCGATTCGGACTGAGCCCGCAACTTGAGAGGCACGGACTCAGAGCAGGACCAAGTTTAACTCAAGGTTTCAGAATCAAGCGAGGTGGTTTCAGAGCCGCTGACGGAGCTCAGGCGCCACGCGCTGGAGGGAGTTCTGGGTGAGCCTCGGGGACAAGGCTGCCCCCAGACCCAGGTACCCGGGGCTCCTCGGGCTCCGTGGGCTTCCGCCCCCGGCTCCCAGCCCCGGGCCGGGCCCTGCACTTACTGGTGAGGACCTTGAGGGTGAAGGCGTTCTTCTGCTGGATGGTGTGGGTGAAGTGGAAGCGTGCGTTGCAGCTGTAGTCCGTCTGCATGTCCTGTAGCATCACGTTAGAGAAATACAGGTCGCCGTTGTGGCCCTGGGAGACGCGCTTGTCTTGGGTGATGGGCTCCATGGCTGGAAGGGAGCAGAGGTACGGACAGAGGTCAGCGGTCACGGTCACGGTCACGGGAGTGACCGTCGCGATCGGTCTGGTGACGGGGCGGGGGGTGGGCGGGAGTTCAACATGATTCCCTCGCGACCTCTCGACTCTGAGGGGGGCTTCTTTCCATTTCACAGATAAGAAAGCAGTGGGTTTCAGCGTCCTGGGTTGGGAAAGCAGCGAGGGAAGAGGAGGGCTTAGAGTCAGACCCGTCTGCTGGCCACATTCACGCTCTGGGACCAGACTTTTCTAGCTCCCGTCCACGTCCCAAAAGCTCCGGCTGGCCCCGAACCACAGGGAGGGAACACAGTCCTTCAGGTGCTCCCCAAGTAGGAGTCAAGTTCACTTGTTTTCTTTTTTTTTTAAGCTCTCACTCCCACCAGGAAGGAGAAAAGCACCACCAATTATAACTGAGATACCTACTAAGTGACGACGCCTGCCATCGATTCTGGGATGCTTTCTAATTTTAGAGATGTTAAAAGATGAAAATAGTGCTTTTTAGAATCTATGACGTCACAGGAGTGGCTGAGGATGTGGACTACATTATCTGCGACTGTGAAGCATCAGGTGTCCATTCAAATGGCCGGATCTGCCGGTTATTTGGTTTGTAAAAGCATATTTGTCAGGCTGACTGTTCATAGCTGACGCCTTCCCAGCCCCCACGACTGCTTATTAAAATCACCATTTCTGAAAGCGCAAGGTTCATGATGCCAACTTTCCAACGATGGGCTGGTCTGTTCTTCAAATGACTTATTACCCAAGGTTTATTGCAGGCCCACTGTATGCCAGGCACCGTGCCTGGGATTGGTGAAAGAGAGTGGAGTTAGACGCTCCCGCCCCCAAGGAGCCTGCAGCCTAGAAGAGGCGGGGGGTAAGGAAATCAGCGCTATGCAGTGTGGCGAGTGGGGAGCCCGCCTAAGAAGGGGATGGGCTGAGAGGAGGGGCCCCGAGTCCCTGCCAGGGGGTTTCCAAGCAGCAGGAACAGTGGGTGCTGAAAATTAAGAGCACGCAGCCGGGGCAGGGGGTAGCAGAAAGGCCCGGGAGGCGGAGGGAACTAGATCAGGATGGGGAGAACTCTGCACTTGGTCTGAGGTGACGGAGGAGCCAGGAAAGGGCAGGGAGCATATGAATGAAATGGTCTGATTTATGTTTTTAGAAAGATCGGGAGGCCCGTTACCAAGGATTACTGGCACCCAGGGAAAAGCTGATGGTGGCATGGGCTGGGGAGATGCCAGTGATGACGGACAGACGAGGGTCATGGAGATCCATTCAGGAGATCTACTCCGGATCTACTTATGGACATAAGCCGGCGGCAGGTGTGAGGCAGGGGACGAGAGAGTGAACAGTTAGCAAACCAACCAAGCCTCCAGCCTGTGGCCAGGCCACCCTCCCCACGGAGGGGACACAGAGTGAGACCGGGCGTGAGCACAAAGCCACACTCTCTCTGCTAAATAACCCACTACCCTGCCTCTTGGAAGAGGAAAAACTCAGGGACGGATGGAAGATGGATGCTGAGTAGGCAGGGAGACGGGGCTGGGGGGGCGGGCAGGTATGGGAGACGGGGAGGGGCAGCCAGGAGGACAGCGAGCCAGCAACGCTCTAAGCACCTTTATAGCGCGCCCCCACTTACTGTGATTGAAAACATGGGAAGAAACTGAGGTCCAGAGTGGTTAAATGAATCTCAGTCCAACATGAAACAGCACAGGCTCTCAGTGATGATCCCCTGCCCTCTGCTACAAATATCCTGTCCCCCTGTCGCTCCTTTATCAGAGGTTGCATTCCCGTGGCCTCTCTGTCCTCAGTAAACACAGACCGACCACAGATTGAAAGGAGGCTTGGAGTCAACTTGCCTTCAGTTGGCTTATTGACAGTTTCTCCTCTTCCTCCTCTTTCCTTTTCTCTTGTTCTTCTTCCTCATCACAAACACTACTCAGCGCTTACTGTGTGTCTGGTTCTGTTCTAAGAACTTTGGGTGTATTAACTCACTTATCCTTGCAATGATCCTATCAGATAAGTACAGTTTTTAGCCCTATTTTTTTTTTTCCCAGAAGAGCAAACTGAGGCCCAGGGATGTTAAGCAACTTGCTCAAGATCACACAGCTGATAGCATCTGGGCTTGGAAATGGGCCTGAGCAACCTCTCAATGTCTTTTCAGCTACGTAGTGGCTGCTTCTCACAAGTCAGGGTCTCCAAGGGTGCCTGGGTGGCTCAGTTGTTAAGTGTCTGCCTTCGGCTCAGGTCATGATCCCAGGGTCCTGGGATCAAGCCCCGCATCGGGCTCCTGCTCAGTGGGAAGCCTGCTTCTCCCTCTCCCGCTCTCCCTGCTTGTGTTCCCTCTCTCGCTGTGTCTCTCTCTGTCAAATAAATAAATTCTTTAAAAAAAAAAACAAAAAACAAGTCGAGGTCTCCCAACCGTGGGCAAGCCCCTCCCATTTAATACATCCGCCCTCCTCCCTAAGATGAAAGTACAAATCAAATACCGAGCCCCCAAGACTTACAGCTGCTCATCCAGAAGATGACCGGGGACGGAAGTCCGGGCGGGGGGTTGCACTGGAGCGTCAGGGGCGCGCCTTCTTGAACCACGACAGGGTCTAGGTTTTCCTTGGGCCACAGGGGAGACTCTGGGGAGAACCAGCCAGAGGAGCATGAAGTGAGGGTGATGGCTGGGACCGGGGCGAGGAGCTCGGCCAGGGGCAGGCATACAAGGAGGAAAGGCAGAGGGCAAATGGGAGAACGAGGGGGTGCGTGCAGAGGCCTGTGAGTCTAGGTCAGGTGCAGCAAGAGAGGAGAGGACTTCCGTCTAAACAGATACACCCCTCCAAAGGCCCCTCTCCTTCCTCTGCTCCCGTGCCCAGAGCCCTGGCGAGGTTGTTCAAGACTCTGGCTGGAAGCCTCCTTTCCAAGGGACCTTTCTGAGGAGGGCGAGGCGTGCCCCTGCTCGGAGGCAGAACAGCAGGCGGGACGAGCAGGACACCAAGCCGCCCATCGGCCAAGGGCAGGGGTGGCCCTTCCGGGATGGCCCTCCATGCCCCCCCCCCGTGCACCCAGGAGCGAGGCATGCCAGTCCCCCCGTGTGCTACTCACTGGACACCTGCAGGCGGATCCTATTGGACAGGGCCGTGCCAAATTTGTTGCGGGCAAAGCACTGGTATTCCCCCTCGTATTCCTCGGGCCGCCCCCCGCTGCGGAAGTCGATCACCAGGGTCCCAGACCGCCTCCTCATTGACACCCGGGGGTCCTTGGCGATGTTGAAGAACCTGCTGTTCCGAGTCCAGTGGAAGCTGCGGGCAGTGGGGGGTGGGGCGCGAAGCGGGGCCAACAAGGAGGAGCACAGTGGACTCCGGGCTCCAGGCAAGAACCTCAGGGCCCTGGTCCCCGGCCCAGTCCCATAACCACACTTCCATGCCCCCCTGGATAAGTGGCAGAACTGGCTGGGAAGCCGGATAAAATGCAGAGTCCCAGGCCAGAGCCACAGGTGAAGCTCGGGGGTCGCTTCCCGACACGAGTGCTTTTAGCCAACCAAAGGCTGGGGGTCATGTTTGAAAGTGACAGGTACCCAAGCAGCCACTGGGGGATTGTGTCCTTTGCAGGAGCCGGCAGGGACTTCGATTGTTTTAAAATCCAAAGTTAGCGGCAGCCTCTACCCCAGGGCATCCCAGCCCTTGACTGTAAAGACAAGCCCAGATTCGTATCTCACCCCGGCCAAGCACATCGGGGAGCTAGTTCTGCTCCTCCTGTCTCCTTGTTTGAGAACCAACTCTAAAGCCAAAGGGCGCTGTGGCTTGGGAGACTCAGTCATTAAGCATCTGCCTTTGGCTCAGGTCATAATCCCAGGGTCCTGGGTTCCAGCCCCACATCGGGCTCCTTGCTCAGCAGGGAGTGTGCTTCTCCCTCTCCAGCTCCCCCTGCTTGTGTTCCCTCTCCTGTTGCCTCTCTCTGTCATAAATAAATAAAATTAAAAAAAAAAAAAGCCAAAGGGCAATGGCTCGGGTTACCCGTGCCCTGCTCAGCGGGTGTAGAGTGTAAAGCAGGGGCCGCACATTATAGCCCAGGAAGGACAGCTTTGAAAGAACCAGCAGCCTTCATAAGACCCCAGAGGAGAAGAGACTAAATCTCCCTTTGCTTCTGGGGGAGGGGCTGCATCCACAGCTGCCCAGGACATAAAAGAACCGGGAGCAGCAGGGGCTGCTCCGTGTCATGGAATCGGGGTCCCTGCAAAAGAACCATGGTGGACAGACGAAACTTCAGAAGGCCATCTGTGCCCCCCCGACCCTTCCAGGTGACCCTGTTTCTTCCAGCCCAGATGAGAGCGGCGCTCCTTGTTCTCGGGCTCGTGCACACCGGGCGGGGGGCTGGCAGGAGGAGGTTGCCATAAACCCGAGGTTCCGCCCTGCCTCACTTCTCCTGCCAGACGCCCAGCACGGGGTCCCGTCAGCTCTGGTCTGAACGGCCCAGCCTGTGGCTGCTGCTCTGAAGGTAGAGGACACATAGCAGAACATCTCTAGATCTCCAGTGTCTCCTGTTTGGCAGAAACAAACCTGGTCTGGGGCGGGGGAGGGGGCGGGGTGCTGTCGGAGGCCTGGGTTTAAATCCGGGCTCTGCCTCCTTTCAAGCTGGGCGACCTTGGCAAAGGTACGTAATACCTCTGTGCTTCCATTTCACTTCCTCTTCATGAGGACACGGGTCCCTCTCTGGAGGGTGGTGAGGGGCTCTAACGAGACGGTGGGAAGAGCATCATCTAACTCAGACCGCACACCGCAGCCGTCGGCTCGTCTGCTGATGTCTCGTTTGAGGCTGACGTGCTCCCAGGCTGAGATGTGCTCAGCATGAAAGACTCCAGTTAGCCAGCAGGAGGGACTTCCTATAAGCTAAGCGTGGTGGTGGGAGCCGGGGGGGTAGGGAGGGGGGAGTCCGGGAGGTAAGGCAGTGGAAGGAATGTATGATACCAACAGTCAGAAAACTTAATATCTAGTCCTGGCTTCGGGGGGTGACTTTAAGCCACTGAAGATTTCTGGATCCCAGTCTCCTCATCAGCTAAATTTCTTAGTTCTCTGAATTGTACTTTCCAGCGGGTAGGTATCCAAGAGATGTCTGCTGGATAATTTTAAATTTTCCGCTGCTTCGGCTACACTCAGGGCCAGCGCCAGGGTGTGATTTCAATACCTCTTTGTGGGGGGTGTGGATTTACCTGCCAGTGCGCTCACCTGGGGGCAGGGTTCCCCTTGGCTTCACACTCAATTAAGATGTTGTCGCGGGGATCCACGATGTGGTCCTTCACGGACTGCTTGGTGATGGTCGGGGGCTGGGATACTGCAAGAGTGCAAACAGGGGGCGCTGAGGGCTCGGGGCCCTGGCTTGGGGAACGGCCGAACGAAGGGCTTTAGGAGCCACAGGACAAGCTGGCAAGCCGGGGGTGGGCAGTGCCCCGTGCCAGGGACCCAGCTCCTTAAACGGGGCCGCAGGAAAGGGGGGTTATGTCAAGGACTGAGCCTAAGAAGACTCTCTTTAAGATCTCCTGGGATCCCTACGAGAAACTTCTGTTTTACCCATTCTTGCATCCCAACACTTAGTACAATGCTTAGTGCGTGAGAGTTCTTGAGATACATTTACTGAATGGATCAAGCAACACAAAGCTGCTAGCTTTCCAGAGCCCAGTGGCCAGGATGGTTCTGAGGCCTGGAGGGTCAACGGATGGCCGAAGTGTAGTGGGGCCGGAGCCCCGAGGCTTACGCCCCCAGGGACTCGTCAGCTCCTCTCACTCTCGGCGCCCACCTCCAGTGTTCTCCGTGGAGCTGCTGTGCCGGCCACCAGAGCATGGGGAGCAGCGGCCCCTCTTACCCCCCTGCTCCGCTGCTCTTCCCAGCAACAGGGCGCTCCGGCTGGCCGCTTCCCTTCCCCTGTGGCAAGGGGCCTGCACTACAGGGGCTCTGGTGTCAAGAAGCCCCCCGCAGGCCGAGTGGAGAGGCAGTTAATCCCCCCAGTATCTCCTCGATTGGCCTTCTCCCGCCCCTCCTACCTCCCAGAGGCACAAGCGTAGAGAGGCACGTGGGGACTTACGCTCATTCTGAATGCTTGCTGTTAGTTCCAGTAGGTTAGCATTGAGAGGGGAGAAAAGAAGACATCGGTTATAGGTTATCACATATGACTACTTGCCTGGGTTCCTCACGCCCCAGCCTGCAGGGAGCGCGCCGAGGCCGGCCTGAGCAGAGCGCGGCACCTGGGCTCTGCTCATGGCTGCAGAGCTCCATAGGACAGCCACACAGAGGTGGGGACAGGCCCAGCGAGGGCTTTGTGGAGGAGGTGACAGCTCCACAGGGAGCTCATACGACGCAGCTGAGCAGGAAGACCAGCCTCTGCCCAAATGATGCCATCAGGGAAGTCCAAGTATCAGAAGTGACAAGGCAGCTTGGGAGATGCTGCCCAGCCTCTCCAGACGCCGCTGAGGGAAGTGGGCTCCTGGGCCAGCGGGGCGGGGCTGAGAAGCCCAGGGGCAGCAGAGCGGAACCAGGCCTCCAGAGCAAAGTCCCAAGGGCCCAGCATGGTCCACAGGCCTCACTCCTCCCACCGCACCTTCCTCTCTGTCCCCCAGGCAAGCACCCCCTTGCCTACCCTTTGGAAAATTCTGGGGACTGATGACTCGCTGTGGCTCTGCTCAGGGCAGAAGTACATGGCCCTGAGGAAATTCTTCTTCCAAACAAATGCAGGGATGAAACGGAGCCCATCACTCCTTTCTAAGTTTTTTACGGAAGGGATCAAGAGGCAGGTAGCACGAATCTCCCCCACCCTGCACCTGAGGGCAAATATGCACAAGTATGTGCATATTTGAGGCCGGGCTTCTCAAACTCTGCCAAGCACGTGTCCCACCTGGGGGTGGGTCTGGTTAGAATGCAAGTTCCGACTGAGCAGACCCTGCATTTCTGACAAGCAGCCAGGTGCTGCTGATGCTGGGGGTCTGGGTCCCACGCTTCCAACAGCAAGACTTTCGATGATAATGACCTTTCCGGGGAGAAGGCCTCGGTTTAAAATGTGCAGAGAAGAGACCATGTGTTTCTGTCACTTTGTAAGAGGCCTGTTCTTTATGGCTCTACCATGAAGTCATATGCCAAGCGTCTTCCACGCCGGCGGTGAGGTCAGGGACGTGTTGGTGTTGCAGGCTGACTTTTCCAGGGGAAAGCAGAGGCTGTGGGTGAGCCCAGGGGACCTCGAAGCTTCCTGACTCAGCCACCATGAGATGTGGAAGAGGAGCGTAGGGGCCCAGAGAGGGGGCGGCGTGGAGAAGGCAGAGTTAAGGCAGGACCAAGAGGAGCCAGAAGAACCCCGAGAGAGAAGACAGACATTAGGGAGGAGAGGCGGAGTGTGGCAGGAAGGGGTGCCCTGCTGTGTGCGCTGTTAGTAAGTGAAAGTCTTGAGTAAGACGCACTAAAAGGTCCAAAATAATCCTTTCAAGGGGGCCAGGGTTGAGTGGCCTTCTAGGACACTGAAAAAGTAATTTTATCTGCTTTACCATTTGCCTGGGTGCAGCTTTGGCAGGGAACGGAAAGGAATGAAAAGTCCCAGGGAAAAGCAGAAATCTGGGGTTTCCGAACACGTGCTCCCGGGAACTCCCCACAGTGGCATCCTCGCCCATACAAGGTTTTCCTGCCAGGGGCCCAAGAACAGTTATTCTGGAAAGCCAGTGTATTCGAGCATGGAGGGCAGGTGGGGAGAAGGGGTCATTTTCAGGAGAAGCAGGGCTGACCCTTGACCTACTGGCTGGGACCCCCAGCCCAGGCCTGCGGTTTATTCATCTCAAGACACAGTGGATGCCTCTCACATCCCCACCCACAGTGGGGGGGCTTTGTCCTTGCCCTGGCAGAGGCTCTGCTTTGCCCACATGACCCTCAAGCCTCTCTTTTATAAAATCAAGGGCTGGCTCAATGGAAAGAGCCCTAGACGTTATCCAGGGAATCTTAGATTCTTGGAAGGGAAGTCACCTGGTTAAGGTCAACAGGAAATTTGCTGCAGAACTGGAATGAGGACCAGCCCCCCTGTAGTCTGGTCCAGAGCTCTTTTTACAAATCTATGCTTGGCCAGACAGGTGGGTTGGCTAGGTGGGGCCCCAGCACACTCTCCTTGACGTTCCAGACAAAGGTGAGTAAGGGGGAGACCATGGGGGAGTGGAGACTCTCCGGGCTGGCCGGATGCTGACCCCAGCCCCCAGCCCTACGATGAAATCAGGCCAGGGGCCTCTTGAGCGTCTACTTCCCTCAAGAGGTCATGACATCTGCAACCACCACTGTGTCACCAAGGAATTTATTACAGAGACACAATCGATCCAGAAGACAAGCCAGCACAGGGAGACGACAGTGAGGACCGCCTGCCTGGGGACAAGGGCAACCTACCTAGTCCTATGACCCCCCCCACCCAAACTCCATGTCATGCCACCTGCCCTTCTCTCCATCTATAAAACATGCGGGTCATGTCAAGTGGAAAATGAGCCTGCTCTTTTGGTTTCTGAGGCGGAGGGGAAAATCTTCCAGTGAGCTCTGCGGGGGGTAAGGCTTCTTTGTCCCCACACTTCTCTTTCCCTGGCTGGTAGCTACTGCCCCCCCACACCTGTCCCTGGAGGATGGAGTGCGTGTGAACGTGCGTGTGTGCTGAGGTCATCCTGCAGCACTCTTTGGGATGACAGAGAGGATGAAATGTGTCGCCCACCCCACTGTCTCCTCTGTGGGTTCCTCAGAGAAAAATGCCGAGTCCTCAATGTGGGGAGGGGGACGGAGGGGCAAGCTGCCAGCAGACTCACTTTTTGGCAAACCCACTCTTGTTGATGAGGCGACCCTTTGCTCTCTTCAAAGGTCACGTTGTTCTCCTTGGGGCGGGTAGAGGGGGGAGGCGGGTGCGTGTGACTCTGCTGGCAGAGCGGCTGGGGCTGGAGGCCAGTGTCTCAATGAGGGATTGTGTCGCGGCCCAGGGCTGTTCCAGGAAGCTGCTGGGCCCCAGCTCCCCAGAACAGAAGCAATGTCCCGGTCCTCAAGGCACAGATACTGCCCCCTGAAGGGGCAGGTGAGCAGAAGGGCAGCCTCCCGCCTGAGCCCCCTCAGCTGCTCCCAGGCAACACACAGAGAAAGTTCTGAGTGCCGGGTCTTCACTTGCCCCACACCCGGGCGAGCGTGGAGAAGGCCACAGGGAACACGAGGCGTAGGTCCCTCTGTGACAACATGGATCAGCCTTGAGGACCTTGTACTAAGTAAAATTAAGTCAGAGAATGCTCTGGAATGTTCTCACTCTATAGGGGCGCCTGGGTGGCTCAGCAGGTTAAGCCTCTGCCTTGGGCTCAAGTCATGGTCTCAGGGTCCTGGGATCGAGCCCCATATCGGGCTCTCTGCTCAGCGGGGAGCCTGCTTCCCCCGCCCCACTGCCTGCCTTTCTGCCTACTTGTGATCTCTCTCTGCCAAATAAACAAATAACATCTTTAAATAAATTAATGAATACATAAGTCGAATTCCAAGAAACAGAGTGGAACGGTGGTTGTCAGGGGCCGGGGAGGTAGGGGAAGCGGGGAGATGCTGGTGAAGGGGTCCAAACGTCCAGCCCTGAGATGGTAATGCTCTGGGGGCCAAGCGCGCAGCACGCCACTATCGTTGGCGGACTGTACCACGGACCTGAGAGTTGTTGAGGGTCAATCCTCCAAGTTATCGCAACACACACACAAGGTACTTGTGTGAGGGACGGACGGGTAAACTAACCCACGTGGCAGTCATTTCATAATAAATTCGTGTAGCAAATCGCCAGGTTGTACACATTAAACTACATACGTTGTATATCAATAAAGACCTCAGTAACCCTGGGGTCGAATGCTTTCCCCAGCCCAGCCCCCGGGGCCTCGGCCCAGGGTAAGAGGGAAGGATGGGCTCAGGTAACTTTGGGGGTCGGTGCTGTCCTGCTTGGCCCAGCAGGAGGGGAAAGCTGGCTGAGGAGGACCTCTTCCCAGGGCCACTGGGTCCCCTCGAACGGCTGGCCTTCTCTTGTCCAGTTTTCAGTTTCAGCAGACCCGTTCTAGAGAAGTCGTTAGGGACACCGTGCCTGTAGCTACCTCAGATACACTTGCTCTGGGAAGGCATCCCGCTGTGACCCTGCCGGGGCACCAGACATGGTGTCACAAAAGGCTTCCCCTCCTCATTCAGAGAGGGGCTGTGGTCATGCGCTGGGCTTGCCACTTAGGGACCGCAGAGAATGGCACCTCAGCTTTCTAACCTGTCAGTAAAGGATTCGCTGTGAGAGTCACAGGAGATGCTCCTGCAGCATCTCTTGGCCGGGCGCTGGTACTCTGGTGGGTTCCAAGAACTAAAAGAAGGCGGGATTACCAGTGGTCAGGGTGAGGCCGTCGAGTGCCAACCTGGTGGGGGGTCAAGAGACCAGGGTGCTATTCACGAATCCAGCACCCCTTTGCTGTGTGACCCAGAGCAAGGGAGGGTCTCTGTTTCCTTGAAGATAGTTCCAGAAGTGGGGACTCTCTGGGTCCTCCCTCCTCACGGACACTGAGGAGATGGGGAGATGGCTCGGGGGAGCTCTCTGCCCCCCACACGGCCCTTTGGAGACACCTGCCCCTGGGTCACCTGCCTATGGCTCCAGAAGAGCTTGAGAAATCCAGATTCCCAACATCGATGTCAACGCCACCTCTTTGTAAGTTCATCTCGGAGGAACTCCTCACCCACTAGCCCCAGGGATCAAAGTGGCAGGTGAGTGAGTGAGGAGAAGCAGCAGAAGAGAAATGAGCCTTCACCACTTCCTTGATAACCCAATTTCCTCGGCACCCCCACTCCTCTCCAGGGACATGGCCTTATCACGCTCCTTATTAGATCGCCTGCCTGGGATTGTTAATGAGACACTCTTCCTTGAGTTAGCAGTGCAGATAGTCTCCATGGGAACGGTTTCTTTCATGACACCCCTCCCCCCACTGAATACACACACACACACACACACACACACACACACACACACACACACATGCATACACACACACACTTGGGGCTATTGGAAGGGCAGCAGGGGCCTTGTGCATCTTGCTTCTGGATCTGGCTTATAGTTTCTGCTGGTCTTCTCTTACCCAGAAGTGCCCACTCCTCGGGGCAGCTATTATTGGCAGGGTTGGGCGGAAGGGGGCTGAAGTATGTGCCAGTCTTCTCCAAGCTGTGCTAACTCCAGGCCCCGGGGCCTGGCATTGGAGAGCTCAGTGGGCACTCCTTGGAGGCTGTATCGCTCTCCCTACCCTCCCCAGACATCTGTCACCTGGACAGAGCCCAAGTCAGGGTTGGCATCATGTGGGCCCCATCTATTTCTGGAAGCAGGGAACAGGCGACAGAGGTGGTGTGCCCACATCAGAGCCCTGGAATGCCAAGACATTCTGATGGAAGAGCCAGAATTGGGGCAAAGATGGTACCCATCTAAATGCAGGGCCACGGACTGGGGCTGCCAGTCCCCGGGCCCCTTCCGAACATAACAGCAGACACAGCAGCTAGAAATGAGGCTATTAGATTAGCATCCCAAGCCCATTGTCTGATGACTCTGATGGCCAAATAATGCCCCCACGTGGGACACAGAATGACACAGGTTTGACTTCCCAACTGCCACGGGAGAGCTGGAATCAGCACCTGGCCTTCCCACCGCGGTATCATCATGAAGCTCTGTGGTAATGTTTCATTCGGCCCCAGCCTTTGGCAAAATAATTCCCTTCCCGGCCCTCCCTACGCCATCCGCCCTGATTTAGTCCAGCCAAGATGGCCCGAGGGTCCACTCAGATATTAGAAAGGCAAATAGCTGTCCACTATACTTGGTCCTTGGCAACTCCCCGTTGATGGGCAAGTCAGGACCACAGAGGCCCGTGGGAGGGGAGTAGAGGGAAGGACTCCTAAGGGACACACAGACTTGCAGACTCTGCCACCTCCGGTCCCGCTCAGCAGGCTCCAGGCGGCACAAGCCACATCACCTCAGCCACCGTCCTCGGAGATCGTGCTACACAATTCGTCTCACATTCCCAAACACGAGCCTGCCTGCCTCCGTGCTTTGGAGGGAAACCCAGCTCTGCCTCCAGAAGCCACCGTTTCCCCTCTCTCCAGCCTTTTCGAAAGCTGGGCTTAACTCCCCCCTGACCATCCCTCCCCTCCAACCCCTCTGCCCCAAATCAAAGACAATCAAAGGAGAGGATGGGTGGGACTCACGATCCATAGGAATCTCGATGGCCCCACTGAGGCAGAGGAGGCAGAGCAGGATGGCTGCGTGGACCCAGGGCGGCGGCTGCTGCCTGGCCATCCTCAGCACGGGGCCCCGCTCCCTGCTCCCCGGCCTGCGGGGTCTTGCCGCCTCCAGCCGCTCTAACTGGGCCTCCCGGACAGAGCTCAGCTGTGGAAAGAAATACAATGCCAAGTGAGTTTTTCTTGAACTTGTGGTTGGTTCTAGCAATCCTATAGGGCCTGAAGAACTCAAGGCTTTGGTCACAGACTGATGTTCTTAAATAGGGTTTCTTATAACCTTGTACAATCGACATTGGGGACCCACAGTTCAGGGAAGAATGTTGGATATTGCAGGGTGCTTAGCAGCCTCCCTGGCCTCTATCCTCTAAATGCCAGCAGAGCCCCTTCCTGCCCCCAATCAAGAATGTCCCTAGACATTGCCAACTATCCCCTGGGGGACAAAACCATTCCTAGTGGAGAACCACTGTTCTGGAAGGAAGGGCAACTCTGCATGGAAGAGTCATGAAAACAAAGACGGTCCCACTAGTCCAGCACCTAGAGGCTGCTGTGCACCAGGCCAGTAAGAAACACAACAATCTCGTAGCTTCTCTAAACCCTCTGTGCTGTGTGGGGCTAGACAGGTGAAAGCTGGTGGCTCAACAGCTTTTTTTTTTTTTTAAATAAAAAGTGGATTTTTGCAGACATTTTGTGCAGCAAAGGTATGGCAGTCCCTGATGCTGTCCCTTTAGAGATAACGGCAATGCTGAGACTATGACCCAGGAGAAGGGGGTCCTGGCGGGTTGGTAGGATGAGCACTATTATGACAGCCCCATGTCCACATTCTCAAGCACAACAGATCATGTTTGATTAGAACGACTATCCACATCCTTGCCAACACCTGAGAAAAGGGAACCTTCTACACTGTTGATGGGAAAGCAAGCTGGTGCAGCCACTCTGGAAAACAGTATGAAGGTTCCTCAAAAAGTTGAGAATAGAGCTACCCTATGGCCCAGCAACTGTACTACTATTTACCCGAAAGATACAAATGTGTTGATCCAAAGGGACACGTGTACCCAAATGTTTACAGCAGCAATGTCCACAATAGCCAAACTATGGAAAGAGCCCAGATGTCCATCAACAGATGAATGGATAAAGAAGATGTGGCATATATATAATGGAATACTACATAGCCATCAAAAAACTGAAATCATGACATTTCCAACGACGTGGCTGGAACTAGAGAGTACTATGCTAAGCGAAATAATTCAATCAGAGAGAGACAATTATCATATTATCTCATTGATATGATTAACTTGAGAAACAAGACAGAAGATCATAGGGGAAGGGAGGGAAAAATGAAATGATGAAACCAGAGAGGGAGACAAACCATGAGAGATTCTTAATCTCAGAGAACAAACCAAGGGTTGCTGGAGGGTGGTGGGGAGAGGGATAGGGTGGCTGGGGGATGGACATTGGGGAGGGTATGTGCTAGAGTGAGTGCTGGGAATTGTGTAAGACTGATGACCTATACCCCTGAAACAAATAATACAATATATGTTAATTAAAAAATCAACAAAAAAACCCCAACTGTCCAAGCAGACTAGAATGAATCTTTAAGAGAGAAATCCTTTTCCCCACCTCCTGAGAGAGAACGGCCTCTGGGAGGTGGGTGGGGGATGAATGAAACGCATTAAGGGGTTAAGAGCACATTTATCCTGATGAGCACTGAGGAACGTATAGAATCGCTGATTCATTATACTGCACACCTGAAACTAACACAACACTAAGTTAACTATACTTGCATAAAGAAGAGAGTGGCCTAGGGAAGGCACTGAGATACAGTGCTTTAAGACTGCCACGGGGTCTGAAACATGGGGTCTTCAACCTGGGTGCAGTTTGCTGCTTTGCGCTGGGGCCGAGTCCAAGAGGACGGCGGGAGGAGGCTCCGCAGAATTCTTCTCTTCCCTGTACCCCTCCGCCATCTCCCATCTCTCCTGCCTGAGGCTGTTGGCAAAAGGGGCAGGGCCCCAGGGCTGGCTCCTGGGACACAGGGTCACCCTTCCGAAGACCTGGGGCCTGAGGCCCCTCGCCTGGGCCAGGACGTGGAGCCAGCTAAAGGGTTTAGATTCCCACTGCAGCAGGTTCTTTCCTGGGAAGCGGGGCCCAACAGCAGCCCCCCAGCCCCACGTGTGCTTCTGGACTCCACGCACCTGCCTTCCTTCCCACTGCTTCCACCTGGGCTCTGGTCACCGTTGTTTCGTCACGTGACCACGACAGCTGCCGGAGTGCTCTCCCCACTTCTACTCTCACCCCTCTGGCCCATTTCTCCACCATCACCAAGGCTGTTCTAAAGTGCGATACAGGTATGCCACTCCCCCATCAAGCTCACTAGCTCACAGCTGCCAGAGAGCTAAGTCCCTCCACGTGGCTTGGCTGTCCTCCTGAGCGCAGCCCCTTCTGCAATCTCGCCTCTCATCGCCCTCCCTCCATGCTCTGTGTTCCAGCCAACACTGGTCAGCGGCCAGGCCCCTTCTCGTGTCTTGCCCTGTGACTTCTGTGCAGATTAGCTTCTGTCTAGAACATGCTTTGAATTTGTGTTCTCATAAGGACTTGCCAAGGATGACTTGTGTGTCCCTTGTCTGTACTCCTGAATGTCATTTAGGCCCTCCTACCCATTATATAACACTTGTCATTTATGTTTTAAAGATTTATTTATTTTGGAGAGCGAGAGGGAGTGAGAGAGAGAGGGAGTGCTCATGAGGGAGGGAGGGTAGAAGGAGAGAGAGAGAGAGAATCTCAAGCAGACTCCCTGCTGAGTGTGGAGCTTGACGCGGGGCTGTCTCACGACCCTGAGATCATGACCTGAACGGAAATCAAGAGTCCGACGCTTAACGGACTAAGCCGCCCAGGCGCCCCAGCACATGTCACTTTGTATTCATTCCAAAATCCACGCGTCTGTATCCCCCATCAAAAAAGGAAGGCTCCATAGGGAAGGTGCCTCATCCTTGTTTATCCCTAGAATCTAACATGGTGCCAAAAACACAGCAGTCACTCAAAAGCATGGGATGGATGGATGAGAAATGAGCAAATAAATGGCTGACCGAATGAAATAAACCACTTGGATCACATGTTTTTTTAAAACCTCGTGCTCCCCTCGGAAAGCCAGCAGGCAGCTCAGGAGAACGCATAATTCGGACCTGGATGGCCTACTGCGGAGGCTGCCAATTAGTGGAGGAAAAACTCCCTCTCTACCTAGGCAATGCACTGGGGCCAGGGCATCAATCAGCTGGAAGAGGCTCAGGACAGTAGAAATCCCCCCAGGAGAAGCTCCTGGCTGGACAGTATCACAGGAGGCCTTTGGTTCTTCCTCCTATCCTTCTGAGATGGTCTTGACATGGACTAACCATGTTAGTTAGTAACTAAGTTATTTAACTTAGTTAGTTAACTGCTAACTCTGCTAACTCCTCTCCTTGGATCCGACATCTCCGAAGACCAGACTCAGGTGATCCAGCTGACTACCTTAGTGCTGTGAGAACTAACACAGGGTGAGGCTCAGCATCCCTGCAGAGAGGACAGTGGGGATGGGATGGCTCCAGTGTGGGCTTCATGACCGCCATGTTCTGTTCAGGAGCTGCCAAGCAGTAGAAAGTGATGGGCAAGAGAAGGATATCTTGTTCTGGGAATCCTCATGGAAATAGGAAGCCAGAAGCTGTTCATTGACTAGAAACACACAGACAGGGGGAAAAAAAGCCCAATTACTTGAGGTGCTTTCAACTCACAATTTAAAAACACGGTAGAGGATGCACATAGAGAGAATCACATATAGCTGTTTGACAATTCTCTCTCTCTCTTCTCTCTGGAACTCAATTTTTGCAATAAAATCTTAAAAGACAAAGAGAATTGAAAGATTATTTAGCTTTATGCAATCCCCTTAATTTCCAAATGAGGAAACAAGAGCCCAGAAAGGGGAAGTGATTTGTTCAAGGTCACCCAGCTGGTTAGTGGCAAAGCCAGGAAAAGAACCCAGATCTCCTGACCCCTCACCCACTTCTCCTGTCTCTCCATATGCAGGAAAGTTCCAGAGTAGAATCGCTATTTAAAAAAGAAATGTACAGCTTCCTTAAAAAATTAAACATAAATTATCCTATGACCCCATATTTCTACTTCTAGATATATGCCCCAAAGAATTAAAAACCAAGACTCAAACAAGTACTTGCATACACATGTTCAATGCAGCATTATTCGCAACAGCCAGAAGGTGGAAACAGCCCAAATGTCCATCAAAAGATGAATAAATAAGCAATATGGCAGTACGTATGTTCTGTGAAATATTTTTGGCCATAGAAGATAATGAAATTCTACACGTGTTGTGATGAGGACGAAACCTGAGAAGGTTATGAGAGCAGCAAGACACAAAAGGTCACATATAGAATGATATCATTTATATTCAAGATCCAAAATAGGTAAATCTATACGGACAGAACACAGATTGGTGCTTACCAGAGGCAGAGGGGAAGGAGAGATGGGGAGCAATGGCTTAATGGGTATGGGGTTTCCTTTTGGGGCATTGATAATGTTGCAGTGAGAGAGGGATCGCACTGGATTGTAATAAGCAATAGTCAAATAGGTGACGTTGCACACGCTGTGAATGGGCTCAATGACAGTGAATTATTCACTCTACATTGGTTGACTTTATGATACGTCAATTTCACCTCAATAGCAAAGAAATGTAAGCACTGGTGTCTAGAATGTGCTCATAAAGATAAAACAGCAGAGGATGGGGAGGATGAGTTATTTCACATGGGGATACAGGCACCCTCAGCTCCCTGAGCCCGGTCCACAAGGCTCGCAATCCTTCCAGTACATTCTGAAGGGCCTTCCACCCATATCTAAAGAAGGGGAGTGTCAACCAGTGTCTGGGCATGGATGAGGGTTCTGGTGCTGACCTCAAAGAACCCAAGCGGAGTGAGGAAGGAGATGCTCCACCTGATGGTACCCCTCCATCACCAGGCTTACAGTTCCTCTATCCTGATAACCAGATGGAAAAGGCCAAGGGCAGGGATGTCTAACCGAAAGCAATTAATGCATGCTTCTAACCAAATCTTTTTCTTACACTATCTTGCTATATAGCCCAGTCACATCACATTTCAGGTTCCTCTCCTGCTAGGAGTAGAGAAGTACATCATCCAGATGAGGGTGGGGGTGGGTGGGTGTGGTCTGGACCCTTCAAGGGGAATGCCGTCTAACCACAGAGCATCCTGAGGACTAAGGAAAATCTCATATCCTATGACAGGGCCGATGGGGGCTGCAGAAGAGGGACCATGATGGCTGTCTTGGAATGGTGGGAGAGAGAGTGGAATTTTTCTGTTCAGCTCCCCAAGGACAAAACTAGAACCACATGGGA
>CM053618.1:20527995-20599779 GCA_028646535.1 Procyon lotor
CCCCCCCCCCCCCCCCCCCCCCCCCGGCCCCGCGGAGACCGGCCCTCGCAGCAGCTCTCCGAGTAGCACTGTCCTCAATTTCTGAACTCTTCTCGACTGGCTCTAGGCCTCAGCAGAGAAACACCTTCCAGTTTCCCCCATAACAAAGCCAAAGGAATCTTCTCTGGATCCCACAGCTTCCCCATATATGCCTGAATTTTTTCCACCTCCGTTTTGCCTTATGCAAGTTTCTTTGTTTCAAGGGTGGGCTATGGCTTCTGCCTTCACTTACTGAGCTCTCTTTCCCTCCTCCAGCCAAACTCGGGCACTCTCTCTCTAGGCCCCCCACCGGCCTTCTGGCGGCCGACTCCAGAGTTCTGTCTCTATCCTGCCAGACCTCTCGGGGGCATCAGCAATTGTCTACCACTCCGCCCGTCCCTCCTCACCCTCTTCCGCCTTGGCCTCTGAAACACCATTCCAGAGCGCCTCTCCTCTCCGGCCCTGCCAAACTCCAAGGCGACACTGGTCACGCTGCTAGATCCTTTCCTTCTGCCTGATGTTCTCTGGTTCCCCACTGGAGGCCTGTCCCTCTATCTCTGTTCTCTGTCTTTGTTGGTGGCACCCACCCGAGTCACCCCAGCCTGGGAGACACCTGGGAATCACCCTGGGACCCCGGATCTTCTCGCATCTCACGCGAAGCACCGAGACCCTTGGCCCGCGCCCTCCCGGTGTCTCTCGTCCCCACTCCCGTCCCCGCACGCCCACCCTCTTACCCGATACGCGTCATGTCCCGTGGACCGCTGCAGTACCCTCCCAGCTGGTCTCTGTCCAGTCCCTTCCCCGTGTCGCCAGCACAGTGATTTCCGGAGACCCCTGCCTCATTCCGTCAGTGCTGTTTCCACATCACGCCCATCAGTCTGTATGATCAGGTCCAAGCTCCCAAGTGCCGCGAGGCTCTGGGACGTCAGGCTCCTGCGGGGCTGTCGGACTCTGAGACCCAAATGCCAAAGGCTCCCTAACTAAGCGGCACATCATTTTCGAAGCACGCCACACCATCTCACAGCCTCCACGCTTTACCCGTGCCATTCTCCGCGCCGGCAAGGCCTTCTCTTCCTGTCACGTGATTAATTCCTACTTGGTCTGCAATGCCCTGTTGCTCAGGCACCTTTCGCTTTGTGACTAATTCCTGGTGCCTCCCGCCCCCACCCCACTGCCCGAGCCCAGCAGAGCTGAGAGTGTCCATCCTGATTCTCCCTTACGCCGGCCTCCCTGGGGCCCCTAGCACACTGGTAAAACCGTATGCTTAAACTAAGGGTTGGAGACCTTTTCTGTAAAGGTCTAGATCGTGTTTTAGGCTCTGTGAGAGCTTTGTGGGACATACAGTCTCTGCCGCAATTACTGAACTTTAATATTGTCGTGAAAGAGCCACCGTGGACAATAAGTGAGCGAATGGGCATAGCTGTGTCTCAATAAAACTTTATTTACAAAAATGGGCAGTGGGCTGGAATTGCCCTGAGAGCTACAATTTGCTTGCCACTGGCTTAACCTTTCTCCCCCTTTGTGGACTTCCTTTTTTTTTTTTTTTCTGAGAGAGAGAGAGAGAGAGAATGTGCACGCGCATGTGGGGGTGGCAGGGGCAGAGGGACAGGGAGAGAGAATCTTAAGTGGGCCCCACACTCAGCATGGAGCCTAACCTGGGGCTTGGTCTCACAGCCCTGAGATCCTGCTGGAGCTGAGATCAAGAGTCGGACACTTAACCAACTGAGCTGCCCAGAGGCCCCTGGAATTCTTGAGGCTTGGACCATGCCTGGGTCACTCCTGTGTCCCAGTACCTGGCATGCTGCCTAGTAGGGAATACTTATGGGATGGAAGCTCCAAGTAAAGGCCTCAATCCTGCCGCTTATTTTTTTGTAAATCACTTGTTTCCCAAGCCTTTTTAAAAAATTTCAAAAGTGGAAATAAATATTCCCGCTCCTGATGGTTGTTGCTGGAGAATCAAATGGATAAACCGAAACAAAGCAACAAACCACAACACCAAGGAAGCCGCTTTTCCCATTCTTACAACAGTGTTCCTTCCGGACGACCTCAAATGACTCTACTCCCCACAAGACTTTTCGCTTCTTTTTAAAGATTTATTTATTTACTTACTCAGAAAGAGAGAACACTAGCAGGAGGGGCAGAGGAGAGAGATTCTCGAGCAGACTCTGCACTGAGCATGGAGACCGAGGCAGGGCTCGATCCCATCACCCTGAGATCATGACCTGAGCTGAAACCAAGAGTCGGATACCTAACTTATTGTGCCATCAGGTGCCCCCAGACCTTTCTTTGAACCTTGGGTAAACCCAAGTCCAAGACAGGGCCTGTGACCTGCCCATCATTCTGCCCATCAGGTGGCTGGTCTGGGCTTAGCTGCAGGCCACTCTCTGCCCTACAGCCTCCTCCTGCTCCGGGAGGAAACCCCCACGGTAGGGTCTTCATACCACACCTCCCCTCCCTGTCACCCTGCTCATCTTTCCCCTGATTCCAGATGCTACAGAGGCCTCTGCACACAGTGTCAGAGAGCATGCGGGCAATAGACAGACGGATTTCCAGTATTCAAGGACCCCTGAGATGGGAGGATATTTCTGGAGTTCGAATCACCAGAAGCTGACGACAGATTGGTAGCGGGCAGTGAGAAGAAGGATGGCGTCAAGGCTCCTAGGTTGGGAAACTGGATCAGGATGGTGCTAATGATTGGTATCAGAAATACAGAAAGGAAGTGAATCCACTAGCGGTTGGGGCACAGGGAGGGCATGAGCTTGGACGTGAGTGTGTTCAATGTGATGCCTCAGAGCCCTGAACGAAGCAGTTCTGCAGGTATGTGGGGCTGTGCTCCTGAATGAACAATGCGTACGGATGTGCCAGCACATTAGTACCAGGGGGCCACGTGCCAGCAATTAGTTCTCAGAATAAATAGCGAAAGGACTAGAATAGTACTACAAAAACCAACTAAGGAATACATTCACACGTCACTGCCACAGGATGTGGGGAGGGAACAAAGAGATAATAAAAGCCCAACAGAGCCCACATAAAACTCTACCGTTCTGCAGTAGATTAAAAGAAACAAAACCAGTAGGGCTTATTACTATAACCATCCGAAGCAACCTGTTCAGAAATCAGGGAGGGCAGCTGAAAGACAAGAGAAAGCAAAGGCTCTGCAAAATGAACAGTGGGGCAGGACCTGGTGTGTGGGAGCTGCGCTCTGAGGGGTCCCGCTGGCGTAGACAGGTGGGCACCCCTCTTAGCTGGAAGCCGGGACTCAGAGCTAAGGTATTTCTCAGCTAATTTGTTCCCAATACAAACCAGTAACAGTTGCAAATGATTTAAGCATAAACATAAATCAGTGGCTCGGTCAGTTAAACATCTGACTCTTGATTTCAGCTCAGGTCATGACCTCAGGGCTGACAGACTGAGCTCTGCCTCGGGGCTCTGTGCTCAGCGGCGAGTCTGCTTGAGAGTCTCTCGCTCTCCTTTTGCCCTTCCCTGCTGCGCTCTCTCTTTCTCTAAAATAAATAAATCTAAAAAAAAAAAATTCAGTGGCTTGGGTTCCCACCATAATAACCACACTCTCACTAACATTCTGTTTTCTTTCTTGAAGAAGAGACAAAGGGCCAGCATATGTCCTGCCTGTGGTCATCCTCTATCGAAGTGGTGGCGGAGCTGGCCTACACTCTGCGGGCAGCACTCGAGCCCTTGTGATCCTGTTCCCACCCTGTGCAGCCTCTCCTCCAGCAGGACCCGGTCCAGCACTAGGCCCCGTACCACTCCCCGAACAGGCCAAGTGCCTTCTGTACATCCAGCCACCTTTGCTCCTGCTTTGCCTAGGCCGGAAATGCTATTTCCTTACTTCCCTCCAGTGCAGATTCCCTTCCTCACCAGGGCCCTGAGCGGTGACCTCCCCACCCCCGTCTCCCACCCCAACACTGACCCTGCCTTCCCACTAATAGGAGGCTGCATTTCCCTTGTATTCCCAGCACGCCACCCAACTCTGTTCCAGCAGTCATTTCTTCCTACCCACGGGATTCAAACTCTTCCTACCCATTTGAATTCAAGCTCAAATTCAAATTCAAGCTCAACTTCTTGAGCTCTGAGTCCATGTCTTGCCTCCCTCTATGGTGAGACGGTACAAAAATATGTGGGATGAGTGAACAGCCATCTGATCAGATACTTCCTACTACTGGGAGATATTTATCCCATCAACAAATCAGTATACCAAAAATCCTTGGTTAATATCATGCACGACAAAGCCATTGTTACAGTATAAGCCTGTAACATGAAAACAACAGCAATAACCAAAAAGGAGCATCTATCCAGCATCCTCACAGCAGACACTCTCATCTCCTTTTTCCTAAATCCTCCTTCCAATCCCTTTCTCAGAGCTTTCTGTCTGATCTGTCAGGGCACTGTTTTCTCTATCCCACAGACAGGTCTCAGTATCCAGGGACTCAGCTGGGCCGGGCACTAGTCCCAGAACTGCTATCCCTTCCATTCCCAGCCCGCCTACTCCCCCATCCCGGGGGCTTCGGTGTAGCTGTCCTGGGTTCTGAAGTCCACCTGCATGCAGCTCAGTGTAGCTGTCCTGGGTTCTGAAGTCCACCTGTGGCACAGGGACCGCCCTGGGTCCTACAGCGGACTGTCCACCCCGTTCCCCCTCCTGCCCTCTGATCCCCCCGACCACCTCCCTTCCATCTCTCTCATGCCAAGGAATAAACGATGCAACAGATGGTGACCCGAGCCTGCTCCACTCCCTCTGCTCACAGGCATTTGAAGGCCAGGGGGTGGGTTTCCTAGGAAACTGGAAATGCCCCCTACTGAGGATCATCAGCCTGTCCCAAAGAGACAGAGCGCCAAGCAAGGAGGAGAAAGACAGAAGGATCTCTGAAAGAAGACAAGCGTAGAAGGGAGAGCGGCAGGGAGGAGTCCTTGGCTTCCTCTTCTGGGAGCCCTTGCCAAAAGATTACATCTCCCCACACTCCCCTCCTCACCCCCACAGAATGACCACATGTCTCAGCATCTTTAAGAAAGTGTCTGCCCACACAATGCACCCACGGCCCGCTCTAACGTGCTGTCGGTAACGACACCAAACCCTCTGAGGCACCGGGGCTTGACAGCCTAAGAAATCACTCACCAGCCTGCTTCTAGACGCTGGCCTCTTCCATGCCCAGAAGGAGAGAGACCCAGTTTCCTTGCCTGCGTGGGGTTGAACCAGTTGTCTTGTAGGATTTTTCCAATAGACAAGGAAACCCAGTATATGGGATTCAGCTCCCCCCTTCCCCCACCTCCCTTCTCAGGGTTGGAGGGGGGGTGGTCTCCATCTGCTCAGTGGCTGTTACAGCCTTGGCTCCCTTTCATTGTCACAAGGAGACAACTGGGAGGAGTAAGGGGCTGAGTTTAACCATTGATAGTGATCCACTTGGTGGCAGTGGCAGGAAGGGGAACCTAGCAGACCCAGCCCCTCCTCTTCTTGCCTCAGCCAAGTTCACAGAGGCCACAAGACTCAGCAGGGGTGGGGACTGGGGGAGCAACAGTATCAGGTGGCCCTTGATTCCCACCTAGGGAGGGAGCCGAGAGGGACACCTGGCTTTCAGATTAGGGATTTGGCTGAAAACAGCTGCTTCCTGCTCAACACCCAGAACTAATCTATAGGTTGAAACCTGAACCACTTGGCTATTTATTAAGCTGGGGGCAAGGGAGGGAGAGAATAGGAGAGAAGAAAGGGGGAGAGGTCCTTTCCTCAAGGTGACCACCTCGAATATCTGGTAAATGTCCAGTTTTCACACCAGGTTCTATAGGGGCACAAAGTACGTACAGGGCACCCTGGTATTCATAAGCTGCCAGTCAGGCTGGGGCCCCACAAGAAGGCTGCACCCACCAAGAGAGTGTAGCCACTTCCAGGGGGGCAGGGTGATGTTCCCATCGGACTGCCACGGCGTAAGCGGTTGGGTCACCAAGGCAATAGAGCTTGGACATGGAGGCCGGCAGTGATTCTCTTCCCCAACTGCACTGTGAGGGTCTACCACACAGCTTCTGGCCAGCTCCTTGTTGAAGACCTTTTTAGGTTGTTCTTCCTTATTTTGCTCCATTACAGCAATGCCACAATGAACATCCCTATACATACAGCCTGATACGTGCAGGAAGTGGGGTTGCTGTATCATCTCATCTCTCCATCGTCTCATCCAGGCCAGCTGGAGCCTGGCACCTCTTAGCCTGGCCTGGGCAGGGAAGCCCAAAGTATACAGGTGGCCTGGTTCGTAGCCTGGTCCTGCCGACAAGTCCCATATGGGCCAGCGGTTTGCTGGCCACACAGGGAAGGACATGGCCGGTGCCACAATCCAGCCAGCTCTCTGAAGTTCTCTGGGGCTGCACATTTTCTCCCCCTATTATTACTGTTTATTTGTTCATCCTCCAGGAGGCAGGACTAGGAAACATACGTGGAATGGGACAGGCTCTCCAATGTCGTCAGCATGGCTGAGGTCTAGCTGGGCTTACAGGCTGTGCAGGGGCTGGCTTAAATAAGGTTTGTGGCTCTCGGTGACTTTCCCTGTCTCAGACTCCACTCACTGACCCTGCATGTGGTCACCTGAGCTCTGACCAGTCTCCTTCCGTATACAGATTAGCAGCTAAAGCAGATTGTAAAGGAAACAGAAGTTAACGTGTGTGGATAGCCCCCACCTTGGAGCCATCAGGATAAACTAAACTGATGCCAGGAAAGGCGACTTGGGAGGATGAGTAGGGAACAACCCCCCTGGGGAGGAATTCTGGCACCTCCAGGAAGGAGAAAGGAGCTCTCCCCTCTCTACAATTCAGCAACTTAGCTTCTCACTGTCTGGCTCCCCATCTTCTATCCTCAGGGAGAAAGTTTCACAGCAATTAGACGCACATCTTTCTTCACAGCTGGAGAGCGAGGGTCGTGAGGCCCCCACCCCCTCGCCAAGGGGGAGGGGAAGGCACCCCCAGTAGCAGCAGCTGTCTCCCCGGGGCCTGTCATTACAGGGAAGTGGCTGAGCGGAAGGCTGGAGGGGAAGTGATCATAATCTTATGTGACTGATTTTCAAGGGTGGGGTCCAAGATTTGGGTAGGGTACGAAGGAGGGACCTGGGAGGGAGAAAAGATGGACACTGAAGGTAGAGGGCCAGAAGGATGAAAAGACCTAGGGTCCTTCAGAAGGTGATCCAGAGTGATCCCATGACCCAGCAAGGGCACTCCTGGATAGGTACCAAAGAGAACGGAAGTCATATGTCCATGGGAAAATTTGCACAGGAATGTTCATGGCAGCATAATTGACAATTGCCAGAAAGTGGAGTGACTCAAATGCCCATCACCTGATGGATGGATAAATAAAATGTGGTACATCCACCCCACCCTATACTGCTCGGCCCTGCAGAGGAGCGAGGTGTGGAGACACATCGCAGCACGGCTGCACCATGAAAACCTCACGCAAGGTGAAGCCAGTTGCACAGACCACGCGTTGCATAGCCCCACTAGTACGAAATGTCCAGAGCAGGCATATCTATGGAGGTAGAAAGTAGATCAGCATTGTCTAGGGCTAGAGGAAGACCGCAGTGTGGGGGAGGGGACCTCTAGTGGGTATGGAGTTTCGGGGAGCTGGAGGCCAAAGGCGATGAAAATGTTCTAAAATTAATTGTGGTGATGTTATGGGAATTATATCTCAATAAAGCTATTATTTGAAATATCCATAAGAAAAAAGAATTACCTAAGGAATGGTAAAGCTTTGTCAGAAAACTGTGATACTTCAAAAAGGAAAGCGAATGATAAAATTTACAAATGTAGTTTCAAATGTTGAGAAGGATTTAACAAACTAAGTTTCTTTTTTTTTTAAGATTTATTTATTTGAGAGAGAGAGAGAGAGAGAGCGCACGCGCCCTCGTGCAGGTTCCCCTGCTAGTGGGGGGAGGGGCAGAGGGAGGGAATCCTCGAGCCATCCAGGCGCCCCTCTGAACTAAGTTTCTTCTCCTCTCCTCTCCTTTCCCTTTCCTCCCTTCCCCTTTCCTTTCCTTTCCTTCTCTTCCCTTTTTTCTTTTCTTTCTCCCTCCCTCCCTCTTTCCTTTCTTTCTTTAAAAGTTTTATTTACTCATTTTTGAAGTAAGTTTCTTAATGGGATCCAACAAATGCCTATTAAAATTTACGAGATTTATGAAGAGAACTATAAAATTTGTCAGTTGAAAAGTTTAAGAAAGAATTGGTTTGGGGACTTGGAAATGTAATATACTGGATATTGATTTAAAACCTCCGGCAGGCCGCAGTTCCGTCCCCCGCTCCAGAGTGAATTGTGAAATGCTATACAGATGGCATCTGCAAACAGAACAGGTAGGAAACCCAATCCCTCTCAGGAACTTTCCTAAAGGAAGACCGCTGTGCATCTAAAGCCCTAACCATCTTTCTTTCAAATGCAGCTTCCTCCCCCAGGCACTGACCAGTGGCCTCCCAGGTTCCCCGAGCGGGGTGCCCCATTTGGAGTCGTGGCCACTGTCCATCTGAGGACCTACCATCTGGATCTGTCCGCTCCATCACTCAGGTTAAGCGGCTTACTCTGCCCTCTGTTTTTGGGATTCTGAGCCTGCTTTCACAGACCAAGGTTCTGAAGGCATTTGAAAATCACAGACTGAGCTCAAGCCAGGAAAAAAAAAAAAAAGAGGGACAAGATGAAAGGGGAAGCTTGTTTGGGGTGCAGGAGAGAGGGTCTGCAGCCCCTTAATCAGATGGTGAGCTTCCCGAGGGCAGGGGCGGTGGCTTCTACCTCACTCCCGTGTCCTTCAGGGGAATAAGGGCCTGTCAGTTCAAAGCCAAGCAGGGCTGGGTTCAGTCAATGAAGGTGAACAATGAACTCACCATGACATCATGCAGACCAGGGGAAACACACCGGACATGGATTCAGAGATGTGGCTGCAAGAGGAAGTGACACTGAACGCCTCCAACACGTGCAAAGGTCACAGGCTTGGAGCCTCACACCTGGGGTTTAATGCGCCCTCGGCCATCCACCTGCTGTGTGGTCTTCAATAATGTGTTTACTGTCTCTAGAAGCCTGTTTTCTTGTCTTTAAGACTGGGATGAAGACACTTATTAAAAAGGATGTTGCGACGATTGTGAATTAAATGGATTGTTTTGAGTTGGTTCATTTTACATCAATAAGTGGGCTAAAATCTATGTACAGCATCTAACCCAAGGCCTGGCACAAACCTGGCATTCAAACACCACGGGTCCTTCCCCCATTCCCCAAGTTACAGCTGGTGTATGGCATTCTTACATGGCTTCGGATGAGCTGGGCTTTAGAATCTACAAGTCTGCTCTGTAGATCTTCAGATTTGCATGGTGCCCCTGCAAATAACTGAACACTGGCTCTGTGGCCAAGGAGTTAGTCCTCACTCCTAAAACCAACACGTGGTTATCTGCACAGGCCTTGTCTACTCCAGACCAGAGAGGGAGAGCTGCATCAGTTCTTTGGCAGTAACTCCCATCCTGCTCTCCTTACTGGTGTAACCACTGATATTCCAAGGATAGCACATCCCCTGTGGCATTTCTAAAAATTCCTGTTGGACCGATAAAGGGGCACAGGGAGGAAAGGACTAAGACAGCAGGAGGGAGTGGCCTCTGTCCCCACTCCCTCCCTGTGGCACCCTCCATTTACATCTCAGAGAGACATCAGTCTCGATCCCTGATCCCCCGCCAGCCATCAAGGCAGGCTTCGGCAGGCTGGGGGCGTGAAAATACAGGAGCCTGGAGGAGGGGAGGTGCACAAGCAGGGAAGGTGGCTGCCTGCGTTAGAAGGTGCGCCGTGCGTCTGGGAGTCTGGTGTGAAGCACAGGCGGCTACACACTCACACCGAAGACCGGCTCCAGTGGGGCCGGGGAAAGCTTTGCACCTTGCGCCCCACGAAGGGCGTTCGTCAGCAAGCAGAACGGCCTCTCTCTCGGCTGGAGATGTGGTCCTCTTGTTAGAAACAGAAACCTAGCGGTGACTTGCTGTCTCAAACTGAACAGCCCCACTTCTGCTAAAGAGGTGGGTTTAGCAGGGTGGCAGCAAAGGCCAAGGGGGTGGAGAAGAGACCGCATCACTTCGGGAGAAACGAGGGAGACAGCTGTTAGGGGACTAGCTGTCAGGTCCCCACACCTAGCCTGCAGACCTCAGCGCCCCAGGAGAGGGTGGCTAAGCACAGGTATTGCTCAGGGCCCAGGAATCAGTCTTGGGGCAGGGGATGGAGACACAAAACAGCTCCTAATGAAGTTCCCCCTCCCCTCTCCATCATCCCACAGCCCTGCATCCCGAGCCCATGCTGCCCTGTTAGAATGCTTCTAGACCAGGAGGCCCAGCTTCTCAGCAACACACGGAAGGGCTTAGGAGTGTGAGTGCAATTAACCGAATGGATCCATCTAGGAAGCAGAAGGCCTGGGGAACTGGGAGATTTCTCTACCTTGCGTCAGAGGGCAGGTGTCCACTCCCAGAGCCAAAACCCTGGGGTTGGGGAGAGAGGGAGGGGAGAGAGGAGCTGAAGCGCTAGGGTGGGGGGGGGAGAGGAAGGGAAGAGATTAGGCTGAGTGGGGGAGGGACGAGTGTGCTGAGAGCAGATGCCTGGGGCAGCTCCAGATGGCAGTGGCCTCAGAACAAAAGGGGAAGAGCCAGAGGGAAGAAGGACCCAGAAACGGAGGACTGGCCCCAGGAGGCCTACGAAATCAGACTCCCACCTGGAACCTGGCTGAGGACGGGCCGAGCGAAGGGGACCCAGAGTTTCCAGGAAGACCTGGAAGTGGCCACCCCGAACCCAACTGTGCGGGTCCCAGCGCTGGACCACTGGGATTCACATTCAAGGCCTGGCACTTTCGTAGATGTGCAGCTTTGGGCACCGGCCTTAATCTTGCTGCACCTCTGTCACCAGTAGCATGTGAGCAATTAACGGGCCCTATTTCACAGGTTTGTTGCAAGGATGACACGGGAGAGGGATGTCAAGCACAGAGCACAGCGCCCGGTGTATACAGGGAGCACTCAGACTGTTGATTACCATAAGGATGATGGTGATCGCCCTCTAAAGAAACCGGGATCAGCTCCCTTCTCTCAGAACTTACTGTTTCCTCAGTAGCCATATGGGCCTGCTCGCATGTACTGTCTGCACTCTTTTCTCTCTGTGCGTCTGAAAGTCCTCTGACCCACTGACCCCTCACGGTGTGCCAGGGCCTGAGATCAGAGCAGGCAGTGTGGGGTCACGGCAAGAAAAACAGCCATAATTCAGGGCATCTCACTTCTAGGATGGGCTCTGCTGCTAATGAAGTTTGTGGACCTGGGAGAAATAACCTTTTGAGCCTCAGTGTATTCCTCAGTCAAGTGGGATGAAGACACCAGCCTTGCTCGCACCACAGAGTGGTCATGAAAGTCAAATGACATAATTAAACAGATGCACTATAAAAATAAAGCTCTGAACTCGTATTAGCAATTGCTGGTTAGGTTGGAAGTGTTCAGAGGGGCAAACCAGCCTAAGTCTGTTCTGCTATCACCTGAGAAGGGGGCGGTCCTCAGGTGGGGGTCTGGGGAGGCAGCCTACGGTGCTGGTGTCCAAGGAGGGCAGTGAGGGGCTCTGGCAGGTATAGGGACAGACAGGAGGAGGGTCCCTGAAAAAGCGCCGAGAGAGAGGGCATGGTAACACGACACTGACTACCTCCCAATTCCATCCCAGATCCGGAGGTCTGTTCCCATGCTGTTCCTCATAGCTTTACATGCCCATGAAAACAGCCTGGCATACCACTTTTACAATGAGGGTCCTCCAGAAACGGTAAAATAAAAGAATGGAGCCTCCCACCCCCAAGATCAGGCGGTATGTTCAAGTTTAGTATTTAGTAACAATGATTCAGTGAAAAACCTTGTGGTCAGATGGATTTCCCAAGCAGTCCCTGAAACCTGACAGTGTTTCAGCAGCAAGTTGTAGCCCTAAAAGGGCCCATATAGAAACTACCCTGATAAGATAAGCACAGATCTGAGCTCTGTTTATAGGCTAGATAATAACTTTCCTTTACTGAACACCTGCTACATGTCAGGCACTGTGCAGGGCTCTTTGTACATTTCATTTTTAATCTTTACAAGGTGTCCATTTATTATCCCCATTGTATAAATGAGGAAACTCAGGCCTAGAGCAGTTAGAAATACTCCTAAAGTCACCAAGCAAGTAGAGCTGGATTCTGTCCAGATCCGAAATCCATGTCATTGGCAGGCTCTGCTCCCACCTTTCAACCCCCTCCCTGCAACCCCCCAGCCCCCCGCCCCCCAGCCGCATCTCCAGCTCCTGGGAGAACAAAGACATCTGGAAAGGGGGCTGGAGAGAAAGACAACATGCCATGAGGCACAGGTGTGTCCAGAGTCAATAAGGAAACCTTTCTCTGTTCAGGCCTCTAGGCCACTGGCTTGCCAGTGACTCCCCCGTGAAAACTGCAGCCTTCGCTTCCCACATTTCCTCCCCTGCGCCCCCGAGCCTGAGACTAAACAGCAGCCGAGAGCAGCAGAAAATTCTAGCTGAGAGAGGAACACTGCAGATCGTGCACACAGGGTCTGCTTCAGTGATGTGGCCTCGGCTTGCTCACTGGGCCATGGACAGCTGTCCATCTGCCGGGGCCCAATGCCCCGCCCAGAGGAGGGGTTCTCGGGACCGCCCCCCATATGCCGAGGCTGTCACTCAGGAGGCTCCCAGGTTGTGGAGGCCAGGCTATGCGGGGCGGAGTGGGGGCTATGGGTCACAAAGCTGTTTCCCAATTTTTCAATTCAGGTGGACAGCTGGACAATGACAAGACTAATACCACTGACAGCATCTGCTGGAGAAAAGGAGAGAAAGCTGCCCAGTGCCAGCCTCCTTGCAAAGGGGAGCCTGGAGGTCTGGCTCTGTGGCCAGCCAGCTCCAGGGAGAAGGAAGGAGATGTCCTTTCACACGACTGGGGAAGCCAAAGAACCTTGGCTCATCAAAGAGAAGGGGAGAGGCAAGAATCTCCCCCTAGCCCTGCCCCCGAGCCACGTGCACCGGGCCAAGCCCCACTCGCCCCACTCACCGTCTCTGCCTCATTCAGCCTCCTTCTTGTGATACCAGAGGCGTTCTTCCAGCCTGCAGCGGGAAGGAAAGCTCCAGGGTCCCAAATTGCACATAAGTCAATCAACCTGTCACAAAGCAAGCACAAAGAGCCCCAGGGTCACTCTAGGAAAGAAAGAGAAAAGGCCTTGTGGTTTGCAGTCTGTTAATTCACTGGGAAATTACATCATTGTCCACACCCATTTGGAAAGTTTTGCTTAGCATAATGACATCTTTGTTTAAAGAAATTCAAGGCACTGTGCAAGAAACAAGAGCGATTCTGCAAGGTGCTTAAACATGTCAAACTTTGGTGGTCTCTCTCCTCCGTAAGATCATTATTAGCGCCCTGACATCTTAATCTAATTGCTGATTCCCCATTCACCTAGAGGAGTTAAGCCATATCTTGGAGCATTTCTCCTATACCCGTGGGGAAATTTACCCATAATTATCTCATTAGTTGTCTTAACTTAAGAGAATGATTAGGTTTTTCTTCCCCACCTACAGATAATCCAACTGAGTTTACCATAAATCAATCTATAACATCTAAAGGAGATCTAAATTTAGGGTCAGGGCACATGGATTTGAGGTTCTAATTTGTGACGTCATTTAGGATGGAGCACTTCCCTGCATGCGTCTCACAGTTTCTGCATCTGTAAAATGGGGAGAAGTTACTACTCGTCAGAACTTACAGGTTCAAGCCCAGTGCCCGTCCTTCTGGGCAACCATTTAATCTTTCTCGGTGCAGATCACATATCTCACTTAGTCATTTGCTTTAACATTAAAATGTGTCTGCAGGAAGTGGTAAAATCCACCTCTGTAAAGGGGAATGTGGCAATGTCTGTAAAAATACACATGCAGTCACTCTTTGACCCCCAATCCCAGTTCTAGGAATCTGTTTATGATCTTTACTATTAAGTGGGAAATCCATGATAGGGAAAAATGTGTTTAATATGCTATCATTTATTTTAAAAAGGGAGAGAAATACTAAGATAAATGTATCTGCTTATTTTTTTTTAAAAAAAGACGATAAAAGGGGGCGCCTGGGTGGTGCAGTCAGTTAAGCATCAGACTCTTAGTTCTGGCTCAGGTTGTGATCTCAGGGTCATGAGATCAAGCCCCACATCAGGCTCCACACTTAACGAGGAGTCTGCTTGAGACTCCCTCTCCCTCTGTCCCACCACCTCACATGCACGCACTCTCTGTCTTTCTCAAATAAATAAATCTTTTAAAAAAATTTAAAATTTAAAAGACCTACAGAGAGGGAGAGAATGATGTGATGGGACAGGGATAAAAGCTGGGTTTTAAATAGACCTTGTTGTGTGAACTTGCTTTGGAACATGCATCGGACATAATTAAAAAAGCACAATTAATATTTTTTAAAAGAAAGGCCTAAAATTAAAATAAAACGCAACAAATGAGTTCATGTTTCCAGTTGGTTGGCACTACACATAGAAAAATTAAAACACAGTAATTTGAATATCTTTGGAAGAGTATATCTAAGGATAAAATGAACTGCTCCATTCCCTGTGCCCCTCCAACCCTAAACTGTTTTCAATAATCATATTATTTGATGGTGCTATTCTGTTCTCCTTATGTTATTCTGAGACTTTTGTAGTGTATTATGAGATAACTCAAGGAATAATGCTACTGATGTTGCTGAGAAAAAGAATTTCTTCTTGAAAGGTGACACAGATGTAAGATCGATGAGATCAGGTAAAAAGCCTGTAGCCCTGATTGTTAACTGGAGTCTCAGTATGAATTTCCTTTGTTTTATCTTGCACACATTCATGCATGCACGCACACACGTGCACACACAAGCGTACTCCCTAGCACTGTCCACTGTAAGACCGAGAAGCAAGGATCATCCCAGGAGGACTGAGCACCCCTGGCGATCAGCTTAGGAACTCTAAATACTATCCCCCCCACAAAGAAATCAGGCTTCCTCGGGGAAATGTCTGAGGCAGTAGTTGTACAAGACAGGCCTAGAACATCTCATCAAACCAAAAGATCAAATGTAGCATCAAAGACATCTTGTAAGAGTCATGCCAAAAGGGCTCAAAAGCCAGCCAGAATAAGGTTTCCTTGGTCAAACTGGACATCAACAAGGATCATAACTGCAGTAGATTGAAACATAACAAATATGTTATGAACCCCTAAGAATATCTTTTAAAACTCCAAATAACCCATTTTGAGGCTATTAGGAAAATACTTCATTATTTTGAAAAAGGATCAATAAAGCAAAAGAAGAAAAGGTGGGTAGGGGTATAGCTGAGACAGGACTGGTCTTGTACTGATGATTGTTGCAGACAATGATGGACGTGTCAGGTTCGTGACATAATTTCTCCCTTGCAAAACATTTTCAAAACACAAATAAATTTTAAATGCTAGAACAGACTGAGAAACAAGAAATCATTAGCATACTAATTCTTGAAACCCTCCCAAACCACAATCATTTAATGGCAATCAAGTCTAATAACAAAGGATGTGGATATCATCATCCCCATTTCACACCGGAGGAAACAGGTGGAATAGACCCATGTTCTTATGCTGAAGTATTCAAACCTGCAAGTTCTTATCCCAAAGACCCACTGTTCCACAGCTGCTTCTTTAATATCCCCATTTGTATATCTGGCTTAATAAAACTTTCCTCTGGCTTAATAAAACTTTCCTCGACTATACAAATCCTTGTACAAATATCTTACTGTCATTTGAAAACTGGGGATCAGATCTGCCCTATGAGGTTGTTGTATCAAATGAGAGCTGTGATTTTAAGAAGGATGGACAGATATAAAGACAGACGGCGAACCTTAAAGATGAGGAGGTTAGAACTACCCTCAATGTTTTTATCATCATTGCTCCCAGAACTTCAGGGTTAAGTGAGAAGGGAGACTTAGAATCCATGGTAAAGACTCTCCACCTGACCAAGGGGTAAGAGGGTTCCAGGAAGGACACCTGATGCTCTGGGGAGGAACCATGATCAAGAAAGACACCTGATATCCCATAGGCCGTAAGAAGAGTGGCTCTCAGTACCAGATGCGTGGGGAACACTCCCAGGTTGCTGGGCATCTGAGGTACTATCTCCAGCTTCTAGAGGCCAGACACCTGCTGGGTACCCCTGCTGGGTACCCTCTAAATGAGGCCTGGGTTGCAGGGGGCACAGCGGGCAGTGGAATGTGCTCCCCAGCAATAAGGAACAGGCAAAGCATGTCTGACTAGTGACCAGAAGGAATGTTTGGGTTTGTTCACTGGCTCCCAAAATGCTATCTCGTGGCCTTCCTATCTCAGTGTCTGCGTGGGGAGTGTTTACAGATTTCTTCTTAGCAAATGCTTATTCTCAGATTGTCCTGCCTTCGGCCACAGAATAACAGTGGGTCTGGGGAATCTCCAACACTTTCTTGCCTTGGAATTCTATGATTCTGTGAGTGCATATTTCTGAAAACATACAAAATCAAAATACTCCTGAGTCCTGGCTCATGCCCCTCCTGCCCCTGGATATTTGATCTATGCACAGGGAACAAAGACTTATTTGTCTCTGTCTCTATTTCTTTCTGGAGGTTCTTACTTAAGCTAAGCACTTAAAAAAATTATTTTATTTTTTGGATAGGTAATCCCTTCACATGATATGAAATTCAAAAGATGCAAAATGGTGTATAATAAAAGTATATTAAAAAGCTTATATAAGTATATAATAAGTATATATAAGTAAATTCTCCTCCCAGTCCTGTACCCCAACTTCCCAGTTCTACTTAGCCCCTCGCCCTGGCCAGCCACTGCTACCAATGTGTTGTGTATCCTCACAGAGGCTGGCTGTGTATACATAGATACACATTTTTTTTTAATTACCACATACTATACATATTTTTCACCTACCTTGCTTTTCTCGGTTAACAAATACCTCAGCTATCTTTCTATATTAGCTCACGTAAAACTGCTCTTAGCAGCTGCATAGTATTTCACTGTATGAACATATCATGTTTATGTGCTCGATCCTCTACTCTTAGATATGTTTTGTAATCACTGGATGCGGAAAATTCCTCCAATACATATTCTTGGATATATGTGATTTCTCACAGTTGCAAGACTATTATAGTATAAACTCTTGGATACAGAATTTCTGGGTCAAAGGGAATGTGGCCAAATTGCTCTCCACGAAGGGCTATGACAATTTATACTCCCACCAGCCAAACTTGAGTTTCTGGTTCTCACTTCTCCAATACGCTGTATTATTAGGCTTTTTGGTTTTCTTTTGGTTTGGTTTGGTTTTTGGTGTTTTGTTTGTTTGTTTTGTCTTTTGTCTTCAGCAATCTAACTGCCTTTTGTGGTTCATGTATTACGAATGAATTCGAGTATTTCCTTTTCTTTTTTTCTTTTTAAAATATTTTATTTATTCACTTGAGAGAATGAGAGAGCGAGAGAGAGCACAAGTAGGGGGGAGGTGCAGAAGCAGAGGGAGAAGCAAGCTCCCCGCCGAGCAGGGAGCCTGATGCGGGGCTCGATCCCAGGACCCTGAGGTCATGACCTGAGCTGAAGGCAGACGCTCAATGACTGAGCCACCCATGCGCCCCGAGTATTTCCTTTTCTTTAATTGCTCCTGTTCTTTGTTCATTTCTCTACTAGTTGGTTTATTCTTATCAATTTGAAGAACTCTTTGCTTACTAGGAAAATTACCTCTCTATCTATAAGAGGAGCTTAAAATTGTCCACGTCATTATTTTTATCCTGACTTTATTTGTGCACTAAATACATACATTAGGAAAGAAAAAAAGTATTAAATCAATAATATGAGGTCCCACTTCAAGAAAGCAGAGAGGATGAAATAAACTCAAAGCAAGCAGAAGAAAGAAAATAAGAAATAGCAGAAATCAATGAACTAGAAAGCAAAACCAATATAGAAAAATCAATGAAATGAGCTAGTTCTTTTTTCTTTTTTCTTTTCCTAACATGAGCTAGTTCTTTGAAAAGATCAATAGAATCAACAAATCTCTAGCAAAACTGAAAAAGAAAAAAATTGGCAATATCAGGAATGAAAAAGATGTCATTAAAGACCCTCCAGGCATCAAAAGGATAAGAAGAAAACACTACAAACAACTCTACACACATAAATTTAAAAACTTACTCAGAATGGATCAATTCCTCGAAAATGCAAACCACAACTCCTAATGTGTAATAGATAATTCAAATGGTTTTATAATTATTAAAGAAGTTGAATTCATAATTTAAAAACTCTTAAAAGAGAAATTTCCAGGCCTAGACTGTTTCATTGAAGAATTATTTTTTAAAATTTATTTATTTATTTATTATTAACATATAATGTATTTTTGCCCCAGGGGTACAGGTCTGTGAATCATCAGGCTTACACATTTCACAGAACACATCATTCACTGAAGAATTCTAACACACTTTTAAAGAAGAATCAACACCAATTTTAGAAAATCTTAACACTTCCCAATTCATCTTATGAAGCTATGTGACTCTGATACCAAAATCAGACAAAGACAGAAAAAAAAAGAAGAAACTAAAGATCAATAATACCTCTCATGACTATAGATACAAATATCCTTTTTAAAAATTAGAAATAAAATTCAGCAATATATAAAAAGAATGTACACTATGACCAAGTAGGTTCATTCCACAGATGTAAGGCTGGCTTAATATTCTAAAATCATCAAAGAAACCCACCATATTCACAAGTTAAGGAAGAAAAATCACATAATCCTATCAATCAAGGCAGAAAAAGCATTTGACAAAATTCAACACCCATTCATGATTAAAAAAAAAAACTCTCAGAAAAAAATTTGAGAGAAAATTCCTCAACTTGATTTTTAAAAATCTACAAACACCCCAGCTAACATTATACTTAATGGTGGAAGACTGAATGCTTTCCCCCTAAAATTGGAGACAAGGCAAGGATGTGCACTTTCACTGATCTTACTCAACATAGTGCTTGAAGTTATAGCCAGTGAAACAAAGCAAGCAAAGAAGTCAAGGGCATACAGTACAGAAAAGAAGAAATAAAACTGTTTCTATATGCAGATAACATGATGGCATATATAGAAAAATCTCAAGGTATCTATAAAATAAAAAACAAAAAACCGGTTTGGAACTAATAAATGGAATCACCAAGATTTCAGGATACAGGGTAAGCATTTGAAAACCAACTGTATTTCTATATACAAGAATTGAACACATGGAAAAATTAAAAATACAATACCATTTGCAATCCCTCAAAAAATGAAATACTTAGGTGTAAAAATGCATAAAACATGTATAGGATTCATATATAGAAAACTATGCAATGCCTATGGAAAAAAAAAATTAAAGATCTAAATGGACAGAGAGACACATCGTGTTCATGGATTGGAAGACTCAACACAGTAAAGATGTGAATTCTCCCCAAACTGATACACTGGCTTAATGCAATCTCTATCAAAATCCCACCAGGACTTTTAGTAGTAGAATAGCTAACAAGATCTTGAAAAAGAAGAACATGGGAGGGAGCAGTCTGTCCAGGTGAAAGACTCATTATATAGCCTCAGTAATAAAATATGTATGGGGGCGCCTGGGTTGCTCAGTGGGTTGGAGCCTCTGCCTTAGGCTCAGGTCATGATCCCAGGGTTCTGGGATAGAGTTCCGCATCGGGCTCTCTGCTCAGCGGGGAGCCTGCTTCCCCCCTCTCTCTGCCTGCCTCTCTGCCTACTTGTGATCTCTCTCTCTCTGTCAAATAAACAAACAAAATCTTTAAAAAAAAAAAATGGGGCGCCTGGGTGGCTCAGTTGGTTAAGCAACTGCCTTTGGCTCAGGTCATGGTCCTGGAGTCCTGGGATCGAGTCCCACATCAGGCTCCCACCTCCATGGGGAGTCTGCTTCTCCCTCTGACCTCCCCTCTCGTGCTCTCTCTCACTGTCTCTATCTCCAATAAATAAATAAATAAAATCTTTAAAAAAAAAATGTATGGTACTGGTAAAGGAACAGCCACATGGATCAATGCAACAGAACAGAGAATCCAAGTAGACCCACACAAATATGCTCAACTGAGTTTTGTCCAAGATGCAAAGGTGATGGAGCAATGGGGGGAAAAGACAGCCTTTTCAGCAAATGGTGTTGGCACATGTGGACATCCATGAGCTATAAAATTAAAAACAAAAAACAAAAAATCTCAGCCTTATACAGAAACACAAAAGTAATACAAACTAGACAGAAGTAAGTCTCCATCAAAATGGAGTGTAGACTTAAATGTAAAATGTAAACTTTTAAAATTTGTAGAATTAAAACAAGAGAAAATCTTTGAGATCTAGGGGCAGGCAAACAGTTCTTTAGTTTGATGCCAAAAGCACCATCACTTAAAAGAAAAAACTGATAAGCTGGATTTCATCAAAATTAAAAACACTTTTCTGCAAAAGAGGATGACAAGTGGGAGAAATCACACATATGACAAAGAGCTAGTTCTGGAATATATAAAGAATTTCCAAAACTCAGCACCAAAGATGCAAACAATCCAATTGGAACACAGCCAAAAGACATTTCACTGAAGTGGATATTCAGATGGCAAATAAGCACTTGAAAAGAAGTTCAACGTCAGTAGCCATTAGTGGAATGCAAATTAAAAATGCAACAAAAAAGAAAGAAACATGACAATAATGAGCTATCACTACACACTTATCAGAATGGCTAAAATAAAAAATAGTGACCACACCAAACACTGGTTAAGATGTAGAAAAACTAAATCACTCATACTTTGCTGGTGGAAATGTAAACTGGTACAGCCAGGTTACAATACACTTTGGTAGTTTCTTAAGAAATTAAACATATAGAGGTGCCTGGGTGGCTCAGGTCATGATCATTGGGCTCTCTGCTCAGCAGGGAGCCTGCTTCCCCCTCTGTCTCTGCCTGCCTCTCTGCCTACTTGTGATCTCTCTCTCTCTGTCAAATAAATAAAATCTTAAAAAAAAAAAGAAATTAAACATATAAACTATAATATGACCCAGCAAATGCACTTCTGTGCATTTATCCCAGAGAAACAAGAACTTATGTCCACACAAAAACCTGTGCAGGAATGTTTATAGCAGTTTTATTCATAATAGCCCCAAATGGAAACAACCCAAGGATCCTTCAATGGGGGAATGGTTACACTGAGGTATAGGATAGTGGAATACATAGCAGCAATAAAAAGGGAAGAATTATTGATACATGTGGTAACTTAGATACATCTCCAGAGATTTATGCTGAATGAAAGAAGCCAATCCTCTAAAGTTAATAGACTATGATTCCATTTACATAACATTCTGGAAATGACAAAATTATAGAAATGGAGAACAGATTAGTGGTTGCCACAGTTGAACAAAGGTGGGTCATGGTGGGAGGAGATGGGTGTGGCTTTAAAATGTCAACAAGAGGAGGGGCATCTGGGTGGCTCAGTAGGTTAAGCATCTGACTCCTAGTTACGGCTCAGGTCAGGGTCTCATGGTTGTGGGATCCAGCCCCATGTCAGGCTCTACTCTCAATGTGTAGTCTGCTTCAGATTCTCTCTCCCTCTCCTGCTCACTCTCTCTCTCTCTCTCTCTCAAATAATAATAAATACAATCTTTGAAAAAAAATGTCAACAAGAGGGATTCTGGCTGTGATGGTAATAGTTTCCATCTTGACAGCCTATTGTCAATACCCTGGCTACTAGGTTGTGCTACAGTTTGGTTTGTTTGTTTGTTTGTTTGTTTGTTTAGAGGGGAAGAGGGGGAGAGAGAATCTTAAGCAGGCTCCATGCCCAGTGTGGAGCCTGATGGGGAGCTTGAGCTCATGACCTGAGACCACAACCTGAGCTGAAATCAAAAGTCAGATGCTTAACCAACCAAGCCACCCAGGGGCCCCAGATTGTGCTACACTGTTGCAAGCTACTATTGGGGGAAGCTGGGCAAAGTATATAAGGGATCTATCTGTATTATTTGCTACAACTGCTGATGAATCCATAATTGTTTCAAAATAAAAAGTTTAGTTAAAAATAGTTTTTAGTTGCTTCTCTTTGCATTCTATGTAAATATAACCTCTCTTCCTTTCCAATTTTTATACTTCATTTCTTTCTCCCAGCAGATTAAATTTAAAATGCAAAAACAAATGCAAAACAAATTAGGAAGAAAAATCTGCTACTACAGAAAGTAATACAAACTAGACGGAAATAATTTTTTAAACATATTTTCATTGTGGGCTAGCATGGATTACAGAATTTTGACAGTATTTCTAAAAACAAAAACACTTTCTCAGATGTACTAAAAAGCTACTTCTCCTCCAAATAAATTGCCCAGTGCTGAGCATCATGAGTGTTCAACAACGACATTTCCAAGAAAAGAGATTCATTAACTTGCCTTGAAAACTTGCTTCACTGAGGGGATCTCACATTCCAAAGGTGCAAAAAATCCAGCTAAAATCAGACCCTGTTATTTCAGTACAACTGGACCTGTGTTGTGATGCCAAATGAGATTCTCTAACTGTAAGGGAGATGGGCATTTGCTCTGGCAAGTTCAAGATTGATGTGAGTACTCTTGCCACAGATCCAGCAAAACTAGACCAGTCCAAACAGAACAGTAAACAATGTGGAGAAGAATCAGTATCTTCAAAAGATATCCCAGGGGGGCGCCTGGGTGGCTCAGTGGGTTAAGCCTCTGCCTTCGGCTCAGGTCATGATCTCAGGGTCCTGGGATCGAGCCCCGCATCGGGCTCTCTGCTCAGCGGGGAGCCTGCTTCCCCCCCTCTCTCTGCCTGCCTCTCTGCCTACTTGTGATCTCTTTTTCTCTCTCTCTCTTTCAAATAAATAAATAAAATCTTTAAGAAGGAAAAAAAAAGGTACCCCAGGTGATTGCTGGTGATAGTGGGGAATCCAGCATCAAGCGTCCCTCTGCAGCTATGCCTGCCGTAGGCAGTGGGGAGAATGACCAGGATGGGCTAGGGGCCCTGCATGGCCAACTGAAAGACACTGCTAAGAGAATAAAGGACAAGCCACAGACGGGAGAAATGTCTGAAAAACACAAATCTGATAAAAGGCCAGTCACAGAATATATCAAGAATTCTCAACTGATAATAAGAAAACGAATAACCCAGTCTATGGCCATACCAGCCTGAAGGCACCTGATCTCATCTGATCTTAGAAGCTAAGCAGGATCGGGTCTGGGTTAGTACTTGGATGGGAGAAAACAAGTAACCCAACAAAAAACAAGCAAAGGATGTAAACAGACACTTTCCCGAAGATATATTTTTGGCCAACAAGCACACAAAGAGATACTCATCATATTTAGTCAACAAGGAAATGCAAACTAAAACTACAATGAGATATGATTATACCTGTTAGAAGAGCTCAAAAACCAAAAAAGCTCATGATACCAAGTCCTGGTGAGCATGTGAAGCAAACGGAACTTGCATACATTGCTGATGGGAATAAAAAATGGCACATCACTTTGGAAAACAATTTGGCAGTTGTTTAGAAAGTTAAATATCCGGTTAATATGTGACCTAGTAATCCTACTCTAGACTTTTTAGGTAAGTTTAGTGGATATTTTTAGTAAGTTTATTCATAACTGCCAAAAACTAGACACAAGTCAAATGTCTTTTAACAGGTGAGTGGGCAAATGAACTGTGGTACATAATAGAACAGTACTTATCAATAAAAAGAAATGATCTACTGATACATGTAGGAAGTTAGAGGCATCTTGAAGGCATTGTGTTAAGTAAAAGAAGCCAGTTCCAAAAGGCTATATACTGTATGGTTTCATTTTATATAACATTCTAGAAAATGCAAACTCTAGAGACCTAATAAGGGGTAGGGTCAGTGGGGAGAGGATTAACCAAAAAGGGGTACATGAGACCTTCTTAGAAAGATGGAGAAGTTCTGCATCTTGACTAGAGTGGTGGTTACATAATTATATATGCTTATAAAAGTCATAGCGCTCTACACCTAAGACAAGTGAATTTTATTCTATGTAAGTTATATCTTAATAAATCTGACTTGGAAAAAAAGAAATCTTATGGTACATAAAAACACCAGTTAAGACCTAGGAGAAGATACTGGGTATGCACACACCTGACAAAAGATTACCATCAAGAATATATACAAAGAGCTTCTATAAGCAAATAAGAGGATAATAAGCCAACCAAAATAAAGGCAGGAGACAACCGGAATATATGTGGCTAATAAACATAATGGTGATCTGGGAAATGCAAATCAAGACTATAATGAGATATCAATTTATACGCACTCAACTAGCAAAAATTACTAAGTCTAACTATATCAAGTGTTGGAAGAGGCTGAAGATTTCTTATACATTGCCAAAAGTACAAGCACTTTGGAAAAAGTTTTACATTACCTCCTAAGATTGAACAATCACAAACTATGATTTAATAAATCTACTCCTAGATATATACCCATGAGACACTCCTGTACCTTCACAGAAATGTTCCTCCCAGCCCTCTTCACCGTAACAGAAACCTAGAAAGAGCCCAAAAGCTCATGAAGGGAGAAATGGATAATTAAACTGTGGTAGAGTCAAACAATGAAATATTACACACCAGGTGAAATAAGTACATTAGAGTGCTATGCAATAAAACTATACAGTAAGAAAGAGGGAATAAGAGAAACTAGGATTCAAGATAATGACTACCACAACTCAATAACAAAATAAACAACCTGATTCAAAAATGGGCAAAGGGCTTGAGAAGACGTTTCTCCGAAGATATACAAATGGCCAACAAGCACATAAAAAGATGTTCAACATCACTAATCATTAGGGAAATGTAAATCAAAACTACAACCAGTCATTACCTCACATGCATTAGGATAGCTACTGAGAAAACCAGAAAATAACAGGTGGGTGAGGATGTGGAAAACTGGAACCCTCCTACATGGCTGGTGGGAATGTAAAATGGGGCAGCTTCTATATAAAACAGTACGGCAGTTCCTCAAAAAATTAAAAATAGAATTACCATATGATTCAGCAATCCCACGTCTGGGTGTATACCCAGAAGAACCGGAAGCAGAGTCTTCAAAGAGGTATTTGTATGTCCGTGTTCATCTCAGCATTATTCACAACAGCCAAAAGGTGGAAGTAACCCAAGCGTCCATGGATGGATGAGTGGATAAACAAAGTGTGGTACACACACACAATGGAATATTACTCAGCCACAGAAAGGAAGGAAATTCTAACATGTGCTACAACATGGATGAGCTTTGAGAACATTATGCTAAGTGAAATAAGCCAGTCACCAAAGGACAACTACTGTATGCTCCCACTTACATGAGATGCTTCGTGTAGTCAGGTTCATAGAGATGGAAAGGGGAGGGGTGGTGGTTAGGGACTGAGACGACGGGGGAATGGGGTGTAGTTGTTTAATGGGTACTGAGTTTCATGTTGCAAGATAAATGGAGTTCTGGAGATCAGTTTCACAATGATGTGAACGTACTTAACCCTCCTGAGCTGTACACTTGAAAATGGTTAAGACGGTAAGTGCTATGTCATATATATTTTATTGCAATTAAAAATTTAAAAAAATTTAAATTAATGATTACTTCTGGTAGTAGGGACCTAGAGAGGATGGCTTGGTGGCAGTGGTAGTGAAATCCCAAGGTAAGATATTTTCTAATTATCAAAGTCCTATCTTTGGTTGTGGGTGTGGGTTTGCAGGTACTTACTATATAAATAAATAAATGGATGGATGGATAAATGGAAATGGGAAAAAAGCCAGAAAGGAGAGAAGTTACAGAGATGGAAGAGAGGGAGAGAGCAGGAATAAAAGAGAAAGAAAAATAGCAAGGGCATGCAAGACCAATGATAAGACTGCGTCATGAACCAAAGATCATGGCTAACCCAAGGCTGTGAACCTGAGGTCCAAAAATAAAGTTTGTTCCAATGGGTCAAAGGAATCTTAGATTACCTACAATGAGAGGGCTCTCAGAAATCTCTAACCGAAGTCCATCATTCAATGTGAGGAGAAAAGTGACACAGAGATACGTGAGAAATGTGAACGAAGCTCAATGATGTTCAGTGATCTCTCTAAGGTCACACAAACACTGACATCCTAATCCTTTCGCAGTTACGTCTGCCAAAAAAGGCAGCAGCATTGAGGGAAAGTTAAGAACATCCACTCCTAGAGCAACTATCTCTTTTCATCCTTACAACATTCCTCTAAGGAAGGCATTATTACCCTGGCTTTACACATTAGAAATCTGAAGCCCAGGGATGTTAAACATCTCTAGGGGTTCTCAGCTGGTGAGTGGCAGAGCCAAACTCCAACCCACGCTGGTGGCCCCAAAGCCTCCACTTTTTGATGCCATGCGAAATCTACTCTATAGCAATACCACAAAATGTCAACCACTAGTTTGTGAACGGTCCTGTGAAGACACAAGATGAGAGAACTACACAAGGGATTTCTTGAGAAAGTCCTCTCTGTGATAGTGTTGTTATTCCCAAGGGAAAACAAGAAGAGTAACTATACTTGGTTTATATATTCAATATGTCTTGGTTTTAAAATATACCGTGAATTTGTACCGATCACATGACTTGGCCAGAGAAATGTTATGCTTTACGAAACATCTCTTCTTAAGGAAGATAAGGCAGGTAAGCCACAGTAACTGGGCGCCCAGTCCCATGAGTCAGACCTACAAAGAAATGATCCAGTAAGGTGGAAGTCTTGGGAAACTTAAGACAGGAGCTAACGGGAGCACCCTATGAAGGATGAGCCATACTCAGGGATGTGGGAAACACCTGCATTTTTAGAAGATGCTTTGCTTATCAACTGGCCCTCAGTGACACTCTCCATAGGGCAAGCTAACACATGAACACAGGGATCTGATGCAGGAGTCATTGTCACCAGCAGCATTAATGTCACACCTGCTCAGCTACTTGTACACAGGGAGAGAACACTCAAACCAAGATTGCTTGTATGGAGGGCCAAAGGGGAGGAACATGGGACACAAGGCAATTTGAACTTCTTTTTTAAAAATTTAAATTCAGTTAATTAACATATAGTGTGTTATTAGTTGCAGAGGTGGAATTTAGTGATTCATCAGTTGCATATAACACCCAGTGCTCATTAAGTCATATGCCCTCCTTAATGCCCATCACCCAGTTACCCCATCCCCCCACCAACCTCCCCTCCAGCAACCCTCAGTTTGTTTCCTGTAGTTGAGAGTCTCTTACGGTTTGTCTCCCTCTTTGATTTCATCTTATTTTTTTCTTCCCTTCACCTATGGTCTTCCGTTTTGTTTCTCAAATTCCAAATGAGTGAAATCATATCATAATTGTCTTTCTCTGATTGAGTTATTTTGCTTAGCATACTACTCTCTAGTTCCCACATCTTTGCAAATGATAAGCTTTCATTTTTTTGATGGTTGAGTGATATTCTACTGTATACATATACACTACATTTTTTTAAATTTTATTTATTTTTTAAAATGTATTTTTTCAGTGTTCCAAGATTCATAGTTTATGCACCATACCCAGTGTTCCATGCAATACGTACCCTCCTTAATACCCACCACCAGGCTCCCCTAACCCCCTTCCCTCCAAAATCCTTAGTTTGTTTCTCAGAGTCCACAGTCTCTCATAGTTCATCTCCCCCTCCAATTTCTCCCAATTCACTTTTCCTTTCCTTCTCCTAATGTCCTCCATGTTATTCCTTATGCTCCACAAGTGAAACCATATGATAATTGACTCTCTCTGATTGAGTTATTTCACTCAGCACAATCTCCTCCAGTCCCGTCCACATTGATACAAAAGTTGGGTATTCATCCTTTCTGATGGAGGTGTAATATTCCATTGTATATATGGAGCATATCTTCTTTATCCATTCATCTGTTTATGGACATCAGGGCTCTTTCCATAGTTTGGCTACTGTGGACATTGCTGCTATACACATTGGGGTGCGGGTGCTCCTTCGGATCACTGTTTATATCCTTTGAGTAAATACCTAGTAGTGCAATTGCCGGACCATAGGGTAGCTCTATTTTTAACTTTTTGAGGAATCTCCATACTGTTTTCCAGAGTGGCTGTACCAGTTCGCATTCAATTGGAACCACTTCTATTCCCACTTTATTTTTTTCTCATAGACGTCACCAGGTAAAATCTTTAAAAACACTGTGGTAAAGTATACATTACACAAGATTAGCCATCCTAACCATTTTAAGTGTACAGCCTGGTGGCATTAAGTACATTCCTACTCCTGTACAACGACCACCACCAGTTCCAAACTGGAAAACTCCACAGCCATTCAGCGTCTCCGTGTCCCCTCCCTCCTTAGCACTTCCAAATAAATAATTTTTTAAGGACTTGTGATAAAGTATTAATGTAGTCAACACCTGTGGGTGGACTGGGGAATCAGCTAGTCAAACTAGCTGTTAAGTCACAGAAGCAAAGACACCTCCCTGTCCTCCAAGACTATTAATATGATGGGCGAATGATATTCTCAGTTCCTGGTATGTAGCTGGCTAAACCTACAACTCTGGTTAACTCCAGCTCTCCGCCTAATCTGTACCTGTACATGTGTCATGAACATGGCTGAGAAAATACACACCTCCGTGCTCTCTGGCCTCACTTTGGATTCAAGTTCTCTAATCTCCAGTGGGCCCTTAATGGTATCTGACAATCAAATGCATCCCCCCATCCGCCCTCCCAGATGGTAATTTTTACTTCGCCTTTCTTCTTAACCCCCCATCTCCCTCTCTATTCTTGTTTTAATTTTTATTATGAAGTGTAACAAAGCTCCATGTGCACACCAGCCAACCTCAACAATTACTGAGCCCAGGCCAACCACACATCATCTAGACACCCCACCCCACACCTACACTGGATTATTCTGAAGCAAACCCCTGTCACGGCATAATATCATTCAGCATCCATCTCTAAGAGATGACCCTTAGACAAAACAACCTCAATAACATCACACTCCAAAATTAGCAGTATTTTTTTACTATCAAATATCCACTCAGTACCCAGATTTTCAATGGTCTCACAAGTGTCTGTTTTTTTATTATATTATGTTAGTCACCATACTGTACATCATTAGTTTTTGATGTCGTGTTCTATGATTCATTCTTTATTTTTGCTTTTTGTTGTTTGTTTGAATCAGAATCCAAATAAAGTCCCAAGGTCCTAACTAATAACATTAGTTCCTATGTGTATTATGTCTCTTTTAATCTATCAGTTCCATTTCTCTTTTTTCTCCCTTACACTTTTTTTTTTTTTAAAGAAAAAATGCCTCCCCATCATTCCTTGTTCACTGGATCCTTCCCACCAGTTTACAAACATGCTGTGATTTCTCCCAACCTAAAGCCTTTCCCTAACTCCACTTTCCTCTCTGCCAACTGCCCTGTTTCTCTTCCCTTTATGAGAAAACTCCTTACCAGCCCTGCTTACATTTAGGTCCTCCAATTTTTCGTCTCCAAACTTCTTTTAAACCCATTCCAACCAAGATCCTCCTCCCTCCCCAACTCAACCCAACTGGTCTCATCAAGGTCACCGTAACAGTATAAGCCCAATGGCAAATAAATTTCTAGGTCTCATCTTTCTTGATCTAACACAAGTGATCACTCCCTCTTTCTGGAAATGCCTCCTTCCCTTGCCACCTTGAACAGCACAATCTCTACAATCTCCTCCTTACCACTTCCTTATCAGTCTCTTGGGTTGGTTCCTCCCCTTCTTCCCAACTTCTGTTAGAGGGCCATGTCCTAAGATTGCTTCTCTACTTACGTTCTCTTCCTAGGTGACCTTATGTAGTCTTGTAGCATTAAATACCATTTATATGCCAAAAACTCTCAATTTTACATTTCTAGCCCAGAACACTTCCAATGAACTTTGGACCCACATATCTAACTGCCTACTTGGCACCCCTCACTGTACCTTCTTCCACCTTTCCCGCCAACACCCCCTTTGAGTTAATGATAACTCTTCTTCCAGGTGTTCATGACAAACCCTTAGAGTCATCTGTGACTATTCTCCCTCTCTCTCACCTCATATTTGAGCCATCAGCAAATCCTACCGCCTCCCGCTTTGAAAGGAATCTGTTCTGTCCTCACTTCCTCTCCTGCTATTCCCCTGGTCTACACCACCATTTTTGCCTACTATCTTGTTTTTTCTCCCTTGGGTCTTTGTTTCATTGTCTCTTTCTCAGGAATCGCCCCGTCAACACCATCTGAAATAGCAGACCATGTTGCCCAACAATGCCTAAGCCCCTTACACATGCTCTATTTTATGGCTCCGTGTGCTTACTATCTCCTAATGTACCACTTATTTTATTTTCCTTGTTTATTGCCCATCCTTCCCCATTAATACGTAAGCCCCTTGAAATGCAGGCATTTTTTCTATTTCCTGCTACATCTCTGACTTCTAGAATAGTGCCCAACCCACAGACGAGGCTCAAAAAACATTTGTTCAATAAATGAATACATTTTTATATGCAGCTATAATAAAAAGTGTTTTTTTCCATGCAGGCTTCCTGGATGCCTTTGAATGTCCCTAGCACTTTGACTACGAAACAGTTAATATTACGTATTACTGCCATGTTCTTAGTCTTATTTCTCTTATTAAACTCTGAGTTTCTCTGAGCCTGAGACCTGGTTTCCCATTTATCCTTCCTCCCCCTCAGCACTGGCACAGTATTGATCCTGAGTTAGCTGTTTCCACCGCTCAGGCTCTCAGGCTTGAGTGAACTCAATATTTATTTTGGTTACATTACTCTCTTACATTTTAATGAACTTTTTGTTTTCATATATGATCATCCCCCCCTCCCAATACTATCAACACCACAATCACATAAGGAGAAAAGAGAAATGTGTCCATTTCCCCCTTACTGGTTATCCAATGCTTTAAAATTCTGAGAGCACTTAAACATATTCACTGCAATTGATCATCATTCCGATCTTACGGGCAAGAAAACTTAACTCAGATGATTTTTAAAGATCCTTTATCTGAGGACAAATAGAATCATCTCATCCAAGGTCACGCAGCTTGGAGTAGGAGAGCTAGGAATTGACCCTGGGTCTCATGATTTCAGATGATGTGGCCTTGCACGTCCACCAGGCTTCCTTAGTTTAATACTGGTGGGAAAAGAATGGTCCTGGTGGCAGAGTAAAGGAATGGAGGAGAACTTGCTCAAGGTGACAAGTAAATCATTTGTGGGACAAAAGCAAGAACCTCCTGGTTAACCCACTGCTCCCTTTAGCAAACCTCAAGCTCTTTTTCTTTCTTGCCTGCTGTCAGCAGTCACGGTCTCCAGAGGAGGTGCTGGGGAGGAAGGGCAAGGAGACAGAAGGATCCCCTTTTTGCCAAGGCCAGAAAAATATAGCACCTGCTAGACAGCACTCTGGAGCATCAGCTGGAAGGCACAGCTGTTCTTTAGAGGTGGGAACTGGCAAATGCGTCGCCCACAACAGGTGCCGCGGGCCTTGGCTGTGCAGGGGAGTGAACCATGAGCAAAGCTGGTGTTCGGAGGAGGGGAGAGGGGGAGAGATGGCCCGAGTGTTGCCCAGCTACCTGTCTCAGCCTCAGGGGTACCTCCGTCGCTTCTGCCAGGGTTATAAGTAACAACCTAAAATCAACGCTGGGCGGACAGAACCCATTAAATTAAGAGGAGCATGTCCTAGGGCATTATTGTCTTCATGGGCTTCTACTTTTGCCATGTGATGAGCACCCGTGGCTTTCCCTCAGCCTGGAGGCTCCCTGGAGCAGGTCTGTTTCTCCCCTTCAGTCCGGACCTCATGAAGACAGGAGCCATGTGTCCCCCATCACACTTGCAGTTCTCCAAAATCAGGGACTGTGCCTCCCCTATTAGACCAGAAGCTCCCCAGGTTAAAGGTCATACCTCCCAATAGCTTTGGAATCCCCTGAGCTCCAGGGCTCCTATTGCCTCTTTTCACCTCCCCCACACCAAGGACAGGAGTCTGCTTTCACTCTTCCCCTGCAGTGGCCGGGTTGGCCGATGTGACCTCTTAGAAATCAGTGAACCTCTTGAGACATGGCGGGTCTCCTGAGAAGAGACCCTCTGAGCTGGCGTCAATGCCAAATCTCACATACCTGGACTGTGGAGCACCGATATCCCCAGCGTGAGCAGACACAATGGAGGGAGGCTATGTCTCACTCAGCCTAGCAGCACAAGGGAAGGAAACAACCCTAGTTTAATCATACTGTGCTTCACCCTCACAATTCACCACATCATGCTTCCTCTCACGCATTATGGTAAGAAAAATAAAAAGGTTCTTTTTGAGAGAGTCATCCACTTCTTCAGATGATCAGAGTTATCTATATAATGTATAGTGTCTTCTTTTATACACTGTCTCCCAACAAACTTTTATACTGTATCTTCCCACCCCTGAGAGGGTAAAATCGGTGCTCAGAATGAATTTGTATCTCTTCTGACTTCATGAGTTTTATTACATTATTCCAAGTGTAATCATCTTGTTTTATTGAAGCCACTTTATCATAAGATCGTTCAAATCCTAACTACCACAGAGATGCATTAAAAATTATATCGTATTTTGTCTTCTTAATGACCTCAGAAGACAAAATCATGGAGGGATTCAGAAAAGGGGCTCTGGAATTAGAGACTCAGATATAAATTCCAGCCCTTAATTAGTTCACTAAAGATTTCCTAGCTCTGTGGCCTTGGAAACGTTTCTCAGCCTGAGTTCTGGTTTATTTCCTCATCTCTAAAGTGGGGCCAGTATTTCTCTTCAATCCATTCACACTGGATCTAAGTTCCCTGCCCTGGTTTGCAAGGCTTTCCCCGGCTGGCCCATGTCTGCCCCCTTAGCTCTGCTGTCTCAGTGCACATCACAGCCCCAGCAGCTCGGGCTTCTCCCTCTGCCTGAAGCTTGCTCCACCTCACCTTCCAGCTGTTGCCTTCTTCCTTGCTGGGCTCTCCTCACTTCTTAGCTTTAAAGTCACTTCCACAGAGAGCCTTCTTTGATCTGTTATCCCAGAGCAAGCTAAATCCCTGTCTGCTGGCTGGCGATGCCTTCTTTGCACATACAAATGAATCACCCAGGGATCTTGTTAAAATGCAGCACCCCATTCTACTAACAAGCTCCAGGTTATCTGATGCAGCTGAGAGGAGCACCGGTAAGAGTGGCAAGGTACCTGTCATTACTTGTTTAATGCGAGCTAGCTTTCCTGCTCGCCTAAGTTCCGTCCCCAGCCCCTAACATCGTGCCTGGATAAAAAGCACTCGAGAAATGTTTGACAATTACACTTAGCGATATCTATAATGGTTCTAGACTAGTTCCTGGTCAGAGCAAAAGAAATTCAGTAAGTAGTGCTGGCCGTTTATAATAATATGGTATACTGACTACAGTATGTCTTTTACTTCTTTTCCACACCCAAATAGTTCCTAGAATGGTCCTGGACACCGAACTAAGGGGTTCAAAGTGTCGAATGGATGCCTAAAGGGGAAAAAGGAAAGAAAGACCCTAGTCCATGGCCCTTGACAAGTGTCCAACGTAGGTAGAACGGCACGATTACTACATCGCCAGCTTTGCATATAAACCTAAACGCTCCCTGCTTCCAATTCCTACTTGTGGTTAGGAGTACAGAGGTTAAACACAAACAACAGAGACCAAAGAGTTACTGAGAAATCCTCAGAGCAAACAAACAAGTGACAGCCCAGGAAGGAGGGTATTGTTTTAAAAAATTATTTCCTTAGTCCTCAAAGAACTAGAACAAAGCAGGATTGTGCTGGCTGCCTCCCCTGCAAGAGTTCACATTCTGGGCCTGACTAAATGCCAGTCTAAATGCTGTTCAGAATACAATTATTAAAGCCATGGAGCACCAGCCACGGTGTTGGGGGTGGGGGGGGGCACTGATGCTCCCCCTCCCACCAATTTCACGGCAACCTCAGGCAATGGGTTTCAGGTCTCTGTGTTCAGCTTTTCTGATTACCCCGCTCCGGCTCACCGCCTCCACTTCGTTCTTCCTGGCCCACTCCTTGCTGTCTCCTTCAGGCCAGAGAGTGGGCAGAGCTGTGTGCTGTTCAGAGGCTTCTACACAACAGAGTCGCAAGGGAACCAGTGGATCAGGCTGTTCGCAGAACCAATTCCCTTCATTCTCAACCTCCTACAGATCAGGGAGGAGAGTAGAAACCCGGAGAAGGCTCTTCTGGGCTCTGAACCTCCAAGTGGGTGATTATGGGGTTAAAGGGGTCACTTACATAAAGGGGGTTGGAAACATCAATCCTCGAATTCAAACGTGGGGTCTTAGGTATTTTAAAAGACGGGAAAGTCTATGAGGGCCATTTGAAAATATTACGAAGAAAATGTCATAAGGAAATTGGATTAAAATCAAAACAACAAATATTTACTAAGAAAGACGCTGGGGGGAGCAGTAAATAGAAATAAATAAGAGATGACACTGTCCTTCATGCCATTTACTACCTTATCAAGGGAGACACGACATACAAGAAGTAGTGAGTAACGATGGGCCATTTAAGCAATGCCTCAGGCTACAATATCAGAGCTATAACCAGGAAGTAAACATCTAAAAGCCAAATGAATAGTACAAGTGCTTTCAGTTCATGGTCAGGCAACTTAAAGCCCACTACTGTCAGCTGACATTCTGCCTCAGCCAAACCAGCCACATTCAGTGTCACCAGCAAAAATCAGAATGAATGAATAAAGGCAGCGAGAGTGGATGTGCTCCCGGGCAGCACCCAAAGAGCAGAGTCGAGCGACACAGGGGTCGCCGTGTCCGGGGCCCTGATGTCCAACAGCAAAAGCTCATGGAGAACACAGATAAGGAAGAGATCCTGGGAGGCTTGTGAGGAGGGGGAGGAGCTGGCAGGAGGTGAGATGGGTCTGCTGGGCAAGGTGTTAGTCTAGGTCTTGGAAGCTTGAGGAAGGGGTAGAAATTGATTACGTTAGGAGGGAAAGGTATGGGTCATTTGATAATGGGCTGTGTCTTGAGCAATAGTTCAAGGCTGGTCTCAAGGTCAGGAAGGATGCCAATCTGAGTGGAGAGGAAAGTTCACATATCAGACTAGTGGGAGAGGAGCTGGAAAGAATGTGGAAAGCTCAGAATGCTGGGCTAGAGGTTTCTTGTTTTGTTTTGTAATTATGCAAGTCACACAGAATACTGTGCTGCAGTAAAAGTCTCAAGTAATACAGATGACATTAAGGAACCCTTCACCCAAGTCCCCTCTACAAAGGCAACACTGTTGTTGGCTAGGTATCTTTTTATCAGATTTCAGACTTCACGGAACAGGCAATGGGAACTCATTGGAACTTTCTGAGCCAGGGACTGTCCAAATCGGGAACAGTCAGTAGAGGGCTGGTGACTTCTGAGGAACAGAGTGGTACAAGGCCCAAGGTGGAAGCGAGTGAATGGGGTAGGAAGAAAAAAGAGAGTGAGCACACCAGCTAGAAGGTGCCATTGAGGTTGACAGATGGAAACTGAGACTGAGGGAGATGATCAGAGACAAAACAAGAGTCAGGAAGATATTATAAAGGGAGGACAGCAGGAGTATAGAGGACAAGGTCCACTGAAACACAACAAAGATGATGGGAATCTAGGATTTTGAAAGTCAGGGGTGGCACCAACCAAGGCTGTGAAGGAACTGGCCACGTTATCAGTTTAGAGCTAAGCAGAACCTAGAGGGTTGGTTCAGGATCCCAAGTGCAAAAAGTCCTTCAAGGAGAAACAGAGCGCAGCAAGAGGTGGTAGGCAGAAGGATCTACTCTGATTTTAGGCTTGTTATCCGCCTCAACGGTGAAATAACTGTTCCTGATACATTGAATAAGTACTCAATAACTGTTGGATGTTTTCAAACCTAAGTCACAAGGACCAAATATATGGGTAAGGAAGACAGCACTGGTTTCTTTCCACAGCCATTCCCTCCTTCTTCCCTAGTTTACGGGCACCATTTTTTTTCTCTTTTCTGGTATACCATGCCCAAGGAAGGTGGGTCTTCCTCCAGCTCCAAGGCATCAGCCATGATCTGGTTAACCCCAACATGGTAATACCATTGCCCTTCGCTAGTACTTGGCTTAGGGATGGACATATGGCCAACTGGGATGATGAGGCATAACGGAAGTCAGCTGGGGAAACTTCTGACAAAGATTTTTATCTCCGTGAGAGATACAGTAGAGGCCTGACATTTTATTCCTACCAAGAACTTGACTATTTTGGGACATGCTGCTTGGAATTATGGAGCTGTCTCAAAACCACGAGGTGATAAATGTAGGAACTGAGAGTTGACAAAGTAAAGATATGAAAGTGGGAAGATTTAAAAAAAAGAAAAGTACAGGTCCTTTACAACCAACGTCCTGTCCCAGATTTGAAACCATCTTCCTTCTGTTTATTATGAGAGGTCATTCCGCGTCCTCTCACCTAAGCCTCTGTTGCCTTGGGCATTCTGCTCACTACCACCTGAAGGTAGGCAAACGGTACCGGTGAGAGAACCTGTGGCTTCTCCTTAGACCCCGAAACGTTTAATTGGGCAACAAAGTTCTTGCCATGTCCTGGACTTAGTGAACAAGAGAAAGGAAAGGGGGGAGATTGAACAGAGCAGAGGAAAAGCCTAAAACAGCTAGAGCAGCCCCGGAAGTAACAAACTTAATTCAGCTCAAATCAGCGCAGTGCACTACAATGCAACTTAATTCAATTTAACAAACATTAATTGTGTGTCTTCTAAAAGCCCTTTGGGAAATAAGATGAACACCACATGCCTCACTACATTCCAGGAATCTCTTTCTCCTTTTCGTTAGCGAGTACAGATGAATTCCCAGGCCCTCGTGCTGGGTCACTTACTTCTCGGTCTTCTTCAAAGGTTCTATTTCCTTTCTCTGCACTGGAAACACACCTATTTCCCCGGGGTCTCACTCTCAGTCATATTGTCTTCTGAGCCTCCATAACCTCCCTGAAGAAGCTTATCTCCACCAATGGTTTCAACCACCTGCTGCTACTCAAAATCGATTTCTGATGTTCTTCCTTCTGTCCCGCAATTAAATCTGTATTTCTGGCCATCTACTGATCTTCTCCCCAAGGGTCCGTAGACCTTCTAAGGTCCCCATGGGCACCTTAGAAATGACAGAGTTAACCCAGACCTATGATCTCTATCAAACCTCCACCTCTTCCTTACAGTCACATTATCACATCAGTGAAGGACACCATCATCCAGCAGGTTCACCCGGCTAAACCCAAGGACCAGACTCTTCTCTCCAAGCCTCCCACACCCAGTGCCTATCAATTTTAGCTCCTAAGTAATTACTCTGCCCCTTCTTACTCATGCTTCCTGCTGTGCTTTTAATTCAAGTCTCAGCCAGGCCACTAGAAAACCTGATAATTGTTTTCCTGCTGCCTGACGATATTTGTGTTGGAGCTTCTGCAAGGTGTGCAGTTCAGCTCGGCTTGGCTGTAGCCACCGAAGCTATGGACTCCCTTAGGACCTTGGCGCATTTGGGCCAAAAGGCTGGATGGATGTGCTTTAGCCCAGCCAGCTCAGCTCAGTGGCCAGCATGATCATAGGCTCTACTTTGGTTCCAGGCTGCTTTGGGAGCCCTGCTCCCAGTCTGGTGCCACCCGCGCGGCTTAGCTGAGTGACCCACAGTTGATTACAGCAGAATGTCAAACCGTAGGACTCTGAGCTCTTGCATCTGCTTCTGGCGCTTGGGATGGAGTATAAAATGTCAGGCTGCCTGTGGCATGAAGGCACGACATGTGATCAGGGTAGGGAAGGGTTTTAGGGTGTCTGGAAAGAAAAGAGCACCTCAGCTGGAGAAGCAGATGGTCCGTGGCAAAGGCTGAGATTTGACCAAGTGTCACCGAAGGGTGTGAGCGGCACAGACAGGCCAGGACGGCAGGGATCCTGGGTCCTCGGCCTTACCAAGTCATTTCCCTCCCTGGGCTTGTTTCCCTTCTTCACAAAACAGCAGTGTGGCAAAACAAGGCTCTGCAGCCTGGCCCCGGCTCCCCAAGTGTAAGCGATTCTGGATCCTTCCACCAGAAGTGAAATGGATGAGTAAGCGGTAAAAGGCAGGAACTTACATCTGTTTTATCAGTGATGCGTGTAAACCATGAAATGCATGTTCTAGACCTACGTGTCGCGCAGCTACACATTTCCTTCACGTGGCGCAATGTAGTCCAACAGAAATATAAAGGTACAAGCCACATGCATGATTTTTAATTTTCTAATAGTCGTATTAAAAGTCCACTAGAAACAAGCAACTTAATTTTCATATGCTTTATTTAACCCAATCTCCGAAAGATTATCTCAACATGTATATATATCAACATGTATTTATATATTTATATGTAAATATATAAAACTTACTCAATGAGATGGTTTACAGTAGACATAGGTATGAAGTCTGGAATCCACTGAGCAGCGAGCGGCTACCGTCCCGCGTCTCGCGACCATCTAGCACAGCCCTGGACCAATTAGCTGACGCGTACACATGCCAGCCATGTGAGGCTATCTGAGGTCCCCCCGACCCCTCTGGGCCCCCAGCTGATGGCAGCCACGTGATGGCAGCCTCTGGGCCCCCAGCTGATGGCAGGCACTCACGTGCCATGTGAGTGACTCCAGGCACGACCAGCAGAGGAACGTCCCAACCGAACCCCGCTGAAAGTGCTGACCCCCAGGATTGTGAAAAAGTGATAGGGCTGTTGTTTTAAGTCTGGGGGCAGCCTGGGAGGTCACGGAGCTAGTAGTAGGCAGTGCTGCAACTTTTACTGAAGGGCTGAGCCTTGAGAGTTCAGGGAAGGAAGGGGTTAACTATCGCAGAGGGTAAAGAAGGATGAAGCAAAAGCAACCTTCTGGAGTGTAGCAGGTGTCAGACAATTCACTTTATGCCTAACGCTTCAACATTTACCCACCCTGAGCTACCTTCTCATGCGTGTATATTGCTTACTACGGGGCTCATTGATGAACTCAAATTTAACAGGACCCAGCATGACGTGCCTATACCGATACAAGGCACACGCTGGGGCTCAGCATTAACAGAGGAGCACACAGAATCTTTTCCCTGGGCTGGGTTAGGTGCAGGGCTCCGTAGAGGCCAGGACCAGAAAGAAAATGGTTTCCCGGAGGACTGGCTTGGTCTCAGAGGTTCGGCCGCAGCAGACTCAGCTGCTTACCTGGGCATCTGTCCTCTTCATCTCCGTCTCCCTTGGGAAAACCAATAATGCTTCTTGGGCTCCCCCTGCCCCATCCCACCCTCGGCTCCACTCTACGCCCCACACTTTTGCCAATATTGAAAGAAGATCTCTCTCGCCTCCTGTCCATTGTGGTGTCCAGGTGTATGGTCAAGTGCCTCTCAGCCACATCTGTCCCCAGAGCCTTTGGCCTTTTCTTTCAGGCCCAAACACGTGGGCACCACCAGCAGTGCCTCGACGAATTCCTCCCTCTTGTACCCCTTGCTTCCATCCCTAGGGCTTCTTACTGACACTGGGGAGTGAGACAGTGCAAGGCCACTCAGGGAAACTGGCTGTGGGCCACCCGGAGAGGCGAGGTGGGACGAGCTCTTCACCATCGGGAGAGGGTAGCCCTTCCTCTCCTGACTAACTGTCCCGAGAAGCCATCTGTTTTTACAATCCTGAAAGACTGGGCCACTGGTTGGCCTTGATGCCAAGAGGCGACCAGATCAATGACGTATCCTCCCGCCATCGTCAGAGAGGCACCTCATGGCCTCTATCTGGGGGATCTCTTCCTGAAGGTCTAACGCCCAGCAAGTCAGCCGCATCTGCCTGGGCACCGTGCCTCAGCCTGAGCAGACGTCAGACGGCTCTCGGACAGGGGAGGCCCAAAAAGATTGTGCTGGTCTCATCTGAAGACTCTGTTACAGCCTCGAGCAAATAAACATCCTCTCATTTTTACACACAGAGCAGCAGGAAAGGGCAGTCAGCTCCCGGAGGGCAATTGCCCTTTTCAAGCAGCAGCAAGATGCTGAGATACGGTGGGGTCTGGTTACAATTAGCAGCAAGCATCAATGTTAATGGATTCTACAAATCTGTCCTCTGAAGACCGGATGACAGGCTCCCAGTAGCCAGACAGATATCACCAATGCTCCCCCCCACCCCCGGGTACATTTACCTTCCCTGATTATTCCTGGGATCTGGGAACTCTTAGCAGCCTCCCTTGCAACCAGAGGGAAGGAAACAAGGCTACAACACTCAGGGGTGGAAGTCTGGGCTACCTCCCTCTGAGAAAATGGCCTGAAGGGAGAGAAAGACAAAGTCTCTAGATCCGACAGGCCATTTACCAATGCGTAGAGACATGTCAGTAAAAGTGAACCGCTAACCATAAAACACACAGAAAAGCAGTATCAGCAGCTGATACAAAATCTATAAAAAGGATGCTATTCTTAGCTGACAAGGATTCTGCGGATTAATGACCACATCTGCTTCGCTTTACCCTCTGTTAATTTGGATAATGGAGCACTAGAACTAGACCGAACGAGTAATTTCTGATGACATCAATAAGGGGCATCTTGTTGCTTTAAAGAAAACTTTAAGTGACCTGGCCACTCCGTTAAGTGACCCTGGGAAAGGTGGAAAAGTGATACAGACCCACCTGAAGGAATTCCACACTTGCCTGCTATTGCGTCATGGATAGAAGGATTCAGCAAATCAACTGGGAAGAGAATACTGTGTAGTCTCAATTTTTCGTAAACTTAAAATACAATCATTCTGGTTTTGAAGTTTCACAGTATCCTTCTGAGTCAGCGGAAGAGACATCTGGGTTTTTGCAGACTCGGGCTGGAACCAGGTTGACAAGTCTGGAGCCTGTTCTTCCTTCTACTTTAGACCCCAGTGCTCTCTGCTGATTCCAGGAGTCGCTGCTCTAGACCCCAAACCCCTAGAGGCAGACAGAGGACTTGTCCTTCAACCTTCGAGCTGGTACCTTTCTGAAGCAGAAGGCACTAGACTTCCCAACTGCCCTCTTTATTCCCAGGGTCCCTGGAGATGGCATAGCCCCACTGCTGGGTGGTGGTAAAAGCCAAGCCACGTAGTTGGCTATTTCTTGCAAAATGCCCAGCCTCCAAACCCTGCCTGACAGCAGTCTAAGCTCTTCGTCACACTCCTTCATTAATTCTGTATTCCTTATCTCCACTCCGTGTGATGTCTTCCCACCCGGGCATGCTGCCTTCCTGGAAGGGCAGTCATATTCCACCCAGAGTGATGTGGGAAACAGGCAGAAGAAAAGTTACTAAATTTCCTTTCTATCTAGAGCCCACTGATAAGTCCTTGAAACAGGCAGAGTGACATTCCTCTAGGGACTCAACTGCCTCCACCTTAATACTGTGCTAAAGCCAAAAAGGCAATCCTAGTCTGACTCCTCCCCACACACCCCAACCAAGATCCTGTAAGTCTACTTTAACATAGTAGACATAGTAAAACATAGAGTTTTAACATATAAAAACTCTTTTGGAAACTTCCTTTATCTCAAAACCCTCCAAGATACCAAGCTAGCAATCCTCCCCAAGCATATACATCTGAAGGGTCTCATGACTAAGGTCTTATTAGACAGTAATAAATGACCTTTTCCCAACAACAGCTAGCCCCTGAAGGTCCCGGAAACCTTGCTTCCAAAATTCCTTAGAGACTTAGCTCTCCCTGACCCCTTCCCAACTTGCAAGTATATAATGGACCACTGCTCACCACCCCGGGGGTGGTAGCTACTCTTCCTACCCACAGGTCCTGTCCCCCTGCTTTAATAAACCACCATTTTGCACCAAAGATGACCCAAGAATTCTTTCTTGGTCGTCAGCTCCGGACTCCACCCCACTGAACCCCACTTATATTCTAAAACTTAGTGCGATGCGGTTGGCCCCATTGATTCCAGACTTCGTTCTGCAATGCAGTGGGGGTTTTGTGGGGCCGGTGAGATTTGGCGGGCAGGAACACAAATGCAAAAACGCCCAAAGACAAATACTAATAGAGATTGGTGGTAGTGAAGTCAGAGCAGAGTCAAGGAGTAGAAGAAAGCCTGAGAGGCCATCTACAGCCTCTGGCAGTTGACTGGGAATAAGAGGGCCGCTCTAGCACGAGGCCTCGGGGCAGCCAACTCACCCCCTAGCATGGGCACCAGAGCAGAAAGGGCCAGGGACTATTCAGACTTGCTTATCCACAAATTTGTTCGTGGCAGATCCTTAAGCTCCCGGAATCGAAAGCAAAGCCGGTTCCTCAAAAAATTAAACCCAGGGGGCCCCTGGGTGGCTCAGCCAGTTGAGCATCTGACTCTTGATTTCAGCTCAGGCCATGATCTCAGGGTCATGAGATCCAGCCCCACACTCAGCAGGGAATCTGCTTGAGATTCTCTCCCTCCCTCTCCCTTTTCCCCTCCCCCTCTCCCCATGCTCGCGAGCTCTCTCTCTCTAATAAATAAGTAATTCCTTAAAAAGAAAGAAAGAAAATGAAACACAGAATTGCCACATGACCCAGCAATTCCACTTCTGGGCATATACCCAAAAGAGCTGAAGGCAGGGACTCAAACGGATATTTGCACACCCATGTTCGTAGCAGTATGATTCACAAAAACCAGAAAGTGGAGGCCTCCCAAGTGCCCACGAACAGATGAATGGATCAACAAAATGTAGTATATACAGACAACAGGATATTACTCGGTTTTAAAAAGGAAAGCAATTCTGATACATGGTACAACACGGATGAACCTTGAAGACCCGATTATGCTCAGGGAGATAAGCCAGTCAAAAAAGGACTGTCTGATTCCACCTAGGTGCGGTACCTGGAGTCACTCAGTTCAGAGACAGGAAGTAGGATGGTGGTTACCAGGGGCTGGCAGAGGGGGCTAAGGGCAGTTACTGTCCGATGGGGACAGATTTTCCGTTGCAGAAGATGAAAGAGGCCTGGAGATACTCATGCAATGTGAACGTGCATCATGCTCCAGAATTAACTGCATGCTGAGAAGTGGTGCAGAAGGTAAATTTCAGGTTGCAGATATGTTATCACAATTTAAAAAAAGGAAATCAACCACAAGCTATTCCTGGAGGGAGATGACAATCATGACTTGGTCATGCTGACAGGGATAACGGGCCAGTTTATTTGAAATTAAGAAGGTTTTACAAAATTCTAAAAACTGGCAGTCCTGTGAACTAGTCTCCAAACAAGAAACAGGAGTCTGAGGAGCACCAGACGGGGCACACAGGATGCCTGAGTCCACTGCCAGCTTCGTCCCCACACTAGTTATAGAATACTTGGTAAGGGAGCCACTTCTCCCCGTACCTACGTAGAGCAGTCTGTACAAGGGAGCTGGCCAGGGGTTTTCAAAATATGGTCCCAGGGCAGCAGCGTCACCTGGGAGTATACTAAAAATGCAAATTACAAAGCCTCCCAAAGATTTACCACATCAGAGAGTGTGTGTGTGCGAGCCCAGAAGTCTGGGTTCGAACGAGCTGAGAAAAGTCGGAGGACCACTGAGATGGGACGTTTTATGTTTTCATAACTGATAATGATCAGGGTAAGCCGCATTGTTAAGAAAATAAAAAGCACAGACACCCAAACATAAAACAAATGCATCAGGAAACAAACAGGAACGAAGAGGATAATTGCTTTCTTTTTTTAAAACATGCAGTGTAAATATAAAGCAGCAAATTCATTTTTTAAAATCAGAATTAATGCATCCAAATGAGCGCTGTCCTTAAAATTACAAGAGTCTACCACCTGTGTTCTCAGGATTGCAGTGCGTGCTCAAATCGTCCTTAAAATTTTACTTGGAACTGACTTCTGAAGCAGTTTAAAGCAGAACCAAATCAGCCTCATTTGTTTGGAACTAAAAGTATCTTCATTTAGTTGGATCATATCCTTATTGTCAGGACACGTGCATGTACTACATGACTTACTGTCCCAATGAGGAATCGACTGCCCTCTAAGAAGAAGAAGACTGTCCAAAACTGAGCATATTGAACGAACGTGCCCAAGCTCAAAGGCAAATGCCAAAGCAGACCTCAGACGTGTTTTGGATCACGGCAGAATTGTATGTTGGACATCCCGGAGTGCCCATCTGGAAAAGGGGCAATATTCGCATCATCCAAGCTCAGACGTGAGGGCTGGAGGTGGAGGGAGAGACCACCAGGTCAGAACTCGCCCCCTGGAGGGAGTGGAGCTGGTATAGCCATTTCACAGATGAAGCAACTAAGGCCAGAGGGGCCCAAGGAGTTGTCTAAGGCTGTCAAACAAACAGGTGGGACGAGAAGTGAGCATTCCTAAAGAATCCTGAATAGGCGAATTGCCTTTCAGCCCGGGAGTGGGGGCCGGACGGGAATGGAAGCGCCCAGCCCACCAGGCCGTGACGTTAGATCAGAAGAGGAGACGCCAGGCCAGCCACTTTCTTCATCAAACAAAAGACTCTTTTGAATTTACTGAATATTTTGGCGCCGGTCCGGGTCAGTTCTTTCTCCTTTGGTGGGTTGGAAAATATTTCTAGCATCCCACAAAGTGCAGCAAGAGCAAAGAGAGTGGAAGATTCTTCCTCCCTTGGGCTGTGTGGATGCCCTGATCTTTGAGACGGAGACTCCCAGTGGTCTCTGCCCCGGGAGGGCAAAGCGAATGTGAACACGGAGAGTGTTATTCCCTGGGCTACTGGCCACCTGGCCAAGGGCTTCCTCCCTGAACCCTATGGCGTTATTCTCAATTGTTGGCTCAGGGAGAGAAGGGTGTGGGCAGATACCAAATCTGGAATATTATTTTGAATATATACCAAGCTTTTCCCTAATCTCATGCTCAAGGCCTTTAAAATCATCTTCTTCCCTTACGGATTTCTCCCCAACAACCTTATTTAGTTTAAATCCTCCCATTTTAGATTGCTGTGTACGTTATGTGATGTGTATGTTTTACAAGGTACTCTCTTTTACTGATCTATTCAGACCCATGCCCACTGGCCGGTGTGGAAGTCCCCTCGATCTCCTGTAGCACACAGCCCGGTGCTGGGCACGGTGTAGACACCTGCCCTCATGTGCTGATGATGGTGGTGCTGAGTCACATTATCTTGTGTACCTACTAGGGACTGAGTGCTCGGACCAGTGCTCTATCGATATATATTATTTCAGGCGGGCCTCACCACAGTGCTGTGTGTGAGCTGCTGCTTTTTTTTTTTTTTAAAGATTTTATTTATTTATTTGAGAGAGAGAGCACAAGCAGGAGGAGCGCAGGCAGAGGGAGAAGCAGGCTCTCTGCTGTGCAAGGATACCCCGCCCCGCCCAATGCGGGACTTGATCCCAGGACCCTGGGATCATGACCTGAGCTGAAGGCAAATGCTTCACCGACTGAGTCACCCAGCGACTCCATGTGTGCGAGGTGCTTTTAACTCTACTTTTTAGATGAGGAAACTGAGGCTCAGAAAGGTTAAGTAGCTTGATCAAGGTCAGGGCAAGGGGCTTGGGTACGAATCTCTGTCTCCAAATCCCAGGCTCACCAGAGCCCTTAATGCTCAGACCCTGCTCACTCCCTCCTCGAGACCCCAGATGGAGGAGTTAGAACAGGCCTTCAGTTTATCTTCTAGGTCAGGCGTTCTCCCTGCCCCAGACCCCTCTGCTGGCCTCTGCACAATCCATTCCTCTAGGCCAGGGAGGGGGCAGGAGGAAGGGACCTCAAAACCCAGACGGTGATTTCAGGACCCACCGCCATGATGAGGGACCCTGGAAGCACTGGGGCAGGTAGAAGGGAAGTCAGGCGACAGAGAAGGGTAGGGCCTGGCCAGGCACAGGCCCCTCTCTTCAGGGCTACTCACTACACACACTTCCCCCCAGGGCTTAAAGTCCCCGGGGCATAGTCCTGAAGTGTGTGCTTTCTGTCACCCCCGGCAGGGTGAGGAAGCCACATCACAGCCACGTGTGTAAGGAGAACAACTGTCACTCCATCAGGGAGCGGGGTACGTCTAATCTCCCCAGGCCGACCTTAGTACTTCGGGGGGAAGCCAGGGGCGGGGCCCTAGCTCACTGCGCACCTGGACCCCTGTCCCACACAGGAGGTGGCAGAAAGAACGCTGAGCTGATCCGGGTCCCAGCTCTGCAGTAACTCTGACCACTCGTCCCTCTAACAAGGAGGTCACTGCCTGGTTTGTAAAGGGCCTCCCAGCGGCTCTCGTCTTCAATGCGGTGACCAGGCCACAGAGGCCACCGTGCCAGTCACGTGGGGCTGGCACCAGCCGGGCTGCAGACAGTGGAAGGCTGATTGGGGAGATAGGGTCTGATCCCGGCCCGCTCCCTGGGAACTTGACCCTGCTCCCCGTCAACCACCGGCAGGCTCTGACAGCCTTCCAAGGAAAATGCTGACCTCTGGCCTGGTTGAGTCCCGGTTAAACAAAGGACCTCAAGCTGGTAAGCTGGGGACCATGGTCCGCGGGCTGGGTTGGCTTCCACTTGCCAGCTGACTCCTGCACACACCCCACGCCCCAGCTGCACCGGCCACGGCAGGGGGGCCGGTGCTTGACGGAGGGGCCGTCCTGCCAACAAGTCTGCAGAGAGATGTAAGTGATGGGGAGGGGACCAGGGAGCAGGGTTTATGGGTCACCGCTCCCGAGCAGTCCCAGCCCTGCACGGCTGTCACTCAAATCCAGGCTCCCAGGGCAGGAAGTGCTCTCAACTGAACTGCTTCACCTTGCTCCATCCAAGTTCAGACTCCGCTTCAGCCAAGTAGATATGCTGGGACCCCATGGCCCGTGAGGGCTTACCCCATGTGGCCCCTTACCATACAAACCAGACTCCAAAAGCAAGTCACCCGATGCCTTTCTGTCTTATAGAAAGACCTGCCCCTTTCTTTCAACTTGCTTCTCAAGATCTGCTTTTCAGAAAGTTCTCCAGAGGCCACTTCCAAAGCAGCCTACCTCACAAGCCTTATGCTCATGATTTCCAGCATCTACACGTGGGTCCTCCAAACTTGACTAATACGCCGACATCTTCCAAAGGGAACATAAATCCCCAAACCCCCATGACCATGTCTAAGAAATCTTGGGGTCTGTGAGAGATACTGTCTTAGGAAACCAAAATCTAAGTTTAAGAAAAATGTCTTTCAATCACCAATTAGAATTGCAAGTGAGAAGTTTTATCTTTACAGTAGGCAGACTAATATAAAAGCGCTTGTCGACATTCTCGGAGAATGCAAAGCGAACCATGAGTTTTGCAGTTTGTCCCTAATTCATCCAATATTTATTGAGTACCTCCCAGATGCCAGGTGATACTCTTAGCAATGGGACTCGGTGGTAAGCAAGGCATTGTCCCGATACTGGAGGAGCTGACTGTTCCGAAGGTGAGGCAGATAAGCCAAGAGTAAACTCGTCAATAGCACGAGTGCTGTGAGGAGAAGTCAAGCAAGCAGAGAGGCTAAGGGAGGGGCTTGGGAAGTCGGGAAGGGCTGTTTGCCACAGGGTGCTCAGGAAATGATACCAAATAAATAAACAAATACAGTGAAACAGTGAGGGAGCTGGAAGGTGATGGAGAAAACATCTCCCCCCCCCAAGGGAACGGCGAGGCAGGACCCCAGTGCACCAGCCGCTGGAGTCCCAGGAAGTGCCCGGGACCCGACGTGGCAGAAGTGGAGGGAGCTCGGGGGAAGAGCACGACATGGAGCCCAGAGGGGCAGGAAGGGCCCATGTACAGCACCTGGTACATCCTGCACGAGTCTGACTCCATGGGAAGTGTGAAGTGATGGGCTTTTTCTACCCTGTCTCTGTCCATTACCCTCGGTCCTCAGTGTACTTCTGCCTGTCCCCGTTGGACTGGGAACTCACGGATGGCAGGGGCTGTCTCCCCCCTCGTACCAGGCATGTCCGGATGGCGCAAGATGTGTTCCCCCGACCTTTTCATACCTTTCCTGCAGCCTCCAGGACCAGCCCCACTCACGGTAAAGCCTCACCGGGTAGTGCCTCCAATGTAGGAGTGCGCTCCGGGGTCTGGGGAGCCGAGAGCATTAGCTCTGCCGGCCTCCAAAATAAGGAAAAAAGAGGAGAGAACTGCACATCCAGCCCCGATGGACAGGTCCCCCACAGGTCACCTAAAGCCCAGCGACTCTGCACAGGTGGTGTGGCCTAGCTCACATCACTGCAACAGCCTCGTGCCTTCAACTCCCGGCTGCCCCAGGGGAGCCCCAGTCGCCCGTATCCATAGCAACCGTCATCTGTGAGTTTCAGTCCCAGGAGGGCGGGCAGGCTGCCACACTCTGGCTTGTTCTGAAAGGCCACATGCATTTGTCCCGCCGGTTCGGGACGCCCTCCGTTCCTGAAAGAGGTGTCCTCATGCCCTTTCGTGTTTCCTCTTTCTGTCAGCAAGGTCCAGACGGAGACGATGCACTGACTGGAAGACAGCCTTTTCTCGGGGGTTCTATAGGAAGCTGATCCTGCACGCCATCTTGCCTTTAAATTACCTGGGAGCCCAGGGTGGGGACAGCGAGGGAAGAAGACCAAAATGACACAGTTGGAAGGAGCTTGAGATGTTCCTTTTTCCTGCTTCTGGTCCAGATGGCACCTCGCGCCTTGCCTCATGGTAGAAAAACCTCTTTATTTTTTTAAAATCAATTAAAAATTAAACTAAAAAATCAGAATGCTAATAATAAACACTTTCCTTTTCTCTCTTCTTAAAGGAGAACCCAGCCTTTGGGACTCTCATTTCAGTGTTTCACATCCCTTTTTGGGCGGGTGGGCAGAGCCTTCTAAGTTCACCTTAGCCCTGCAGGTTATGGCCGACCCACAGGCAGGGAAGGAGGGGCTGCCTGGGGAGAGTGGAAAGAGGTTCATAGGTTATCTTTTTAAATAAATCATTTACTGCCCCCTGCTAGACACATTAGCCGAGCCAACTGAAGAAAATCTGTTCAAACTCCCAAAGCAGACTTCCATGCCGAAACTGGGCACCCGAGCTGCTCCTGCCAGCCGCCCCCCCCCCACACCGCCACAAGAACTCCAAACCACCTGATCACTGGACAGTCAGCCCAGATCAGAAACCGCTCCTTCCTTATCCTTAAAATGACCTCTTTCAGTCCCACCAGTTCCAAAGACACCAAATCTTCTTTTCAGTAAAATCCAAACCAACTGTCCATCCCTTCCTGCGGCCCCAGGAAAGAACTCTTCCTCAAGTTCCAGTCCTGACTAGCCCCCTACCCCCCACCAAAGAACAGCCCTGTCTTTTAAATAAAAATCAATCCCATGGTCCTCTATAAAGTCCAGAGGGAAAAAATGTGCCATTTGGCTGCCCTCAATCCTCTGAGAACACACATCTGGCAGGGGTCTTATAGACACCAGTTCCTGCGGCCTGAGAGATGGTCCCGGTGCCCTCAGCCCTCTCCTGACCCCCCGTCCTCCTGATCCTACATGCATTCTGCATCCACAGCTCAGCATGAAGCCCTGGTCCCCTTGTCCGCACCATGGACGTAACTCCTCCAGACTGTTCAGGGCCACGGTATAATAAGGCAATGCCCTAAAATGCACCGGCACACAAAGGTGTGAGTTGTTATTAGTATGTTTGTGGACCACAAACTTCCGGAGAGCAGATACTAGTGTGTCAGAGTTGGATCTGTCACCGTTAGCCCCGTGCCGGGCGCACTGAGATATTCATAAAAAAATAAAAGCAGAAAAAAGAGTGGAAATGTTTGTTAAATAAATCTAGCTGAAGAGGCTATCGGCTTGTTTCCCACCAGCCCCTGTTCCATCTCAAGACTGCTTTGGCTTGGTCCTGTTCTCCTAAGGGGATGGTTATCCTCACATAACCTTCTCTCTTGCCACTCAGAGGAATTCCAATAAAATCAAACAGTAGGAGGAAAATACTCTAAGAAAGGGGAGCCTCTCTGCATACCACTCTGCCAGGTCCTGCCAGGTCCTGCCAGGCCTCTCAAAAGATTTGCCCTCCTCCCCTGCCTCCTGGATGGTGTTCAGTAGCCAGCTGAATAATGAACCATCAGAGGGGATTCCAACCGGTGGCAATTAACACTCTTCCAGCTGGGAAGAGATTTAGCTCTGAGATTCCCAGATCTGCCGATTCCCCTTCTCTCTTCCAGAAAACACCAACTGCTGCCATACCACTTGGGAGGACCCCACGGATCAAAAAGAAGAACCTGATTGATGAAACAAGACAGGCCAAGCGCCCATAATTACTGAGGCTGGGCAATGAGTGCATGGGGATTCATGGTGCTCTTCTTTACTTTTGTATATTTGGAAAAACAAAACAAAACCTTAATTAATAATTCCATATTTTACCAAAATTAGGGCAAGGAAGCCCAAAGGATTATTCTTTTCAAATCAAAAGGGGACCTCTAGGCTTGGATTTCCATTGTAAAAGAAAAGATCCAGGAATCTCTCTGCCTCATCTGCATTTTGAAAGACCAGGGAGGTATTTAAGTGGTATATAGAGTGTTGGCCTCCATGAGTTTGGGCAAGTGACTTAACTTCTCTGAGCCTCTCCTCAGCTTCCTTACCCTTAACACTCACAGGACAGCCCCTTAAAAGGATGTAAAGTCAGTAGCACTTTTACAGTACCTTGAACAGTAACTAATAGCACAGGTACCTGAGAGCACATAATAGATACTTGATAAAATTCAGTTTCTTTTCTTCCCTTGATGAACCAAAGATATTCTGTTGCATTCTGATATTAAGAAGCTTAATGGAATCAAACTCCCAAAAGTTAGCTGGTGGCCAAGAGTAGCTGAAACACACAGACAATAAGCTTCTAGGGAAAGGAACTCAAAACTCCTGGGTCCCCCACACTCATCAAAGACTGAAGTATTTGAAGCATACCATTTGCCACAGGCAAGAATTTAAGAGGAGACAGGGTGCCAGGCTAAATGAGCAGGAATGCACACCACTCTGGGCCTGAGGCAGCAGTAAATTTAAGCAGGAGGAGCTGCTAGAAAGGGCTGCTGGGCATTTAAATACCATAATGGCTCGAACAGATATTTGCATACGAATTCATAATAGCATTATTCTCAATAGCTAAAAGGCAGAAACAACTCAGATGTCCATTGGCAGACGAATGGATAAACAAAATGTCGTATACCTATACAATGAAATGTTAATCCAGCTTTAAAAAGGAATGGAATTCTGATACTTGCTACAATGTGGATGAATCTGGAAAACATTATGCCAAGTGATATAAGTCAGACATGCAAATACTGCATGAATGTGTTTATATGAAATACCTAGAATAGTAGAATTCACAGACCGAAAGTAGAATGGCAAGTGCCAAGGGCAGTGGGGAATGGGGAGTTAATGTTTTATGGGTATGGAATTTCAGTTTGGGAAGATGAAAAGTTCTGGAGATGGATGGTGGTAATGATTGCACCATAATGTAAATGTGTCTAACACCACTTAGCGGTATAATTAAAAATGGTTAAAATGGTCAATTTTATGTTGTGTATTCCAGGAGCCAAGGGCAGGCTGCCCCAACATGGGCCACATTGACATGCAGATTATAAAACAATTATCAAGCTGAAAACAATCAAGACCCAAAGACTCAGGAAGAAACTTTGATCTCTGACACCTACACATACACAAATGCCTAAAAGAGTTTAGATAGAGGACCGGCTCCTGGAAGGGAGCTATCACCACAGATAACTACATTAAGACATAAACTAGGTAGGGAAGACAAGGAGGAACCTAGCAAAGCCCGGCTGATCAAAGTCCTCTATGTCCCATTGTTCCTGAGTGGTCCAGCAAATATCTGTTTACCAAATATGACGCTTTTTCATTTTTCTGTGAATTGCATTCCTCTCCTTTGAAGTACCAGACCCTACCCCTTCTCTATATACCTCATTTTGCCTGACTGTCTTTGAATTCTCATGTCTGTGTAGATTCCCTGTATGTGTGAAATTAAACGTGATTTTCTACTTTTACTCTATTCCACAGCAACTTAATTCTCAATCTAGCTACAAGAATCTTGAAGGACATAGAAAACTTTCTTCCTCCCCAACAGTATATTTTCCCACAATGAAATAATAATGATGATGATAAAACAAAAGAAAAAATATCATAATGATAGCATCTTGGCTTTAGTTTGTATCCATTTTCCCAAGAGATGAAAGCGCACCTAAAATACCCTTCAAATCTGCCCACGTATAGAGATGGATCAACAGGATCCCAGAAAGATGATGCAGATTGCAGCAAATCCTTAGCACTGTGTCCTTTCTACCAGGTTGGCACCTAGGATCGCTGCCACCATGTAAGAATCAGTGTCATGTGCTGCCCTTCCCTCCTGCCCAAGGAGAGGAGAAGCTAGAGACCCGAGTAGAAGGAGAAGAGTGTGGGACGGTCAGCTCCAGTCCACAATAAGCCAAGCTCCCTGCTGCTGGTCCTCCAATATATCCTTGCTAAGCAGGACACACCCCACAGGCTGGACCTGAAGTCTGCTTGCTCTCCTTCCCCACTCCTCAATTCATTCAAAAGAACCCCTGAGTTGTAGAAGAGCAGCTTTCACACCCACCTCGGTGCAAAGAATGGCACCAACAGCAGAAACAAAGCCAGTGGCAGACAGAGCCCAGCTCAGTTGCCTGTCCACCTCTGCATTACCCAGGGTCTACCCCCTGGAACCCCACAACCAGTTCTCAAGGTTGAGAGTCATCCTCTACATCTTGAGCTCTGCATCTATAGGCCAGAATTCCCCAAACCTCCTTTCTTGACCATTTCCCTAGACTCAGTACCAAAGCAAAGGGAAAGGGGGGATCTTTCTCCTGCCACAGATTCAAGGAATACCACATCCACACACCAAGTGAGAGTAGGCTGAAGGGCTCGGGAAGGATGGAGAGGGGGCAGAGGCGGGAGATCCCCTGGCAGGGGCCCTGCCCGTGCAGGACTCTCAAATAACTTTATTCTCCCCTGAGGTTTAGCAAACCCTAGCGGTGACACAAAGACCATACTGCACACACATGGGTATCTAGAATGAGCAAATCAATCTATAGTGACCGAAAGCCACTCTGGTGGTTGCCTGGGACCAGGGGCTGCGGGGAGACTGCCTGCAGGCGGGATGAAGGCAATTTCAGGGGTGATGAAATGGCCTACAACTTGAAAGGAATGGTGGTACATGGGTATATACAGATCTCATCAACTCTATGTCAAAGAGATGTCAAATCTCATGTCAAATCTCACCTGACTATACCCTTAAAATGAATACATTTTATTAAATGTAAATTATACCTCAATACAGTTGATTTTAAAAATGAAAAAATAAAAACACTAAGAGCTCGGGTAAGAGACTCGCACACTTTAGTAGTAATTTAGAAGGCAGATCTTAAAGGCTCGGGAGGAAGACAATACACTCCAAATGACTGTGTATTTACCAGGCAATTCTCCACAGAGACTAAAGGGCCTGAAGAGCCCTCTTCCCCCCCACCTCTCCCCGCAGCCCCAGAATTTCAGTCAGGCAAACAAAGACTCCATCAAGCCTTTCCTCAAGCTGCTGGAATTTGAGTTTCAAATGCTCCTCAGAGCTAGTTAATCACATCCTGTCTTGGTTGGGGATTTGTGGAGGGGGGAACAGGGCAGCGGGTACCTACCATTGGCTCTTGCCGTGTGCTTAGGCCCATTACCATGTCACTTACAATGTCCTCCCCTACAAAGAGCCCCAGCAGGGGAGCTGAGGGGCACAGGGAGAGAGCAAGCCCTGAGAACAGCACAGAGCCTGGAGATCAGGAGCAGTTATTTCTGCGGATTGTAGAGGTTTCTGCCTCTCAGGCCTCTGGTCCATATGCAAACATTTTATAGAATATTCCCTCAAAACTGTTTTTAGGGAGGAAAAGCGTTTTATTTATTTATTTTTTAAGATTTATTTATTTATCTGACAGACAGAGAGAGAGCGCGCATGCATGCAAACACAAGCAGGGGGAGGGGTGGTGGGGAGAGACAAGCAGGTTCCCCACTGAGCAGGAAGGCCGACGTGGGGGCTTGATCCCAGGATCATGACCTGAGCTGAAGTCAGACACTTAACCAACTGAGACACCCAGGTGCCCCTTTAAAGTAGCTTTTTTTTTTCTTTCAGATTTTTATTTATTTTAGGGAAAGAGAGAGAAAGAGAGAGCATGTGCACAAGTCGGGGGTAGCAGAGGGAGAAAGAAACTTAAGCAGACTCCCCACTGAGCGTGGAGCCTGAGGAGGGGCCTCATCCCAGGACCCTGAGATCATGACCTGAGCCAGAATCAAGAGCCATCGGCTTAACTGACTGAGCCAGCCAGGTGCCCCCAGGAGAAGCACTTTAACTTTCTAATACTGTATTATTCAGGCCCCTCCAGATTCCTCACTCTGATTTTTATTCCCCTTCCTCCAGCAAAATACAGTCTATTCTCTGGCATGTGTGGTCTGCGGGGAGCTAGCAGTGCGACCGCACCAACCCTGGAGACTGACAGACGATGGTTCAAGGCGGGGTCTCCCCTCTTCCCTTCAGAGATCCACAGCCAGGGAAGGGGGCGGTTAGGAAGAAGGGAAATGAACAGGACACTTGGGTTTGTTCAGAGTCGAAATCCAGGTCCAGATGTGTCTGCAATAACATCCCCTGTCCAACCCACCTTCTTCTAGGGGACACGTGATTCTAGGAAAAACAGACCCACAATCAAATCCTGACTCTCCCACTCAATCACTGTGTGACCTTAGGCAAGTCGCTTAACCTCTCTGTTTCCCCTTCTACAGAGAGAATGGGGAGTGTGGTATCTGACCCAGGTTACTGAAGGGACTGATCAAAAGGAGAGGGCAGTGAGTGGGGACAGCCAGGAAACATTATGTCACCCTCCTCCACTCAACCCCCTCATTCTGACCCTGCTTAGTCTAGGGCAAAGGGGAAAGTTACCTCTCCTTTTCAAAAATGATCATTGCCGTGGGGCGGACTGTGTCACAGGGCCCAGCTTTAAGCTTCCTATACCAGAAGGAAAGTACGCGGCATTCACATAGAAATGAAAACGTGGGTCCCTCAGTACTTCTAAATGTCAACAGATGTTTCCTGTGAGCGTGCAAAGTGTCCCCAGATCCTGCAGAAGCATAAACTGGACGATGTTCAGCCCAGGGACAAGGCAGAGGCGGGAGAAGGAGAAGGCTGCTGGCAGAGAGAGGGAGGGACCTGGGGCAGAGGCACACGGGACAGGAAGCCAGAACGGTGGGGAGGAGGAGGTGGGCGCGGGAGGCTGGGTTGCAGGTGCAGCGGCTGGAACTGGAGAACCTGTCACAGGGCAGAAGCGGGGTCAGAAGAAAGCCCGGACTCGATTCTGGGCCCCTGAACAGCGGGTGATGGCTGAGCTGTAAGGAAGACCCGCCACGTCAGACACGTGGAACAAACCAGAAGCGAACTCTTTTTTTTTTTTTTTCAGAAGCAAACTCTTAAACTTCTGCAGACTGCAAAATAAATGGCGCTGAAGGCAGCCGAGGGGAGCAGAAGTCCGGGACCTTGAGCATCTGGCCTCGCTCAGCCTCCTGCGGCTAAAAGGAGAGGCAGCAGGACACAGCTGGTTCTGTAGCCCAAGGAGCAGAGGACCGAGCTCCTAGCGCTTGCTGAGGCCCCTGGCCCGACGTAGGCCTGGGCCCCAGTGTGAGACCGAGCAGGGCAGCGTGGGAGACAAAGTGGCCACGAGGCCCCAGGCAGAGGGATCTTCCTCCTTCCTCCTGTGCTAAATGGCGTCACGGATTCCTTCATTTATCTTCACAAAGTTCGAGAGACTATTAATGTCACCTTGACAGCTGAGGAACGCAGGAGGTCAAGCAGCTCGGGGAGGGGGGCAACTTGGACAGGATGCCAGGCAGCGTGATGGCTCCCCCACATGCCCTCTCCCTGCAGCAGATCAAGCGGGGAGACAGCACCCCTCACCCTGCGGCTGCCCCCTGGTATAGACCCGGGTGACAGAGCGCAAGAAATGGGTGAGTAGCCCCGCGCTGCCCAGATGCCTCACCGGTCCCACATCCGCTCAGAGAGCCCCCAGCAGAGGTCCCTAAGCACGAGGGAACTCCAGACGTGCGCCTCCACTGGAAGGGGGTGGTTCCAGGAACAGAGCTCGACCAAAGCCAGAGATTTCTTTCTGGGTAAACAAGGCACGTCTGACGGGAAGGCCAAAATGAAAAGCCTATTAACCCACAAGCTGCTCCAGAGCTGCCACAGTGGCTTCCCTCCCGTGGCTTCCTCTCCCCACTGGAGAATTCTCAGCACCATCTCCCACACCACCCCCCAGCCTTTGTTCCAGACCCCGAATCCCAGCTGGGTGTGCAGTGTGCCCAGAGGCTGCTGGTTGGCCATGCCCGGGCCACTGAGGCACAGTCCAGCATCTCTCACAGAAAGGCTGCTGACCGAAGATCCCCCAAGTGGTCCTCAATCCAGAGCCCAGCCTGCAGGAAGGCCCCCCTCCTGAAGTGCTAGACACTTCTCAAAGACGTCCAAGGAAGATTCCACGTGGCCCTTCTCACTGTCAGGAAGTCCTCCTCCACATCTGACCTCAGTCCTTCCTGTCACCTCCAAACCAAAGCATCTGTTGCCTTCTACGGGGAGGCAGCCCAGCACAAGGGCTCCAGAGAACAGGGCCCCGGGCTGGGGAGGATGACTGGTGTGGTCACGGACAGCGTGAGACCGGGCAACATGCTTAACTTCTCCGGGTCTCGGTTTCCTCGATGCTAAAAGGACGGTAGCTCGGGTTACAGGAGACAACGGACATCAAGAGCTCGGAGGAGAGCCGATCCAAGGATAAGCCCTCAGTGAGCAGTCGCCTGTGACAGCTGTGATGACGTTCCCATCCCTGAGAGAGGCCCCCTTGCCTACCCCTCCTGGTACAGGCCGGGCTTGTCTTCTTGAGAGGGGCGTGCCTATGACACGGCTCAGCCTCTCTGAGGAAGACCCTTGTCTCCGTTCCCGGACCCTCCAGGGAGCTCCCACAGCAATGGGCAGCCATATTCCTCAGAGTAGGAACCCCTGAGAATCGTGGCGGAAGACGCTGGGTCATTCGTGCCGGCCAGGTGCCCAGGTGCGTGGACTGCGGTGGGGTTGATCACGCCCCCCCCAGCTCCCGCCCTCCAGCTGTGCCAGCTGTCTTAGAAGACTTAGGTGCCCTGTCTTAGAAGAGCATCCAGCCTGGCCCATAAATCCCAGGAACAGTGCTCCCAGGGATTCTAGGAGCTCCTGCTTCTCGAAATAGTCACCACCTCTGCAGACTATGGGAGGGGAAGGCAAGCGAGCGCCCACAGCGTCTGCAGGGGTGGAGAGCCCAAGGAGGAGCTATGGTTCTTGGCAGGGCCGCCTCCTTACCCCCCTGCCCTGCGACCAGGACCAGAATGGGCCACCCAGGGGTGCCACGTGCTCAAGGAACTTGCACTGTTTGCTTTGTGCACTCGGGGAACGGAGTGGCCTGAGCAGCTCCGGGACCCTGACACTGCCCTAGGGAAATTTGGGAAGATTACCCATTCTGGTTTGAGCCTCCAGTAACCTAGAATCAGCCCGTTCTTGCTCAAATACAACCTCAGACCTTCCCGGGTTAAGTAGGGTCACTGATTCCTCAATCCAAACAAACAGTTCAAGACACTGGGTCCAAGCACTGCCGCAGGGAGCCACGAAGAGTGCCGGACAGTCCCTGCCACCAGCCTCTTCTCCCTCCCAGCTCACAGCCAGACCAGCACACAGCCCCTCAGAGCTGGCTTGAGACGGAAATGTGTCCCAAATCAGGGGAGCTCCAGGCCAGAGCCCGGTGACCCAGGCCTGCCTGGGCCCTGGCCTCCCTCTTGTTTTGATTCAACTCTAAGTGAGAGGCAATCCAGACTCCCTGAATCAAATCCTGCTCTCCATCCCTAGAAGCCAGCAGAGGGCAAAATGGCCTGCTCTCACTTCTTCCCAACCAGCAGCTTCTGCCTCCCTGGCCTGAGACCCAGAGATGCCGAGACTGAGTCGGACAGGCTCCGCTGGAAGGAGAGGGCTGTTTGGGGATGGAGGGGCCCAGAGCCAAGAGCTGAGGGAGAGAAGGGGAGGGGCTCGGGAGGGCTGACAAGTCACACAGTGATGCGGGCTTTGCAATCAGACGCGCAGCCTGAGGTCCCCCTCTGCCAAATGTTCCTCGGCCTCTCACTTTCCCAGACGCCCTTCAGACCAAAGCTCCCCTGCACAGCCTTGCCAGGGCGTGGGAGCCTCGTCCCTTGCCAATCTTCCTCTGAAATTGAAGCCAATCCCTCCTTAGTGTCTCTCTCCCTTCTGGCCTGCTTGCTTCATGTCCCACACCCTAACACCGAACTCCCTGGCTAAGAAGCTTCTCGCAGCCCTTGCCCACAAACACAACTCCAGCAACTTCAGGAAATAAGCCACCCTCGCAACACAGGCCACTGCGGAGTCCCCGAGGGCCAAAGCGGAAGGACTCACCTGGAAGGAGGAACGGGGTGGGGACAGGAGGCCGGAGGAGGGTAGAGGTGACTTGCCCACCTCTCTCCTGAACGCATCAGGCTCAGGCTCACCCCGTGTGTCCTCAGTCTCCCTCCATGGGGACAGGTGGAGGTGGAAAGCTAGGCATCTCTCAGGACCCAGGCCATTCCAACGGGCAGACGGAGGCCTGAGCACAGCCCCAGCCAGACCTGTCCCCTGGACGCTGGGCTCAGAGCAAACACAGCAGCCCTGCCCCGGGGGGGATCAAAATAATTCCTGGCTTCCCTGCTCCTTGCCACCTCCCACTTGCCACCTCCCCAGCCCCCGGGGGCATAAACAGGGCTTTATTATCTCAAGCCCACCACGTCCTCTGAAAGTGCTGTGAATGGAATCCCACACAATACACTTGTTTATTAATAACCACTCAGCCTCCCACCCCCCACCCGGCTTGCTCATTCGCTCACCGCCGGGTCCCCCTCATGCATAATGGAGGAGTTATGCGGCCCATGACACAAGCCAGGCTGTGCTGCTCAGGCTCCGAAGGGACAGACGGACACGAGTACCAGGCTGGGCCAGGCTCCCCAAGGCGGGGGTGGAAGGAGGAGCAGACCCCTGGTTAAGACTAGAAGATGTAATGTTCTGTGGGCGGTATCGCCCACCCCCCATACGCACGCCCTACTCGAACCCAAGCCGGGATGGCGGCGGGTCATATGAAATTTATTCAACACCCACCCTGCCCATCCAAAGCCCCACAAAGGACGAGGGCTCTCACAATGTCAACTGATCCACTTCTGCTCTAGAACTTTAGGACAAACCTCTCTCTCTTGTGCTCAAAAGCCCGTCGCACATTTGACTGTCGCCACGAGTGTACCCTCGCCTTCTGTCCAGCATCCAAGTCTTCTCCAAACTACCTATCTCCAGTCCCTTCGGCCGCTGCCCTTGCCTCGCCTTCCATTCTCCGCACCATCCTGTTCCCCCTATGGTGGCCAGTCTTCTGAGGGTCAGGCTTTCTCTTAAAGTGTAAGGTCGAGCCCTCCTATTTTGCTGGTGAGAGCGGACCTTGCTGATCTTCTGGAGGGAAACCTGAAAATGGATCTAAAAGTCTTAAAAATGTTTACGCCCTGGGTTGCCTCGGTGGCTCAGTCCCTTGAGCATCCGACTCTTGATTTTGATTCAGGTCATGATCTCAGGGTCGTGGGACTGAGCCCCGCGTCAGGCTCCACGCTCAACGTGGAGTCTCCTTGAGATTCTCTCTCCTCCTCTGCCCCTCCCCCAGCTCACGCTTTCTCCCTCTCTCTCAAATAAATAAATAAATAAATAAATAAATAAATAAAATCTTTTTAAAGAATGTTTATGCCTTGTTTCATAAAATCTATTTCTGAGAGTAGATCTTAGGTAAATAATTAAGGATAATGAGAATATGTAAGTCACACAAATGTTCATCAGAATATTGCTTGTTAATGGTAAAAAGTTAGAAAAAAATCTAAAGAGCCATCACTAGGGGAAATGATGAACTATGGCACGCCCATGGTTTGACAGGAAGTAGTGTGTGAAAAGGGTTTTGGAGCCAGATGACCTGGGTTCAAAACCTGGCTCTGCCATTTACTGGCTGTGTTACTTTGGGCAAGTTATTTAGCCTCTCTGTGCCTCATTCTCTTTACTTGTATAATTGGGGTAATGATAGTTTCAGTCTCAAGTTACAAAATTTAATGAATGATCACGCCTGACACATATGGTAATCACTAAAAAAAAAGTTGGATTCTTATTACTATCATAAGCCATGAAATATTATATAGTTATTAAAATGGTGAAATAACATAGAACAATACTTTAATGATAGGAAAGATGATTCAGTGACAAGAGCAGATTACAAAAAGAGTAAGAATGGCTCTCTTCGGGTAGTAACATGATGGGTAATCTGCCTTTTTTCCTTTGTGCTTATATATTTTTTCTAAATTTGCTGCAAAGAACATAAACTACTTTCATGAATAAGACAAGGTACAGTACGGTGTACTCCCCAGCACAGAACACAGGCCAGCCCCGGTTCCAGATGTTGCTGGTCCTCTGGGGAAGCTCCATCTCCTTGACACTGCAGCCTTACTGAGCTTTGAGTCTGAAACGCAGTCCCCGGGCCCTGCTTCCCTCCTGTCCCACACCATGCCCCCCGCTGGGCCTTCTCCCAGGGGCTACTATTGAGCCATTTCTCTTGTCTACAATGAACACGGGTTAGTGGACTTTGTGAGAACGTGATAAGGATAGTTGAGCAAGGACCAACCAGAGTGGAAGGTGTCAGCCCTACGGTTCCGAGCCAGAAGAGGAGTGCACATGGCAGGTTGGGAGCTGAGGGAGTCCATTTTCCGTATCCGCAGGGTAAGAGAGGGGTTACGGGAGAGACCGGATTTGTCCTACCTTGAAGAGCAATAAAAGGAGGTTAGAGTCTGATAAAATCAGATCTGATAAATCTGATAAAATTCAGAGGGCGGGGCAGGGGAGGGACAACCCAGAGGGCAGGGCTGCCCCCCTGCTGTGGAGTTCTCCTGGCTTCTGGAGGCTTCTTTGGAGGCAGCCATATGGGCCAATCCCTTGGAGCCAGTTGCGTCACAGCCCCCTTCTCCAGTGAGGGAGACTGGCCCAGGGCAGGCCGGGGAGTAGGGAAGGGTTGGCATCCGGAGGGGAGGAACGCAGTAGGGAGCAGGGAGGACTGCTGGGGCTGGTGGCCCAAATGTGGGTCACATTCGCAGAGGACGGCCCACGCCAGCACAGGATGGCTGCGGCTGTGAAAACAGCTGGCGTGCCTGTGGGCGAGCTCCATCCCATCTCAGGTCCTAGGCGGAGTCTCCACCCCCACCCACTGCAGGCTCGCCCCCCTGCCACCCACTGCCCTCCCCCAGAGGACGGGTGTGCCAAGTTCCGCCCACCCGCTCTGCCACACGGAAGAGATCGGCACTACGGTGACCGGGGATGGTTGACCTTGCCAGAGTGCGGCCAAAGGACTGCCTACAGGACTCGAGGGGATAGCGTGGGGCTGGGACAGTCTGAGGCCCTCACACTGGAGTTGTGAACTGGCGACTAACTGTCCTGGCAGAGGGTCCAATTTCCCCTCTGGGTGCATAATCTTCACTTCCCGAGATGGAAAGTGAATTCTATTAACACAGCAAATTTGCAGCACTTTGTCCGAAGGACTGAAACCCAACTGCGTGTGGCCCGTGTCAGAGGAGCCATAGGCATCTGAGCACCGAGTGCAGGAGCACGTCCGAGGGCTCGTCCGGTGCAGAGACCCCAGACCACACATTCACAGCGGCCTGGGAGGGGCACTGTGAGGAGCAGCACGGCCTGACTCGGCCCCCCCTTGAGTCTGTGTGTGCCTCCGCAGCGGTGTGACCGCCTCGTGGGTGCGCCTGGGGCCGGGCCTACGTGTGAGTGAGGGTTTGGGAGCACGCACAGGAGGGACATACTGTGCATCCCCGGGAAGAGCTTCAGTTCCCAAGTGCATGGCTCCATGAGTGTGAGCGCTCGGCTTGGCTGCTGTATGTATCTGGGACAGTGTGGAAGTGTTTCAGGGTATGCAGCTGTCTCCCTGCCTGGCATGGTGCGCGTATGTCGATGTCAGTCCCGTAGTTTCTGTCTCGGACGCATGATTTAGGTCATCAGTGTGGTTTGATGCGTGTGGGGACCGTCTTAGTGACGCTACAGGTTCCGGCCCATGTCTGCATGGACATGCACCCACTGCATGTCTCCTTCCGTTTACAGGATGGTATCATTCCGTACATGCCTGTGAGTGTGAGTGTGTGTGTGTGTGTTCAGTAAGTTCTCACCTATGGGTATGTTTTGATGTGTGGGTCTCTTGGGCTCCATGCCTGTGCCAGCCCTGGTTTCCGTATGTATGTGCGTCTACCTTGGTGTGCGTACTGTGTCCGTGCTGCTCCCTGTGTGCAGGTTTGTGTGTGCAGAGCAGAAGCAGGAGAGGTCGGGGCAATCCCATGGTCTCCCTGCATTACCAGAACTCTCTCCAGTCAGGAACAGTTTGTCTACCTGCGAACCCTGCAGGGGCTCCCTGGTCCTGCAGAAGAAACCCCCCCTCCCCACCCCCACGGACATCTAGGAAACTTGCTGTCCGCATCCCGTAATCTGACTACACTTGCTTTTCTCCAAATGTCTGGGCCGGCCCACCTCCACCTCTGCTTTTTAAGTTTCTTTTCCTGGGGTTCCCTTACTCCGTTTCTGCTCAACAGAATCCTACTCATCCTCTAAGGCCCAGTGCCAGTGCCACCTCCTCCAAGAAGCCAATTCTGCCCTTAGGCTGGACATGAACATCCTGGCCTCTGGCTCCCAAAGCCCATTATGTCCACCCATCAACGAGGCAGAGACCTCGTCCTCCTGTCACTGCAATGACATGTGCGAGTATTTCTTCCCCTACAGGATGACGAGTGACACATAGTTAGAGGCTTCATTCTGACTTTTGCAGGTCCCAAGGTGCCTGGTTCCATGTCTGGTATATAGAGGCCTGCAGTCAATGTTTACTGAACTATATGACTTGAGTTTGGCTAACCAGCAAGCTGAACGTGGGAAGAGCAGTCACTGGCCTGGGCAAGCAAAAGACACCAGGCTGAGTCTCCAGCCCTAGTGTGCTGTAGGGCTAGGAAAAGCCATTTATCCTCCCTGGACTCAGGCTCTGTATGAGAAGGGGCCTCTTCTAGGAGCAAATGCCCAAGGTCAAATGGGACAGCTCTGCTGGCTTCCTCCTGCTTGTGAAGCAGTTACCTAAGAACTAATCTCTCAGGGAGAGAGCCTCATCTCTCCAAGAGCCTCATCTATAGTGGCATTCACGTGACTGACTGCTGCAGCCGGGACCAATAACCAGGTCCAATGACCAATCTTCCTTTAGCACCTTAACAAGCACACTCCCAATCCCAAGGTTCTCTCACACAGGCTGAGTTTTTGTGCTGTAAAGATGCAGCTCACCGGCCAGATCTCCAGCCCCTGGAGCTGAGCAAGACCCTGACTGCTGATGATGGGGCACAGAGTAAGCAGCACTTTCCAAGACTTGGTGCCAAAGAGAAAGATCATCTGAACAGAGATGTGGATGCTCATATTGCCCCTGAAAAATGCAGCAACGTTCCACTCGTAACTCAGGGCAATCTACCAGAAAGGTTCAAAGTTTACAGAAGAATTGAGATGACCAGACGTGGATGGTCGGTAGAAGAATAAACTGGCACAATCACTTCGTGAACCACACAGGGCATACTAAAGCAGAACATTCTGGTACGGTATGGCACAGCAGTATCTCTGGGTAACCACCCAACAGAAACCAGCACTCATATATCCATAAAAAGATACGTTCAAAAATGATTAGACTCAAATACATAATCACAAGAGGCCCTAAATAGCCAAAACGATCCTGAAGAAGAACAAATCAGACTCACATTTCCTGATTTCAAAATTTACTATAAAACTATGCTAGTCAAATCAGTGTGGTACTCGCCTAAGGACAGACATATAGACCAGGGGAATAGAATTGAGAGTCCCACACATCTATGACCAATTGATTTTTGGCAAGAGTGTTCAATGGGGAAAGAATGGTTTCCCCTCGATGGGGAAAGAAGTTTCTTTAACAAATGGTGTCAGGACAGCTGGATTTACACACACAAAAGAACTGAATTTGGAACCCTACCTCACACCATATAAAGAAATTAACTCGAAATGGATCAGTCAACAACCTAACTCTAAGAGCTAAAACCATACAACTCATAGAAGAAAACAAGAGGTAAATCTTTATGACCTTGGGTTTGATAATAGATTCTTACATGTGTCACCAAAAGCAGAAGCAAAAAGAGAAAAAAAATTAGACTTCACCAAAATTCAAAACTGTACATCAAAGGACACTGCCAAAACAATGGAAAGGCAACCTGAAGAATGGAAGAAAATATTTGCAAATCATGTATCTGGTAAGCATTTAATATTCAGGTTCTGCAAAGAATTCCTAAAACTCAACATCAAGAAGACAAAAATACCAAATTTGAAAATGGGCAAAGGACTTGAGTAGACATTTCTCCAAAGAAGATATACAAAGGGCCAACACGCAAATTTGGCAGTTCCTCAAAAAGTTAAACATAAAATTACCACATAAGTCAATAATTCCACTCCTAGGCATACTCTCCAAAGAATGGAAAACTGGGACACAAACATATGCTTATAGACCAGCATTCATCGCTGCATTATTCACAATAGCCAAAGGGTGAAAACAACCCAAGTGTCCGCGGGAAGCAGGAGTGACTAAACAAAATGCGCTATATCCATACAATAGAATGTTATCTGACCACAAAACAAATGGCGTTCCAATACATGCTTCAGTATTGATGAACCTTGAAAATACTATGCTAAGTGAAATAAGCCAGACACAAAGGGACAAATCCTATGATTCTACTTAGATTCACATCCAGTGTAGTCAAATTCATAGAGACAGAAAGCAAATTAGAGGTTACCAGGGGCCGGGGAGCAGGGAATGTGGAGTTGTGCTTAATAGCTACAGCGTTTCTATTTGAGATGATGGAAAAGTTTGGAAATAGATCGTAGTGATGGTTGGATAACATTATGAATATACCAAATATCACTGAATTGTATATTTTAAATTGTTCAAATGGCAAATTATACACACACACACACACACACACATAATATAAACATACATATATCACATATAAATATATGATATATAAATATATAACATCCATACATAATATACAATATCCTTTTCTGCTTTGCCGTCAAATTCATCAATAACGGACCCCAAATAAATGATGGTGGGAATAAATGAGACAAAGCTATGAAACAGGTTTCAGAAGCACTCTTTCCCCAGAGGGGGGTATTCTTCAAACCTTGGAATGAGTTACCGAGGTGGCAAGAGTGAGAGAGGATCTATTCTTGACCCTGAAATTCCACTGACCTTGTCATCCCCTTCCCGGGCCTGGGAGTAAAGTGGGGACAGTGCCAGCACCCTCCAGCCTAACTCTGAAATCTTCTAAGAGCCAGACTAGCTGCTCGGACCCCCCACCTTCCCTCGGGGACTCTCTAGCCGCCTTTAGGCTCACCCTATTTGCTGCTGACTTCAGCTTTTTGAACGAGGAGGAAAAACACCGCTACCCAGTAGGTCAAGTAGACCCAGGACACTGTCCTAGGGGCTTTGCCCAAAGCTCCTTTGCCAGACTTCCAAAGCTGGCTGCAATATTTAACCTTCGAAGGGAAGTCGGGGTCATGCAGGCTACAGCAAGAGAAAGGCTATTTCAAAAATTTTAAAACTCAACACACCAACATAGCTATTCACTCGGATTTCTCACCAGCCTCCCTCCTCCTCATCGTCCCCGATGATGGGGAACACCCCCCTCCTAGTCAGATGGATGGCTGTAATAACCTGTCTTCTAACCACTGTGAAGATGGGGTGCTGTTCTAAGCCCTTGGGCTCTCCCACTGACACCCCACTCCCCAGCAGCTGAGCAACACTATTTTGTGTTAACCGTCCCACTGCACGCTCGGGCTATAATTTCAACTTCATCTTCTTAAAATTCCTCAAATGCCTATCTTTCTTTGATTTCCTGGCGGTGTACATAACTCAATAACCATTCACATCATCTTTTTATTGTATGCCCATAAAGCCTTCTGACTGATCATTTAAAATAACACACCAGAATTTATACATTTAAATGAGCGCCGCCTCTTTCAAAGCCATCCCCTCGGGAGGCTATATCCATATTCCAACAATGCGGCTGCCCATGCTTAGAACATTTCTGTAGCTTCTCTTTTGGAAGTGCTTTCAAAGCCCGTAGCATATTCTTTTGATGGGCTCCCAATGTGGCAAATTTCTATCCTATGAGGGTAGATTTGGTTTGTTTTTTTTTTTCTTAAGTTCAAAGATCAGGCCAAGAATAAAAAAGACAGTGGGTGATGCAGTTGGGAATATCGTTTCATGTCAAAAGCAAAGAATGATTATCAAGGAAAGATCTCTGAAGACTATTCCCGGGGAGAACGAAACAAGGTTCTGAGCACTTGGCTCCATTGCAGGAACAAAGGTGCAGCCCCCAAACAGCTTTGGGGGACAGTCCATGTGTGGGTGCACAAGATCTGGTAACTTCATTAAACACAATCAGAAACCACCCCCATTGTCACCACTAGATCCCTGTGTTGTGTCCACTCATGTCACTGTGTCTTGACCAGGGGTTAGCAACCAGAAACTTTCCCAAAGTGGCTCCCAAACGTCATAGCCTGGAGAGGGCATAAGGAGCAAGTTGTTCCCTCTCTCGAAAGAAGACAGGGTCTGAAAAAAAAGGGGGGGTCTGGGGGAGGTGCAATTGGTTAAGCGTCTGACTTTTGGTTTCATCTCAGGTCATGATTTCAGAGTCGTGAGACTGAGCCCCACGTTGGGCTCCGTACTCAGCATGGAGTCTTCTTAAGGCTCTCTCCCTTAGGGCACCTGAGTGGCTCAGTCAGTTAAGCATCTGCCTGGGATCAAGCCCGCATTGGGCTCCCTGCTCAGCGGGGCATCTGCTTCTCCCTCTGAGTGCTCTCTCTCCCTCTCTCAAATAAATAAAATCTTAAAAAAAAAAAAAGACTCTCTCCCTTTCCCTTTGCCCCTCCCCCCAAATAAAAATTTTTTTTTACAAAGAACAAGACAGAGTCTGACACATGCAAAGAAGAAGGTGAAGTGTGGCGGTTCCTCCATAAATTAAACATTGGATTATCACGTGACCCAGAAATCCCACTCCTAGGTATACACCTAAAACAACCCAAGACCGGTGGCTCAAAGAAAAACTTATAAACAAATGTTCATAACAGCACTATTCACAAGAAAAACCCAAATATCCACCCACAGATGATGGATCAACAAAAAGCCCACCTATTATCAGATTTCATTTATATGAAATATCCAGAACAGGCAAGTTGGTAGAGATACAACAGAAGAGATTCGTGGTTGCTAGGGGCTGGGGGCGGGGGTGGGGAACCGACTGGGGAGTGACTGCTTAACGGGTACGGGGTTTCTGTTTGGGGTGAGGAAGTGCTCTGGAACCAGATGGCAATGATGGGGCACGGCATTGTGAACGGACTAAATGCCACTGAATTTTACACTTTCAAATGATTAAAGAGGCAGACTTTATGTTACATGTACTTTATCCCAGAGAAGGAGGAGAAAGCAGCAAGCAGAGTTTCTGTGCTCATTCCTGGCAGGAAAGCGGTATGCGGAGGGCAGGGGTGCCGCCCCGGCTTCGAGCAATCTCAGGCAGCAGGGTTGAGGCCTTCGCAGGGAGAAGAGCCGAGGGGGTGGTGCAGGGACACTGGCCCCCACACCAGGGACAATCAGCCATGGGCCCTGGCCCTTCGCCACAGCAGTGCTCTAAGCTCATGATAAACCCTTCTCAACGAGGGCTCAAGACAGCCAGGTGTGGACAAGGATCCCCTACGGGGAGAGGCAGGGACGGTTCCTGAGATCAAGCCAGAGTAGGACATTTCTAACAGCTGGTTTTCCTGTTGACTCTCATCTCTGCCCGCAGCATCTAGACCCTGTGATGAGGACATTGCCGCCCTCTCTTTGGGCCATCAGGGCTGTGAGCCTCCGGGCTGGGGAGGGGGCAGGGAAGGAGTGTCCTTTCCCTGGAGGTAAGGCTCTTCTCCCCACCAGCAGCTGCTTGTCATGAGGGCAACCCAGGTCACGCTCCCCTGCGGGGCCCCGCCCCTCCTTCCCCAGCTCCCCAGGAGGGCCCCGGAGGCTCCCCAGGCACATCTGCATCTCTGGCTCCAGGCTTTGTCGGGGAAACTCAGGCCCCAGCCAGGCGGCTGAAGCTGTTCTCCAACCACCGGCCCCCTTGGCAGCCTCGAGCTTAGGGGTACGTTTTCCTCATCTTTGTGCATGAGGATTTACAAATTCAGAGAACAGAGAAGACTCTTAGCAGCAATTACAAGACTAATAACATTAAGTCCTAAATGGTTATTACAGGCCCAGATCCCTTATTAGTCATGACAGCCAGTGAATCAGGGGAGCGGTGAATTGTAATGCATATGAAAAATAACTTTAAAAATTCAAAGGTCTCGATCACGGAGGCTCCGTGCAGCTGTTGGACCTGAGGGCCAGTCTCTGGGAAAGACTGGGAGAGAGAGCCCAGGGGGGGCCTGCGGGGCGCAAGACCCACTCCTGACTCACAGGCCTCCTTCACACCTCTCTTTCATTCATTCCACAGCAAAGCACAAGTAGTTACTGAGCACCTACCATGGGGCACCTTGGAGCTCAGGGTACGGTGGGGAGGACAGACATGCAGTTGGCTGCCAGCTCCTGGTGTCTGTCTGCCCACCGAGGCCAGGAGGAAGGAAGGGTCGGCTGCTGTAGCCAACGATGGCAGAGCCAAGAAGGACTCACCGAGGGGGGCGAAGGCTGGGGTGGATCTCTGTGGGGACAGGGGCATGGAGTGCAGTGATCCGGTTAGAAGACAGCGCGTTCAACCCACTAACAGAGGTGGGGCGACAGGCCACCAGGAGAAACAGCGCTCCGGGCACCTGCCACAAGACGCCTGGTGGGCTCTGGTGGTTGGGAAGCCAGGGGGTGACCCCTGGAGAGTGTGAGGCTTTGGCCCCGGTCACCCACCTGCCCGGGGGCCACACGGGGCTGGGGAAGGAGCCACTACAGCTGTCCAGAGCCCAGAGTCCCCACCCTGAGAGCAGGCACGCTGCAGGCCACAAAAAACCTCCTGAGACACACACAAGAAAAAAACGAGGGGGAGGGAGAGAGGAGTGGGAGGAGAGGCAGCCCTGAGAGGCAACTGTCAGCCGGACCACCAGCAGCCCGCCCGTTGCCATGACAACGCCCTCCTGCGTGGCATCCAGGAATAAATTATTGATCGTGGACACTGCTTCCCCGCCTCCCCGAAGCCCCCGGTGCCCTCTTGGCCGCCACCATTTCTCTCCCCTCCTCCACCTGTTCTGTATTTGCCTGGAAGCTCGTCCCTCTAAAACCAAAACAGGAGCCCAGACGGATCGTAAGATCCCCTGCAGCCCCCAGTCTCCTCCCCGCCTTGCTGCCTCCCTCGCCATTATGCACCTTTGCTGCTCTGCCCCCGGCTCCGGGCAGAACGGGGGCCCCCCCACCCCCAACTCCTCTGCTGAGGTCCTAACCCCCAGTACCTCAGAATGTGACTGAATTGGGAGACGGGGTTTTTTAAAGAGATCATTAAAATTAAGGTAAGTGAGGTCATGAGGGTTGGGCCCGAATCCAATGTCACTGGTGTCCTTATGTGGAGAGGAGATCTGGACAGAGACGCGTCCAGAGGGAAGACCGTGTGAGGACACAGCGATACGACAACCATCTACAAGCCAGAGAAAGAAGCTTCAGAAGAAGCCAACCCTGCTGAGCCTTTGATCTTGGGACTTCCAGCCTCCAGGACTGTGACACAGTAAATTTCTATTCAAGCCACCCAGTCTGTGGTCCTTTGTTATGGTGGCCCGAGCCGACTGATCAATGCCCCACCCAAGTAAGGCCCGCTTAGGAGCTAGCTGTCATTTTTTGGGGTGCCCAACCAGACTGAACACATCCTCTCGGCAGCAGGGACAGAGAAGTGTGAGGTCACTGGTGCTCACACACAGTGGGCTTCAGGGGCCTGGGGCTGGTAGGCAGGGCACAGGAGAGGCAGGCCAGCGCAGCCGGAAGCCCTGGAGCCGGGCAGTCAGGGGCAGGTGGTGCAGGAAACCATGGTTCCGGGTTCTTCCGTTCGGGATGACCAGAGCACACTCACCCCGCTCCTCGGGGTCCGATCCCTACCCTATGAGAACCCACAGCCGAATGAAGGCAGGACCTGTGTGAGACATGGGATAAGAAGAACTAGAAGCAGCCAAGGCCCCTGGCCCAAGGTGGGTGGACGTCAGGGCCTATTCTGAGAAAGAGGGAGCACCCGCGATCCGGAGCCCAGTACACAGATCACAGAGCCCAGATCTGTGAGGGGAGATCTGTGAGTCACACAATAAGCACTGGAGGAGGATGTGGAGACACGGGAGCCCTTGGGCGTGGCTGCTGGGCATGGCTGCCCTTGTGGTGCAGCTGCGGGGAGAACAGTTGGGCAGTTCCTCCCAGATTAAACACAGAATGACCCTACAGCCCCGCAATTCCACTCCCAGGAAGGCACCCAAAAGATTAAAAACAGGTACTCAAATAAATACACACACACTTTCAAAGCAGAATTATTCACAAGATCCAAAAGGCAGAAAGAACCCAAAAGTCCATCGGGATGAAGAGAGAAACAGCCAGAGGTCTATCCCCACAATGGGATGGTATTTGGCCATAAAGAGGAACACAGTCCTGACACCTGCTACAACACAGATCCCTGAAAACTAAGTGAAAGGAGCCGGACACAGAAGGCCCCACAGTGTATGACTTCCTTCCTATGAGATGTCCAGAAGGGACAAATCCATACACACGGCGCATACGTGTTTGCGGGGGGCAGGGGACGGGGACATGGGGAGCAATGGTCTGATGGGTACGGAGTATATTGGGGGTGAGGAACAGGTTTTGAACTAGACAGAGGTGCTGGTCCCACAACACTGTGAATCTACCAAATGTCACTGAACTCTTCACTTTGAAATTGTGAATCTTATGTCATACAAATGGCACCTGAATCATTTTTTTAAGTTAAGCACTAAGCTTATGGGAAGTTATTGTAGTCTACCTTTGTGTATGTCTGACATACATTTACACACACACACACACACACACACACACCCTTCTGCATTTCCCCTTGGCACTTTTGTGGCCATCCCCACCAGGACGGCCCTCCCTCCTGTCGCCCCCTCACTGATGTCCCTGACACCCAGCTTCCCCTGCAAAGCTCTGTCTGCAACAACTCATGGCGGCTCTCCCCTTGACTCCCCACTGCCAACAGAGAATGACTGCAGCTACTTCATCATGTCCTTGTGAAGGTGAACAAGACCAACATATGCACAAGACCCAACAGAAATGGTCTTTAACAAATATTCCCCTTCTACTTCTCCCTCCCTAAGATTTGTTCATGGCCAGTCCCAGTTACACGGTTTCCATTTTAGCTACCTCACTGGGTGGTCCCACAACACCTGCTGTGTGGCCAATCATTTCAATAAGCAGAGATTCCAGGTCCCACTAGGCTGGGATTGGGACCCCAGGCAGCAAAGGCTGGAGGGTGAGGTCGAGGCTGTGCTCAAGAGCAAGGCTGGGTTGGAACTGTGTCTATCTTCTAAGCACTCTTTTTTTTTTTTTTAAAGATTTTATTTATTTATTTTGACAGAGAGAGAGATCACAAGTAGGAAGAGAAGCAGGAAGAGAGAGAGAGAGAGGGAGAAGCAGGCTCCCTGCTGAGCAGAGAGCCCGATGCAGGGCTTGACCCCAGGACCCTGAGATCATGACCTGAGCTGAAGGCAGAGGCTTTAACCCACTGAGCCATCCAGGCACCCTCTTC
>CM053618.1:20607796-20627911 GCA_028646535.1 Procyon lotor
TAGGCGAAACAGATGAGAGCTGGGTCAGTGGCTCTGCCAAGCAGGCAGGGGACTGTGGGGGCAGATGGTGAGTCTTCTACAGGGGAAGGTGTCACAGTCTCTGCCCCGGGGCCTGAGGAAGACTCTGAGCAATGTCTTTGCAGTGCAGCGTTGGCCAAGACTCAGAAGGCTCCGGTGTCATGGCCTCTGACGTTCCCTCTGGAAGACCGCAGTTCCTGTGAGAGCCACGCTCTTATGTCACTCTTCAGAACAAGTGAGCCCCAGACAAGGAAGCTTCTCAAACCCAGGGGCCATCAGTCGGCCCGTGCTGGAACCCAGCACTGCCTGTGAGGTCATGAGCCAGGACGAGGAGACTCTGGAATCAGAGCCCATCCCAGCTCTGCCACTGAGAGTTGTCCCACTTGGGGCCAGTTGGTTCCCATTCGGAGCCCCCATGTTCTCAGTGTAATCAGGATCGTAACACCCCGTCCAAGGGCTGTGATAAAGCAGTGAGAGGACAAGAGTCAAGCCGCCAGCACAGTCCGGGACACAGGGTAGGCGACCCGCAAGTGGCACCTCCCTGAGCCCCCTTGCTCCTCTGTGGACAGAGCTGCACGTGGTGGGGCCTGGAGCAAGAGCTTGTCACAATACCCGTCGCTTCATCCCACCACTTTAAAAATGAATTCTGACACAATCTCTTGTCTGCCTAACATGAGCATTTACAGAACTCCTTTTCCAACATTATTTTCTATTTAAATAGCCCCATTAGGTAGGCATGATTATTCTCATTTTTACAACAGAGAAAATTAAAGCTAAGGAATGTTAAACAACTTGCCCTACTCCCCTTTAGACCCCAAGTCCCTCTGGTCTTCAGCTCCTTGACCGAGGGCCCGCTCTGCCACCCCACACTGGAGTCATCATCCATTCAGCGTGGACCTCCTGAAGGTTTCCTAGGTGCCAGGCATGGTTCTAGGCACTAGACGCCCTCTCCCACTTATCATCCCAAGAGCAGCACTGGCCTGCTCTAAGCCAGCCACATTCTTTGATAGCTCGTGGCTGATGGTCCATGCGTGGGAGCGGTGGCCAGAGTGACAGACGGGGACACATCACGCTGTTACCAGCTGAGCTGACCAAGGATGACGGTAGGGCATGACCGGCGATCTGATATAAGATGTTCTGTACCCTGGAGGCGCTTACAGTCTCTTGGGGTAAGGAAGGCAAGGCCAGGTGAAAAGCATGTCAGAGGGAAGAGAAAGAGAATCCAGAGGGCCAGGGTTCTCAGCCTGGGCTGTATATCAGAACCACTGAGGGGGTTTTTAAGACATTCTGGTGCCTGGACCCAACCCTGAGATTATGTTATTGGAATGGGTCCCAGCATCCACGTATTTTGAAATCCCCCCACGTGAGACCAGCATGTTTCCAGGTTGGCAACCCCCAAACAAGGCCCTGCCAATCAGAGTACGGTTTGCTGACCAGCAGGACTGGGGTCCCCGGGGGCTGGTAAGGAATGCAGAAACTCAGGCCCAACCCAGACCTAATCATTGGGCCTGTGCACTTTAACAAGGTCCCAGGTGACACGTGTGCCCACAGAAGATGGGAAAGGGCAGGCTCCTTCCTGTGAGTCAACCAGACTCAAGTCCCCCCACCCCTGGGCCCAGCTGGGAGATACAGCCCACCTGCTTCCCGCCAGGCAGCACACTCTCCTTGAGGGTAAAGCAGGGGGGCTCAGGTGACTGTAGGGAGCCATGCCACCACGATCTGCTTTTCCTGTCTCCCCAGAGCTGCACTTGATCCTGCATCACGGGGCTCCATGCACAAGAGCTGCTGGGGTCCCAACAAACCACTTCTGTGCCCAGAAGGAAGTTCGAGAGCTAAACCCTGTCACCATTTCAGTGACCAGAAGAAAAGGGAGTTTCTTCCCCTTCCACACAGTTCCCTCTCCCTTCCCGAGGGCTCTTTAAGGAAGAGGCCAGCTCAGGACAGCACCGCCTCAGCCCAGCCCCAGCGAGACTTCGAGCTGCCCAAGCAACCATAAAGGCAGCACTGTCCTTATAGGCAAGGAGGTGGCTGGTACCAGCTATGCCTCACGAAGAAGGGAATCCTCGAGAGAAGGCCAGACAGAGACACACACGAAATCTCACCCCTGCCAGCATCCTGCAGCCCACCCCCAGATCTGCACCCCTGCTACGGGGCTGCCTTTGTTTCTGTCTACCAGTCGTGTGTGTGTGTGTGTGTGTGTGTGTGTGTGTGTGTGTGTGTGTTGTTTTCACACGTGCCTGCCTTTGCTCTCTCATTAGACTGACAGCAGCCGTCCTGGCTCCTCCTTTGTCACTGCCCACAGTACCAAGTACAGAGACTTACGCCCAGCAGGAGCTCAATAAATATTATTTGTATTCGTGTGCACACATTTTCTAGGAGTCAAACCCATAGCTCCAGGCTAACAAAGAGCTACTCACTAGCAGGCGCTTATTAAGGATTACCATCAGCACATTGAGATTCTAGGGGAGAAAACAAGAAAACTAGAAGGCACGTCTTCAAAAAGCAGGCAGTCTGGTTTGGGAAATCAGATTTATACGTGCCAATCCCAAGACCAGAGACCCACAGAAATCAAGAATGTTTATGATAAGGTTGGCAGGCGTATGTACACTGCAACACAACGGAAATTTCCTACTCTGGTCTTTTGACAGGTTATTATTATTCAATTACTGACTGAAGTTTTTTTAAAAGATTTTATTTATAAATAAATATATAGAGAGAAATAAAAGAGAGAGAGAGAGAGCACAAACAAGGGGAGCTGCAGATGGAGAGGAAGAAGCAGACTCCTCCCTGAGCAGAGAGCCCAACGTGGAGCTCGATCCCAGGACCCTAGGATCATGACCTGAGTTGAAGGCAGACGCTTAATGGACTGAGCCGCCCAGGCGTCCCCTGGAGAGGTTTTAGACACTCTGAAATGTTGAGTAGAGGGAGTGCATTTTCACAATGAAAGAAGAAATGGGCTGAGACTCTCATGTAAATACAAAGACTCTAAGGCAAAATTTACTAGGCTACAAATTGGGTCATTTTGGCATGCATATGTGCAGACACGTCATCTCTCCTTAAAAGGGCCCTTTACTAGTTTTCCTAATCCGTATTTTTGCTTTTGTTACAAGGACTGCAAAGTCAGATGCTGTAAACTAGGCTGATGCCAGAAAGCCCACGCATTTCCTAGTCCTAGCCAAAATTGTTTTCTAGATCCCTTTGGGTTGCTCTAAACATTCTCTGGCTTTACCTTCTAACCTGGCATCACTGAGGAGGAAAATCTTTCAGAGGCAGGTCAGCACCCTGGACAGCAGCAAGCTCTCTATCAGCACCGAAGAGAAAGTTCCAGCATTCCTGTTTGCCCAAACACCCTTTCAGAAGAACTATCTCTCAAACACCACCCCAGACATGGAGCAAGTTCAGTCAAGAAGCTTCAAATGCTCCTCACCAACTATTCGGTCAAGGTCGAGATTCTCTGCACTCTGGCCCTGGCCAGTCCCTCCAGCTATACCTCCCACTACTCTAGTCTGGCCAGTGCAATGCCTGATCACAGCTTCTGTCCTGTAAACCTTTGATTATGCTCCCATACCCCACCAGAAAGGCCCATTTTCTCTACCTACTCAAATCCAACCCATCCCTAGAGCCCCAAACCAGCCCCTGCTTCTCTTCAAAACCTTCCCAAAGGACTTTAGTCTACATTAATTTCCTCTCTTCTCCAATATCCCAAAGCATTATTGGTTTAGATAATGCTTTAGGGAACTTAATTATTTATCCTCTTGCACAATTACTAGGTTTATCTGTAAATTTTAAAGTTCCCAGAGGTTCAGTATGTGAAGAACTACCCCTGCCAGCAACTAGCCATGAAGCCACAAGCAGAATATGTAGCCCTTTTGAGTCTGTTTCTTGATTGGTCAAATAATGATCTTGGATTAGACCATTTCTAACAGTCTATGAGACTAAAGATGCTCTCAAAACAAGAAGCCATCTAAAAGTGTGCCATACAAATAGAGCCTTTGAAGACTGACTGCAGGTGCAACAAATATTATATATATTTTATAATATATTTTTAAAAACCCACAAGGCATATCCCAGGACTTGGGTCAGTCAAAGAACCCTGGGTTAGTCTCCAACATGAGACCCAAAGCCTTCATTTCCACTCATTGTGTGATGATGATCGGAAAGAGATCTAGTTTCTGTCTTGTCCTTGCATACGTCAGCAAAGGAAAATTGCCTGTGGCCTCAAAGGCATTTTCCTTCATAAAGAACATGTCACTACCAATGTGTGGAAAAATACCGCACAATGGGTATTATAACAGTGTCTCTCATATAAACACACACGTACAGGCCAACCAACAGCTGACAGCAATGTTAACTTCACCACTAATTATGCATAAGCCCAGACAGACTCTGGCAAATAACAAAAGGCTTCATCTTTGGGGATGCCCCCAAATAAAACCTTGGCTAGTCTCACAGGTAAAAGTTCCAAGGGGGACAGAGAAGGGACTTAAAATTTCAGCTCAATATTATGCTTCCTGTCAAAAATTCTAGTTATAATACCTCCTTGTGTTTGAAATCCTAGTCTCAAAGCATTCAGTTTATGGATCCTCACACAATAAGATCTAGGGATGACTCTTCCTCCCTTGCACCTGGAAAAATTAAGGCTCACAAATGTTTAACAACTGTTGTGTCGAAAATAAGGATCAAACTAGAATCAGGATTGAGTCAGAATAATTTCACTAACACAGGCAATGTGTACTCACAAGCACAGACACACATGAACATACACATACTCCAAGAACTCTTCATAATATAAAGAGACAAGTTATGAAACTCACTGACCCTGGAACTGGAAGATTCCACTAAATACTTGCAGAAGATGCTACTGCCAAAGGAAACTGGCCAGCATCAGTAAAGAAGACGGCAACTCTCACCGGGAAAAGTCCTTGGAATTGCTCTGCCAGCCATTCATTGGCATCCCAAAAAATCACAAGATCAGAGAACAAAACTTAGCATCTGGTCAATCCACCCCCGTTGGCTTCAACTAGATCCAGGACAGTGAGCTCAGCACAAAAACCATCCTGTTTGGGGCCCTTCCCCAAGCTGGTTATACTGGTTCCAGAGAAGGAAAGCAGGGAGACTCCAGCACAACCAGGTTAGAAGAGGAAAGACCCCAGCATTCAGAGTCCTCTACAATCACAGCTCAATAAACCGTCCAAGACACATTCCCTCGCTACTGAATTACACGTACCCAAGCCATACCGTTCATTCATTCCAAAGATCCCCTGCACATTCCTGCTCTTATTCCGGGAGTTCTGATTATTAAGTCTTCAAGTTTTGCTATCTCAAGACCTCAAGTACTTTCTCTCGCAAGAAGCTTTTCCAGATCACCTAAGCCCAACATAATCTCCTGCCCACTTTCTAGCATTTACTTTCTGGAATTAGCAAATGTTTCTTATATGTGAACATATATCTTCTTTGCTCTTTAGGGAGGAGATGGGATCTCATGAGCCTCCAGAAAATGGGGCAGTACCCCTTAAGCATACAGTAGGTGCTCAACAAATATTTGGTGGTGATGATGACAATGATAAGACCTTCTCAGAGGTGCATCTCCCACTGAAGGTCAGAACTAGGTATGAAGCCCCACACATGGGGCTGGGTGGGGCTGGCCGAAACAGCCCAAAAGGGAGCCCACAATCGCGGACAGCAGGGCACACAGCCTTCCTCCAACTCTGGGTGCCAGGGGCTTTCCTCATTCTAGGACTGAGTGGGAAATCCTCCCTTCCTAACCCTGAGCCGCTGATCCCAGGCTGTTTATCTCGTTAACTCTGTTTATTGTGATCTGGTAAGAGGTTCTGAAGCCCTCCAAGCCCCTCTCTAATTAAATTCATTAGAACAGATTGGGGCTTTCTTTCAGCATCTCAGAAAAATTAACAACACGATTAGCATCATAATGATGGGGAGAGGGGCTGCCAGGGAGGCCTTTCAGGAGGGGCTGGCCCAGCCTGGGAGGGGATGAGTGAGGAGGAGCAGGTGAAGGAGGAGAAAGCAGATGCTCAGGCAGCTGCTTCCCAGGGAAGGGAGCTGCAGGAGAGAGGAGGGGATGATAACAGCCCAAGGGGATGAGCCCACCATACCCCAGGCTCTCTAACTTTATCAAGGCTTGACATTTGGGAGAAGAAGGACGGGACAAGAAATTAATCAATGGCATAAATTCCAGAGACATGAGCTTCTGGGACAAGACACTTCGAGCAACCTTCTGGGTTTACAGAGAGAAACACATTTAAGCTCCGTTAATGATGGGGCCAGAAGGAAAGAAAGAGAGAAAGAGAGAAAGAGAGAAAGAGAGAAAGAGAGAGAGAGAGCAAGCCCCTCACGCTTTTCATGGTGATGTCCTTTTCCTGCAAGACTTCACCGCAAGGACCTGGGGAGAGCAGGCTAGATGAGGGAGGTCACTTCTCTCCCAGAGAACCTGAACCCATCAGGTTTTTATTTATACACCTGGTGGGTTCCTTCATCCAGGATAATCTCCTCTTCTACAAATTCTACCAAGTCTTCGGGCCTCAGCCCAATTCTCACCTCCTCTGTGAAGAGCAGCTAACATTTGGTGAATACTTACTACCAGCCAGGTACTCTGCTGGGGCCTTTACTGCCTTATCACATTTAATCCTTAGAACAGCTCCACAAGGTTCATATTAACATCTCCACGTTCCAGATGGGGAAGCTGTAGCTCCTTACCCAGTAAATGGCAGAACCAACGTTTGAATGTAAGTCAGTGTAGGTCTGACCTCAAAGGCTGAGTAGTTCTACTCTCCAGGGTCTGAAGACTTAATTACATACTGTCTCATTTGATTCCTAAGACTGATCATATGTTTCCATTTATTTCCCCCATTTGAAAGCGGGGACCATGTTCCTGTGCCCTTCAGAAGGACATAGTAGGTACTCAAAGATGCACGATGACTGAGCCTTTCTAATAGATTTTCCTAGAGAGCCTTGGGCCACTGGATAAAACATGTCAGGTTTTTATTTTTCCTCTTCTAAAATATATAGGAGAGGTGCACGGGCTTCAATGGCAAACAAATAGAGGTTTAAATTCTAGCTCTACAACTTACCTGTTCTTCAATCTCAAATAACCACCTTTCTGAGTCTGCTTCCTTATCTATGAAACCAGAACCCTAACAATACTTTTTTTAAAGGGCTAACCCTTTTGAAGATTAAATGAAATGATGCATATAAAGCACATGGTAGAGAGCCTAGCACATAGTAAACCATCTATAATGATAACTACTATAGTACGACACTTGTATTTTTCTTGGCCTGCCTCAAGATCTAAGGAAAGGAGGGGGGCTCAGGAGTTTTCCAGCTGGCTAGCACAATCTGACTGGTGGGCCAGGTCAGCAAAGCTTTGGAAATGCCTACTCAAGCAGCCAGTGGCCATTAGCTCCCAGAGTTCTCCCCTGCAGTCCCAAGGACCAGCCTGGATGCATCCAACCTCTGCTCTTGCAGCTAGGCATGGGCTCTAGCTGGGCATTTTGAGGAAATGCTCGAAAGTTCGACATCAAGCTGCTCTGGCCCAAACAGGGTGTATCTCAATAGTGGAATACCATGGCTCCAGGTCCTACCGTCTACCATGACCCCTCAGCCATGCTCCTATAATGCCGGGAACTCATCTCAATTCTGCTAGAGCATTTCTGGTACTGAATTTTCATTTGTTTTTGTTTCTGTCTCTCCAACTCACTCATATACCCAACTCCTAGCACAATTCCCGAGATATAGGCAAAGACTCGGGACACACTAATGAAATGAGCTAAATTTAATGTGTGGGGAAGATGGGGGCTCCTCAGACAGATAAGCCTGAGGGTCTGTTCTTTCCCAGTTCACCCATGGATGTGCCTGGTGACCTGTGCTCAAGAGTTAGAACTTCAAAACCCTCCCCTCCCCCATCTGGATTTCTCTGATGACTCTCACCTGATTCTGATCTCCCCAGGACTCCAAGACCCTTCTCACCTACCAGAGCTCGCGATTTTCCTACTTACCTTGCTTCTGAGCACGCACCTAGGCATGTACTTGCTACGTTCCCATCAGATAGTTAGCTCCCAAAGGGCAGACCGGGCTTCTTTTCCTCTGATTCCCTGTAACATTCTAAGCATAGCCAGACCACAGTCTGCCCCTAAAATACAAGGGCTTAGGAGATGGAGATGGGAGAGCTGAGTACCCTCGGTCTTGTCCCAGAGTTCCCTCTCAATGTCGTCCCCCCATCGGGCTAAAGCAGCACCCAGTGAGGTTCAGCTGTCCAAGGAACATTTCTCTTCCCCACCCCACCTCCCAACCCCGTCCTCCAGGCCAAAGAGACTGAGGACGAACTAGTCTGCCTGCCCCAGCTCTGGTGTCCTAAGGACTTCTTTTTCTACAGACTAAGTAATGATCCGCACATCCCAGCTCTCCGACGGGCTTAGACAGTGCTGCCAGGGGAAGGGAACAAGATGCAAGGGCAGAGTGATGCGGACCCTTGGAATTCTGTCCCTCAGTCACTGCAGAAAAGGGACCTTCCTCGGCACCTCCTCAGATAGCCAAGCCAGAACTACCCCCACCTGGAGAGTAGCCACCTCCTCAATGTGTCCCTGAAAGCGGCAGCCCCGGAAGCTCATCGGCTTCAGCCCACAGGGAGCTCACTGCATCTCGCTCCAGCTCTCCGGGGAGCCCGTTCCTCTTTCTGTGTGCCTTGGTTTATCTCCACGAAGCCTCTGTGATGCTAAACAAGGGATGTGCGGCGAGAGTCATTGCGCAAAACCGGCAAATGCGTACATTGTTATCAGAATCCCCCACATAACCTCAGCCCCAATCAGGCACTTCAACGTCAGAACCTTAATCCAATCAGCTCTCCCGGACAGCTCCAGGTGTTGCCTCCTTCCCGGGGCCAGGAAATGCCTGGGGAAGCTTCCCGCCCCACCCCCTATGATGGGAGGGGGCGCAGAAAGGTGACAAAGCAGAGGATAGCCAGCCCCCCTAGACGCACGCCCCTCCCCCTTGCCAGGCAGTGCCTAAGTCCCCTTTAGGGTTGTCGCTCAGGAGCTGGAGTCCAAACACTTGGATTTTTAAAGAGAGGGACCCTTACGGAGATGGGACAGAACCCATCAGCAACGTGCTCTTAGCCCCCAATTTAAGCCCTGGGGATTTAGCTGAACTCCCCAAGACAGGAATTGGGCTGCCATTCCCTGTCCGAGGGAGCAAACACAATTTGTGGGGTTACATGTGATTAAGTCTCTTTCCCTGTTTGCGCTATTCTCATTCTTTATCTCCACACACACACACACACAACACACTTTCAGCTGAATCCAAAGGGAAAGATACTAATCCCTCAGGAGTGCGACTTGAAAAAAAGTAAAAAAGAAAATCTATCCGTTTTCTCAACCCACACGTACACACAACAAAGAAGGACCAACTCAGTCAAGACAAAAGGTTAGAATGACACCCCTCTCCCCAGTTTCCTCCAATTCCTCCTGCAGTGCAATTCTGCCAGATCCCACCATCCCCAAACCAGAGCAGAGGACAGGTCTCTGCCTTCTCTCTTCCCCCTGCTCCCCACTCCCACAGCTGGTATGGCCCCTATCCTCGGAAGCCTCCACTCACCACACACATTTTCCCTGGGCTTCTCCCACTTACGTCTCAAGTTTGGTAGGTTCTGAACCTGCCGGTCTCTGGCCCCATACAAATAATTTGACTCCTGCCCAACCATGTCTCAAAGGCCTGCAGTCTGCCGTTGCTGGAGCTTTGATCGGGCCCCTGCAGGGCTCATCACAGTTCCAAGGGTAGATAAGATACACCAGGCCCTCATCCCAGGCAGACAGGCTGGAAAGGGGCACTGTCATCCATTCCTCCTGACAGAGGGAGGAGGCATCTCTGCCCAACACACACACACAGCACGCTGCCAAATGCCCAGGAAGGGGCTTGGGGCAGGAGAGGGGCTGCCATGGGGACCAGCGTCTAGGTGATTCAGCAGTATGCCCTCTCTCAGCCCAGCCCATGGGCCACACTCATGACAGCTGTGCTGACTTGGAGGCTGAGGAAGAATTCTCTCTAAAATCCAAAATTCTCCAATCTTCCAGCGGAGCTCCACAGCCAGGCCTTCGCATCCCAGGACTCAGAACAAAACCAGGAAGAGGTCCTCAGCCATTCCCTTGGACCCTGCCTCTTGCCCAGCCTAGTTTCCCTATGCTTGGCACTCCCTTCCGCAGTCCATCTAGGAAACCAACCTGAACCCAGGAAGAGGGTGGCTGAGAAGGAACATAAGAGGCCTACTAGCCCCCAGCATCTTCACCCCAAGCCATGAATTGGATCAAACATGCAGAAAGGGGTTATAAGTGGATTCCGCAATCGTGAGTACATCAGGCCTTCAGAGCCCGAGGCCTCCCCAAGCAGGGAACGAGGGCCCCGTGTCAGGTGATGGGGGCTCAGTACAAGCTCTGTGTGGCTGCACAGAGCACCAGGAAGGGCAAATGGGAAAGGTGATGGGAGGCAGGCCAGCTAACAGCCAAGGAGAAGAAGAGAGGGGAAGATGGGGTTCTCGAGAGGGACTACAGAGCAGGAGGAAACCAAGAGGCAGCTGGGAAGCGGCTGGGACAGGGTGTGCAGAGGGACCTGGGGAAGACAGAAACTGAGGGAGCAGATGGAGAGACAGGCACACGGAGTGATGAGGATAGGAGATGGGGATGAGGGCAGGGGAGGCCAAGGAGAGGGGCCGCTGTGAGGGGTGGGAAAGACGGGGTCATGCGAAGTGGGATGTGGGAGTAAAGAGGTATAAGGGCAGGGCTGTGGATGAGGCAGGGACAGAAGGCAAGGAGAAGAGGTCGAAGATGCAGGAAGGGGGAGGGAATGAGGCCAACGAGACAGAAAGGGTGTTGGGGTGGGCAGGGGGTGGGAGCTGAATGGGGGCGGGTGCAGATATCCACCGAACAGGATGGGTTAGGGGCAGGTGATGGTGTGAAGACGAGAAGGGACGAGGATGTTGTCAGAGGGGGATGGGGACCGGTCGGGGGATGGAGACGGGCAGAGGAGGGCGGCAACAAGGGGGTGTCGCTAGATGGGTTTCCATGAACCCCGTTCTACCGCACCCCCAGCTCTCTGAGATCCGCGCTCGCCTACCTCCGAGGGCGCGGACTCCGGCCCTGGGCGCAGTCCGTGCTGTCCGCCGCCGGCGCCGCCACTTCCCCGGCGTCCCCTGCAGCGCCTCTCGCCGCCAGCCACCGCATTAGGGCAGAGACCAGCCCGTGCGCGTCCCCGCGCGGCCGGCGCGTCCCCGCCGCCCTGCGTGCGCGCCCCCGCGCCCCTCCCTTCGCGCGCCGGGCGGGGACCCGGTCGGAGGAGGGGGCGCGGAAAATGCTCCCAGCGCGGCCCCGCCCGACGCGTCGGAGAGCAGTTCGCAAGGCTTACGCCGCTGGGGAAAAAAAAGCTCCAGCTTTCTCTTCTTACCCAGACACCCACCGGCTTTGAAAAGGAGCGTCAGAGAAGCCCCCGGGGTATCAGGTTTTGCCTTGTAAATGCCTTTCCACCATCAGATTGCGACTTCTTGGAGGCGGAAATGTGTCGGAGAGCTTGTGTTCCCAGGGAGACTTGCTTGCTCGGGGTAGACACTCCAGGGACGTTTGTTGATTGAAGAATTGTTGGATCCCGAATTGGGGATGTAAGAAAGTTGTGATTCCTGCTGGGCTAGTGTGGTCATTTAAAAATGGGAGATTTTGTTCTGCCCTCTGGAGGCCCAGGCCCGGTCCCAAACTTGAGATAGAGTGGAAGAAGTCCAACGACTGGGAGGCCAGACATCTCGGTGGTAGTCCTGGCCCTGTGACTAAGTCTCTCACAAAGACATGACACCCTCAGTGTCCTCCTTCACCGAACGGTGAAAAGTTGAGGACAGAATCCTCCAGGTAACTGACGGATGTTCCCTTCTTCCCTTGGCTGCTTTGAGACCTACAGTCAGAGCTATATGATAAGGACTATGTCACAGGAAACAGAGGAAAGTCCATAGGGCAGGGCCTAAGAGTACAGCCACCCCTGGGCCTCAGGGACCCTGGGCAAAAGTTTCTGCAGGACGCCCATCTCCACGAACAATCTGACTTCACTCAAAATCTTTTCTCAGCATCATTCTGGCAGCCGGACCTCACACAATCCAATGAATGAAACAGTGCACCCTCCTGGAGTTTGGGCTGACGCTAGGCCCTGGGATGGCCCTATAGCCCAGTCTTGGGGCTTCTGGGGGTGTCTGGCCAACCCCTTTGGGGGAGGGGCAGGAGGGAATGTACAGGGTTGGAAAATTCTCTGGAGTGGAGAACCCCCTGGGGAAGTGGAGAATCTGGAAACTGGGGAGCCCCGTCCAGATGACACTGTCCCCAAGCACTGGAGGGCCACTCGGAGAACTCAGAGGAAGGTGCTTCAAAGCACCAGGGCCCCTCAGGCAGGAATCCCCACCCTTCCTTACCAGGAGTGTCCACGTGGCTGGCTCAATGGGAGAAAGAAAATAATTTTCCTTTTCTAAGCACTTATTCTAAGCTCTAAACCCAGCCACTTGCTTTTTATAGCACTAGGACGTGGATAATTTATAGGCCATATTGCACAGTGGCTTTGCCATTAGCTCTAGAGGCAGCCTGCAGGGGTTCAAATCCCACCTCCACCACATCAGATCTGGGTCAACTTGGGCAATTTACTTAATTTCCCTTTGTTTCTTTAAAAAATATAATTAAAGCTATACAAGCATAGAGCTGAATCAGAGTCAAATCATTCTATGAGATTTCTTTTTTTTTTTTTTTTTTTTTATTTTTTTTTTCTATGAGATCTCTTATAAGATACGTTTCCCTCATGCTCTGCCCTCACCAGAAGCCATCACTTACAACTCTTCTGAGCTGTTTCGTTTTCCTCCCTGTCTCTAAATAACACGCTAAATTGCTCCTTCTCGCCTCTGGTTCAGGCATTATCTCTTGATGAATAGTGAAAACCCTATAGAAGACACTCTTTCAGCCCTACCTTCATCTCTCACATAGCCTTCCTGTCTACCTCCCCACCTCCCAATTAAATCATTTCTTGATTTTGGTTATATCCAAAGAAGTATTTATTAGGACAACTGAAATCTTATTCACAACTGACCTTTGCATTTTCTGCAAACTTTCTGGTTTTTTCTGGACTTAATAATTGTCATGTTTCGTCTACTTGTTTGTGTATGGTAATTATAATTCAACTCCAAATTCTCCATCAACTGTCTCTATCAATATGTTCAGAACTAGCAGAGATTCTGTCAATTTTATCTCCTTGAAGATTCTCTCTGGAGCCTTTTGAGGAGTTCCAATCTCCATTGGTTTCTCTGCATGCAGAACAACTGCTACTGTTCTCGTCAAACTCAGTTTCCTCATCTGTAAAATGGGGATAATTCTATTACCTCATAGAGCTATTGTTAAGGATAAGCAAAATAATTCATGTAGCACAATGTTTGTTATACAATAAACACTTAATAAATATCGTCTTATTATTATTCGAGAGGAGAAACGAAGCTGCCCGAGTAATGGTTCAAAGCCCAGATGTATCTGAAGGGTCCTATTTAAAACTACTTCACTATTGGGGCGCCTGGGTGGCTCAGTCATTAAGCGTCTGCCTTTGGCTCAGGTCATGATCCCAGGGTCCTGGAATTGAGCCCCGCATCGGGCTCTCTGCTCGGTGGGAAGCCTGCTTCTCCCTCTCCCACTCCCTCTGCTTGTGTTCCCTCTCTCGCTGTGTTTCTCTCTGTCAAATAAATAAAATCTTTAAAAAAAAAAAAACTACTTCACTATTTTAGGATGGGCCCTAAAAATCTTAGATTTTCAATGTTAAAATCTTCCAACATGAGCAAGTTGAAGAAACACAGGATTTTCCAGGAAAGTCCTGGCTGACCAGCAGGTGAACGTGGGCAGATCACCTACCCCCCCATGACTTATTTTTCTCATCTGTAAAGTGGGGATAAAGTGAGGATCAAGGAGATAAGGTACTTTGTAAACCAAGTGCTCTGCACAAATGTTAGTTACTACTTCTCTTCATTTTTTTTTTTAAGATTTTATTTATTTATTTGACAGAGAGAGGGATCACAAGTAGGCAGAGAGGCAGGCAGAGAGGAAGGGGGAAGCAGGCTCCCCGCTGAGCAGAGAGCCCGCTGTGGGGCTCGATCCCAGGACCCTGAGACCACGACCCCGGCCGAAGGCGGAGGCCTTAACCCGCTGAGCCACCCAGGCGCCCCCCTTCATTTTTTTTTTAACAGCTGAGATAATAGGGTCCTGGGGAGAAGATGACGATGCAGGTAGGAATCAGGCAGGGATTTGGTGGCTCAAACCGAGCTGGAGCTCCTATCTCACGACCTTAGTGTAAAGAAGGAAAGTACGGGCCTGATGGGCACGCGAGGTCCCAAGATGCCCAGGTGGGGTGGAAGCAGGGGTTTCCTTGGCCTCAGTGTCGCCAGCCACTGGCCTATCCTGATCAGGGGACACCACCTACTGGTGTAGATGGACACCAGGGACAAAGACAGGCCTGAGTCTGGTGCAGGCTATTTTGCTGGTGTGTCGGGAACAGAACTTCTCAGTGCCAAGGGCAGGCAGTGGTTGCTTTTTTCTTTCCAGACATTCATCTGGCCTTCCTGCTTCCTCTTCTTCCCTGAATTTGTATTTCAAATTCTGGCTGAAACCCCAGCGGGCATGGACTCTCATCTACCCTGGACCTGAAACCCTACTCGCTGTGTCCTGTCTCATGGTGAATGGCAAGTCACCAGTGACTTTTCACATCCTCTAGCATCTCCTTGCTCCCAGTCAATGGCACAAGCTCTGCCTAACTCCAGACGAAGAGAAAGCCCCTGTGCACTGAGTCTCAGTGCAGTAGGACCCTGGGGAGGATGGTGGAAGCTGAGGGACAGGGCTGGGCCCCAACAATGTCCATAGTCAAGCCAGTCTCCTGCACGTGGCCCCCAGAAGGCGTGGGGAAACTGGCTGTTCCGTGCATTTGTGGCAGAGGCTTAACTTGATACAGGCTTTAGGGTGAGGAGTTTGGCAGTACCATCAAGACTTTGAATAGACCCCGGGCGCCATCAGTGCCACCTCGAAGAATCCGGGCTATAGCAACACTAGCACAAGTCACAAAGGTGTGTATGCATGGGGCGGGTCTCTGTAGCCCACCCAGAGGGCCACGACTCGATTGTTGTGTTCATTTGTGCAATGGAGAGGTACGGAGCCACTTAAAAAAATAAAACGCACACATGTCTTTTTAAAAGAAGAACAGCTTAATAACAATATGTAGGATATTACCCTTTTCTGGGGGAAAGTAAGTTACTATAAGGGGTGGGAAGTAGGGGACTGACACCCTGGGCCAGGTTAGGAGATGAGAACTGAGCATCTGGAGGATATCAGAAGGGACCAGATTTTCATGGAAGCCTGTCACATATCCGGTCTTTTCCATCTGTCACATCACTCGGTCATCACAAAACCCCAGTAAGGGGCCCCTGAGTGGCTCGGTGGGTTAAAGCCTCTGCCTTCGGCTCAGGTCATGATCTCAGGGTCCTGGGATCAAGCCCCGCATCGGGCTCTCTGCTCAGCAGGGAGCCTGCTTCCCCTTCTCTCTGCCTGCTTCTCTGTCTGCTTGTGATCTCTTTATCGCTGTCAAATAAATAAACAAAATATTAAAAACAACAACAACAACAACAATCAGTAAGATTGGTGGTCATGACCTCCAGTGTGCTCATGAGGAACGAGAGACACAGTGAGGCTAGGAAGGTCTCAACCTCACACAGATGAGATGTGGTAAAGGAGTAACCTGGCCCAAAGAGAGGCCTAGCCTTGCCCTTGGCTTCTGGGAGGCCATCTTTGAAGCCGTGGGATGTCCTGCCTGATAAAAGTGTCTTTACCTGGGGGCCTGAGGCCACACTAGGTGGTCTATGGGGACATCATGATTAATGGTGGAGGCTTCGGGCTCCTATCAGCACAACCTCCAGAGAGGCTGGAAACGGAAGTTAGCTACACGGGTCGTCAGCCATGTGTACCTGACTGAGCCCCAGTAAAGACTCTGGACACTAAGGCTTGGGGGAGCTTCCCTGGTTGGCAACATGTCGCGGGAATGTAGCGCTGTCTGCATGTCTCTGTGGGGAGAGCACGACTAGAAACTCTGCATTTGGAGCTCTCCTGACCTCTGCCTCATGTGCCTCTTCTCTAGGCCGACTCCAATTTCTATCCCTTCGCTGTAATAAAACGGAACTGTGGGGGCGCCTGGGTGGCTCAGTTGATTGGGCGTCTGCTTTCAGCTCGGGTCATGGTCCCAGGGTCCTGGGATCGAGCCTCACGGTGGGCTCCCTGCTCAGTGGGGAGTGTGCTTCCCCCTCTCCCTCAGCCTGCCTCTCCCCCTGCTTGTGCTCTCTCTTTCTCTCTGTCAAATAAACAAATAAAATCTTCAAAAAAAAAAAAAAAACTTAACTATGGGTATTGTAGCTTCCGGTGAGTTCTGTGTATTCTACTAGTACATTCTAGAACCTGACAGTGATCTTGGGAATGCCCAAGCTTGTGAGAGATGTCAGAAGTCAGGGTGGTCTTGGGGGCTGCTGCTAAATTTGACGGGAAAGGCATCCAGGGCCCCAATTTCTTAGAGGTCCTCCAAGAAGCTAGAAGCTATGATAGCCAAGCCTCTCCTCTTGTCTCTCCCTCAGCATCTCCTCCCTGCTCCCTATAGGCCAAGAGGAAAGACCACGTTTCAGTTGTATATAGAACTGAGGGGAGGAGAGAGCGAGCCAGGAGGCCAGGAGGCCGGCCTCAGTCCTTCTCCCACACAGCCGCCACACCGAGTGCCGGTGGTCCTCGACAGCAGCACGGATGGGGACCTCATGCTTCCCACCATCCCCTTGTCGCCCCCACACCCAGTACATGCTTGGGTGCCTAGCCTTTTCTGCCCCCCACCCCGTTCCAGGCTGGGGAGCATCTTTCCACCTGCTTCCCCACTTCCTGCTTTGGAATGAAAAATAAAAAAGTAAAATGTCCTTTGGATTAGCCTCCTGCTCTGCACTGCTGAGGGCAGAACGGAGCTTCTGATCAGCAGGCTGTTGGCTCCCAGATGCAAAGCCCTCCCCCAGTATGTGGAATGAGTCTTCTAGGCAGGCGAAATTCCATTCCCAGTAGACTGGGCAGTAAACAAGGGGGCAGGTGGAGAGGAGAGGAGGCCCCTGCAGGGAGCCAGCCCCGCGTCCAGGCGCGTGTCCTAGCCCAGTCCCTGCTCCGAGTGAGGCAGACTGGGACCATCCTGGGACCTGCGTTTGCACAGAACACATTTCCCCTTTTAAGACCATCTGCAAAGATCATCTGGGCAAATTTCACCTGCATCAATGTATTAGAGAAGGATTTTCTGGCGCTGTTCTCTACTGCAGAGAAAGGCCTCCACCTGTTTACCAGCAGTAGTAGAGAAAGTGGACATTTCTCTCTCCGACTTCCTGCCAGCCAGCAAGAAGACAAGCTCAGCCTCATAGTCTTTCTCTCTCTAAATGTAGGAAACCTTGGTTTTCCAGAGGCCTTTAAGGACCAATCTTCCAGGCAGGCTGCTTTCCGATCTTGTCCTCAAACAGGAGAATGAACACAATCCCTCCCCAGCTGGGAAATCCTGGCATTGAGAAGAATCCCTTGTCAAAGGAGCTTTTTCTTAAAACTAAAAAAAAATTATTAAAAAATGGGGTACCTGCCTGGCTCAGTCAGAAGAGCATGCAACTCTTGATCTTGGGGCCATGAGTTCGAGCCTCACATTGGGTGTAGAGGTTTCTTAATTAAATAAAACTTAAAAAAATTAAAAGAGCTTTTTCTTTCGCACTTATCTTGCAAACCTATTTGTGTGAGTGGCCTCCAGATTATACATGGTGAACCACAAAGGCATCCATATCATCACACTCAAACCGGTAAGATATATTAAACAACTTCTTTTTCTGAACGCTCTCACTCATTTTAACTTTGTGGTGTACTCCTATTTTAAGACCCAGCTTAAACACAACTCCTGTGGGGAAAACCCTCTCCTTCTGCCAGACCCAGCCTCTCATCTGGGCAGTAGGGCACATGATAAATTCTCCTTCCCTATGCTCATCACACCGTGTTTCCTTATAGGTGTGTGTCCCCTCCAAGACTGGAAGTTTCCTGAGAGCGGGGAATCCTGAAATGCAGAGTCAAGCACACACACTGCTCAGGGCTAAAGCTCCAGAAGTATTTGCTAAATGGGTGAATGAATGCATGAATAAAAACAAAGCTTCGATGAACACAGGTGTAGTGTGGAATGATGGTAACCACTAGTCGCATGTGGCTATTTAAATTTAAATTAACTAAAATAAAAAAGTTGTTCAGAATGGGTCCTTCAAAGTCCTTCCCTATAGGAGGTGCCCGGCTCCTTGCTGGTCAAAGAATTACACAGACTCTGTAGTCTGAGACAGGCCTGAGACCATCTAAAAGCACACACTATAAAGAACACCCTTTGAATAAATACAGGCTAAATGAACTAAATAGATTGCCATTAGGTATCGTCAAATATATAAAAATTGAACAGATCAAAGGGGAAAAAAATATAAAGAAATCTGGCTGTCCTTACAGCCTGAAAACTAATGTGTTTTCCTACTTATATTTGAAACGGACACGACTTTGTTAGAATTATTTCTTACAGAAATAAACATAGTAACCAGAACAACCACAGAAGATCTCTTACATGAAGCCACTAATTTTCTGGGTAAGATAAAATTTACAATGGTCTTCCCTATTGTTTTCCATAAACCATGGCAATGTTCCATCCATTGCAACATTTCAATCTCCAAACTATCTTTCCGGCACTATACAGCAAATGTATAAATATCCAGTGACCATGTGTCTCTGTTTTTTCTCAGGAAAATGTGGTTTCTGTGTCTCTCCATCCTGTCCATCTCCTATGGGCTATGATTTTACTCTGCCGAGGGAACTATACATCCAAATGGTTAAGAGTGCCTTCTTCCGCACAGGACCCGACTCAGCAGGCTGGGGAAGAGCAGAGGAGGCTTCTCCTGTAGTTTGGAGCAAGCCAGGGGCCCTGTGCTCCAGACCCCAGGCTCCTCAGTCCCTGCCCCTCACCCCCCGGCACAGTTCCTGCCGGCTGCCAGCAATGAGAGCCAGGAGGTAGCAGCTGAGAGCCTGGCCTGTGAGCCAGGCCACCCCCAATTAGTTTATCTTATTAATGCCAATTTATTAGCACAGGACCCCTGGGAGGCGAGCAGGAGGATGTTTTAAATAAGCAGTTGCATTTCTTGTCTGAAAGCTTTACACCTGAGCTCAGTGCTCGGCCAGGCCCAAGATGGGTGGCCTCCTGCCTCTCACCTCCTCCGGGTGGGTGGCCCCAGGAGTGTGGAACTGACTGGGCAGATGGGACAGCACGTGCTTCTCCGCACAAGATTCGCCACAATTTCAGAAGCGCAGGCTTCCCGTTAAGGGTCCTCTAAGGGCGCACTGCCAACCAAGAATTTGTCTATCAAACAATGATGGCTTTGTAAATGCAATAGCCTTAACAATTAAATCTTACTCCCTCTCAGGGCTCCAAATGGACTAACTTCTTCCAGTTCTTAAGTGCCAGGAACTGGGGAAAATGCTATCTTCCCTCTAGGGAGTTCCTAGCTCGGCAAGAGTCCTAGCATTCACTCTCCTTTGAGGCTGGGGCCTAGATAAGAGGGGCCACATGCTTTCAGATGCAAGAGTGCATTTTAAGTGAATTGATAAATGGCCATAGCTTAACGTTATTCCAAGCACCTGAGAAGTTTCCATGGGCCATGAGCTCTTTTTGCTTCACAGAGACCAAGTACCATGACCAGGTAGATGCTACCTGCGAAGGTGTGGGTTTCGTAGAGGAGAAGACACCCCCACGCTGTTTCCTCCCTCCCTACCACCCATCTCTACAAGCTCCAAGACCAGGGGCACTTGGGTGGCTTGGTCGTTAAGTATCTGTCTTTGGCTCAGGTCGTGGTCCCCGGATTCTGGGACCGAGCCCTGCATCTGGCTGTATGCTTGGTGGGGAGCCTGCTTCTCCCTCTCCCACTCCCCTTGCTTGTGTTCCCTCTCAGTCAAATATATAAATAAAAAAACTTTTTTTTTT
>CM053618.1:20628411-20644651 GCA_028646535.1 Procyon lotor
AAAAAAAAAGGCAGGATAGGAAATCATGGACAAGTCAGCAGTTTTTCATTGTAAAACATGTCTTACTGAGGGTCTCGATCAATGTGATGTGAGGACCACTGCCTTGGGCATCCTAGGATTCTGCTTGGGAGCCCTCAGTTCTGCTTGTAACTACTGGCGGGTGACTGTTGGTGAGACTATTGGCCCCACCATTGGAAGAAGCGTTGGTGCTGTGCTAACTTGGTCTCTTCTCTTTCCCTCCTCTTCTCAGCTGCTCTGAGGTCGCAGGAAGCCCGACTTTCATGCAGATGACTGGTCAGAATTTCTCATGGGGCCTCAAAGCAAAAACAGCGACAAACCACACCTCTTAAGTCGAGTCGCTCTTCTCAGGGATGCCCAGTAGGGGGCTGACAATGCAGGTGCATCTGCCACTGACCCGGCAGAGGCACCGGGTGGGGCTACAACGCCAGATAAAGACCCGTTTGCTCTGCTTAGCAATATCTCGAGGGAACTGCAGAGGGCAGTGAGAACCTAGGAATACAGAAGGGAGAGGGAGCAGCAAGGCTGGAGGTCCTGGGGTGCTCTGAACCGGCCCCCCTTGGGTTCCAGAAGGCTGGAGTGGAAGGGGGAGGCTGTGTAACTTGCCGGGTGCCTCTGATCCTGCCATGTTGCTGGTGGGTCTTGCGGTGAGAAAGCTTCCACGCACCTGCAGAGGGCACAAGCTGCCACTACGGGGCAGCAGAACATTGATGTTGGAAACCGGGTCTGGCTTCAAGGTTGGGGACAAGAGGTAGCGAGGCTCAAAGCGGGGCCGAAGCAAAGGACTTGCAGAGGAGAGTGACCTTGATCTCTCCCAGAGGCCTCAGGAAGGGGGAGACTCCAACTTGCAAGATAAACACGCACCAGGTGTGTGCTGGAGCTGGCACCTCCAGGCTCACAAGAGCCAATGGTTTTATTTTCAAAACATTCACAAGCCAGTCGTTAAACGCAGCCATCTTTAAACACTTAGAAGTAAGTTATATTCAAAATAAAAGTAATAAACACTAAAAACACATCACTTTCAGTTATCTGCGATCTGTTACGTATGTTCTTCCAGCTACTTGGGTTTATCCTGCGTGGTAACGCTTTATGTTGTGCTAAGGTGCCTATTGACCTCACGTCGCTAGCCTGAAATGCCGCGGTGGGAGCTTTAACCACAATCAGCCAACTCTGCGAATCGGCGAGGAGTCTTCCCCTCACGGAGAGCCAGCTGTGAAGCCTTCACCAGCACACTGCTGGGGCCCACTGTCTTCCTTACCTTCAGTTCCTGGGTCCCTTCCCCGCCCCACCCAGCCCCTCCTATCACCCGCTGTCAGAGGGAGAGTCCTCTTCAGAGGTAGGGAGATGCAGGACACGGCTTTGACCTATCGCACTGGGAAGACTTAATGACCTCACCCGGACCAGCAGACAGGGGAGAACGTACAGCAGAGACCAGTGTTTAAGAGGGGGGGGGGGCACCTGGGTGGCTCAGTGGGTTAAAGCCTCTGCCCTCGACTCAGGTTATGGTCTCAGCGTCCTGGGATCGAGCCCCACATCGGGCTCTCTGCTCAGCGGGGAGTCTGCTTCCCCCTCTCTCTCTGCCTGCCTCTCTGCCTACTTGATATCTCTCTTTCTGTCAAATAAATAAATAAAACCTTTAAAAAAAAAAAGAAAGAAAAAAGGAGGAAGCTGGGACAGGGCAACATACTTCCTGTCCCCTCCCTGCCCCCACCCTGCAATGCGGGGGAAACAGGTGAGGAAGAGGAGCCCGTTCGGCCAGAACAAAGGACACAGGAGAGAAAACTGTCTAGCAGTAATGTGAAGAGTTGGCATGTGAGTGACGGTTCCGACTTAATCCATCTAGATCCAGGAAATAAAACTAGGGCCAAGAAAAATACAGATCTTACTCAATATGAAGAAGAATGTCAACTGGAGCCATTCAAAGATGTAATGAGATAGCTCAATCACCTTCCTCCTCCCTAGGGAACCAGCTACATATGAGAGAATTTAAGAGTTCTGAAGAAGTTGGCCAAACCTTGCTACTCCATATGAGGTCCAGAGACCAGGATCATGGTACCTCCTGGGGCCATGTTAGAAATGCAGGTTCTCAGGCCTCACCCACACCTACTTTATCTTTATCCCACATGCTTGCTAAGCACATGATAGTTTTGGAAGCATTAAACATTTGAGAGGTCTTTGAGGGGGGTCACTCATTAATTATTGTTTAAATGGCACATTATAGGAATCATCTCATAATCTATAATTCAGGAAACTAGTTAATAAACTATTTAAAAAATTCCTATGATAGAATAACTATTCACAAAGTAAAAAGAATGCAATGACTTTCGCATGCTGGTAAGGGTGAGATCTAAATAGTCCCATGAGCAAAACAAACGTACCGTTGTCAGCACAGTGATAGGGAGATGTCCCGGGTGTTCTGAGGACGCAGAGGAAAGGGGTTACCCTGGTCGTGGGGGTGGGTGGAATGAGAGATATTTTCCTGGTGGGGAAGGTTCTATACCCTTCCTGATACATGAGTATCTACTAGCTCCTACAGCTAGTTGCGTTTTTATCCTTGATACTGTCCATCGCCCTTTCTCCCTTTCTTCTTCAGCAGAGGAGCTGTCCAAAAAAAGGCAAGGGAAACCAGTATTGTCAAAGGGTCACATGGACAGAAGGGAGATCCTGGTAGCTCCGCTGTGTAGAATCTAAGCCCCGGCTGGGAAAAGTGGTGCCTGAGAGCCCACATTTGGAAGGGGATGGGAGTAGGGCTTTGGGGGGATGAAATCTTGCCTTATCAAGAGCCCTTGGGATTTTCCCTCCTCCCTTCCAGGGAACACTCCCCTCTCCTGTGCAGGCTCTGCCTCTGTGGCTGCTCCCAGGCCAGGGCCCAGGGGGGCAGGTGAACTCCAGGCATGAGCTGACTGCTCCCCCCACACACTCCTTCGCCTACCATACCTCATGTCAGCCCTCGGATTCCGGAACCTGGTGTACCTCCCGTCCCAGGGTGCTCAGAACTCCCATCACTCGGAGGGCATCAGCTGGCAGCCCTGGGAGGAGCCCACATGCATGTGAGCCCTTGGCTAGCCCACTGAAAGTCTTTGAAGTAGTTGCACTTCCTGGCATGTGGGCTATGTGCTGGGGATGCTGGAGAGTGGCTTTAGTGGGGATTTTTTGGGGGTTAGAGGCAGTCCTCTAGGACCTCCTCCCTGAACTCAGCTCTGGAGGAAATCGGAACCCAGCGGGGGTGGGAGTGAGAACCCTCTGTTCTGCCCTCTCAAGCCCTCCACCTCAGGGCGGCCAGCTGAGAAGTGCTTAGACCCCTCTGATTAGGGACGCATTCATCCTGAGGCCTGGCCTAGCAGAGCCGGGCTGATTGATTCCCAATGCCCAGAGCCCAAGGTGGCAAATGACCTTCCCTTCAAATTTAAATCCTGGGGCTGCCGCAGTGAAGGGCAAGCTTCCAGAACACTCAGAGAGGCCAAGAGGCTCCTCTCTGCTGCTTGAATCCTCTCCTCCCTGTCCACGACCCCTCCCCAGATAAAAGTCTTCTTGCGCAAAAACACCCGTCTGAAGCATTGGAAATCCTATAAGCCGACTGCATTAGCTACATGTCATAAATATTTATGCTCCTGCTGACGTGTGTCAGAGTGTATGTGTGCATGCAGGGGAGGGCCTGCTGCCAGACACAGAGAAGACAGATTTCAGGTCAGTGAAAGGAAGAATGTTCTAACCTGAGTGACGTCTGGGGCTCCAACACGGGTTGAACTTGGGAGTCTGGACTGGATCACGCAGAGATGGGGTGGCCACCGTCAGGGGTACTGCAAGGGGAGTTCTTTCAGGGCGGGAAGGGAAATCTACCACTCCCTCGGCCCACTGCGGACTCAGCTTCCGTGGTTCTGCAGAACGGAAGTGGTCCCTGTGGTTTAGTGAATTACACGGGGAGCCCCAGGATTCGAGCCCCAGGTGCCTAGCTCTCACAGAGGCCATCAGGTTCCGCCCCCCACAGGGCCCAGAGCACCGTCCCAACCATTTCCCACCTCCTGGAGGAGGAGAATGAAGTCCAGGAGGGTGACGTGACCCATCTGGAAGTCACTCGGCTGTGCTTCCAATTCAAGTTCTTGGCTCCAAAACCATAGCTCTTCTCTCTATGATGCGACCACCTGCCCAGTCAGCCCCTTTCCGCACAGACTTGGGCCATGTCACCATCCAGTCCGCAGGGGGCATACCACTCGTCCTGGCCACCTGGGGCAGTGGGTGCTCTGACGGTGGGCTGGGCACCGTGAGCTGTGTGCACAGCACGGACACCTGGAAGGAGGCTCACCTGACCTGACACCCTGGCTGGGAGCGCTGGTGGTGGGAGGGTAGCACGGCTGGACTCCGTGTTCACCTGCGGCGATCAGTAGGTGCCCCGCGGGCAGTGCCCAGACCTGGCCCAGGTTGGAGGCCAGGAGCAATCCTCTCCTGTGTCCCCAGGGTAGGACAGCCCAGGGGATCCTGGAGGGGGGACTGACTTGGGGGTACTCTAGAGCCCCATCATGTCCTTCAAAGCCCCCACCCCCAACAAGCAGAAGTCAGCGGTGTGTGCTGGGGCCGCATGAGCTCGTGAGAGCCCGCCGTCCGCACCTCTCCTCCGCTCTGCCTTCAACAACTGCCCGCTGGGAGCACGAGACTGGCCATGGCGGGCATACTCTGAGAACATCACGTCACAGTGGGTCAGGGCAGCCCACCCCCCAGCTAGCTGCTAGCCACTGGCCAGCACACCACTGCATACAAAAACAAAGTCCAACAAAGCTGTAAGAGAAACTCTCAATGATCAACCTTAAAGACCTTCTTTGAAGAAATTTGGACCTCATAGCACCCGTGCTTTTTGTCCAAAGTTCATACATGTGCATTAAAATGACATTTATATTTAAAGTAAAATATATATTTTAATTACATACCTATTAATATTTCCATGATTGTTTTAAAACTGAAAATCCACTCTTCACGAGTCTGCAGGCTCCGTGAGGCGGACACTGAGTCTGCTCTGCTCCCAGGCGTAACCCCAGCATCCAGCTCCGGGCTTTCAAGAAGCATTTGTTGAATGAATGAATGAATGAGCACCCAGCCCCGGCCCTGCCGCGGCCCCCATCCACCAAGCGCTCCCTGCATTACAACCAGAAGGCCCTCATGTAGATTGATTCCATCCCCTTGTCTCTTGATCTTGAACAGTTTTCTGAACTTCTGGGGGTTTCCACAGGCCATGCCGTTAAGGGCTGTTGTAAGGAGTAAGTAGGAGTACACATGCGAGGTGCCTCCGTGTATGCAAATAGCGGATGCTCAGCAAACAGGGACTGAACAGGAATGGGCTTTACATCCTCTCCCACCTCTCCCTGGGCTGACCTCTGAGGTGGCCGGGGCTATCTCCTCCGTGCACCCTGCCTTCACTGTGCCCTTCCCTTAACCCCACCTGGAATAGCCTCCCTCCACCTCTCCACCGATCTGCACATCCTTCAAGGTCCCACCTTTTCCTTGATGACTTCTCAGACAGCTTCAGTCCTCACTCATCTCCTCCCCTGAAGAGTCTTTTTTTTCTTTTTTTTAAAGATTTTATTTATTTATTTGACAGAGAGAGAGATCACAAGTAGGCAGAGAGGCAGGCAGAGAGAGGAGGAAGCAGGCTCCCTGCTGAGCAGAGAGCCTGATGCGGGGCTCCATCCTAGGACCCTGAGATCATGACCTGAGCTGAAGGCAGAGGTTTTAACCCACTGAGCCACCCAGGCGCCCCCTCCCCTGAAGAGTCTTAATAATATTTTTGAGGTTAATGTCCAGTCCCTGCTTGATTATCCACTGTCTTGACCTTCTGTACAGTCCAGGAGCCTTGAAGGCAGGGATGAGGCTTCTGGTTTCTAAACAGCTCCCGTAGCACCAAGCCCAGAGCTGGGCACCAGCAGGCAGTGTGGGCACCTGGGGGAAGAAGGCAGCTGGAGGTGCTGGGTTCTCCCAAGGGCCCTCTGCGGGGGACCCTTCCCCAGCCAGGCATTGGGCCAGGGCAGGGATATGAGCTCAAAGAGGCCGGGGAGGCGGAAGCAAGTATAATGCATGTAACGAGGCTGTGGGAAGGTAGGCACTGGGTTTCAGAAACACAAAGGAGGTTGATAATTAAGTCTGTATTGGGGAAGGGGTTAGGAAGTGGATGGGAGAGAAAGGGGAAGGAAGAAGGGAGGGAGGAAGGAATTCTTCATTCCAGTCAAGAAAGGAAGTTTGGTGGAGAGAAAGGAGCATTTTCTCACCTTTGTTCTCTTGCAGACTCACAGAGGAAAAAGATGTTTTGTCCTCGATTGCTGGGTTAGCAAAATTCACCTCCTAAACAGCAGTCGCCCAGGCTGGGAGAAGGGGTGGGGGTGGGAGATTCCTTAGACCCTGGTCCCTGTAGTCTTTCTCTGTCCCCAAAATGTCATGGAAAGACGTCCCACAGGACCTGATCTGCCCAGAATCGGATGGGGTGTGCCCTGGCCAGAAAGTCATGGGTCCGGGGGTGGGGGCAGCCCTGGGGTCTCGCTCTCCTGGAGGGGCCTCCCTGCCCTGGAGCCCTCTTGAAGCAACTGGCTGGAGGGCCCCAGCAGACTAGATGCTGACAAGTGGCCGCTCCCACACATCCCAGCCTTGTCCCTTGAAGCCAAGAAGTGACACTGGGGACCTAATCCAGCAGGGGGTGGGGGAAGGGCCACGGGACCAGTGGTCTCTGAAGGCAGGAAGCCTGTGCTGTAATGGGAAGCTCTCGGGGTTTAGAACCCATAGTCTTGGGTTCAAATCTTTGCTCTTCCATTTGCTAGCTGTGTGACCCTGGGACAGTCACTTCCCCTCTTTAAACTCAGAGTCTTCATCATCCAGTCCTTTCTGATGAAGACTCTGAGTTGTGAAGACGCCTGGCACAAAGCCCCGAGCGCCATCCAGAATCAGCATGTGTTTGTTTGTTCATGCCGAGCATGGGCACGGCCCACTGCCTGTGGTCCCACTGCCCACCCCTCCGCCTCTGACAACTTGGTGAGGCAAGGTCGATGGAGTCTAGGCCTGAAGGTCTGTCAGAGCGGGAGAGACGCCCGTAGCTCTGGGCTGGCAGATGCAACATTGCCTTGAGGCACGGGGCACCCCTTCGCCTCTGGCGGGCCCTGCCAGCTGGTAGCATCCAGAAAGCTCTGTGCCCTTTTGCCGAGGAAGCTGCCAGGCCTGCTGCTGGAGCCAACAGAGCCACACTGGGTGCACTGAGAGGCCCAGCCTCTGGCCCCGGAACAGATATAGCCCCGAAAGTGTGGTTGGCAGGACTGTCCCTGGCAGTGGTGAGGGAGTCTGGGTGCCCTGGAGGTCGGGGAGGAGCTCACCTCACCTCCATATCCCCAGAAGCTAAGCAGGACAGCCAACAGCAGGGCCGGGGGTCCCTGCCTCTCTGGCCCGCACCAGGGCTCCCTCTGGAAGGCCTGGCATGTCTACAGCGGTCCTAGGAGGCCTGCTTTGGCTGCGCCCAACCCAGGATCTGGGCAGCAACCAGGCCAGGAAATTTTAACTCCAAATACGGAAAACCTACAGGTTGGTGATCTGGTCCAACCCCTCACCTGACCAATGAGGAAAGGGAATGCTTGCGGGGCTGAGTGACCTGCCCAGGTGTGTAAGCCGGCCGGTGGCAGAGCCGCCATGACCACCCATGGCCCCGTATTGGGGGAGGGCGGGGGAGGGTGCAGTATCAGGAAGCTGCCCATCCCCCAGTTACTCAGGCCCCGCCTACTGCAGACGTGAGGCGGAGCCAGACACGCTGACGCTGTCCAATCAGGAGCGTGCCTCCCGCAGGCGCTCCTCAGTGCCGCCGGAAGGGGCGGGGACGGTGGGTGGTGGGGTGTCGACATGTGCCGCCGACCGCCTGGAACCGCGTTTAAGAACGTAGGTGTTCGGTAAACATTTAATAAACACATAGGGGGCTGTGATGGCCTAGCTCCCCGAAGGACACAGGAGACACACTCAAGCTAAGAGAATTTGAGGAAGGCTGAGTAAAGGGACTATTTGCAACGGTATGGCAGGCTAGGGGGAGACCTCAAGACATGGCGGGGAACCCCAGCACTAGCACAGCGGGGCTCTGATACCCCCTAGCCTAGAAGGGGCGGGGGGGGGACAACCTGCAAGTTGTTAGCAGAACCCGTAGGGAGCAACTAGTGTGGGGGTGCACCTGGAGAGGAGCTGTGACTTTGGTCGAGGAAGGCAGCCTGCCTGAAGCAGGTCCACAGAGAGGGGCTGGGACCAATGCCCCTTCCTTGTGCTTCTCCTGCCCTTGGACCCTCTGCTGGAGCTCCCCTTGGACGAGCACCAGCTGGAAGCTTCGTGGGGCAGAGAACTCAATAAAGAAGGGCAGGGGGGGCACCTGGAAGGATTCCGGTGCTGAATGAAGGGGCTCCCCATTCCATCCCAGCCAACCAAAACGTGACCCCTCCTGGGGTCAGAAAAAGACTGGGAGAGTCTTTTTCTTTCCCAAGATGCTCTTCCTTCTCCTGTGACCCCAGTGGGAGACCCACCATCTTCTGGTGATTGAGGAGACAGGCCCTCTCAGCTAGTCCATCTTCCCAGCTGGGTTCAGGAAGGGTGGCCCCCTGTTTTTACTCTAGGTACCTACAAGCCTCTGCTCCCCCTCCCTTCTATTACTGGCCTACCCTTAAGCAGGGTTTTCACAAGCTAAGCGCTGTTGACATTTGGAACTGGGTCATTCTTGTTGTGGGGTTGCTTTGTGGGATGCCTAGCAGCTTCTATGGCCTCGACCCCCCCAGATGCCAGCAGCAGTACACAGGCCCACCCCACCCCCAGCCTCCAGTTGTGACCACTGAAGATGCCACCATATATTGCCAGATGCCCTGGGAAGGTAAAAATCGGCCCTAGTTGAGAACCAGTGCCTTAAATGGCCTCTTCCTGGGGCAGACACCTGGTGCCCAACCCTGCCTTTTATACTGAAAACTAAAACACTGTTTCCTTCCTTCCTGGGTACTCATCAAAGCTCCCTATGTTAAATCCAGTCAGTTACACAATTAGCAAGCACAAACACAGCCTTTTGCAAGAAGCAGCAGGCAGTAATTTTTGGAAAAGAGATACACAAGAATATATACATATACAATGGGAAGCTGTTTAAATACAGATAAGATGTATTTATTTATCCCCACCTTGTTTCAAAATGGATTTAAGGCAGCTTAAAGTAAATTAAAACAAGTGAAGGGAAATGAGACAAAGGGAACATAAGAGCATGCATTTTAGATGGAGGTTCGTAACCAAATGTAGAAAATGCAGGATTATGTGCCTGCTAAAGATGGGCCATAAATTTAGCTCCATGTTCTTGGTATCCAACACAAAAAGGGAAGCAGGATGGGTTATAGTATCGGCGGGGAGTTTTTCATCACCCAGACCCTCAGAGCTTGGTCCCCCTGATGCCTGGCTTCCCGCAGTGACCTGTCTCTGGGCCCCAGCACCTGCCCCAGGCAGCGTGTGTTGGCCTTAGCAGCCCCACTGTGGCAGGTGATGCGGCAGGCTGGGGTTCTGCCATGAGCCTCCCTTGGCGGAGGGTGCTGGCCAAGATGCCCAGAATTGTTTCAGGAGCTGGAGGGATGAGCAGAGAATACTGTCTTTCTGGTGTTTTCCAGGAATGGAATAGAGCACTGTGCTTGGGCTTTTTCTCTTTCCTCCTAGATTTTAGGATGTCTCTTTAGCATACAGTTGTCTCACTTTGGGACTGAGGACATGATACCCGTTTTACAGATAAAAGTAATAACTACCGTTTATCGAGCACTTGATATACTCCCCCACCACCGCTGTGTAGGGCTTTATGCACATTATCTCACTTGATCTCCAAAATAACCCAACGAGGCAGGCACAGATGAGAAAACTGAGGTTTATAGACAGGAAACTGAGGCTTAGCAAATGTGACGCAACTAGCCCAATATCCCATAGCTAGTAAAGAATGGAGCAGGGACTGAAATCAGTCTTGCCTGCCTCTAGGGGAAAAGGTGGAGGTCAGGGAAGAAAAGGAGTCATACCCTGAGCTGAGAGGCCAAGAGGAAAATCCTAATACAGAGCCCCAGGCACTTGAGGGAATCCCAGCCTCTGTGCTCAGGGAGAAGAATGAGCTTGTTCTATAAGATGAGGACTGACCTTGTCTTTACTTAAAAATGAGATATTTTGTTCATGATGGCATTTTGCATTAATTTAGATTTTTAAAATATTGCATTAAATATTATTCATCTTGATTACTGAGTTTTGCCACCCCCCGAAATTCTGCAGGCCAGAGGTGAGTGCCTTGCTCACCTCACCTTAGTCCCAGCTTCCAGAGGACCTGACCCTGACTCTTCCATTCCTGGCTTTCTGCCTGGTCCACTGCTCAGCCCCAGTTTCCTTGTCACGTGAGAGGCAATAGCTTTCTCTCCTCTGCCTGACAATCAGGGCTGATACAAGAACCAAGGAGGGAGGAGGCTGGGAAACCAAATCCCATGGAGCTGTTTTTGCCAACCATTATACCAAGTGCTCCCAGACGTCAGTCTCTACCCTGCCACACCAGCCCGGGTGATCAGGGCGGGGTGGAGGCAAGGAATTGAGAGCCAAAGCCAGAGCGTCTCACCCGGGGCCACACAGCCCGGAAAGGTTCTTGGTCCAAGGCTTTCCCCCCATCCCATCCTGCCTCTCGGTCCTGGTCTCCTTGGGTCCTGCTAGAGAGCATAGGCCAGAGGGCTCCTGTCCCTGACGATCCCTCCTCTCTCCAGGAGTCTGAAAGATCCCTCTCCGTGTTGCCTCAGCTGGCTGTGAAAGCCAGTCCAATCCAATCTGTAGGAAAAGCAAATGGACTCTATGGAGAAAACATAAGATGTTGTCTGAGTTAATAAGATAACAATTTAATATGCTTCTCTCCCCTACCCCCAGCCTCTGTCTTAAACAAGCTAGCAAGTGTTCACAGTTTGCCTTTAAGTAATTTAGAGAAGGCATTTGAAATTCCCATCTGCCCTGCTCCCCAACCAACGATGTTTCTTGTCACTGGCTAACAGCATTTAAAATATTTACAGCTCTTTCTCTGCCCTGGGGGTGTATCAGAATAAATCATTGTTACCACCAATAAATCAAAAATTAATCTCCAGAAAGCTCGATACCTGTCCTATCCCTCAAATAACAAGTAGCAGAATCTATCCAAGTGACTTGGCATCAACCATCGGCGTTTCCCCAGCATCTCCCTGGAGTAGGTGAATTATAGGCAAAGGGAGCAAGGGCCCCACACTGCCCCCTGGTGGAGCTGCTGCAAGACCCATGCCCGCAGAGCCTTCTGAACGGTGAATGCCTGCAGCTGTGATTTATTCTGAATTCTCCCAGACACCAGTTCCCTTTCATCCTGGGAAGGTGCCTCCACCTTTGCCATTTTTCCTCCATTATTTTCATTTCCTCCATTTAGATGTCTCTCCTCTCATGTTCTCAGTCCCTCTCTTCCTCATCCCTCTTTTTGAAAGATTTTATCTTAGGAGAGAGAAAGAATTCTCAGAGAGTGTGGGTATGGGGGGACAGGGAGGATGAGGGGCAGAGGGAGAGAGAGAGAATCTCAGGAAGAGCCCCACTGAGCTGGATCCCCACGGAGATCTACTGGGGACTTGATCCCTCCACTCTGAGACTGTGATCTGAGCCAAAATCAAGAATCCAACACTTAACCAGCTGAGTCACCAAGGCACCCCTCTCTTCTCTCTTATCCCACTCTTTGCTTAAACTAGATTCTCTTTCCTTCTCTCTCCCTTTCTTTCAGAGTTCTCTCCCTCCTCTTCCTTCCAGGTTCCTCTCTTGCTTTGGAATTCAGGGAAGAGGAGTTAGAAATCTGACATGTAAATTACATGCCAACTACTGTGCTAGGAAATTTACACATCTCAGTTAATCCCCAAAGAGCCCCACAATGGTATTCCCATTTTACAGATGTGGAAATTGAGTCTCGGAGAAGTAAATAACTGATGAGCTACTTGCGTAAGCGGCTGAGTGATAGACTCCACAGCCCATGCTCTTTACCACTGCGGACAGTGTCGGAAGACTGGTCAAGGAGTTTGAAAGTTATGTTGAGTGCAATATAGATCGACTGAGTCTTTTTAATCAAGAAAGTAACATTGTAAAAATTTTAAATCTCTGTGGGTTTTTTGGGTAAGATTTACTTATTTATTTTAGAGAGAAGAGAGAGTGAGTGAGTGAGCACAAGCATGAGGGACAGAGGGAGGGGGAGAATCTTAAGCAGACTCCATGCTGAGCTGGGGCTCGATCTCATGACCCTAAGATCGTGACCTGAGCCGAAAGCAAGAGTCAGACATTTAATTGATTACCGCCCAGGCACCCCTAAATTTCTGTTTTAGAAATACTTATCTGTGAGAAAATAGGCAGGAAATGTTCTCAGCAGTTAATCCTGAGTGGGGGATGGGGAAGTAATACAGATGTTTATGGTTAATATGTATTCTCAATGTTCTTTTCTGTATATAAGAAGTATTTCATAAATTTATTTATTTTTAAAGTTTTATTTATTTAAGTAAACTCCACACCCAACTTGGGGCCCAAACCCACAACGCCGAGATCAAGAGTCACCTGCTCTTCTGACTGAGCCAACCGGGAACCCTTCTTGATTTTTTTAAATTAGAAAAAATAAATTCTTGGTGCTGTGTGGAAAATGAAGAGTGCTGAGTTTCTATATGTGAATTAAGGAATGATACAGAAATATTAGAGAAATCAGGTAGCTTGAGTAGAGGCCATTGCAGCAGTGACGGAGGGAATGAGACACACTGAAAAGATACTAAAGAAGTGGGCTGGGCAAGAGAAATGAGGCTAAAGCCCAGGTTTCTTTGGCTGGATGGTAGTGAGTTGCGTCCCTGGAAGGAAGTGGGAAGTGGTGACACTTAACAGAAGGAGCTCAGAGGCCATTGTCCTTCTGGGTTTGGAGCTATGCTGGAGGGTAGCCTTGGGGTGACGTTGGAAAGGATGAGCCCACTTCAGAAGGGAGTGTGGTATGAGCACAGACCCAAGCGCGGACCCTTGAGGAACCAAAAAGCTGGGCAGAGAAAAGTACTTGGGGCCAGAGGGGCCAGAGACCTAAAAAGATTCCCAGGAATTTATGTCCTCATGGAAGCCAAAGGAAGGGTGAGTTTCAGAAAGGGATTTGGAGGAACAGAAAACGTGTGTGTCGTCTACATGCCATTGGTGCCCCTTTGGTGAACATTAGACTCTCCTTTCTCCATCTTCTGGTGCTAGAACTTGTCTCTGTCAGCTTCATGTAAATTACATGAAGGAAGATACAAAACCAAGCTGCTTGACCCCCTCCCCCAGCAGCACCCTGGACCGAGGCTCCGGGCAGGGGGTGAGAATACAAGTGAGGCATGGACTGGGCTCTCCTCTGCTGTGTCCTACTCTTTTCCTTCACATGACCGGATCCTCAATAAATGTGGAATAAGGGGCACCTGGGCGGCTCGGTGGGTTAAAGCCTCTGCCTTCAGCTCAGGTCATGATCTCAGGGTCCTGGGATCGAGCTCCACATTGGGCTCTCTGCTCAGCATGGAGCCTGCTTCCCCCTTCTCTCTGCCTGCCTCTCTGCCTACTTGTGATCTCTCTCTCTCTCTCTCTCTCTGTCAAATAAATGAATAAAATCTTTAAGAAAAAGTGTGGAATAAAAAAACTTTTTTTTTTCTTTGCTTTTCCTCTGCTTTATTCCACCCTTAACTTCTACTACCTGAATAGACTTTCTACATGCCTCCTGCTAATGAGGTTCTTCCTCAACTTGTTATTATCTCTGTAACTACCTGAATTTAGAGAATTTATATTTGTCATGACTCTAAAATAACATGCTCATTGTAGCCAATTTGGAAAAGGCAGAAAATTGCGAGGAAATGAAATCTACCCGTAATTCCACCACCCAAAGGCAACCGCTGTTATTAACGCCTTGCTATACTTCATTTCACCTTCCCCCTACATGCAGGTATATTTTAGAAAGTTTTCATCAGTGCATCATAATCAGATGTATTATGTAGGATAGGCCATACTGCAACAATAAAGATCATTCAAAACTTGCCATGGCATAACACATTACGAGTTCATCTGTTGCTCATGAAACAATCTTGGCTGATTATTCAGGGTGATAGGGCAGCTCTGCTCCACAGAGTCATTCAAAGACCTGAGCTCCTTCCTTTCATTTTGTGGGTCCACTATCTCCTTAGGGCCTCATTAGGTCTCTATCCAGTTCTCAAAGACGGAAAGAGCACACGAAGGAGGCACATCCACTCTTCAAAAGCTTTAGCTTAAAAGAGGATGCACCCTTCTGCTCATTGGTGATAACTTAGTCATGTGTGCCCATCTGGCACCAAGAGAGGCTGGGAAATGTAGTCCAGCCATACCCTTGGCCACGGCCCCCATTTCTATTAGAGACCTCGGATTTTGATGGACAGCTAGGGACTTAGGCAATGTATCCTGTGATACTTACATTCTGTGATATTTCCCTAACTCACCTTCTCCCACCCCCAATCTGACCTCTTTGCTATAAATACCTTGCTCTCCCACACCCCATGTAGATTACACATCCATTCACAATCCTCTACAGGTGCTGTCCCAGAGTTTGGAGCCCCTTTACCTGCCCTAATCCTCCAAAGCTGCCTCGGGTGTTACTCCTCTGTACTCACACATCACACTGCAGTGAAAGATGACTCAGTGGTCTCCCCAAACAGACCATGAGCTTCTTAAGTGCATTCTCTGACCACCCCCCACCTCCCTGGAAATCAGTAATTCTTGTTGTTGAGTTCTATCCCACAACAGTACTTAGTATGTATGTGCTAAGCAAGACAGGGAATAAGTAGGAGAAAGAGTGCTGGTGCTGATCAAGAAAGTTAAACCCCGGGGCGCCCGGGTGGCTCAGTCGTTAGGCGTCTGCCTTTGGCTCAGGTCATGATCCCAGGGTCCTGGGCTCGAGCCCCGCATCGGGCTTTCTGCTCAACAGGAAGCCTGCTTCTCCCGCTACCATTCCCTCTGCTTATGTTCCCTCTCTCACTGTGTTTCTCTCTGTCAAATAAATAAGATCTTAAAAAAAAAAAAAAAAAAGGAAGTTAAACCCCAGGAGCCCACCTGGCGGAGCCCGTGGGGAGGAGACACTGGTGGGCGCAGAAGCATAGGGCTGGGCTGGGGGAAGTAGCTTGACTCAGAGTGGAGACCAGACAGAGGGCAGTCTCACCAAACCTCCTCCACAGGTAACTCCTCATCAATCATTTTTAAGGTAATGTGTTGATGCGATGATTATTTAGACGGTAACTTTCAAAGACCGCAGAGAGAACCAAGAAACAAGACTTTGAAGCCCCAAGAGAAAGTGGTCAAAGGGCTTCCCGGTCCCCACCTCCATCCAGGCCTCGATCTCCAGCCCTGCCCTTGCAGACCGTGGTGGTAAAATGTGTGTGCTCTTGCTTCCCTGACTGTGCCTGTGGGTCCGCGACTCGGCCAGAGATTGCCCAGTGCAGGGTGGGAGTGTGCTAAAGAGGCGAGGGGCTTGGAAGATGTAGATAGTAAGTGAAGACTGCTCTTTTGAAAGTGTTTGGCTGTGAAAACATGGAGAAGGAGACATAGTAGCTTGGAAGGGATATGAGTTTAATAAAGCACTTACGGAGGAGGTAGGGGAAAGTGGTGGTTGCCGTGTTCTTGTTTAGTTGTTTTTTGTAGTTATTAGACAGACTTAATAATGTTGTTTTTTTAAAGATTTTATTTATTTATTTGACAGAGAGAGAGAGAGCAGGAGAGCACAGCAGGGGGGACGGCAGAGGGAGAAGAAGGCTCCTTGCTGAGCAGGGAGCCTGATGTGGGGCTCAATCCCAGGACCCTGGGATCATGACCAGAGCCAAAAGCAGTTGCTTAACCAACTGAGCCACGCAGGCGCCCCTGTCTTTTCATTTACTTAACAGTGTCTTTCAAAAAGTGCAAACTTTACATTTTAATGGAGTCCAATTTAACTCTCCTATAATTTTAACCTCTGCTGGCTCCTTCCCTTCAACATATAAACATGCTTAAAGGGCTGCCTGGGTGGCTCAGTTGGTTAAGTATCTGCCTTCAGCGCAGGTTATGATCCCAGGGTCCTGGGATTGAGCCCCACATCGGGCTCCCTGCTCAGCGAGGAGCCTGCTTCTCCCTCTGCCGCTCCCCCTGCTGTGCTCTCCTGCTCTCTCTCTCTCTCTGTCAAATAAATAAATAAAATCTTAAAAAAAAA
>CM053618.1:20645151-20673055 GCA_028646535.1 Procyon lotor
GAATCCCTTATTACATGCAGCCTCAGAGAAGATGTAGCTGTGCATTATGCCTAAAGTCTAATTGTGCAGGTTGAAGGTTTGCAAGGTGTATTAGATGTACAATCGTATCAAGTTTCTATGCTAATTTTTTTTAAGATTTTATTTATTTATTTATTTGACAGAGAGAGAGAGAGAGATCACAAGTAGGCAGAGAGGCAGGCAGAGAGAGAGAGGGAAGCAGGCTCCCTGCTGAGCAGAGAGCCCAATGCGGGGCTCCATCCCAGGACCCCAAGATCATGACCTGACCCAAAGGCAGAGGCTTTAACCCACTGAGCCACCCAGGCGCCCCTATGCTAATGTTAAGATACTAGTTGCAAAGGAGTTGGATGCTAAGGTTGAGATGCGGCCATCTGGAGTGATGCAAATAAAACTGAGATCGATAGACCCCTACCCCCCGAATGTCCCTTGCTAGAAAAGGCAGTCCTTGCATAAAGCTTCCCTACAGTGTCACACAGGGCATTTGCTTTGCAAGAAGTCTACGTACTGTCCTCTGGACCTAGTCCCACCATATCTCATTGCCTGAAGGCTCATAATGGGAGTTACATCTCACCATAGGCCAAAGAAAAATTTGGAAGATCTTCTCCAGAAGAAGATATTTATGCTGCAAAGGAATTGCAACATCTTTTCATTTGTAGTGTCAGGAATCAGTAACATGTATATGCAAATAGACTTCAAAAGTATTAGGCCAGGGGCGCCTGGGTGGCTCAGTCGTTAAGCGGCTGCCCTCGGCTCAGGTCATGATCCCAGGGTCCTGGGATCGAGCCCCGCATCGGGCTCCTTGCTCGGCAGGAAGCCTGCTTCTCCCGCTACCATCCCCTCTGCTTGTGTTCCCTCTCTCGCTGTGTTTCTCTCTATCAAATAAATAAAATCTTTAAAAAAAAAAAAAAAGTATTAGGCCACAGAAGATGAAATATAGTTGGATTGGATCAAATTAGTCAATATGGATGAATTCACCCGGGATTCAAGATGTAACATGGTAGCTCAAGCAGTTGGGAGTGGTTCTAACCGTTTGCTTGGATGAGTAATTAAATCCTGGGTTTAATAGTGTCTTATATCTAAGGAGGCTGAGAATGCGAGAACTTCCTAGCCTTGTAGAAGGAGCCCAAAGTGTCGGGTGATGGGAAATTGAAATATTTGTAACCTATTTAATTGTAACCTATTTAATCTCTCTTCTAAGGCCCAGAGGATACACCCCTCACAAAAGTGTTAAAAAGTTCATTAGAAAGAAAACGTGCCTCCTTGAGAAGCACTGTGCGGCTATTCTCTATAGATCAGAGATGTCTGTGGATGTGTTACCACTCAACTGCGATCTCTAATATTAACTGTAAAAATTGGAATCCCCAGCGACAGACTGTCAGAGACAAGGTGGGCTCGCTTGCTCTAATAAGCCACAGGATAGAATGATAATCAGGATAATCAGATGGCTCCACGTGGGCTCACGGTGGTGGATAACTGATCATAGAGTTGAAAGGAAAAATCCAATATAAATATAATGTGAGCCATATTTGTGATTTTAAATTTTCTAGTAGCCACATATTTAAAAAGTAAAAAGAAACCATGATAATAATTTTAATATTTGACTTAACTCATATTTAACGTGCTATCACTTTAGCATGTAATCAGTATAAAGCATTACTGATGTGATATTTTACATTTTGGGGGACTGTCTTTGAAACCCAGAGTGTATTTCTCATGTAAGCATAGCTCAGTCAGGATTAGCCACATTTCAAGTGCCCAATAACCACCCGTGACTGGTAGCTACCACGTGAGATAGCACAGATCTATATAATTGAGAAAATTATTGTTGTGGCAGGTAGACACCTGATTTGAGCAGCCACAGTGATCGTTTTTACATTTCAACCCAGTTTGCTGAGATAAGGTAGTGCTCAAACTCAGAACCCTTTGTCTGAGGCAGAGGCCAGGTCACTTTAAGGAAGAAGCCCAAAATGTGAGTATCAGTGTATTCTGTGCATTTCTTCAAGGCTCCCTGAGAGGTACCCGAGGGACCATTTGCTGGGGCCCCTGAGTTCAAGAGAAAGGAAACACACAGACTTGGATACTAGCTCTGAACTGATGCTACTTTCTGAGGACCCTAAAACCACCACGGCCCACGAGCTAGAGTGGGGAGTTATGAAGTGATGATGAACAAAATCTTGGCATGAGCTGCCTTACAACGACTCCAGGAGACCCATGTAATAGACACGAATGGCAAATGGAAGAATCCCCACTAGGTTTCCTGATCCGTGGAATGAGAGCCAGTAGGTGAGCAAAGCCAGGAGGAGGCCTCTGGAAAGCCAACAGTACCATTCTCCTGCCTACCAGAAGACTAAACCAAAGCAGTACCGCATTCCCCGGGGTACTGCAGTGATTGGAGTCACCATCCAAGCTGCGAAAGATGGAGAGATGATGATTTCAATCATATCCTTGTTTAAGACCTTTTTGGTCTGGGAAAACACCATCTAGGTTGTGGAGAATGACTATGGATTGAGCTATGCTCAGTTAGGCAGTTGTTGCTGACTACAGTTGTTACTCCGGATGTACTCTCTTTACTAGGGCCGTCGCACCTGCTATATAGCTAGTGACTTAACGGATTATTTATTTCTCTATCTTAATTAGCAAGAACAATCAGCCACAGCCTGCTTTCACCTGGCTGGCACAGTTGGCGTACGCTCATGGTCTTCAGGATTATGTCAACTCTCCTGCTTTCATATAATCCAAAGGAGCTGTGATACCTCGCCATATTTCCCGCTGGTCCATTATATTGATGACATTATGTCAGTTGAACCTGGCAAGCGGGATGCAGCAAGAAACTCGAAGCCTTGTAAGATATAGGCATGACAGAGGGTAGGAAGGAAAAAAAACCCCACAAAATTTAGAAGCCTGACACACTGATGAAATGCCTAGGGATCCAGTGGTCTAAAATATCTTGGAATAGCTCTTCTAAAGCTACCGTTAAATCTCTCCACTTTGTACCATGCACCATAAGGAAAAACACACAATGCTTGGTGGGTGTCTGAAGTTTAAAAGCAAACATTCAGGTGTTCTACTCTGGCCCATTGGCTCAACAACTCATGAGGCTGCCATTTCAAGGTGACAGAGGACTGCGTGCCAAGCCCAGGCGGAAGTACAAAAGGCTCTGCCCCTTAGACCTTCCGACTCAGCAACTTCAATGACACTTGAAGTACCTGAACTTTTTTTTTTTTAAGATTTTTTATTTATTTGACACAGAGGGAGAGACCACAAGTAGGCAGAGAGGCTGGCAGAGGAAAAGGGGGAAGCAGGCTCCTTGCTGAGCAGAGAGCCCGAAGTGGGGCTTGATCCCAGGACCCTGAGATCATGACCTGAGCCGAAGGCAGAAGCTTAACCCACTGAGCCACCCAGGTGCCCCGAAGTACCTGAACTTTTAACCAAAGGACACCAAGCAGTGATATGACCTGAGCTGTTCATTATGAACTGAGTGTTATCCACCAGATCCTAAAGTTATGCGTGCCTGGCATCATTCCATTATTTTATGGAGGTGGTGGAGACCCGAGTAGGCACAGGTGGATTGAGACTCCCATGCCATCTACTCCTGCTGTCTTACCATCTCCTCCTCAACACACATAAATGGTCTCATGGGAACTTCCCCATCAATGAAAGAAGGAAAAACTGTAGGCCTGGTTTATAGATAAGTCTGTTTGTGTGCTAGCAGCTGCCAGAAGGGGATGTCTGCTGCATTGCAGGGATGGTGCTGAAAGACACTGATAAAGAAAATTCTCCCCGGAACTTGGACAAAATGTGTGATTCACTTGGAAGGAAAATGGGCCAAAGGGCAAATCTATACAGTATCATGGACAGTGGCTGACACTTTGGTTTGATTGGTTAGGGACTCGGAAAGACTAAGAGTGAAAAACTGATACGACAGAGAGAGCGGAGGAAGAAAGACGTGAATGAAACTCCTGGACTGAATGAAGACTGTGAAGATATTTATGACCCAAGGGAATGATCACCAGAGACCACTCACTGCAGAGAAAGCTTCCCAAAGTTAGGTAGACAAGATGACCCACCTTGGGGCTGTAGGCATCTTCTTTCCCCAGCCACCCTGCTGCTCATGCCATGGGCCCATGTAAACAGTGGCCACAGTGGCAGAGGTGGTCACGACAACAGGGATTTCCCTCCAATTACTCTGAAGACCACCTATGTGAGCACCTACCTTGCCATCAGCAGAGGGCAACACTGAGCCCTGGATGGGGTTGTAATCCTTTGGGAACCAGCCAGTCACCTAATTTTATTGAATTCCTTCCACCTTGGAATGGGCAAAGCTTTGACCTCATGGGATTAGAACATATTCTGTACAGAGTTACCTTCTTTGCCGGAAAATTTTCTGCCAATGCTATCAGTAGGGGACCAATGGAATCCTTTATTCATGATCTTGGTATCTTATACAACATTGCTTCTGACAAAAGCACTCACATTACTACAAAAATTGTTCACGGACAGGCTCTTGCCTATGGAATTCAGTGATCCCACCATGTACCTCATCAGTCGGAGGCAGCTGGTCTAATCAAAGAATAGAATGGCCAAGAGAGGCCCACTTATGATTCTAGCTGGGGAACAACACCCTGAGAGATTGAGGTGTTATCTCATAAAATACCACAGTATGCTTTAAACCTGTGACCAAATGATGGTGCCTTTTCTCTCAAAGCCAAAATATGATGGTCCAGAAAATTCAAAGGAGAGAGGCAGAAATGATATTTCTCATGATTACACCTAAAAATACATTTATACCATTTTTTCTAGATGTGTACATTCTCTTGGTCTTGGCAGTTTCCGACGCCCTAGTTCCCAAGGGAGGAACACTTGGGGTTCACGAGGGAAGATACACAGCCATGGTTCCATGAAATTGGAAGCTGACACTCGCCCATGGCCATTTGGGGCTTCTCTTGTCATTGAACCAACAGGGAGAGGAGGTTCCATAACTAGCCAAGGTGATTGGTTTCTGCTACCAAGAAGAAATTGGGCCATTGCTATACTCCAAGATTACTGGGTTCTTTTTAGGGATCCATAGGAGGATGGCTCTAGAACGCTGCCCACCAGGACCTTGCCAGTGGCAGAGGGAAACTCCGGTTCCCTACAAGGTGAACGGACGGGGGGGGGCCCTGACCTGGTTCCATTCTTCATTCTTCTCCAGCCCTTGTGAGTGAGAAGATAGGGTCTGTGGACTTCCATCCAACTCAACAAACATTTATTGGAGAGTTTTTGGAGGTAACAATGCAGTGTAACTGACTAAGCAGCATGTTCATGAACATTCATAAGACGAATTGTTCTGGTAAATTGAGCTTTCTAAGTAAGTTTTATTCTGAAAACTCTCGTTTAGTATCTCTCTGAAATGTCTGCTTCTACTTTCTCCCCACCGTAAGTGCAGCTTCATGAGCATGGTTGATGCTTTCTTTGATGAACAGGGATTTTTAAGGCCCTCAAGGTGATTTTTTCCAGAAGACCAAGTCTCAAGGTGATAATGTAGATAAAGAAAGGGAACGTGATGGGGCTGAATGAACAGCACAGGACAGAAGTTACTTTATCAAAATGTAAATTCTTGATATCGGCTTGATTTGCCATCATTGGCCTTCTGGAAGAAGAGTTCTGCAGGAGCCCTGGTTAGTAGAAAGCTTCTGGGAGCTGAGGATTTATTGTTGTAATGATCACGGCTGTTAGCCCGTGATGCTCATGTTTATATGGCGTGCTACATTTTCATACCTCTTTCATATTTACACTCACCTTTGAGTCTTACATCGGCCCTCGGCGATGGTGAGGCCATGTTTTGTTATTCTCATCGAACAGTTGGAACAACCGAGGCGCAGAAATGGTAGTGGCTGGCTACCACGCAAATCCCTTGAACTGTTGGGCTCCATTTACTTGGTTTCTTTCTGTTCTGGGGTATTTTCTTAGCGTAGACGATGGGAAGAAGATGACATTTTCATGGATCTTGAGGGGGAAAAAAAGAATAGGAAACTCAATGGAGGGATCATAATTGTAATGAGAAAGCTTGGTGGAGGAGGAAGAATGGACAGAAGGTTGAGGGCTATCCCCCCAAAGTGGCACGTCCCTGGCATGTGGTCAGAGCCCAGGCGTTGCCTAACGGGGGCGATCTCTGCCATCGCCCTGATGTTCGCTGCCAGATCTCTGGCATCTGCCATGGGGACAAAATCAGGAGATGCCTCCACCTTAGGAGAAGGGTTCAGCCCAAGAGGATGCGCTTTTTGCTTCCAGTTTCTTCCCCAAAGGGAAGGGTACTGCCTTTCTGGGCTGACAAAATGGCTCCTCACGAGCGCGAAGAGCAGACAGTCAGGGACCTGGGCTCGAAGTCCTGACCATACAGCTATGGGCAGACCAAGTGAATTCTCTCCATCATGCTGATTTCCCGTGCACGCATGCGGGCAGTGGAAGGGGGATTTTCCTGGCCTCTCTGGGATTCCAGGACTATTCTGAAAGTAAATGAGATCATATGGAAAGTTCTGTACTTTTTAGAACCAGGAGCACTAATGACAACGAAGTCACTTTTAGTGACCCAGCACACAGGCTATCTGCAAATTGCTGAGGCTGCCTCCCCCCATCCCCAGAGTTCTGCCCCGGTCTGCACCTGGCTCTGTGCTACCCTATACTTGTCTGCCTTGGGTCTAATGGTGTTGAGCGTGAGGTGCACGTTAGCATCTGACCGTGACCTGAATGAACACAAAGAGTCACTTTTTTCCCCTTATGCCAGTTTTTACAACTATAAAATGGAGAGGGGTGGTAGAGATAGGGTGGTCCATCTATTAGACGATTTCTAAAGCCCGTTGCAGTCTAACAGTCAATGAATTGAGAACCGTCACCCTATACAGAAACTTGCATGTTGTGGGCCGTGTCTGAAAAGCCAAGGACCAGGTGGGCCCAGAGGAGTGGGCAAAATGTTTGAGGAGAGCACAGTGCGTGGAGGAGAGAAAGCATTTGGACTGCCAAGTCTCTGGAAAAGGGTTGGCCCCGAGCAAAGCCCACTGTCTCCTGCAGAGAAGTGTGAGGACTAAAGGGAGACTCATCCAAAGGGCTGGGAACCTGCAGGCCTCAGCACTGGACCTCAGGCTTCTGTGCATTGCACGGGTGTCCTCATTGCAACATGAGGACACGTTGTGCGCCTGCGCCTGCGCCTGCGCCCCAGCGGGGTTTCCTGTCCTGCGAGAGCCTGGCTGCTTCCTCTCTCTCAGTCCAGGGAAACCAAGATGCGGAATCAGCGATTGCCTCTGAGGATAGTGAAGGTTGAACGTCCCAACCCAGGCAGCCCAGGGCCAGCCGCTGAGGTGCCATGGCTGGAAACATGACATCTGAGCAGGGCAGAAATGCTGGTCAGAGTCCATCAGCACAAGCCCCTTGGCTCGTGGCCAGAACAGGCTCAAGGAACATGGGCAGCTGGTCACCCTGTGGGAAGCCTTGGGGTGCCCGCCTTGCAAACACGCTCTTCATGACACTTGTCCTCACGACAGGGACCTCCCCCCCAGGGCCTGTCAGGCCTAAGGGGTTTTGCCATTAGCTTGATTTCCTCTGAGGAGGGAGGTGGGAGCTAAAGCAGGTGTACATTTCCGAGGACGAAACCACCAAACAGCCCTGCACGCTGCCTCCTCTTGGCGCAGAAGTTTCAACAGAAAGCCGGGGCAGGCTGAAGACCTTGGGGGGCACCGGGGGTGGGGGGGGACCATCGGTGAGCCTCTGTGACTCCCGGGAAGAAGGAGGCCAGCATTTCTCAAAGTGCGAGCCTAGAGACTTTCCTATCAGGATAACCTGGCTTCTTGCTCATTTAGAAAGGCACATTCCTAGGCTCTATACCGTTGAATATGAACTTGGGGGGACCTGGCATCATTTTTTTTTTAGCAAGCTACTCAGAATAATCCCTATGCCCCGTAGTGTTAAAAGCCATGTGCACTCTTTGAAGGCAACGACCCCCACCGCCGACCAACGCCTGGCAGATAGAAGGCACTCAGCAAAAACATGTTGGGAGACTGAATGCATAAATGAATGTGCGTGGGGGAGAAGGCTCCTTCTCCGTGAGCCAGGAAGTGGCAGAGGTGACTGGAACAAGAGCCGGGGCTTACGGGGCCCAGAAATGGGTTCCAAGGCTTCCAAAGGGGTCACATTCTCCTACAGCGATAGAGAGCGCTTTGTAGTCTACAAAGCTTTCATCGCTCTTGCCTTTTGAATCCTGATGAAAAAACCTTAAGCTAGATATCACGCTTGTTAACTAATTTTACACATGAAGAAAAACTGAGATTCACAGACTTCTTCACCATTTGCTCAATATCACGCAGCTCGTAAGGAAAAGAGACGTGACAGTTCCTTTGACAAAGAGCACCCGGCCGGGCCGTCGTACATCCTGGCTACCATCAAGTATAGGGCGAGGACATTGGACTTGAACAATGCCGCCACGGGCTGCAGGTGAACACGCATGGTTAGGGCAGACTGGTGAAGGGGAGGGCGGTGCAGGATGGGGGGAGAGGGAGCGGCTGACATTCCCTGAGCCCCTGCTGTGGGCCATCCACTTCTACGTATTATCTCGTGTAAAGCTTACAACTGCCCTGCAAAGATTTCATCGCCCCATTTTATAGCTGAGGCAGATGAAGCTGAGTAGGGAAGAGAGGTAAGTAACTTACTTGCCTGTGACATTGGCCAGTGACATTGGCCACAAAGCCCGGAAGTGACAAGGCCAAGTTTTGAACTCAAGTCTGACCAAATTCAAAAGCCCGTTTACTAAGCCTTTTCTTTGTCGCCTTTTTTTTTTTAAAGATTTTATTTATATATTTGACAGAGAAAGAGAGAGAGCATGAGCAGGGGGAGCAGCAGGCAGAGGGAGAGGGAGAAGCAGGCTCCCCACTGAGCAGAGAGCCTAGAAGCTCCATCTCAGGACCCCAGGATCTAGACCAGAGCTGAAGGCCCACGCTTAACCAACTGAGCCACCCAGGCGCCCGTCTTTGTCACCTTTTTTTTCTCCTTTCCTGCCTACTATTGGATCCAGGATTTTTAAATTTGTTTTTCTTTGACTGGTTAGGTAGTTATGCATTCTATTTTTTTCCTTTTAGAAATTACACTTAATTTTTAATATATTTTTATATTGAATTATATACCTTGAACACTTTAACATAAGTACTTAACAAAGTCTAACATGATTCATCTCTACCTTTCTCCTGAGCTGTACAAGGTCTTTACCATGCTGTCCATCTGATTTCTCCTCCCATTTTCCAAGCTACTGCTATCTATCAGGTTGAGGTACATGAAACTGGCAATATTTAACTATTAACCTATAAAAATGGTAATTCGTGCAAACAATGTTTTCAATAAAACTATGCTTTTTTTTTTACATCTTATATTTAAACTCCCCCAATTTAGACATTTAAAATATTTGTCACTTTGATGTGCCAACATATAAACCAATTTCCTTGCTCCTATTAATTTTTCTGTTTTGTTTCTTAAACACAGAACTTATTTAAAACCCGACACAGAAACAGCGAGAATCAACCCAATAAATATCACACTGGACAGAAGTGAACAAATCTGTCTTCTCACTTTTCTTTCTGTAATTGCCCTGGTTCAAGGCATCGCCATCCAAGCCAAACAATCCTTGAAATATATGGTCAAAACTTATATAAGAACACCTCTAACTCTTTCGCACCATCTGAACAGGATTTGATGCACACAGTTTGTCTGGATTTGACCTTGAGTAGGATGTTTTTACCTCTCAGAATCTGTTTTTGCCTGAGCAAAATTAAAGTTTGGATCTGAATCTAAGGGTCTCAGCCCCGGGTTTCCATCAGAGTCACATAAGTTGTTTCAATATTCTTGTTAGACCCACTTCTTTATGTTCAGTTTCATTAAAAGTTGTGGTTTTTTCTTTTTCAATGTTGGTCTGTGAGTAGAAGATTCAGTGTTCGAAGGTCTAAAAGCATTTGATTTCACATTCCTTCTCGTGTGACAGTTGAATGGGATAGAGAGGTCTAGGTTGACAAGTTCCTTATCCCAGGCATCTTGTGTTTCCCTCTCTCCCACTTTCCATGACTCTTGTTAAATGTATGTCCCACCTCCTCGCGGCATGCTGCTGACCTCTTAGGCTGGTTGTCATCTCTTTTCTTTCTGAACTGCATTCTGGGTAACTGTCTCAGATCCAGGTTTTTAAAAATTCACTAATTCTCTTTTTGGCCTTGAAAAGACTACTGTTCAAAACTTCAGTTGACTCATTAAGTTTTGCCTATTATACTTTTATTTCTAGATTTTCTTTTTTTTTTTTTAAAGATTTTATTTATTTATTTGACAGAGAGAGATCACAAGTAGGCAGAGAGGCAGGCAGAGAAAGAGGGGGAAGCAGGCTCCCTGCTGAGCAGAGAGCCCGATGCGGGGCTCGATCCCAGGACCCTGAGATCATGACCTGAGCCAAAGGCAGAGGCTTTAACCACTGAGCCACTCAGGTGCCCCTATTTCTAGATTTTCATATGTTCTTTTTGACAATTGCATTTTTGGTTATATGGTCTTTTGCATATCATCTTGATGTTTCTTCTTGATATCTTTAAATGTTAAGGATACTTATTAGAGTTTCTTTCAAATTGTTTTATTATATCTAGATATTAAGGTGCAAATTCTTTGACTTGAAGAATCTGCTAACTATCCCTTAGATAGTTTGTTTTTCTTTTGTGATAATATTTGACTGTGAGCCTCTCTTCAGTGGGGATCACTTCCCATAGGTTTCTCATGTGCCCCTGGGCTGTGGAAGTGTCCCTTCTCACAAGGCATCACAAGGATCCCACAGGTTTCAGTTTCTGGTTGGTTTTCATGTTAATTTCTCACATGGGAGTCCCTGTACCATATGACTGCTGGGAACTTAGAACCCAAACTTGTCGAACTGGTTCAGGGTGCCAATTTCTTAAGAATAACTCTATGTATACCCATAGCTAGAGTGGGCATCAAGCTTTCTTCATTAATTTCCAAGACAGTTGGGGAAGTTTCCTTATTTTGTTTCATGAATAGACCAGCTCTTCATAATCCCGACATTTATGACACCTCAACTTTACCACATGGGCCAGCAGCCTAGGCTCCTCTCGCCTGACAGATATCAGAATTCCGGCCCCAAGCTAATCTTATAATTCCACGAACCCCATTATGGTTCAGTGGCCACTAACCCCTCTGACTTTGAGTCTCCTCTTTGTTAACCTAGCATTAGGGATTTCTCTCCCTTAACTGTGAGCTCAGCTCTGTTTTAAATTTTTCTTTCAAGTTTTATATTTTACATTTTTATATAAAAATTACAATGCACAGCTCCTTCTTCAGTGTGGGAAAAGGCTCACTTAATTCATGTTCTCTTTGGTTTGATGGCTCTTCAGAGGGAATAAAGGCCTAATTCCCTTAGAAGTCAGATGATAAAATGAAGACTTCTCTTGTTGGAAGGAAGGAACCCAAGTGAGCAAGTTAGAAGGAGCCAAGGGAAGATACAGGCAAGAGTACTCTTTTAAAACGAAGTTCAGAGCTACTTGGGGGGAGTTGAAATGGAGCCAATCTCGGAGGCTTGGAGCTCTGAACAAAGAGGCAGAGGTGCTGAGGAGATAATTACCGTCGGTCGGTGATCTAAGCAGAGACTGTGTGCAAACCCTAACAGGCCTGTGAAAAGGCCCGAGGCGGCCTGGAGGTGGGAAAAAAAGACAAACAAGCAAATTTTCAGAGAAAGGGAATTTATAACAGTTTTGTTAATGACAAAGCATTCAATTTGTTCTGTGGAGGTTTTATTTCTTTTAACCCTTCTCTCACTGGAGTGTTTTGTAGCTTCCAAGAACAGTTGCTATGCCACAGCTAATTAAATACATGTTTTAAAATGGAAAACAAGAGAGCATATCCAGTGCTGTATGCTTTTCTCTATCAGCCTTGCCCACAGTGTTGCGACCACCCATCCAGGGTTCACCTTCATCAGGCAACGCTGATCACGCTGATCAAGTCTCTAGGACTCTGTGGGAACTGAAGAGCATCCACCCACCTTTAAAGATGCTTGGGCCCCTTGAAGGGTGGGAATACTGCCGCTATCACAATGGAAGAGTACGTCAGTAGCGTCAGTAGTGGGAGAGTGCATCTAGCATAAACAAGGGGAAAGGAGGCAGATTTCCGGCTAATTAACCCCAAGAGGGGAGTGAGCTCCTTCAGCAGATGTTGGATGAGTTTGGGAGTGGGATGAACCCCGATCCTGCCGTCCCATCCTGCCCACCTGCCCAGCCAGGAGCAGTGGCAGTGAGTGAGGTCTCTAAGGGAGCTAATGACCATGAATTCTATTCTTACCGTTTGTATGACTCCAATAGCCACAGCATAAGCAGCCTGGTGATGGGAGCTAAATAAGTGCCAGGGACACAAATATCCCCAAGGACAAGGGGTTTGGGAGAAGAGAAGCATGGGGAGGAAAGGGCCCTGACCCACTGGTTTACAGCAGGCTGGAAAGGAGAAGATGCTTTGGGCGGATGGAAAGGAGAATGACAGAAGATTTTGAAGCCTGCTCTGCAAGGGGTGGGGCTTCAGACTCTGTCAAAGCCGTGGGGAGGGCCCACTTCTCTTTAAGCTGGGCACCATGGGTTGAGCTCTAGCATGGCGCCTGGACACCAGGGATGCCGAAGTCCAGGGGATTCCAGGACTCTGTCCCGGTCCTGATAATGACAATGCTGATAGTGTACGCTTCCATAGTGCTTACTATGTGCCTAGCACCCTTCTACACACTTTATATATAACTCACGTAATCCTCATGACAGCCTTGCAAGTTAGGTAAACTGAGGCACTTCCCCAAGGTCACACAGTCATTGGTGGAGCTGGGATTCAAACCTTGGCAGACTATGTCTGCAGGTGCCCACATTCTTACACAGGAAGCTCAGCTGCATTTATATATGGAGATGCATATCAGAATATAATGACAGTAATTCAGCACTAACGGCAGTAACAGCTCCCGAGCGTGCACTGTGTGCCAGGCCCCGGACCGAGCATTTCAGATACAAGATCACATTTAACCCTCAGGACAACTCGACGAGAAAAGTGGCAAGATTCTTCCACTTTTGAAATGAGACAAGAGACATTCTTAATGGTTCAGTGACCAGGAACAGGTCATCCAGTTAACGAGTGGCTGTGCTGGGCACCAACTTCTGTCTCAAATACATGAGCCTGTCAGGAAAGAAGGTGAAGGGAGAGACCTATTCAAGGGCCAGGAGAAAAGCTTAGTTGATCTGGTGAAAAGAGGCTCACCTGCATCTATAATCACATGCACACAACCACAGAAGGCTCTACTAGTCCTTCCCAGGTGACTTCCAGAAGAAGATAGAAGGCACTGAAGATGGCTCTCTTTCCCAGCATGATTTCCTTTGTAAGAACTAATCTGGGGATACGCCATAGAGCACAGTTCTGAAAAAGAAGCCAAATCCCATCCGCAACTGTTTTTGCAAATAAAACTTTACTGAAACTCAGCCATATCCATTCATTTACATAGTATCTCTGGCTGCTTTCCTACCTGATGCTAGAAGGAATTATGGTCCAGACCTTGTGGCCCATACACGAACAGTAGCTTCCATATGACCCTTTACAGAGAACGCTTGCTCGTCTCTGCTACCGAGGTCAAAACTGAAGGGGTCTGCTAGCAGATTGGACGTAGAAAAGGCAGGAAAGGGAGGAATCCAGGGTGACTTTGAGGTCTGGGGCACTCAACAACTCATCACTCTTTTATTGAGCCCTACCTATGTGTCAAGCAATAGTTTGCTGCTACCCATCAAGGATCCAAACATGCCACTTATAACCTTCTGGGAGAAGCACATATAAATGCCAAAGATAGATGGAAATAAAACTGAGATAAGCCTGGAAAGGTGGCCTTGGTACAGCTCCGTGAATGACGGAGACAATAAGGGGCTTCATTTGTGTCTATCTTCTCAGATGTCTAAGCCAAGGTGATGGGATCTTCCTCCCTTCCCTCCAGAAAGTTGTAAACAATGAACATGACATGGTAAATCAGGAAAGCGTAGACGATTCACTCATTCATTCATCATCATTTTCGAGAGCCCGTGATGTGCCAGCCACTGTGCTAGGTGCTGAGGAACACTCAGGCCCCTGCCCTCATGGAGGGTTCTCGATGGTACCCAGCGAGCAGGAGAAGGAGAAGACTGGGAGAGATGAGGGAGTGCATGTCAGATGGTTTCTTTCTCCCAATAAAGAGGTGAATGAGCCGGGACAGGAGGCTTAGGGAAGAAAGAACCTGAACTAGATGGCGTCTCTCATAGTTGGAAAGTTTTCCCGAGAAAGAAACGAAGAGGAACCACCGGGCAGTCCAGTGCCGGTTTGAAGGATGAGGTCATGAATGTAACGTAAAAGCAGGCTCGACAGTGAGGTTTCCTTCTGGCAACACAGTGCTGGTCAGGGGCTGCGCAGAGATAGACGGGTGGGGTGAGGGACCCAACGGGAGACGGCCTCACCGCAGGGACGACCGCTGGGCAACGACGCTTCTCAGGAAGAGTAAGCATTTGTTAACTGGACTCAGGTCATGGGTCATGATATTAGAAGTATTGATTAAGTGCACATCTGCTGAATAAAGAACTCTGCTTCCTTGAAGAAATCTGAAGACCTTATCTCTCAGTGACAGGAGCTAATGATTCTAATGCAGCTAGGACACTTTAGTTCAAAGAGATGATTAGCGTTGTCAATTAGGCCTGGGTGCATTGATTTTCTAATTAGCCTTTGGGGTGTGCTGCGGCCTGCTCCCTAGCTGGGCTCCGGAGCGCCGACTGCCGCCCCCACTGGGTGAGACACTCCTTCCAGCGGGGACGCAGCCAAGCGATCTCCTACGGGAAATGCTACTTTACCGTAAGAATTATAAATGGACATTTGCTAATTTTTTGATACAGAACCGTGACCTTTTATGTAAGTATAGATCCACTCTTTTGCTCCTCTTCATCTTTCTTCTGTTGAGTCACATCTGTAAGTCATCGGCAAGGATTTCCAGCCTACCCAAGGAACTGAGACCAGTTGTGTAGCCAACTTGAACGCAGGGCCCTTGGGATTTTTATAACTCCTCTTGCTAGGCACCTCCTTGCTGATCAACAGACAAGTCAGCCATGTCTTGAAAGCTTTTTCCTTCCTTCCTTCCTTCCTTCCTTCCTTCCTTCCTTTCTAGCTGTCTTTATAGGCTCTCTCTAAAGTACTGAAGTTAATTTTCATTGAAACAACTCTTTTTTTGGCCTATATTTCATCAGTTTACATATTTTTAAAACGATTTTATTTATTAGGATGCCTGGGTGGCTCAGTCAGTTACTGCCTTCTGCTCAGGTCATGATCCCAGGGTCCTGAGATCGAGTCCTGCATCGGGCTCCTTGCTCAGCGGGGAGTCCGCTTCTCCCTCTGCCTGTTCTCCCTCTGAACAGCACAAGCCGTTCCTCCCTGCTTGTGCTCACTCTCTCTCTCTGACAAACAAACAAACAAATAAATAAAATATATAAAATAAGTAAATATATAAAAGAAATAAATAAAAAGATTTTGTTTATTTATTTGAGAAAGAGAGAAATCACAAGGGGAGGAAGGGCAGAGGGAGAGGCAGACTCTCCCCTGAGCAGGGAGCCCAATGGGGGGGGGGCGGAGCTGGATCTTAGGACCCTGAGATCATGACCTGAGCCAAAGGCAGATGCTTAACTGACTGAGCCACCCAGATGCCCCAGTTTACATAATGTTTAATGAAAAGTATGTATTTGCAAAAGAGTACGACCAGCGTGAACAGACTTTGGACCAAACACAGCTGGCTGTAGGTAAGCAGGTGGCATGAAGGGTGGGAGAGGGTGAGGGGGTTAGTGAGAGGCCACCTCGGTGGGCAGAAGCAATATGTCTTTTCCAAGAGAACTCAGGGAGAGTTAAGAGGTAGTGGGCTCAGGGGGCTTCTGCTAAAGCCCCCTCCAGCAGGGGAGACTGCAGTCCCCCCGACGGAGCCAGACTGATGGCGGACCCCGCTGGGGTCTGGGCAGCACAATGCCACGTGGATTCCTCAATAGCACAGTCCCTTCTCTAGACTCGGAACTGTCCCTTCTTTTGATCATCTTTCAGACTACAGATTGGCCTTGGGTGAGGGAGGGGGCTTCATCACATCTCCAGGGTCTAGGAGGAGTGGGTCAGATTGTCTTTCTTCCTGACAGTGGTCATGTTTGGAAACACAGCCTCTCCTAACTGACCAGCTTTTGTCCAGGCGCGCCCTTTGGAGGCTGCCATGAGCATGAGGCTGCCCTGGTGCCCCTGATGCGGAGCTGGCTTCCCAGGTGTGGGGTCTGGGGCTCTGTGCCCTCCATGGGAGGCCACAGGGCTCAAGGAGAATGGCTTCCTGCCACCCTGGCCTCCACTGCTCTGCGGGAAGATGTGGGAGTAGGGAGCCTGGGCAGTGGCACTTGGGCGGGTAAGAGACAACCGGCCCCCATCACTGTTGACCTTGACTGCAGCTGCTGCCAGGACTGGAGACCAAGCTGACCGTGCTCTGCGTGACCCTGGTACCCTGGTGTTAATAAAGGGAATTCCTGACATGGGAGTTCTGGATAAACTCCAGAACTCCAGGGGGTGGATTCCTGGCTCCTAATTCTAGGATTCCAGTAATGCAAATCGGCCAGGAGAGCAGGGGAAGTAGGCTTGAACACTGCTTCCCTGCAAAGGAACCTCAGACCTCTGGCTTCCGAGAACTGCATCCTTGTGTAGGAAATTACAAATACCCAGGGACCATGGAGGCAGCAGGAGAGACATGATTCTAGGAGCCAGAACATTTGGGATGTGGGAGAATGTCAGGATTGAGTGCGTTGACTTTGGAGTCACTCAGGTGGGGTTAGAATCACAGTGGCTGCGTGACCTTGGGCTACTTCTTCTACAGCATAATCTTTGGGACCTGTGCCTCAGTTTCCTCATCCGTAAAATGGGGGAATCCATCCTTACCGTAGTGGGTTGGGCAGAGGATAAAGTGACATATAAATGTTTAGCACACTGCTGGCTTGTTGGAAGTTTCCCATAAACGCCTGCTTCCTAGAGCACCAGGAGGGAGATGCTACAGTGTAGAGAGGTGGGGATTACAAGCACAGACCTTTCTAGAATCCCGCCGCTGCCTGTGCCTCACTAGGGGACAACCTCTTCTGGCCTCAGTTTCCCTTTCCATACCCCAGGAAGGTGCTTTCTGGTGAGGAGGCCACAAACCTTGATAGCAAGAGTGACTTGTAGTGTGAGGCCTCCTGGGCATCAGTACTGCCGAAATGGAGGCACTCCTGAGACAATGTCAGAGCCACCTGGCATTTGGGGATTTCTGTATTAGAGCAGAGGTTCCTCCAGCGAGGACCTACCCCAACATAATCTTCCAATGTTACCTTCAGATTCCGGGAGGCTTGAGGATGAGACACATACTCTCCCTCCAATTCCACTTCTGGCTTCCTTCATCAAACTCGTCAATGCAGACAGAGTAGAGGTTTGTTCAGTGAAGGTGACCAGTAAGCTGGTACTCAGGGTCCTCACCGGACACACGGATTCCTCTTCTTTCTCTTCCTCTCCCCAGACGGTGGTGTTCTCCAAGGTTCTATCTGCCATGGGTGGTGATGGGGGCGGGGTGCAGACAAGCACATTCCTATAAAGCAGCTCTGTTCATTTTTCAAGGTACTATATTGCATGACGATCGCAGACTGATGGCAGTTGGTTGGAAGAGAAAGTAGTATGAATGAACACAGCACCGCAAAGTGAGACAAGGAGAGACACCGGTCAAACGGCGCTACCTCTCTTACACCATCGCCCTTCACCATCCCACCCCCGGGCAAGCACCACTGAGGGCAGAGCCTGCACATACACCTCTTCCCTCACCCCTCATCTCACCCCACCCGTGATGCTAAGGGAGCTCAGACTCCCATTGCTCCAACTCTCCATCCGTGTTCTGATGACTTCCAGATACTCCTGAGCCCAGTTCCCCACTGAGATACAGATCCCATGCATCCAACCAGCCACCGATATGTCCTTCAAGGCTGCCCACAGTTTGGTCGGAGCCTCATTCCTACAACCCAACCCCAACCCTTATGTTAGAGCGTGCCTATTGGAGCTTCTGTTATTCCTTGTGGCAGAGACTGCAAGGGATGAGAGAAACAAAGGCAGAAGGAAATGTAGGTAAAATTAAATATCCTTATAACCTGCAGCCCATTGACAAATACTCGAGACAGGCAGATGATAGCATTCCTCTGGGATCCTGAGTCTTCTTTAGCATATGAAAATCCTTTTGGAACTTCCCTTACTTTTACTTCTCCCAACCCCAAGGTATGTGATCACTTGCTCCTCACAGCTGCTCTTTCTGCCCCTGGGTCCTGACCCTGTGCTTTAATAAGACCACCGTTCTGCACCAAAGACGTCAAGAATTCTTTCTTAGCCGTCAGCTCTGGACCCCACCAAGCTCACTAACACCCCTTCACAAAAACATCACAAATTGCCGATTAAAAGGGTTCTGGACCCAATTCCAGTGGGGGGGGGGGCGGGAGGGGGTAGTTTTCCCACATCAGCAAGCAATGGTTCAACACCAGCGGGCTGTCCTATCATTCAAGTCAGTTTCAGCAGTACCTATCTGATCACACAGGATTAGGGTTCAGTCCTACAAGACTACCCCCACCCATCAGAGGCCAGTCACCTACAGATTGGAAATTCCAACAACTCCCAGGTTGGGTTCATTTAATTAGCTAGAGTGGTTCACAGAACTCACACACACACACAAACAACAACAACAACAACAACAACAAAACACATTTAACTTACCAGGTGGTTGGTTTATTATAAAAGGTTATAACTCAGTAACAGCCAGATGGGAGAGATGCATACTGCCATGTAAGATCTCCTCTGCCCTCCCTGAGGACCCGGTCTCCCCAGATGTCCATGTGTGCACCCACACACCTCTCCCAACAGTGCTTTGAGTTTTTATGGAGGTTCCAGACCTAAGCCTAGGCGTGCTTGATTAAATGGTTGGCCGTTAGCAATTGAACTCAGTCTCCAGCCGTTCTTCCCTTCCTGGAGGCCAAGGTGGGACTGAAAGTTCTGACCTTCTAATCAACTTCTAATCACAAGGTTGGTTTTCTACCCTCACCCCCCTCACCCCTCCAATCAACTCTCAATCTTTGTTACCTAAGGGCATTCTGGGAATCGCCTCATTAACATAACAACCACACCTTATAATTCTTATCTCGGGGGAAATGCCAAGGATTTTAGGAGCTCTGAAAAGGGCACCCAATATGTACTTCTTATCACAAATCACAATATCATGCCAATCAAAATCCATGTCCCTTATCCTTTCTTTCTAACAGAACCCAGCTAAAAGACCATGGTTCCAAACCTCCCTCACCAAGTGAGGCCAAGTGACTAAGTTCAGGCCAGTGACGTATAAGCACAAGTGATATGTTGGAAATTCTGGAAAGCTACTTAAAGGAAGCTGACCTAGCTGGAGGGAGAGGCCTTTGCCCTCCTCCACGTTCTTATTTCAGCTGCCTAGAACTGGGATGTGATGGCTGGAGCACTGGCAGCCATTATGGACTGTGAGGTGACCTTAAGAATGACAGCCAAGCGCTAAGGATAATGGGACAGAAAAATAGAATATTTTAATCCTCACAACAATTCAATGAGATGGGCCCCCCTTTTTTTTTTTTTTTTTTTTTACAGCTGAGAAAACAGAGGAAAGAGGTAACCTCCTCTTGGTCTCTTGGCCTGAGAAAGAATTAAAAAACCCAGTGTGACTCTGGCATCCATGTTGTAAGCATCTGCCTTGCACTGCCTGGGTTCCTGACCATCGCAGAGGAGCCACATCAGTCAGCCCTGGGCTACTGGGCTCTGCACTGCTTTTATGTGAGAGAGAAATAAAACTCAAGCTTGCTGAAGCCCCTGCTATTTTGAGTTTTCTATTGTCAGCTGCCAAGCCGAGGCTTACCTGATACATTCTCCAAATTGATTTTCATGCCTCCAGGCACTTGTTCAAACTGTTCCTTCTGCCTAAAATGCCCTTTTCCTTGTTCATTCCTGTTAGCACACCTCCTATGCAGAACAACATCGGCTACTTGTTTACCCATCTGTCTCCCCAGCTAGAGGGTCACCTTTCGCAGTGGGAGAGCACTGTCTTAGAACAGTCTGCACCTCTGAAACTTACCCTGATCTGGCACATAATAAGTGTTCAATAAATGTTTCCTGAATGTAATCAAATTGGGGAACCATGGGGCGCCTGGGTGGCTCAGTGGGTTGAAGCCTCTGCCTTCAGCTCAGGTCATGATCTCAGGGTCCTGGGATCGAGCCTTGCATCAGGCTCTCTGCTCAGCAGGGAGCCTGCTTCCCCCTCTCTCTCTGCCTGCCTCTCTTCACAAGAGATCACAAGAGAGACTTGTGATCTCTCTCTCTGTCAAAAAAATAAATAAAATCTTAAAAAAAAAAATGGGGGAGCCAATGCCAGCCCTGTACAAAAGCAGGATAAAATAGGGTAACATCAGTTTCGTTGGGGTTCCTTACTCTTCTCTCCTCCCCCATGACCAAGACTCCAAAATCTTCTTACTTGCTCATTGACCCTTCAACAAAGTCTTTGATTCCTCGGTGAAATGAAACTGACTTTAATGAGCCCTCTGTATCATGTGCATGATATATGGTATTTGAGTCTCTACAACCCTGAGAGGTTACAGATGATGAAACTTTGTTCAGAGAGGTCAGGTGATGCTCCCAAGGTCACACGGCTGGCGAGAGGCAGATTTAGATGAACCCAGGACTATCCCCCGTCACACACTCATATTCTTATCAGTGACAGCCCATTGGTTAAAAGATGTCACAAGACAGTAAGAGGACTATCTGGGGGATGCCACAGGCCTAGTTTCCAGTCAAGCCTCTGATCTCTGGCCTCAGTTTCCTCAGCTGTGGGTGATCTCCAAGGACCCTGCTGGCTCTCACGGTGAATGATTTTATGACTTAAACTCACAGCAAGTTTAGGTGATCAAGAGTCTTTTTCACGTAGGAAAGGAAAGAGGGCAAACAGGTACACAAAGGGAACAACCGGAAGGCTCTGCTTTAATGGCAAACCGAGTGTTAATTCTGCTAGACACTGACTCTGCCAGCCTGCCTGGATCGCAGGAGTCATCAAATCAAGCCCATCCCCCTCCTCCTATCCTATCCAACATAGTCGCCATTCTGAGCCAGTGAAATCACAGCAGGAAGGACATTTGATGGGAGAAGCCCGAGTCTATGAACTGATCGCTTCCATTAGAGTCACTGAAGGCAGTGGGGTGGGGGTGTCTACACCGGAAGTTGCAGGTTCCCAGGACCTGTACCTATTGACATTCACTGGGAAAACTCCTGCTGCATCAGGGATTCCAGGGAGGCTGTCACCTTGGGAGTCTGGGAGAGGGGCAGTGAGTGTGAACAAATACAGTGTGTACTCTTGGAGGAACCACAGCGCTGGAAGAGTCCCCAAGGGGCTTCCAAAAGCCACAGAATGCTCAGTGCACTCGGGCTGGAAAGCTGGCTGGCCACCGCTCTCTCGGACCCACAGCACTCCGCCCGACATCCCTTGGCCTCCTCGCCCCTCTCGGGGGCGCACCCCAGCCTGTGGCCCTTCCACTCACAGTCTCGAGTTCCAGCCCAGCTCTAACGCCACCTGTCATGTGAATTTGACGTTTTAATTTGTTTCTTCCAATTGCTATTTATTATACAGACAGAATTGCCTAAAACAATTCTTCTACTCAAACCCATTGAGCCTAACGTGCCACACATACTGGATACTAACCGACGATGACATTCGTATGGCACTTCCGGCTTGTAAATCACTCTCACAACCATTACCTCATCGGGGCCTCCCTTCAGCCCTGAGGTGTGAGAATTATGTTGAAGCATCTGAAATTGCTGATAGTCAATTGTTTTTGACCTACAAAAACGGCCCTTTCCTGTGGTTGGGCTTTATATGTGCGCTGTCGTCTTGATTTTGCTGACGAGCAAACTGAGACTTTCACTGTGTGACTTCTCCGGGGTTTCTTAGTAAACAGCAGAATGGGGTCCTCTATCTCTGACTCCTGTACCTCTAATTCTGATTCCAAACATGGCTTATTCATCCCATGAGTTGTTGGGGGGTTTTTTTGTGGTTTTTTTTGACATTTTATTTATTTGAGAAAGAGAGCAGGTGTGCAAGCACATGTGGGGGCGGGCAGATGGAGAGGGAGGGAATCTCAGGCAGACTCCGCACTGAACCCGGAGCCAGCTGCGGGGCTCGACCTCACGACCCTGAGATCAAACCTGAGCTGCAGCCAAGAGTCTGATACCTAACCCACTGCTCCACCCAGGCACCCCTCATCCCACTAGTGTTTATTGTGAGCTGCGATACGTCAGACCCGTGCTGGGTGCACAGAGGGGAGAGCGTCCTCACCCTGTCGGCCTGGGCATCTGCACGAGGTACCAGGGAGCACAGGGCAAAGAGCATCTAATTGCAGCAATTAACGAGCACCTACTGAATACCCACTCTGTCAGGCCCTATTCTACTTTTATCTTCCGGCTTCTGTATTATTTACTTCTATGTTTATGTCTTATTATTAATCAAACTAAATGCCTTATTATTACTAATCCTTGCATATTTTTTTTTTTAAATATGGAACGCTTCATGAATTTGCGTGTCATCCTTGCACAGGGGCCATGCTAATCTTCTCTGTATCGTTCCAATTTTAGTATATGTGCTACCAAAGCGAGCACCTAATCCTTGCATATTGATTAATCTAGCCTTGCCTGCTTTACAGGTGAGGAAGACTAAGTAACGTGTCCAAGGTGGAGGGACAGAGCAAAGACTGTGGCGCAAGCAGGGTGGCTCCAGAGTCGGTCCTAGGAGCCGGCCTGAATGTGCCCGGGGACAGCTGTGCACGAGGTGGCCTCTGAGCTGGGACCAGGAGAGGACTAGAGTGGAGTCCTTCCGGGCAAAGGGAGAAACATGGAGGCTGAGGTGCAGAAAGCTGAGGAAGGAAGGCCTGCTCTGGGAAATCAGCCTGCAGCACCGAGTGTTAGGGAAGGAAAGGTCAGGGGTGAGGCTGGACAAACAGGCAAGAAACAGGCTATGTGAAGAGATTTTATTTCATCCTATAAGCAACAGGGAGTGGTTAAAATTCTAGTCAGGGTATAGACGTGATCCAATCAGCTTGCTGCAAGATCACTTGGAAGACAAGGTGGGGGCCATATTGGAGGTGGGAGGATTTTGTTATTTTGGGGTAGGCGTCCACTCACAGACCCCTTCTCAAAACCCCTTTGTCACTAATTCTTCTTTCTGGTTCCTTTCAAATCCCTGGCCATTGGGCCAGGCCCTTCCCTGTGCCTCGTGAATCGCTTCAGATGCTCGCCTTGGGCCATCTCTTCTCTTGAGAGGAGGGGTCAAAAGATCCTGCAGAATGTTCTGGACTGAGTTGGATCTGCCCACCCGGCTGCCCTTCAAGGCTGGTTCTGAGGGCAGCTCTGATGCCACAGCTGGTCCCTTCCTGTGCGAGGCCAGCATATCGTACAGAGCCCCTTGTAAATCAGGCTCCAACGTCTCCCCCTGCAGACAACAGGTCAGGAAAGTCTCCCTGAGGCCACAGGTGTGTGCTGAGGGTGTGGTGACACCAGAACAGAAGCACGTGTGTTACGAGTGTGAGCCACGTGCAACTTGCTTGTGTGTGTCTCCAGGCCCTGCTCAACCCAGGCTCAAATACGCTGCCTCCGCTGGATGGCGCGGTGGCGCTGGGCGCACCCTTCTTGGCTTATTGATCTGATCTTACTTGGTTCATGATGGGCAACCTGGGCTGCATGGTCGTCTGGAATCCCACGCTCCGGTGTCCGGAATGTGAGGTCTAGCAGAAAGTCAAGCGCTATTTCCAACATGAATAATTACTGAGCGAAGACATGAGATCATCGCTCCAAAGCCTCAGAGGCCCTCACTGTGCTTCTCCCAGGGGGGCTCTCAGGTCTCCGTGTGGGGTCCTGGTCTGCCGCACACGATGATCATACCGCTCCACCGGCTGGGTGCTGGGGGGCACAGGACATAGACGCTTACACTGCGACCTGGACCCACGACAGAACCTTCTCTTGCTCTTGGCCGCTCTCAAAGCTGGAGGCTGTTGATGTCTGCACTGATCTCTGCAACTCCCTCGTGGCAGTGGGAGGACTCCAGACACTCCCATTTGGTCCTTCAAATGGCAATAACCCTTTTTCCACAGGTCAGGAGCCAGGGTAGGGATTCTGCTGGTGGTTAAGGTCATCTGGGGCAACTATGTAGTCAGAAACTGAGGAAATAACCATGGGAGAGGCTAAGAGACCTGTTGGGTCTACTGTGAGATTGACTCAGGTAAAAATCCATTTATCAGCTGGGCCCCCAAAAGCTTCCCATTGACCAATGAATAAAGTAGTGCTCTGGGTCCCCAAGAATTAATGTTACACCAGAGACAGCATCCAGCAACCCTTGGAAGGTCTAGGTAATCCAGGTACTTTGATCACCACACAGTTACTCTGTAAGTGGCCACAGATCCTTTAGGCAAGGCTAGAAGATTCACGGTGCATTCCTGTGGTATCACTGCAGGATCATCCCTGAAGAGTACTGGACCTTCTCTTTGTTCAGAAGACTCCGTGTCTGTGAACTGGTTTAGGAAAGGGAAAGGGGGAGGGGTCACCACTCTCCATTATAGCTCAAATCAGGCCTCTCCTGGAGTTTTTGGCAGTTATACCACTAGGCAAAGAGGAAGACAAAGGAACAGGGCAAACATCTCCCTTCTTCACTGGGTGAGGTCGAAGTCTTCATTCCTTCTTGTCTGTTACTGCTTCTCCAGCAGGTCATCAAGCCCCTTGTAGGGCAGGCATTGGATGCTGGGCTCTGTGCCATGTGTGAGCTGTGTGCAGGGGATCTTGTGGGGGATCTTGTGGGGACCTGCAATGCACATTTCCCGGACCAGGAGATTGACTCGGGCTCACCTTATCTCCCCACCACCCCTCAGCTCTTGCCAATGGACTCAGCTGCTGGGTTGACCTTGGTGGGCCTGCAGTCCTTGGGTGGAGTCATTGACAACTCAAGACCAGGTCCCTTCTGCTGTGCCCAACGAATTATTCAGATACTCATGGGTCTTTACCTTGAGAAATAGTAAAAGTATAGGCTAACTACCCTCTCCCCTCTTCCTCAATACACATACCTCACCCTTGCCCCTGCTTTGCCCAGGCCGCCTTCCGCTTGTTTAGGTCAGCTAAACAGACATCCAACCAGGATGTAAATGGTAGTCTTCTCTATTTCTTTCTTTCTTTCTTTCTTTCTTTCTTTCTTTCTTTCTTTCTTTCTTTCTTTCTTTCTTTCTTTCTTTCTTTCTTCCTTCCTTCCTTCCTTCCTTCCTTCCTTCCTTCCTTCCTTCCTTCCTTCCTTCCTTCTTTCTTTCCTTCTTTCTTTCTTTCTTTTTTTAAAGATTTTATTTATTTATTTGACAGAGAAAGAGAGAGATCCCAAGTAGGCAGAGAGGCAGGCAGAGAGAGAGGGGGAAGCAGACTCCCTGCCGAGCAGAGAGCCTGATGCGGGACTCGATCCCAGGACCCTGAGATCATGACCGGAGCTGAAGGCAGAGGCCTTAAACCACTGAGCCACCCAGGCACCCCCTCTATTTCTTTCTTTACCGGTGATTCTCTGAGAGCACCCCCTCTCCTTACCATAAGGAGGTGAGGGAGGGAATAGCTTCTCATCGTGAACATTGCACCGCCCCCCTCTGCAAAAGGCTAGCAGATCTCTCTCCGGGACCACCACACACTGTGGGAGCAGGTACGGTGGTGGTGGTGATGGTCCCCCAGTACGTCCACTATAGAGGGGAGCTGATGACTCTGGGTTTAGAATGTCATAACTTAGCATCTTCTATTGTAACCTTTGGCCTTAACCATAATTCCAGGGCAACAAGGCGTGTCCCATTAGACATCTTGGTAAATATATATTTCTTGAGACAACAGGAGAAAAAAACATCTTCTGGGTCCTCTCAGAGTAAGTGACTGTGTCTCATATAAATCCATTTCCACATTTCTGTCCCCCAAATTCTATGCATTCCTTCCCAATGTCCCAAGAATTTCTGCCTCCTCAGCTCCATTTGGTGGGAACCACTGTGGAGTCTATGCCTCTGTCGACCAAACACAGCATTAGAACTTAGAAGGAGTGACTTAGGCTAGGACATTCAATCGAGAACCTTCAAATTCAGAAAATCTCATACTGTATTCTTTTCTCTTTCATCTTATTCTCTCATAATTCATTCTCACGTGAATGCCCCAGACTTTGGTGATTCAAATTAATAATAACATGCCATACTTTTGGTGGATACACTTTGTCCTCCAGAGTTTGACTATGAAATTAACTACTTCTGCTGCCTTCCAGCATGCTGGGGTCTGCCCCTGATCATTTTTTTCATTCTGGAGGTTATAGGGAGAGGGACTCCTCCCCTTGCAAAGTAACCACGTAAAGCGGTCCACATGGGGTTACCGAACAAGGCAAGAACAGCTGCATCGGACAGAGAGGGAGGGGCTTCTGGCAAGAAGGACGCGGTGGGGGTGAGAGGTTTAGGGTACTTGAGTTCCCCAAATATTCCCCGGTACCCTGATTCCAGTTGTTGGGGCCCCATATTTTCCTGGTCTATGCACTATCTTTCACACCAGAAATGTAGAGAAGCGGTGATTTTTTTTTTTTTAAGATTTTATTTATTTATTTGTCAGAGAGCACACGCACAAGCACAAGCAGGGGGAGCAGAAGGCAGAGGGAGAAGCAGGCTCCCTGCTGAGCAAGGAGCCCCATGCGGGGCTGGATTCCATGACCTGAGTCGAAGGCAGACGCTTAACCGACTAAGCCACCCAGGCACTCTGAGAAGCTGTGATTTTTTTTTTTAAGAGCTGAGTAGTTTTTTGTTTGTTTGTTTGATTGTTTAGATGTTATTGATTTATTTGACAGAGAGAGACACGGCGAGAGAGGGAACAGAAACAGAGAGAGTGGGCAAGGGTGAAGCAGGCTCCCCAATGAGCAGGGGGCCTGATGCGTGTGTCCAACCCAGGACCCCCAGATCATAACCTGAGCCGAAGGCAGACGCTTAACCCACTGAGCCTCCCAGGCGCCCCAGAAGCTGTGACTTTTAACTAGATTTATTATTTGACCACCTACAGGATAAAGTGCTAGGACTGGTCTTGCAACTGAATTGGAAAAGACTTTCGGTAAGGTCATCAAAAGTCCCTGGGTTTCTGTCCACGCCTTGGGCTGAAATGTGTGAATTTGAGTTTTTATTCTCTCCCCAAGCTTCCCAGGGCTGGCAGAAGCAACTTTACAGCCTCCAGGGGTGGCCCTCTCCTCCCCTCCGCTACCCCCACTTCCGGTGCTTTGATTCCTTTCCTCTTCCTGCTGCCCCCTGTCTGTTACTTTGCGCTCTCCTGAAACAGGCTCAAGACTCAGACTTGGGTGCTGGCAGTTTATCTGGAATTTCCATCAGGAAGCAGGAACAGTGAGACGGAAAGGGAGAAAAGTCAACTAAGGGGACTAGGGGGAGCTACTAAAGGTGGGGGGCTGCCTTCACAGGGGCTTCTGAAGCACGTCGTTGAAGGAGTCCCCACATTGTCCTTAGAAGGAAAGGAACGGGACTGCTCATCCACCAGTTCTCATCCCCCTTTGGGACTGCCTTCAGAGGGGTTCAGTTTCCCCATACGGGGGGCCAGCTGCACTGATGAGGGCTGAGTGCTCCTCTATGGCTTGGCAGAAAGCCTTGAGGAAGCACAGAGAGAAACTGGCACGTGCTTGAGTGTGGCCTTCCCACAGCTGTACCCAGATCAGGAGGGCAGGCGTGTGCCACAGGCACCAAGAGCGCCTGCT
>CM053618.1:20673155-20695132 GCA_028646535.1 Procyon lotor
ATTCAGGGGACCATGGGGCATAACTTAAGGCGTTGTTTCGGCACTCGAGCCACAGGTCACTAGAGTTCCTGGCTGGATTTCTGCTGCCTTCAGTTCCAACAGGCAGATAACCAATCCTGAGGCCCCCTTGTTTCTCTGAAGATCTGTTTCCTGCCACCATTTAAGGCACCCGTGCCTGTATTTGTTAGGGGTCCTGATTATAAATATCAGGACTGACTTAGACTGATATAATTTGAAAAGGGGATTTATTGGGGGGAAAAAAAGACAATACTAGATAATTCGTTTTTAAAAATCGCTGAGAGAAAAAAAAAAAAAAAAGGAGAATCATGTTCCAAACTAGCCGGAAAGAAGGCAGCCAGACCTCAGTCAAGCCGGCCATCCATTCTGAACTTACTAAGGGTCTCCCAGGTTCTCTCCCGGGGGCGATGTACTTAGAGCTTAGGTGACACATTCAGGAAGAGTCGAACAATGCAGCCATTGTGTAAGAGGACCGTTCTATTGGTCTGGAGTCCTCAGGGAAGGAGGCATGCCAGCTGGATACTAAGGCATGAGAAACCACCAAGGTCACGGTCATCAGAAGACGTTCTGCACTCACCACAGCTGTGGGTGACAGGAAGAGCTCCTCTAGCTTCTTGGACCTCAGGACATAAGCCCTTCCTTCTTGTGTTCTCATATACCTCTGTTCTAGAGAAGGTTATTAGAATTAATAAGCTCAGTCACCCAGACTGTAAATCTACTTTGCTATGAGGAAAGAAAATCTTTAAAACGTACACACATTAAATCCAGTGGCGTAATTTATAGGTACCCAGTCTGATCATTGAATCAGCTTGGCAACCACATAAGTCTGATTTGTGCAAGTTTACCTTTTAATGGCTCCTTGCTCCCTGTAGGCCTCCCTTCCCCACTCTCTAGTGGGGACGGCAAGAGACTCCAAACCCTAGACTCTAGCACTTGAGTCCAATCTGCGTGCTCAACCCTGCCTCAACCTCCGGGCCTCATTCTGACCTCATTCATGATGAGTTTAGAGTCCTACCTAGTTCAGGAGCTCAAGCATACATCACCCAGCTCTGCTCTAACCTTGCTCTTGAGACTTACCTGGGCCCCAATATCTACCTAGAAAACCAGGCAAGGACCCAGGGCTTCCAAAGCCAAGACCCAGCTTTACTCCCATCCATCTTCCCAGGATTTTTATTCCATCGTTCCTTCCAAAAATCTTTCCCAGAGCCCAGCCTACTCGGTTCCCCCTGAAGCTGACTATCTACACATTTAGCTCTCTTATGGTTCCGGCTCGAAGCACCTCTCCACCCCTTGCCTAGTCCAACACTGTGGGGTTCTCTCTTCTTCCTTTCGGAGGCTTCCCTAAGACCACCAACCACACCATCACTTATGCCCAGTGCCTGGCTAGATTTCCCCTACTGCCTACAGTCGGAACTTTCCCCCCACTCCCAGTGAGTAGGATTGGCTTTCCTATTCCTTTTTTTTTTTTTTTTTAAGATTTATTTATTTAAGAGAGAGAGAGTGGGAGGAGGGGCAGAGGGAGAGAATCCCAAGCAGACTCTCCGCTAAGCATGGAACTCAGCTTGGGGCTAGATCCCACCAGCCATGAGATCATGACCTGAGATGAAATCATGAGTCAGACTCTCAACCAATAAGCCACCCAGGTCCCCAGTTTTTCTATTCTGACCACTCCTGATCTGCCCCTTTCTACTGTTTCCTGAGTTCTAGGCTACCATTTGTAGCACATTTTATTTCTTTCCTTGAGGCTGCCTGCGTATAATTTGTGCCAGCCCTAGATAATGGCTCTTTTGTGCTGGTCTCCAGGAAGGAACAATCCATTGATTTCAGGTAAAAGCTGCTCTCTTTACAAGAGAATGGCTTCAATCAAGTTGTTTATTCCTATGAGAAAACAATCTTTCTCTTATCTGTATGTTATTACATTTTGTTCATTCACTTAACTCATATTTATTGAACAGTACTATATACCAGTTGCTATATTAAGTGCCAAGAATATAAAGGCAATTACGGCATGGTTCTTACCCCCAAAGGGCTTACAGTCTAGAGGAATAAAAAGTCCTATATTAAAAAAAAAGTACAAAGCAACATAGCAAGTGCTACTTCATTTGAAACATAAGCAAGTTCTGATTACTTTTTAAAAATTATTTTTTATTATTGTAGGAGATATTTGACTAGGATCATGCATGCGGAAAAGATGGGAACTAGGTCCTAGGAGGCCTTGAAAGTGCCCAGGCCTCAAGCTACTGGACAGAAACCAGAGGCCAGGGGTGGTGAAGCAGCTAGTGGGTGAGAACAGGCATGGTGGGAAGGAAGCTAAGAAGGTTCCAGAAGTGAATGGAAGTGAGACTATTAACTAAGTAAAAATAATCAATCCAGAGTGTGTATGCCAATCATTGGTCAGCAAGTGAACTCTGACAGAGAATCACTCTATACCTTAGAAATTCATTTTGTATTATTGGAAACCAAACCCAAAGGGGGAGCCCAAGGAGTTAAGTGAAAATAAGCCAGTTAATTTCCCTATGTCTTAAAAGGGCATATGGGATGACATAGGTTGCTGAGTCAGGCCATGATGATGATACACACCATCTTATGTGATATGAACTAGAAGAATTATGTCATACAGACCAGAAGAATTAACAAAGAATCATGGGTAAAAGATAAAAACAAAAATTTAAAAACCAACCCATTCATTCCTTTTTTTGTAGAATCAAGAATTTTTTTAATGAGATGAAAGTCACATAACATAAAATTAATCATTTTAAAGTCAACAATTCAGTGGCATTTAGTACACCCACAATGTTGTGCAACCACCACCTCTGGCTACCTCCAAAGCATTTTCATGACTCCCAAAGGAGACCCTGTGGCGCGTAAGCAGTCATTTTCTACTCTGCCCCCATGCATCTTGACAGCCACTAATCTGCTTTCTATCTCTGTAGACTTTCCTATTGGGACATTTCACATAAGTGGAATCATGCAATATGTGACCTTTTATGTCTGATTTCTTTTACTTAACATAAAGTTTTGAAGTCCACCCACACTGTAATATATATAAGTACTTCTTTTCTTTTTATGGCTAATACCTCATTGTATGTATACAGCAGGATTTGTTTATCCATTCATTCCATCAATGGATGTTTGGGTTTTTTCTACTTTTTGGCTCCTGTGAATAGTACTGCTATGAATATACATGCATAAGTATTTGTTGGAGAGCTGTTTTAAACGCTTTGGTCTATACCAAGGAGTAGAATTGGAGGGCCATATGGTAATGCTATGTTTCACTTTTTGAAAAATCTGCCATTTATTCTTAACCAGGAAATGCTGTATACCAGCCAAAAATGGTAGAGAAAAATGACAGTGGGACTCTAAAATCCTATACATGGGGGGACTGGGGCAGATACTTTTGGTTGATAATCAAAGCCAATCTTTTGTCTTCCTCGACACACAGCTAGACTACAGTTTCCAGTCTGTCTTGGAGCCTGGTGAGTTCATATGTCTGTGTTCCTGCCAGGAGAATATGACCAGAAGTAATATGTGGTGATTCCAGGTCTGATCCATAAAAACTACCCACATGCAATCATCCATGCTCCTTGCTCTTCTTCAGGCTTGATACAGACAAGATGGCAGCCTTAGAAACCACATATCAAAGATGGAGGAACCATCAGATGGAAGGAGCCTAAATCCACTTGGAAGAGAATTGCCACAAATCAGAAACACTTGTTTTAGACTTGAAGTGAGTGAAAAACAAACTTTTATTGTGTTAAGTCATGGGAGTTTCTGAATACTCCATTGTGGTTATTAGCATCATCTTATCCTTACCCTAAAACGCAAACGAGAAGACCACACCTTGTTCAGAGAGACCTGATGCTTGGGCTTAGTGTGTGGAACTAGAGATTAAGAAGAGCCCAGAAGACCAGGGCAGCTTGAGACTGGAGTGGATTTGGACCCACCATTTGTCTGGGTCATGCCCAGAAAGAGGTCCAAGAACTGGCCTCTGAAAAGCTTACACAGGAGAGCAGCAGGGCCAGCCTGAACCATGAATGGCTGTGGCATCCTCAGAGTAAAGAGAGAAATGAGGCCTCTGTACCTAGAAAATTATTTCAATCAGAAAAAAATGTGAATTTTTTTAAAAAGTGCTTCTGTGACTAGACTAAATAGATTTGATCTTCCTTAGATTCAGAAGTCTGTTGATGCTCATCTGTTTTTATGCTTTGTTGCTTTCTTTGATAATTTCCCATCTGTCTACTCTTAGTTTCTTAAGAAAATTCCACTGGAAAATTCCAAATCAGACTCTGTCTGATAGGGGACCGCAGGCAATTAGGGCAAACTTTAGTGAGCCCAGTGAGGAGAAAGAGCAGGTGAGATAGTACAGAGATTAATGTTTCTTAATCCAAGTGTAATAGGTAAATCTTTCATGTGCAAGCCTATTCCAAAAAACGTCAGAATTGTCAGCATTCCTGGCCCCTCCCCTTAAATAACAGTACATTTCCAGTTACTGTGACAATCAAACTCCCCCAAACACTTCCAAGCATCCCTGGGCAGGACAGTACCCTCATCCCTAGGTTGAGAATCATTGAATGAAAGGCTGAAAAACCAGATGAAAGGAGACTTACAAAACTAGGGGAGATTTATCAGGACCTCTGAAAATGTCCCTGCCTTCTTCATAGCAGGATTCTTCTCTAGAACCTTTGTAAAGACTCACTCCCTCATAAATCCTTTATTGTCTATCTTTCCCCTGGACCTCTCTATCCCCCCTGTTTGCTCAGCCCCTCACCAGTTTCTTCTACTCTCCCGTGTGGATCAACATTTTCTGATTTCCATTATCTCAAAGATGCTTTTTCCCCATCACTTGTCACCTCAGACCTCAGACCTTCCTGATATCCTACTGGCTTGTTGTTAGGGCCACCACATAATCGAGTGTATATATAAAGCCCAACCTTATCGCCTCTGTTGACCGAGCATCCAAGACCCTCCAGGTTAGGAGAATGGCATCTATAAAAGCCATTGTCAGGAGGAAACCTGGAGTGATAAAGAGAGAGCGACAGCTTGGCAGTAGATGTTGGAGGGTACTGGGAGAGAAGGTGGGAGAGACAGGTTGGAGGCGAATGGTGATCATCTCACTCAGTCCTCACCTGGATGATGTGTGGGAGGAGAACGTCCAACCATTTTTGATACAGTCCTGAGGTGTGGGCCTTTGAGGACGGGGACACCACGGGAGATCTGAATCCCTGAGGAACTGAGCTCAGAAGATAATGCCAGATGAAAGGGCTGAGGCTGTCTTCTTGTCTTTGACTCTGGGACTCACCTAGTTAGACTCGGCTGCCTGTAAATACGAGGAGTTACTCTTTGGAAGGGGCTCTTGAGAACTGGCAAAGAGTGGGGCATGATAATTGAACTCAAAGCTATTGGGTCATAGGCTAGGGTGCCCTCCCTCCCCCAACACACAAAAATCCTTCACCCAACAAGGTTGTCTCTCATAGCACAGACCAATAAATCATACTGACTGCATTTACTGATGAATACAATCAGGCAATTTGTTTGACTATCTCCCAGTTACCATTTTCTCTTAATTGTAGTACGCATCTATTTCCCTGCTTCCCCTACCCACGTTTGAACATTTCTGAAATAGAGATGTGTCTTAAAATAGATGTGCATGTCTATTGTAAAGTTTCTTTCTTTTCTGAAGCAGCTATTAAATCAATGGTGCATCTTATAATCAATGGCATATTAGAATCGAGGAAATAGGGTAATTACCAGAATTGATCTCCCATTTTGATGTAGTATAGACAAGATTATTCACTGGGTATCTGGAAACACCTGTGCTTACTCTTATTTTTTTTTTTTAAAGATTTTATTTATTTGACAGAGAGAAACACAGCTGGAGAGGGAACACAAGCAGAGGGAATGGTAGCGGGAGAAGCAGGCTCCCTGCTGAGCAGAGAGCCCGATGTGGGGCTCTCCTGGATCATGACCTGAGCCGAAGGCGGCCGCTTAAAGACTGAGCCACCCAGGCGCCCCCTGTGCTTACTCTTAAATGCAAAACTGTTTGCGGACAGCCTCGGCAGGATCTACACACGCGTGCGCACGCGCACACACACGCACACACGCACACAAGCACGCACCCCTCTATGGTGCTGGCTGGCTATAGGTTTGGATGCCACCATATCCTTAGGGAGCCCAGAGAAATGCACAATATGTGCTAAATCCCACCCTCCCTTGGAAATGTCATGAAGAAATTGCTTTTGGCTTACTCTGCTGCTGACTGTGCTGCTGATTGGTCTCAGTGAGGGGCAAAGACTCTGTTCCTGGCAGGAGACAAGGCCTGGCCAATGAGATTCAGGCAGGCAGATTTGATGGTTGTTGCCAATGCAGAAGTATCCCGAAAGCGGAGGTGCTCCCCATCTGGCACACCAGCCCTGGTCCCCTTGGGGGCTCGGCCCCTCTACAGGAGCCCCCACAGTTTAACCATCTGCTCTCACTCTCTGACATGGCTTAGTTATCGTCCCTCTTCCTAGAAGAAATGAGGGATGTGGGTGATCAAGGTTTGTCACGAGGAGAACAAGATGATGGATCACCGTTAAACCCCGTCAGCTAGACCAAGGCAGTGGAGAATGTGAGCGGTGGTCTGACAAAGCAGCGGGCTGCTATTAGAGATTTCAAGAACTTTCCATCAGGCAGTCAAGAGCTGTGATGAAGCCCATGCTAAAAGAGATGGGAAGTAACTGGTGTCTCCAAACCTCTAAGTCCAAGCTGCCCTCCTTGGAAGAAGTGGTACCCAGTGGACAAGGACCCCCTCTTCTGAATCCGAAGCCTCTGGGATGTTCAAAGAACCTAGGATCAGGCTATGAGGAGATAAAGAAAGTCCTTCCTGGCACCATTCCACAATGGCCTCTCTGCCCAGGACATTACTCCAACCCAAATTTTGTGGCCATGGAAATTTCATGGACAGAGCATTCTGCCTCTACCTGGCTCCCTTGAAGGGGTGCGTGGCTTTGTGCTATGGGGTGGAGTGGGGTGGGATGGGATAAAGAATAAGCTTGGGCCATGATCCAGACCTGCTTGTTTGGCTCTTTCCCTCCCACCAGGAGAGAGGAAAACTGATGAAGTGGACCAAGTTCTGCAGCTGCTGGCAGAGAAACAGTGGCAGCCCCACTCCAGGATCATCCCCACCCTCACTGCACCACGTCTGCAGAAAAACCCCTAGGAGATTGATCAGCCAGCGTCTCTGCTTTGTAATTTCACTTAATGCTATTAAGGGGGCAGTTTGGGCCATTTGCTAGAGGGGGCTGGCAAGGTTCCAGAATCCTTGGCTAATGAATCTCAAGTATTAATCCCATTAGGCTTCCACTGTCTGCCACTTTTAACTAGGTCCCTCCCTCTTCCCTCAGTCTTCCTTTCCCTGGAGGAAGCTCCCTGATGCCCGAGGCTCATGGAATATTCCTGTTAACAAGGACTGGGTTGGCCTTGCTCACCAGGCTAGTTTAGCAGAAATTGAAAGAGCGGCATGGGCAGTCACTCATACAGGATGATTGGGGCAATTTCCTCAGGAGAATCATAGAGTCTCAGCTTGAAGAGCTCTAAGAGATCACAAAATTCTCCCCTTTTTTTTCTCTGTATCAGTGATTAACAATCTATAGGGACACACGCACACAAAATCATCTCAGTATCTGCATTTCTAACAGACAAGTTCAACATTCTTATGCAGGTGGTCCAAGGACCATACCTTCAGAGACCTGTGTGATAGCATCTCTGATGGATGGTTTCTGCTCTCTGAGTGGACAGCTCTGCAAGTCTAATCCTTATCTCGTGCGACCACTCTTATATTTGGACTGAGGCCACGGAGGCCTGTGTGGCATAGGAAAAGAGTATCAGTTATAGAGTGACACAAATGTGAGATTATATTCAGTCCTGCTATTTACCTCTTGTATGATTTGTGATCTTGTGGATGGTTGGGGCCCCCACTGCTGGCTCTTACAGATTCTGGGTAGGAGGTGAAGCTACATGGTAATTTTAGTCTGTATCCTGCTCTGAATTTTGTGATTTTGGACACACATAAATAAGTCTGTTTCTTCACTTATGAAATGGAAAAATATAATATATTGGGGACTTCTGCTTCTGGGATGATGCAGTAGACATACTTTCCCCTGTTCTTCCTGCTAAATACATCTAAAAATGATGAACATTACATATAACACCAACCTAAGAAAACTCTGAAAGGTGGAGAGCTAAAGGCTAGGGATCAGCTAGGGACCTCAGGATCTGTGAATGACAAGGTAGTGAGGTCCTTGGGTTTTCTTCTTGCCTCATTGATTCACCCCAGACTCAGAAGAAGCCAGCAGCCTGGAAAAACCAATAGGCACATTAAAAAAAAGAAAATGGGGCGCCTGGGTGGCTCAGTCGTTAAGCATCTGCCCTCTGCTCAGGTCATGATCCCAGGGTCCTGGGATCGAGCCCCGCATCGGGCTCCCTACTCGGCAGGAAGCCTGCTTCTCCCGCTACCATTCCCTCTGCTTGTGTTCCCTCTCTCGCTGTGTTTCTCTCTGTCAAATAAATAAAATCTTTTAAAATGTAAAATAAAATAAAGTAAAAGCCTTAGCAAAAGCCTAGTTAAGTCTAGCGATACAGAAAATTTTAAGACAGTAACTGCTGTACTCCAGCTGATCTCCACAGAGAAAACCATGGTCCCATTCCCACTCATGCCAACAAAGATTAAATGGGAAGCTGACGCTTCCACACTCACAAAACTATAATGAGGTTTCTATGTATAATGAGGTTCAGGATGTTGTCAGAGAAGGCCAAATAGGGAGATGGAACTTTCATCCCTAACCACTGATAAAAAGGCACCACCCAGCACAGTGTTAGCGGCGATCCCAAGGGAAGCCTGGACTTCACCTCCACCCAGTCATAACGATGCTCCTTCCCTCTACACTGGAGTTGTGTGGGAGGCCTAGTGGGAAGTCAGGATTTTCACCATCAGTGAATGGGAACAAAAATCTCACCCCTGAACCAGAGGAGACTGATGTAATATGGGGTCCAGGAGCAAGTAGTCAAGGAAGAATTCTTCAAATATTTTTGGTGCAAAAAGGTGGTTTTATTAAAGCATGGGGACAGGACCTGTGGGCAGAAAGAGCTGCACAGGGGTTGTGAGAAGCGATTGACTCTAAGCGGGTGGAGGTTAGGGATAGCATAAGTCTCTAAGGCATTTGGAAGCAAAGCTTCCAAGGCCTTGGGGGGCTGGCTGCTGTTAAGATAAAGTTATTTGCTACTGTCTAGTAAAACATTAGTCATGAGACCCTTCAGATGTGTATCAGTGGGCCATATGTTTGAAGGATGATTGCTAACATATATCTTGGCAGGGGTAGAGATACAGGAAGTTTCCAAAGGGATTTTTATATATTAAAGAAGACTTGCAGGATCCTGGAGGTCTGGCTAATGTCAAGCTAAGGTTGCTTTTTGCCTCTAGCAAAGCATTAACAATAAGGCAGATGTGAGTTTCTTGAGGAAGGTCTCTGCTTGTCTCAAGTACTTATCAATGGGCTGCAAGGTGTACAGAAATTAAATTTATTTACATTTCCTTTGCCTTTGTTCTCCACACCAGAGGCCATGTGTGAAAGTGGAATTCCCACCCATGACCAGTAGCAATGAGGAACCTTCCTCCCTTAGCCATTAACAGCAACAATGGGGAACCAGACTCTACCTTCACTTTGCCATAATAAGGTGGTTACCCTATGCCCACCCCATTCCTCTGCCAGAGCTTTGAGGAAGCCAGATAAAATAGAAGGTTTAAATACGATGTGGAGTCTCATAATATAATAAAAAAAAGTATCCAGGTTTCAATAAATTATTTGTCACATCAAGAACAGGAAGACCTCAAACTAAATGAAAATAAAAAGACAATCAATAGATGCCAAAACCAGGATGACAAAGATGTTACAATTATCTGACAAAGATTTGAAAGCACCCATGATAAAATGCTTCAACAAGCAATTGTGGACAGTTGAAGCAAGTGAGGAGAAGTCTCAGCAAAGAAACAGAAGGTATAAAGGAGAGCCAAGTGGAAATTTCATAACTTAGCAATACAGTACTCAAAATACAAAGCTCAGTGGATGGGTTCAACAACAGAATGAAGGAGACAGAAAAAAGAATCAGTGTACTCGAAGATACAGTAGAAATTACCAAATTTAAATAACTGAAGGAAAATAGATTGAAAACAAGTTAACAGAGCCTCAAGGATATGTGAGACTGTAACAAAAGCTCTAGTATGCACATCATCAAAGTCCCAGAAGAAGGAACAAAAGGGTGGGGCTGAGAAAGTACTGGAAGGATTAATGGCTGAAAACTCCCCAAATTTGACAAAAGATATAAACCTACAGATTCAAGAATCAGAGTGAACCACAAACAAGGCAAGCCAAAAATACACATATATATCCATATCCAAACACATCACAATTAAGCTTCTGAAACTTAAAGACAAAAAATCTAGATACAGTTCAGAGAAAAATGGCACTCTCTATTGGAGAAAAATAATTTGAATGAGAGTGGATTCATCATCAGGAGCTACATAGGCCAGAGTAAAGTAACATAATATTTTTTCAAGAAGCGAAAGAAAAGAACTGCCAAACTTAGGATCATACAGACAGTGAAAATAGTCACCAAGAATGAAGGGAAGTTGAGATAGTCTCAGATGAAGAAAAACTAGAGAATTTGTCCCTAGTGGGGCTACCCTAAAAGAATAGCTAAAGGACATTTTGAAACAGAAAAGAAATTATAAAAGAAGGAATCTTGGAATATCGGGAAGGAAAAAGAACAACAGAAAGAGTAAAAATATGAGTAAATAAAATAAGCTTTCCTTCTTGAGTTTTCTAAATTATATTTGACAGTTGAAGGAAAAACTATGACATAGTCTGATGTGTTCTAAATGTTCATAGAAGAAATATGTAAGAAAATTATATTGCAAATAGGGAGGGTAAAGGGACATGAAATATAGTAAGCTTTCTCTACTATACTCTGATAAAAGGATGACACCAATAGACTGTGTAAGTTATTGTAATATAATGTAATGCCTAGAGCAGTAACTGAAAATACTATGCGAAGGGATACACTTAAAAACACCATTACTAAATCAAAATGGCATTCTGAAAAGTGTTTGAGTAGAGCACAGAAAGTCAGGAAAAAGAATACAAAGAAATAAAAACAGAGAGACCACACAGAAAATGGAAATAAAATGTCAGGTTTAAGCCCTACCATAGCAATAATTACATTTAACATAAATGGTCTAAAATACCAATTAAAAGAAAGAGATTGGTAGAGTGGATTAAAAAACATGACCTGGGGTGTCTGGCTGGCTCAGTTGGTAGAGTATGAAACTCTTAATCTTGGTGTTGTGAGTTCAAGCCCCACGTGGGGTTTAAAGATTACTTAAGGAAATAAAAAAAAAAAATTACCAAAAAAACCCATGACCAACTATATGCTACCTACAAGAAGTTCATTGCAAACTTAACAACATAGTCACATTGAAGGTAAAAGGATGGGAAAAGATATATCATGGAAACATTAATAATAAGAAAGCAGATATGGCTGTATTAATATCAGATAAAATTGAGGGACTTTACATAATGACAAGAGTTCAGTCCATCAAGAAGACACAGCAATTCTAAAAGTGCTCACACCAAACTACAGAGCTGCAAAATAGATAGAACTTGATAGAACTGAGGAGAAATAGACAAAATATAATTATAGTGGAAGATGTTAACATTTCTTTCTCAACAATTGATAGAACAATTACACAAAAATCAGTCAGGATATGGGGGCTGGAGATTGCTTTCTCTTTTTTGCTTTTTTTTTTTCTTTTTAAGATTTTTATTTACGTATTTGATAGAAAAAGACAGCTAGAGAGGGAACACAAGTAAGGGGAGTGGGAGAGGGAGAAGCGGGCTCCCCACTGAGCAGGGACCCCCCAATGCAGGGCTTGATCCCAGGACCCCGGGACCATAACCAGAGCCAAAGGCAGATGCTGAACAACTGAGCCACCCAGGCATCCCAGGGCCTGGAGATTTCTTTTGGAAGAATGTTTTAATTATGAATTCCACTTCTTTAATACAGAGCTATTCAAATTATCTATTTCATATTGGGTGAGTGATGGTAGTTTGTATTTTCCAGAAAGTGGTTTGTTTTTGTCTAAGTTGACAAATGTATGTGTACAGAGTTGTTTGTAGCATTCTCTTCTTATCCTTTTGACGTCTGCAGCGTTTCCAGGGTTATCTTCTGTTTCATTCCTGGTATTGATAATTTGTGTCTTCTCTCTTTTCTTGTTCTTTTTGAAGAACCAGCGCATTGATTTTCTCTGTTGTTTTACTATTTTCAATTTTATTAATTTCTACTGTTATCTCTATTATTTCCTTTCTCCTGCTTGTTTTGGGTTTATTTCACTTCTCTTTTTCTCAGTTTTTGAGGTGAGATCTTTGATTACTGATTTGAGAATTATTTTGTTGGGAGTCCAGAGCTTGTAAGAACTGGCTATCCAGTTCTTAACTATCTCAACTATCCACTGGATAGGGGGTGTTTACTGACTGCATCTCAGTGAGCAGACTTCCAAAGGATGTGGAATTATCTTCTTTAAAAAGGAGGTAACAATTTTCTTTAAAACATGACAGATTGATTGTACACACTTACCTGAGCTTCCTTCCAATATCTGACTACAGTTAGAGCGGAAGAGTTTAAAGTCATAAACCCTCAAGTTCAAAGAGGATAAGAGTTAAAAATAAAAAAGACATGCTTAAAAATTTTTTAGAACTTGAAAAGCTGGTGTGCAAATGATAACTGACTTAGCAGACCAGAAAAACTGAACCTTAGGGAAGCCATTAAGAGGAAGCCAATTAGCACCCCAGAGCCTTGTAAAGGTTTTAGTATTGGAGGCATCTGGAGTTTCTGAAGTGGGAGCTGTAGGATAGGGCTGAAATAGGAAGATTGGTTGAAGGTCATTATAAGAAGTATTTAGATTCCCCAGATCCAATCGTCTAGTCTGTTACTACATACCTATCTCAATCCCACCCTCGCAAATGATGGAGGCTTATTCTCCTAAGAGACTGAACAAGTGGGGCTCTATACTTAGGAATATCTACATAGATGAGCCAAGGGGGAGTAAAGGGGAATTTAATCAAAGTTTATATGCCCAAATATGACTCTCCTGCCTGCTTAGTCCTCCTCTTCTCCACTTGGCTCCTAGAACATTGGCAGACAATCCTACACCTACTTCCCACCCCCAGGCAAGACATTAAAGAATTGTTTGTGGTGGAAAAGAGAAAAAAAGAGAAATTTATATTTGATCATCCCCTCCTTCCTCAAAAAGGCAGGATCCCTACTTAATCACCAGTGAAGCATGCTAGTTTACAAGCTTAGCTGAGTTTCTAATCAGATTTTAAGTCTCTCACTCTTAAATTCAAATGGCTGGTCAAGGATTCACAAACTGGAGAGAAACATCTAGACAAGTCACACTTTTCTCAAAGAAAAAACACAGAGAAAAAAAGATAAGGAAGAACACAGTGAAAAAAGCAAAAGAACACTTAAAACATCTTTTAAAAATAGAGATGTAGGAGAATACATTACAAATTATATTGTATATGATTTATAATATTACATTATATATTATTATATAATCATATATACTATTATATATTATTTTATATTACATTATATTATATTACATTCATGAAGCAAAACAGAATTCTATAAAAGAGAACATTCAGAGAATAAGAAAAAGTTCTTGGAAATACAAGAACTTTATATAAATATATATTTATATATTTATATGTATATAAATATATATTTATAAAATAGTTATATGTGTCAGAAATTTCAAAATTCAAAAAAAGTTGAAAAATTAGGTTAAGGAAATCTCCTATGAGTCAGAATAAAAAGATGAATTAAAGGTGCGGGGAGGGGACAATAGAGAAACATTTAAAAAACTAGAAGATCAATTCATGAATAACAGAAGTTCTGGAAGGAGAGAACATCCAAATGGGAAAGAAATTAGCAAAGAAATAATACTAAATTTTTTTTCCAGAACTAAAGGAATATATATTTCCATGTTGAAAGTTTTCATATCGACAGTTTTCTTAGTATAATGAAGAAAAAAGACTTACACCAGAATACATCCTTGAGAAACTTCTGTAAATCAGAGATAAATTGAATATAAATGCTTTCAGAGACAAAGCAAACCACACACACACACAAAAAGATGACATAAAAGGATGAGCAAAGAGACTAAAAGAGGATAGAGGAATACCTTGGAAATTTTAAAACAGAGGTTGGCTAACTATGGCCTGTGATCAAATCCAGGGTACAGCCTGTTTTTCTATGACCCCTGAACTAAGAATGGCTTTTAAATTTTTAATGAATTTGAGAAACAAAAACATAAAACAAAAGCAAAGAAGAATATGTGCCAGAGACTATGTGTGGCCCCTAAAATCCAAAATATTTATTATCCTCTCTTTTACATGTTTGCTGGTTAACCCATGTTCTAAAGAAAAACTCTTTTCAAGCGACCAAACTATTGAACAAGCATATGAAGACATAAAGCACACTTTCCAACTCATTCTATGAAACCAGTATTACCCTGATATCAAAACCAAAGATATCCCAAGAAAAAAAACCAGACCAATTATCTGCTGTGAATATAAATGTGGAAATGCTCAACAAATACTAGAAACCTAATGCAGCAATACATATGAAGGATTATATACTGCAAGCAAATAAAATTTATCCTAGGAATGCAAGGTTGATTTAACATACTAAACCAATCAATGTAATACAACATATTAATAGACTAAAGGATAAAAAGCACATAATCACGTCAAAGAAATGACAAAGAAAAGGCATTGGATAAATTCAATACTCTTTCATGATAAAAACACTCAACAACCTAGAAATAGAAGGAGATTTCCTCAATCTGATAAAAAGCACTTATGAAAAACCCATAGTTGACATTATACTCAATGGTGAAAGACTGAATGTTTTCCCCCAAGATCAAGAATAAAACAAGGAAGTTTGCCCTCATCACTTGTATTTAATCGTTCTAGCCAGGTCAATTAGTCAACAGAAGGGATTGAAGTGATGCATGTTGGAAAGGAAGAAATAAAACTATGCTGGGTATATAGAAAATTCTAAGGAATCCACTAAAAACTAGTAAAATTAATAAGTGAGTTTGTTAAGGTGGTAGGATGCAAGGTCAATATGTTTTTAAAAAACAATTAAATCTCTATACACTAACAATGAACAGTCAAAATATTAGACATTATGAAAACAATTCCATTTATAATCACAGCAAAAATAAGAAAAATGCCTAGATATAAATATAACTATAGAAATGCAAGACTTGAACACCAAAAATTACAAAACATTTGTAAAGAAATTAAAGATCTAAATAAATAGAAAGGAATCCCATGTTCAAAGATTAGAAGTCTTAACATTGTCAAGATGACAATAGTCCCCAAATTGATCTACAGATTCAATGCAATTACTATCAAAATTCTAGATTCCTTTGCAGAAATTGACAAGCTGATTCTAAACTTCATGTGGAAGTGCAAGAGATCCAGAGTAGCCAAAACAATATTGAAAAAGAGCAAAATTGAAGGACTTACACTTCTCAAGTCAAAACCTACTACATTAAAGCTACATTAATCAAGACAATGTAGTACCAGCAAAATAACTGACATATAGATCAATGGAATAGAATTGAGAGTCCAGAAAACAAACCCTCTTATTTATGGTCAATTGATTTTCAACAATGGTGCCAAGACCATTCAATGAGGAAAAGATGGGATTATAAACTCAAATATAAGTGCTAAAATTACAAATCTCCTAAAAGAAAAAAATGGAGTAAATTTTTGTGATCTTTGAGTATTTAATGGATTCTCAGATACAATACTAAAAACAAGTGACAAAAGGAAAAATAGATTAGACTTTATCAAATTTTAAAACCTTTGTGTACCAAAGGATATTAGCAAGAAAGTGAAAAGGTAATTGATAGAATGATAAATATTTGCAAACCGTATGTATTTAGGATACATAAAAAATTCTTAAGTATCAAAAATAAAACTCAAGTCAATTTAAAAATTGGCAAATGAAGGGCACCTGGGTGACTCAGTCAGTTGAGCTTCTGAGTTGATTTCAGCTCAGGGTCGTGATTATGAGATTGAGCCTGTCATCTGACTCCACGCTGGGTGTGGAGCCTGCTTGGGATTCTCTCCCTCTCCCTCTGCCCCTCCCCACCCCCACTCTCTCTCTAAAAAGTAAATTAATTAAATAAAGTAAAAATTGGCAAATGATTTAAATAGACATTTCTCTAAAAAAGATAAGTAATCAATCGACACATGAAAAAATGTTCAGCATCATTAGTCATTAGGAAAAAGTATACTCAGCCACGATGTGATACCACTTCACACTCACTAGAATGGCTAACACAAAAAAATATAGACAATAACAAGAATTGGTGAGGATGTGGAGAAATTGGAACACTCCTCTGTTGCTGGAGGGAATGTAAAATGGTACAGTCAGTTTGGAAAATAGTTTGGCAGTTGCTCAAAATGCTAAGCATATAGTTATATGATAACTATATTATCTAACAATTATATATATTATATGTGTTATATTTATATATAACTATATATACACACACACAAACACACACACACACACACATATATATATAACTATATTAAATAAAAATTCTACTCCTTGGTATTTACCCAAAAGGAATAAAATATATCCCCCCACAAAAATTTGTACATGAATGTTCACAGCAGGATTATTCAAAACAGCCAAAAGTAGAAATAACCTAAATATCCATCAACTGAAGAATGGAGAAAGAAAATGTGGTATATTCATACACCAGAATACTATTCAGTAGTTTTAAAAAAAATTAGGTACTGATACATGACAAAACACAAATGAACCTTGAAAAGATTATGCCAAGTTGGAGAAGTTAGTCACAAAAGACTATGTATTAAATGATTCCACTTATGTGAAATGTCCCAAATTGGCAAACCCATAAGGACAGTTAGTAAATTAGTAGCTGCCTAGAATTGGGGCAGGGATTTGGGGAAAGAGAGGTGAGCAGAAATAGTGAAGGTCTGCTACTGTGTGCAGGATTTCTTTTTTGGGATGTTGAAAATGTTTCATCATTAAATTGTGATGGTTGTACAATTCTGTGAAAATATTAAATACCATTGAACTTAAGTGGGTGAGTTTTATGGTTTATGAAATATAGCTCAATAAAGCTGTAAAAAACACATAAAGACATTTACAAATACGCAAGGCTTCAAAAAATTAACCTCCTGCTTATCTTTTCACAAGAAGCTACCTGCAGAAGTATTCTGCCAAAAAGAGTGAATAAAGTAAGAAAGAGGAAAACATGAAATCCAGAAAACAAGATGTTTAACTTAAGAGAGATACAAAAAGTTGGGGCACCTGGGTGGCTCAGTGGGTTGGGCCTCTGCCTTCAGCTCAGGTCACGATCTCAGGGTCCTGGGATCCAGCCCCGAATCAGGCTCTCTGCTCAGCGGGGAGCCTGCTTCCCCCTCTTTCTCTGCCTGCCTCTCTGCCTACCTGTGATCTCTCTCTCTCTGTCAAATAAATAAATTAAATCTTTAAAAAAGAGAGAGAGAGGCAAAAGGAACTCTCAGATTATGATAAAGGGAAGCTCACTATGACAATTGTGCAGCAAGCTTGGAGAGCTACCAGTTAGATGTGACAGAGAGACAAAGAACACCAGGAGGGAAATCTTTGAGAGGGAGAGAAGGAAAAATAAGATACAGAATTCCTAATATGTTAGTACATATTAAGGCAATTTTTATTATTTTACCAGGAATTTGAAATGAATTTCTGATAGAGACATGGAAAACTAAGCAAGCAAACAGTGAGGCAACCAGGTAAAACATAAAATCGTCCAAAAGATAAAATTGTTTTCTTGTATCCCCTAGGTCAGCAGTGAATTGCATTTCCGTGACCATAACATTGTAAACACTGAACATTGGTTTCACCTACAGGGTGACAATAGTGTAATGGCAGGATGGAAAGGAAGGGTTGAAAAAATATATTGGGCGGTCGGAGTGTGGAAAAATTTGGGGTAAGAAAACACAGTCCTCATCTTCCATTTGGGACCAAAATCTAAAACTGAAAAGCCAAAGATATAGCAGTATAATCCTGCTATTTAGAAATAAATGGGGGGGGGGGGCAGAAGAAACAGAGAAGGGAGTTGAAAGCAGTTTGTTCTAGGAAGCAGGAAGTCAAAAAAGTAGAGCAAAGGACCACAATTTTTCAATGTAGACTTAACGATACCATTTAATTTTACAAAGCCTATACCCATGCTTTAGTTGATTTAAAAAAAAAAAAAAGATCGTTTTCAGAATAAGGTAGATAGTCGTACTGTACCTTCCTCAAAGCAAGCAGACTTTCCAGAGAGTTCCTGAGCGGCAGCACTCCAACCTGGCTTTCCTTTACTTCAGCCCTCACCAGCTTCCCGCAATAACTGACCGCCTGCTCCTATTTGCTCTGACTTTTCCACCTGGTCCTCTTGCAGACACCCAGGTTCAATCTCTATCTCTGTTGACCCTCCCTTCTGCTTTCGAGTCTTGGATATGAGCACGGGCCAGCTTGACTCTGTCAGCCTCAGCCAATTAGTCTGCGCCAGTCTGGTTCTTTTGGCCTTTAAGTACTTGGCATACTGCTGGCCCCTGTGCTCTCCCTGAGCCCAGAGAAGGCGCACAAGCACAGCTGGGCAGGCGGGGTCTGGCAAGATGAGCACCATCCTCTCCTGAAATCTGGATGCGGCATCTGCTAAGAAAACCATAGAACACACAAGTCGATCAGCCGCTAGCTCATTCTTCTCCCTCATTCTAAGTCCACTAAACTCAGGGTTCTCTCTCAAGCTATGACGCTAGGTGTCCCCACTTGTGGATTTATATAATTCACTTTTTTTGGTTAACATATTGGCGACTATTGGCGGTAATACATTAACATATAATGTATTATTTGCCCCAGGAGTACAGGTCTGTGAATCATCAGGCTTACACATTTCACAGCACATAATGCACTTTTTAACCTGCATGCAGCCCATTTGCCTAGATAGCACTTTACCCTGTTTTGTTTCTTTAATCTTGTTGTTTTAACTCGTCTATGGAGCCAGGGACAGGCAGATTCAAGGCAGAAATTGTCTCCCAGACCCTCGCCATCCTGTGAAGAGACGTGCTTGGGCCACATTGCCTTACATCTTAATAACGAAGATGGGAAAGTAAAACAAAAAATAAAAATGAACTAGTTTTATTGTATACCCTAGATCAGCAGTGAATTACTTTTCCACAACTATAATGTCATCTGAACATTGAAAGAGGCGATAAATCCAGAGCTTTGAAATTTGGGCTACAACCTTGTTGGCATGAGAAATACCCTGTTCCCCAGTGCAGGTCATGTGAGGACTTCGTATGTCATCCTTGGTTCCAACCTGAGTTTCTGGAGCCCGCATTTTGCTGGGCTGTCATCCAGCAGAGTCTCTAGTTTGGCTCTCCTCGTCTAGTCTTTAGACGTCTGAATTTGTCAGTTTTTGTATTATTTTTTCCTTTAAGGTTTGTGTCCTTCATTCTTTATTCATGCCGCTGATTACAATATTGGAAAAGTCAAGGTCAGGGAAAAAGCCTGTTGTATTCCTCCGTGATGACAAGAATCAGCACTCCTTCTGACTGTTATACCAACAAGGCTTCCTTGTGATATGCTATATTGCAACAAATATTTCCTTGTAATATACTATAGTATATACAAACATACTATTTGAGCCAGCTTCTCCAACTTATTCCTCTAGTTTGTTCACAAAGATAGTCACGGGAGCCTCTATCCAGTCCCTGCTAAAACCAAGAAACTCCACATTCATCCAGTCCTATCTGTGTCGAGAACAGGGCAGGCCTCCAAGGCAGGGGTAAACAAGGGGTTCGGGAAGCCACACCAGGCTGTATGGAGATGGAACTCTCAATTGCCCCAAGAGATGCTCCCAAGAAGGGAAGAAAACAGAGCTGTAAGGACAGCCTAGTTCATGAGCTTTATTGGTATAGGCGTGTTGTTAATGTGTTTATCGAATCTTTCCCTCTAAGATTAGAGAGAACCCCACAGACATCCAGAAAGCCTTGGCACCTGCAAATGGAGACGATTTGAAAGTGAAGAGGGGGCGGAGAACTGGGAGGGGGGCTCTTCACACATTCTGCCAGCTCCCCTCACATGATACCTGATCTCCTCCACATAGGAAGGTCAACCCTTGAATTGTGTGATGTGTTAGTTACACTCTCGGGAATACCACTTATGTCCAAGCCATCGGAAGAGGACAGTGCTTAACCCATGTGACTGAACTCCTCATTCCAGAATTTGGGAGCACTTCAAACCAGACCACAAGGTGACACATCGCTCAACTTCTGGTTCAACGCAGGTACCGCTCCTGTGTGAGTCCCCCGCGTGCATTGCTATTGGACTTATCACAGTGTGTTTGCAGAGATTTGTCTACATGTATCTCGCATCTACTAGATTGTCAGCAGTATGATCGATGCTCGTACTAAGCTATTCATCTTTGCCTTCCCAGGGCCCAGCATGCACCTGGCATACTCTACCCATTTGCACAATGAAGGCCGGCCCTGGGGGGTCCCGGATAGGGCTAGGTGGCATCACTCCAACCCCCCCTCCCTTCTTCTCCACTCAACTCAAGTCAGTAAGCTCCGTGATTGGCATAGGTGCCCAATAAATACTTGTTGAACAAATGAAAGTAAAATATGTGCCTGCCTCTGAGCAAGATCCAAAGACACCCTTTTAGGGGAACTTTGCAGTAGTCATCCCTGCCCTCAAGCACGCAAAGCCAATGAAAGAGCCCTGTGGACTTTGGACTTCCCCCAGATGACAACAATCAACGCGGGTCAGAAAGGTACCCATCAATCCAGGGAACGAAGAGCTGCTTTGCCAAGCTCCCCAGGAGTCTCTGGTGTGGAAGGTAACACGTCTTTTTCACACTTGCTAGCAGTTCTGACATTTGACACATACCGATGGGGGACCTACTAGGCACCAGGCCCAGTGAACACATAGTTAAATATCCCGCCTTCATGAAGCTTACGTCCTTTCCTAGGGAGGCAGACCATGCAAACAAATATGAAATATGCTGGCTGGCGGTGGGGGGTAGGAGGTAAGGGACAGTGTTGGGGCCAGGGCGCCTTGTTGGGTGCAGTGATCATCAAGGAAGGTCTCCAAGGGAGGGACCATCTGACCTGAGACTGATTCAGTCACTTAATCCTGTGCAAGTCAACAGGAGCTGCCCCGCCACCTGCTCCCTTTTGAGCCAGCTTTTCCCATAGGCCAGGCCCTCCTGCCTCAGGGACTTTGTTCTAGTTGTTTCCGAGGCTGGTGAACCCTCCTCCTTCACTGTTTCAAATTTTTGCTTCAATGTTGCCTTCCCAAGGAGACCTGCTCTGAGCTCCCTGTACCTAATTGCAGCACTCTCCCCACCCGGCCCGTTTGCTCTACTCTTTTCCCAGCAATACTTAGCCCCTCCAGCAGACATCATTTACTTGTTTGTTACATGGGTTGCTTATTGCCTTTCTGCCCTCCCTCCAGTGGCAAGTGCACTGATGCGGGAGCTCCTGTCGCTTTGATTGACTAACGTTTCTCGGGCCCCTGGAACCCTGGCTGGCACAAGGCAAGGGCGTAGTAAGTACTTCCAACATCCGCCCACCCATTCAATGCCGGAATGCCTACCCTGATGCTGCACGTTACAGGCAACGAGACCCTTCATAATGGGGTGCAGTGCAGGAAACACGCCCCTACGTCCTGGGGGCTGTGTGTTTAAGGCTGCCGGGGGCCAAGTGCTTGCCTTCTCTCTAGGCTCCACGCCCTCTTCTCCTCCAGGGCATGTGGCATGGGACCTTCCTCCGATCAGCAACCGG
>CM053618.1:20695632-20780325 GCA_028646535.1 Procyon lotor
CCCCGCTTCTCCTTTGTCACCACCCCTCCTCCCCAGACTCTGGCAATCACTAATTTGTTCTCCGTCTGTAAGATTTTGTCACTTTGAGAATGTCATATAAATGGGATCATGCAGTATGTGACCTTTTGAAATTGGCTTCCCCCCCCCCCCCCCCCCCCCCCCCGCTCAACTTACTGCCCTGGAGATCCATCCAGATTGTCGCATGTATCAGCAGTTCGTGCCTTTTTTTGCAGCTGGCTTGTATTCCGTGGCCTGGATGTACCACAGTTTGTCTAACCATTTATCTACTGAAGGACCTTTGGGCTGTTTCCAATTGGGGGCTCTTCCAAATAAAACTACTGTGAGCATTTATGTACAAGATTTTATGTGGACGTAAGTTTTCGCTTTGCTGGGATACATGCCTGGGAAAGAGAGTGCAGGATCACATGGTAAGTATTCACTTAGTGTTTAAGATACAGCAGTTGGGGGGCAATGGACAGACAGACACATTTGGGAACAGCAAGCTAGGATAGGAATGTACAATTACTGCCCTGTGAAGACAGAGACTGCAGGGGACATGGCCGGGAAATGACCAAAGGCAACAGGAAAGAAGAGCTATCTGAGCTCCAAAGCTATTCAAAGCAATCTAGGGAGAAGTCAGAAACAAATTATGAACAGCAGTGATACTAGCCTCCCGTAAACCGCTAACCATGCTAGAAAGATGAGCTGACCAGAATGATTTTCAAACCATGGACATGTGCTGGTAAGCCAGGGCCCTCTACACAAAAAGCACAATCAGAGAGGCTTAATTGTCCACCAAGGAGCTGTGCGATCCAGCCCCAGCAGATCAGACCAGAGGGGCTGCCCGGGGAAGTCCCCGGACCCTTCACTCTCTCCCTCCACAGACATTAGCTGAGGCCCTTCTCTGGGCCTAGCACCATGCTGGGCTTCCGTCCACACCAAAAGAAGCTGATCTCTGGACAAGCAGCAACCATTTAGAGGGAACACCTACGTTCTGCAGAATAAAAGGATGTTGAGGGCTGTCCCAGGGCACTTTAAACATAAGCATCTCTTTGGGGTTCCTGGGTGGCTCAGTCTGTTGGTCATCTGACTCTTGATTTCAGCTCAGGTCATGATCTCAGGATCATGGGATCAAGCCCCGCACTGGGCCCCATGCTGTGTGTGGAACCTACCTAAGATTCTCTCTCTCCCTCTCCTTCTGCCCACCCCCCATTGTGCTCTCTCTCTCTCTAAAAAAAATTTTTTTAATTAAAAAAAAAAAAGAATATAAGCATCTCCACCAGCCAGAGCTTCTTAAAAACGGTGGACTGCAGGACCTGTGGATGAGGGGCCTTAGGAACAGTGGCTAACACCTCCCCGAACACTTGTCAGGTACCAGACCTGTGCCAACCCCTTGATAATAATTTAATACTGTAAGAGTCATGCAACAGGTACTTCCTGAATTTCCTAGTATGTGTGCCAGAATGACCAGAGAAGACACGGATTTCACAGGATGGGGAGAGTGACAAGAGACAAAAGTGTCCTAGGAGAGTCCCAGTCTAGTGCAGTCCATGCTTTTCTGATTTCCTGTGCTGGATATTTGAGCAATGATTCCGTGATTCTTGAACGGGGAGGGGTGAGGATGTTTAACCTCGAGTTCAGAGCTTAACTAGAGATTGAAAAGCATATCTGAGATGATAGTGTAATTCTACATTTGGAAAATAAACATTTTCTTTTACTTTTATAGTAAAAACTAGAGTAAGATGGTCTTAGCTAGGGCAGATCCACAGAAAAGGAAAATTCTCGAAGAGGGCAAAGTCTTGGGGCAAGACACAGCAGAATCTTTGAAGGGGTGTGTGTTCTTTTCATGCCCCTCACAAAGAGAGTTTGAGTGAAGAAAAAACCGCCGCACAATGTTGTTCTAGGGAATTCTCAAATTCGTGGCCCTACCTGCATGATAGACCCTCTCTCAACCAAAGTCAGAAATCAAGAGCTTCGCGGCACCAGTCGGGGGCCTTGGGTGCCTCCTGTGCCATCATTCTTTGATTAACACTGTCCCTTTCCTCCAAGAAGCCTTTTGTAGATGTCAGATTGTTCCCCTTTTCTCAAGTTGTCCAAGGAAGAAAGCATCTCTCTTTCTAGAAGCTGGGGCCAGCCCTGCCAGAAAAATCTGCTCTATTGGTGAATTTGCCTGAGAGTCTGTCTGAGTGGTAAAGGTCCTGCGCATCAAGCATTCTCTTTGGAAAATCTGGCCATTGGAAGGCAGAGAGACTAGGTAGTGGGAGACCATAAGGCCTCCAACCTGAAGCCCTCCCTAAACAGCATCTGGCAGCCCCTAGAATGTTCTAAACCTCAATCAGTGGGAAAGGAGCAAGATCAGCTTCTTCTCTTTGTCCTTAAGGAAAAAAAAAAAAGATACATTCCAGATAATTTCACCATGATGAAGAACCGCTGAAGTAGCAAAGGAAATAAATTAACGCCATCTCAGCTAAAATCACACACAATTAAAACCTGGATCTGAATGTACTTTCCTGTGCAGGGAGAGCATCTTGAAAATGACATGCATTAGTCATCCACTCCAGCCACCCAAGTCAGTGTGTGGGGAGACCATCCCTGAGATTGCAGGGGGCCAGGGAAGGAGAGGGGCTGGGTGCCTGGCCCCCGTCCTCAGCTTTCTGTCCTCCCACGTGGAGCCTGAAAATTCGGGGCTGGGGCCTGGGGTCCGAGAAGGGATTTGGACAATGACCTACTTGCGCAGAAGTACACAGAAATGGCCCTGCTCCTAGACTCTCTGGCGAGGGTCCTGGTCTCTAAGGAGCTCAGCATCTGAAGGACCCTCTCCTCCTGCCCTGCCTTCAGGCAGACTGGTCCCCCTCTGCTCAGGGAGGCGTGGCATGAATTTCTGTTCTCAACTGACTTCTTTTCCCTGCTTTTCTTTTTCCTCTCCTTATAATTTTTTCTTCTTCCAGAAAAGAAAAGAAAAGCCCAGCAAGGGAGATGAGTTTATAGTGCCTGAAGAAAAAGAGCACAAAAAAGACTTTATGAACCAAAAGGCACCGGGGTCCCCACCTAGAGAGGCTGGTGCCCAGTGACAGGCGTTCGTCATCTCCCCTGGGGGTAAAATGGGCAGGAGGGTACAACAGCCGGACCGCTCCTCGCACAGTATCAGGGGATCCGTGTCAATTTCACCCAAGCTGCTTATCATGTAGGACAAGTCCTCAGGGCAGGAAAACGGACCAGGCTCACGCCTGCCTGAAGAATCATTAATCCTCAGCCCTCTCCCCCTTGGTCCATTATAAGGCCCGACAGTCAGGACTTAGGGCTCAGGGTGCTTGCTTCAGGCTGCAGTTAGGCTGGGACTGGGTTGGGACTAAGATGCGGCAGGGAAGCACCTAGAGCCGAATTGTATGAAGGTGCCCACTCTCGGGGTCCTGCGTGGTCAGCTCCTGAGAGGGGCTGCTTCCGTAAAGGCACTAGCTTGTCTCTTTCTTGTTTTAGCCTTGCTGTTCAGCCCTCTGCCTTTGCTGTTCGATGTGTTTCTAAAACCGAAGAATGTAACAGCCCTTGATGAAGCTACGGTCCCAGGGGGGTCATCTGGACTCATTAGTTCTTTGGTTTTTTTTTTTTAAAGATTTTATTTATTTGACAGAGAGAAACACAGCGAGAGAGGGAACACAAGCAGAGGGAATGGTAGCGGGAGAAGCAGTCTTCCTGCTGAGCAGAGAGCCCGATGCGGGGCTCGATCCCAGGAAGCTGGGATCATGACCTGAGCCGAAGGCAGCCGCTTAACGACTGGGCCACCCAGGTGCCCCTGGACTCATTAGTTTTTACCGATTCACTTCTCCCTAAACCCATGGAGGTGAGGTGAAAAGGATAAAGTCGGATAGAAGCAGAATCACCCAATCAATAGTGCTGTTTGATACGGAGAACTCAGTCACTTACCTGTGCCCTAAAAAACTCCTGGATGGGAACCCCCACCCAGAGGCTAGGGGCCTGGAGGAGCAGCGGGAGATATGGGAGGACTCTGTCCTGCGCACCGAGAGCTTATGGGAAGTCTGCCAGGAGCAAGGTCTTCTGCTGGGCGCTCCGGGGAAATAGTAATGAGTGATACAGGTCCTGGGGCGGAGCTGATAATTCAAGTAGGAAGGCGGGACACCCAGATGAGGAAACTTGGACAAAACGCAAAGGATTGAAAAGAAACATAGAGCGGCATATACCGAGACTATTCCTGCAGAAGGGAACAGAGTCGAGTGATCAGAATCAGGGGTGAATGGGGGAAAGGTGAGGGGAAGAGGGAATCCTGGAAAGAGTGGCATTTTCTCCATGGTTTATTGATAGTGTTCTTCAAGGTGTGGTCCTCAGAACCACTGGGGGAAGCCAGTTAAAAATGCAGTTCAGGAGCCCCCTCTAGCCCTACTAGGTGGGATCCAGGAAACTACGTTTTAATCAGTTCCTCAAGTAGTTCTTTTGCACACCCAGCTTCAGAAGCATGAATTTAGAAAGCAAAAATAGACCCAGGTGGTGGCCGCTGGGACAGACCTTGGGAATGATTTTTTGGAGAGCCCTGTGAGCTCTAAGATCTACGTTGGATTCGATCCAAATATTGGAAGTAAGACCATAAAGATTTCCTTCTCTGAAAGAAAATAAGAAGGAAATAGAGGGGTCGGAGATAGTACAAAGAGAAAAGGACAGAATCTGGATACAAGGAGTCCCAGTTTCTCTGCCCTGCGAACCATTTCTGAAATGCGATGTTCCGAAATTGAATAGAGTCTGATTGGGAAAGAAGACAAGCAACAAAGGTAATGCCAAGGAAAAAGGCCGGATTTGAGTAAATATTCTTAACACGTGAGATATCCCACGTGTATCTCATTTGCAGGGATTGGGAATAAATAACCAAATTTTGACAAAGACCCATGGTAAGAAACACTCCGAACACCGTGACTCACTACGCACGTGTGTTTACATGAAACTGAACGGAAGTACTAATGAAGTATGTTTTTTCCTATTCTATTTCATTTTTTAAGTTTTTATTGTAGCCCGCTCATGGGTCTCCACCAGCGATTTGAGAAATATTGAAGTAGATGGGAAGTGGGAAATGGACACTGAGGGACAAAGTCTTTATGACAACCTGTTGGGAACAGGAGGTCAGTCAAAAGTCAAGTGAGTATGTCCTGAGCATCCCTGGTGTTAATCTCTTAGGAAACCTAACCATTTTCTGCTCCTGCCTCCAAGGGTCTTCTCAAAAATGTACTCCTCCAGAAAGATCATTCCAGATCAGCCTCATCCAATGTCAAGCACCCCAAGCCCTCTTAGAGGTCCCCGTTACTGGGGGGTGTTTGACTTACAGACGTGCACGTCTGAATCAGCCAGGCGTCCCCGCAAATGATACTGCCTAGTTGGTTTCATTTCAGATGCGCCACGGGGTCCGAAACCTGGTCCCCCAGCTTCGGACCTCTGAGAAGCTCCCTTTTGCCTATATGGGTTCCATATGGACAGAACGGGGAGTCTCTCTGATCCTTTCCACCTCTCTCTCCTGCACCCCCACAAAAGAGCAGTTCTCCTGGGAATCTTTTGATTCTACAATAAGTAGAACGGGGTTTGGTTACCATATTGCCAGTTTGGCTGTTTTGAAAACTCAGATTCAATTCAACAGGGCACAGGTGTATCATTTACAGTTAATTAAATATGGTGTTTATGGTATGTATACTTATTCCTATAAAAAGTTGGGCACCAGGACTTTGGTGAGGGACGTAATTTCCTAGCACGTTGTTTTTGAGCAAAACCAGATTCAGCCTCCGTCTTTTTTGCCTGCAGTGCCTTTTCCAGGAATCTGAGGCCTCCCCGCTGCTCCACCAAGCTCTGCCATCTGCAAATGTCCCCCTGCCCTTCTGGCTCTCTGTGCTCCATGGGTATATGTGGGTCCTGGGAGCTCCCTGAGGCCAGAGGCCAAGGAAGAGCCAGGTTTCATGGGGGGTCTCTCAAGAAAAGGAGCCAACGCAAAATTCAACCTAATGGTGATACTTCTTTACAAGCAGGGAGATCGCAGCAATGCACAAAAGCTTTGGAAACTCAGATCCCTTTCTTCTGACGTCTCTCTGTTCAGTTGACCAGAAATACTTACATAAAAATGCTTCCGATCTGCAAAATGGCCTCCTGTCCCCACCTAGAACACGCTGCAACTTCCCAGCTTTCTCTCCTCATCCCACAAGTGGGCAACCATGAAGTTTAAGCTTCATCCACGTTCCCAGGAATCCGCTTCTGGTAGGGACCCTGCGTTCACCTTTCACTGTTTCCCAACAGCCAGAACCGGGGCTGTGTACTGGCCTAGCCCACGCAGGGAGCGGTCAGAGAGCAACGGGCACCTTGGGCCCGCGTGTCTGAAAGCAGGGTTCACCCACAGACCTGAATCAGAATCACCCGGAGAGTTTGCCGAAATGCGGATTCCGAGAGCTGTGCAACCTGACTCTCAGAAGACCAGCGGATCTGCATTGGTACACACGCTCTAGGTGACGGTTAAGCCTAAGGACCACTGCTCTGAGCCACACTCTCTACCTACTAGGGGAACTGGTGGGGCAACAGTCCTCGGTGACTTGAAAGGTCCCAGCCAGGAGCCTCCTGAGGTGGGGGCTGGGCAGAGCTGTCTCCAGCAGAGGAGCGTGCACGGGAGGAGGCGGCGCTGCACCCCAAGTCTTTCTTACCTGACTCAGCTCATCTGCCGGGTTCCAGGAGGAACCCTCCTCTCCTCGCTGCCCCACCACACAAACAGCACGCTGGCTAGCTCTGTGCCTGACCTCTGCTCTAAGAGCCCAGTGAGCTGCCCGGAGGATCACTTGTAGGGGCACGTACCCAGCATCTTTCTCCAGAGACAGTCTGGGGTCACAGAGTCCCAGCCTTCCTGGCAGGGAGTTGTGCATGGCTAAGCCTAGAAATTAAACTTATGGTGCAAAAGGTCAGTAAGAGGGCCATTCAGTCCTCTGCTAATTACCTAAGAGCTTCCAAAAGACTGGACTGAGTCCCCATCTTTTCCCAGCAAAGTATCTGGCTCAGAGTGGCCAAGAAGAGAGAGAGAGGGAGAGAGACTCCCATTTACTGAGGTGTGCTATGTGCCAGGCACAGTGCTCGCTGCCAGACGTGCGCAAAACCCATTACATCCTGATACAGTCCTGTGAGTAGGAATGAATACCCTTGTTACTACCCTCCTCTTGAAGAAGCCTTGCAAGGTGGCAGCTCAGTGCTTGGACTTGGCCGTCAGATAGCCCTGCGTTTAGATCTTAACTCTATTATTACTAGTTATGTAAATGTGAAATGTTTCTCCCCCCACCTCCAGAGTCCTGGGGTTGGTGGGCTTCTCAATGAGCGGATGCATACAAGTGCTTAGCATCGTGCCCCCCGTGCTGGTGTGTAACCCACGTTACCTGCTGCCACTGAAATGACTATTTCTACCTAGGAAAGAATTAGAGCTCAGAGAAGTTAAGCACTTTTCCTGAAGCAACACAAAGTAAGTGACAAATAGTTTCAAACCTCTGGCTCGAAAAACTACGCTCTTTCCTCCATCCTATTGGGTTATGTGAAATTTAGAGTCAAGTCAAGGGAACGTTGCCTCATTCTCTCCCCACAGGTTGTGAGTCCCTTATCCCTTACTCACTGGGGGTCTTCCAGGGTCTGTCCCTGAGGACCCCGCCACTTGGCAGACTGCTTCTTCAGCAACTGGTTACTAAGCATCTGCTGTAAGGTTCTGGTCTTGACGCTGCGCGGGACAGTCTCAGTCCACAAGAGGCACACCGTCTGGGCGGGAGCTGAGACACACAGGGCGGCATAGATACTGTGGGAGGCGGGCCCTGGACTGGACGCTCGGGTCACGGAGAGTCAAGGACTGGTAACCGTTCCTCCTTTTTGGGATCAGTCTGGGAATGCACGGACCTCAGGAGAGCGAGATGGCTGCACGGAATTGACAGAGGACCCAAACACTCGGGCTCAAAAGCCTGGAGGCAAGTTTTGAACTCTTTCACTCAATTAGTCCGAGTTAGAGTTCTGCCCAGTCTCCCCGACAGAGGCCCATGGCATTTACTCCCCATGCTCCCTGCTCCCTCCCCGTCGCTCCTACCGCAGCCTCCTCTCTGGTCTCCCACCTTCCAGCCTCTCTCACTCCAAAGCCCTTGTGCGCTGGGCCACAGCTAAACTGCTCAGCCTGGCAATTCGGGCTCACAGCTGCCCCCACTCTGCATGAATGCCTTCAATATGGTGCTATAGCAGGGGCATCTTGTGTCTCTAGAAGAGGGTTCAAATTCTGCCTGTAGATCTTAAACTCTCTGCGCCTCTACTCTCCTGTCTGTTCATTGGAGTAGGAAACAAAGGAGAGAAATAATGTGAAAAGGCCTGGCATCGAACAGTAGCTCTACACAATCCCTCCTGCCCCGTAGCCTCAACAAGCTATTCTACTCTGCTTGTCTCCACTTTCCTGCCTTGGCTGCTCCCTGTTTTCGCTGTCACTTCAAATCCTATCCTACCATCTGGACTCAGCTTGAATCTCAACTCCTCCATAAAACCTTCCACGAATAAACCCTAGCCAATAATGGCTTTTTCATTCTGTATTTCTATGGCACTTCCATTGCCTCAAAATGTTAAAATTTGTTTCATATACCTCCAACTCATCCTCCCAAGCTCCTTGAGACCATTATGCCCACGGCAGGGGTGGGGGGCGGGTAGGGGTGGTTTAGGAGGTACAATGGGAACTTAATATCGGCTTATTGGCTATATGAAAGTTGAAAACCCCCTCTGTGCATAGAGAATACACAGACTTTCAAGCTGACTTTATAAAAGCCTCCAGGCACGGAGTTACCACAGGCTGTGCCCTTGGAAAAGACAGAACCAGAAAGCTCTATCCGGAGCTCAGCTCACAGGAGGCATTGGTCAAGCTCAAGCCCTGAAAGAGGGAAGGCAGACTAGATGGATGCCCCTCCCGGCAGGACCCAGTATATCGTGGGATCCCCTCCCGTGGGATCCCCTTCGCCCACTCCTCTATCCTTGGTTCTGCAGGCTCTGCTCAAAACCCACGGGCGGGGTGTGGCCTATGGTGGAGCTGAGCTTCCATGTATATTCTGAGCCATCCAGGCTGAAGGCCCCACCAAGGCAAGCGCCTCAAGCAGTGGCTTCCGGAAGACTCACTCTCCGAAGCCCCAGTCCGTGACAGTGACCCAGCTTTTCCAAGGCAGCGGCAGCAGCCCAGCACCCACCCTCAGCCCTGATCAGCTCCTGCTCTCCTTTCCCAGCGTCCACAGCTCGGCCAGCAGAATGGGCATCCCCCGAAGCCAAGCCCCTGGGCGGACTTGCGGGTTCCTGCCTAACGCCTATGGAGGTTGCCATCCTCCACTTAGGGTCATGATGGGATCTTCTTCCAGAACGCTAGAGCTGCCAGCTCAGGGGGCAATGCTGGAAGGGCATGAGAACTGGTGGGGGTTGGAGTGGGCATTCCAGTTCCTTCTTTAGGATGAGAGGTGCCTGGGCCCAGAAACAAGTTCTAACCCATCCACTGCATTCCTCAGTCTGCAGTTAACTTGGGAGGGTAGCAGAGATGTGGTCTTGGGAGCACGCTCTGCCTGCAGAGATGCACCTGTCCTCTAAAAGCTGTTGAATTTCCCCCTTCTGTCCTCCTGGCCTTTGCAAGAGGCTGAGGCGATACCTGAAGCACCATCCCTCTTCCCCTCCGATCTGGGCTCTGCGCCCCCTTCTCTCAGCCAAGCCTGGCGTCCACAGGCACAGGACCACCCCCGGCCCCAGCGACTCCAGCCTCAGCATCGGCCCCACCCAACTCCTCCCTCCCGGGTGCGTGTGCGCGTCAGGGAGAGGGGGGCCTCCGGCCACTCAGGAGTTAAACTGGCAGCGGGACCGGAGAGGGGGTGGCGTGGCATGCAGACGGGGAGGAGGCGACCGGAGCGGGCCGCGGAGGTTGGGAGAGCGGCGGCGAAGCGGGCGCGCAGGTTGTGCGAGAAGCCGGGAGGAGGGGCGCGCGGAGGGGCGCGGGGCGCGCGAGGGCCTGCTCTGTGCACTTGCGGCCGCGCGGCGCGGAGGGAGCGCCCGGCTGTCGCCCGCCAGCCTCCGGCCACTACGCGCAGGGCGGCGCGGAGCCCGGGGCGCGGACGGCGCGGGCGGGGGCGGCGAGGACGGCGACTCTGCGGCCGCGCTCGCCCGGCCGGGGCCCGGGACCGCTCCCCGGACGACTCGGCGGCGCGGGAGGCGCCCGCGACCCTGCCCGGCCTGCGCGGGCGGCGGCGGCGGCGGCGGCGCGGAGGGAGGGCGCGCCCTGGCCTCCCCCAGCCCAGCCCCGGGCCGAAGCCGGAGCCGAGCGGGGCGCGGCGGCGCGGGCGGCGGACGGCGGCCCCGGGAGCCCGGACGGCGCCCGCGGGTGAGTGTGCGGCCCCGGGCTGAGCCCCGGGCGGCGCGGGGGGCCGTCGGCGTGGCGGCGGGGGGACGCGGGAGGGGGGGGACGCGGCGGGAGCGGCCCGGCGCTGGGGGAGGGGCGGGCCGCGGGCGGCCGCGGGGACGCCGGCCCGGGAGCCGGGGACTCGGGGCGGGAGGCGGCCGCCGGGGCAGACGGAGGCAGGGCTGGAGAAGGCAAAGAAGGCGGCCGATCGCGCGGGCAGCACCCTAGGCAACGGGGGAAGGGGCGGCCGGGCCTTAATCCCCCCGGGGAGGCCCGAGCCGCCCCAAACTGTTGCTGGGTACAGAGGCGCCCGGAGATGTCAGGGAGCCGAGAGGTGGCCGAGGGGGTAGGGAGGGCGGGACAGGGGCCGACTGGCTGGGTGGCAGCTCTCCGGGGCCGCTTGGAGCTCGGGTGCCCGTGCGGAGGGACAAGGTGGCCTTGGTGTCTGTCCGAAGTATCTGGAACCGGGAGCCAGGCTTCTCCCGGGCCGGCAGGGGTCTGTCCGCGCCTGAGATGGGACATTTGGGGTGGGGGATGGGCCGGCCTTGGTCCCAGCCTGGGGGCTCCGGGAGTGGGAAGCGGCTTCGGAAGGACAGCTCTGGACCCACCGCGGCACCCAGGAGACAGGAGGGGTTGGCCAGCCACAGGTGGTCCGTCAGTCCTGCGGGCGAAGGGCGGCGCAGGCTCTGGCTGCCCAGCCAGCGAGGAGCCGCTGGGTGAGGGGGAACTGACCTCCATTTAGGGCTGAGCTGAGAAGCTAAAGAGGTGCGGGAGACCTGGGCACTGGGGGTGGGCCTTAGGGGTGTTGCTGGCCCCCCTCCCCGTCTCTGTTCTTCCTCCCCCGCCGAAAGAACAGGAAGGAAAATGTCAGCTGGGCTTTGTGCTCTGTTCCTCAGGCTGCCGCAGCTCCCATCTGTTGGAGCCAACGCAGCTTCTAATTGGGCGACCGGCAGGGTCGGGAGGGGGTGGGCTGGGCACAGCCGTTGGTTTGCCAGAGACGGACAGGTCAGTGCGCAGTTTGAAGACCCCTAGTGTTGGGGTGGTTGAGAGAATAGCCTCCTCTCGGCGTCAGGGGAGTAGAGGCAGCTCCCCACCAGCTTGGTCAGCATCCTTGAGATTTGGGTCTTCCCATGTACACAGGCCAATGGCAGACTCCCTCTTCCCCCTCCAGCCTGGGATGGGCTCTGGCCTGGGGGGTCTTCTTCCTGAGTGAGAAGGCCAGGTTCAGTTCCCAAAGCCCACTGCTTCTTGAAGGTCCCACGAACAAAGATCACTGGGCATGAAGTGGGCAGGGGCTGTCTCTAGGGCATTGAGGCCCCCCCTTGCCTGTTGGTATCAGAAAAAAAGTCAGCTGTAGGTGGCCTGACCCACTTTCCCGGCTGGCCAGGTGCCCTTGCGTGGAGAAAGAAGGAAGGGGAGGGCACAGCTAGGGGTCTGAGCCTTCTAGGCCCTTTTCCTTCCCCTTGGGCTGGTTCACACTGAGTGTCCTCCTTCCTGCCTAGGGGGTCCCTCTGGACCTGGATGGGGCCTCATTCTCTGTTGGGAATGGAACTAAGGGCACAGTGCTTCAGGGACCGAGGCCTGCCCAGGGCCTGGTGGACACCTGGTATCCAGGAGCACCCCCAGACGTACACCTTCCCCCTGGCACCCTCCCCCCCAAGGAGCCAGCAGAGGCAATGGGAACTCAGGGTCCGCTGAGATGAATTCCCCGGCAGGCTGAGACAACAGCTTTCCTCTGTAACTGTCCACGATTGCTCCCCACTTCCGTTCTTTTCTCCCTGTGCCTCCCTCCTCCTTCCTCTTTCTCTCCTCCCCTCACTCTCTTTCTTCCATCGCATCTCCTGGTCTCCCTTTCCCTCACACTGCTCTCCAAGACCTCTCCCTCCCTCCCTTCCTGTTCTCTGTCTCCACCTTTGCCTCCTTCTGTTCTGAAAACTGCAGCATAAACCACGAGCCAGGCATGTGCGCTCGGTTCCCAAACATCCTGAAGGTGGGGACGCACGCACTGTTGGCTTTGCTGTATCCCCTTGGCAGAGAAGGAGGCTGGGCTGGTGGGCCTGGCAGCTGCATTTCCCCGGCATGCCCCCTGGCCCCTGCCATTTACCCCTCCTAGCCCACCCCGTCCATCTTTTTATTTGAAAGAAAACGAAAGTCCGTTGCTTTAAAAAAAAATTTTTTTTTCAGAATTTATTGAGCACCTACTAAGTGCCTGGTCCTATTTTAAGAGCTGAGGATATAGCAATTAAACAAACCTCCATGTTTCAGGGCAGAACTGAACGTGTATTTGGACTTCCCAGCTGATTAGTTCCGTGCCCACCTGGCTCTTTCAAAGACCCACTGCTGGGGGACGGGGGAGGGTAGTGTGAACAATCCTAGTGAAATGTCATCATCATCATAGCGAGTGACCTCTAGCAGGACAGGCCCTGCTCCTTACAGCTTTACCACTTACTCCAGAGCTTACGGACCCAGGGTCATCCTGTCCTTAAGACATTTCTGATCTGAAAGGCTGGCCCGTTTGTATCTTACCATTTATCTGAGAGGTGGAGCAGATGACCAGTGTTTTAGACGGAGAACGGAGAAAGAAATGTGTTCTTTATCATCTACTAAGCACCAGTCTGTCACGAGCTTTACAAAAATTATCCCATTCGATGCTCCTGACAACCTAAGGTCTAGATTATCATTCCCTTCTTCAGAGCTAGGATATTGAGGACCAGAGAGCATAAACTACTTGCCCTAGGTCACACAGGTCTCTGTTTTGAAATCACCAATTGTCTGCTGTTCCTTTGGCCTCTGTGAAGTCTGTGACATCTGGCCCCTTGCATAGCTGTCGGAAGTTACATTGTAACCGCATTTTTCAGAAGCCTGCCTCTTCTCCTCAGTAAGAATATTAGAATATGTAAGGATCTGCTGAGTGGTTGCATGAATACATTTTCTCAAGGACTCCATGGGGGCTTCCTGGAGGAGCTGGGACCCTGAAAGAGGAGGCAGGGAGGGCAGCGGCTCTTCCTCATCCCACACAGATTGGTGACAAGCTGTAGGCAGGCAACCATCCCCCACCCACACCCCCACTCTGCATCCAGGTAGAATTGATGGGAAATTGCTGTTTTCATTCGGGGTCAGGGTGTAGGAGCTTGGTCCATGGCCAGTGTAATGAGTCAATATCACTGGTGTTTCTCAGCCTCCTGGGGCAAGCCCGGGCTCTATAGAAGCTTCAAGGCCGAGACTGGGGGTAGGAGGCTCTGAAGGGTACAAGAGCTACCAGGAGGGACAATGGGCAGGGACTGGATGGGGTGGAAAAGGGGGAGAGTGATCAAGGAACAAAAGGGGAGGAGCACAAAGGCAGAAGAGAAACCGGGAAACAACAAAAACAGAAGGCAAGAGACAAGACAGAAGCAGTCGGCAGACAAGGTATGCAGTGGGATCGCTAAGACAGCGAGTAAGAAGGGCGCCTTTATCTCATACTTCCCTGAGAGGCTTAGGTTTCTCCGTCCTGCAGCTCAGAGGCTGGAATATTCACCAAGTCAGCCTTAAACAGGCATTTACTCATGCAGTCAGCCCATCTTTTCTAAGCATCTACTGTGTGCACCGCCCCATGCTAGGGACAGAGACTCATCAGATGTCGCCCCTGCCTTCTGAGAATTCACAGTAAGAGTGTAAAGGCTGAAGCCACACCGAGAGGGTTCAAATCCAGGCCCCATCTGGGTGGAGCTCCCCTTCTAGCTGAGTGATGTTGGACATGTCACTTAACCTGTGTCTCGGTTTCCTTGTATCTAAATGAGATAACCGTAGTACCTACTTCAGAGAGTCGTTATGAGGATTTAATGAGTGAATCCGTGTAGCGAGCTCAGAACAGTGCCTGGCATGGTAAGTGCTGTGGGACTGCCATCACCCTCAGGAGGGAGTCAGGCTTACAACAACGAAGCAAGTACTGAAATACGGGGATGCGCGGATAGAGAGGTGACTGGGATCTGTCTGCGGCTCAGGAAATGGCTCTCAAAGGACGTGACATTTGGGGCAAGGCTTGAAAAGGAGTCAGCCGGGCACAGATGGTGAGTCTGGGGACCGTGGTGCCAAGGTTGTCTGGGGCCCCGGAGTCATGGATGAAAAGGGGCCCACTGTATGTGTGTTGCCGTCCGTGGACATCAGGAACACCTTGGCGGTGGCCCACCTTGGCTTCTTTGTCTCCCGTGCTCAGGGCTGAGCTTCCAGTAGGGCTGCCCGGTTGCCCAGAAATCCCCACCCTTTCCAGCCTAACACCGTTGGCCTTTGGGCAGGGGATCTGGTTCGTCCCTGCTGGGACTGGCCTCATGACTATGGCCTCTCAGATGTTCCCATGGGCTCAGGGAGCTGTCTTTTAGGAGGTGAGCAGAACCAGGTTTGGTGGAGAACTCAGTTTCTCTCTGGACATTTCTTCCCCTCAATTCCTTCCCTGCTGATCAGCATTTGATGGACTTGAAGTGGGTGCCCAGCTGAAGAGGAGGCAGTGGGTTCCTAGGGCAACAACTGTGTCAGAGCCTCCCCCCCACACGCACTGGAACAGCACTCACGGTAGCCACAGGTGTTTATTGAACACTTACTATGTGCCCGGCACTGTGCCAACCGGGTGCTTTACATCTGTTAGCCCATTAAATCCTCCAAAACACCCCAGTGAGGTAGGTACTTTTATTACCTCGAATTTAAACGCAAAGAAACCAACGCCCAGGTTCAATAACTTGCTCAAGGAGCGCAGCTAGAAAAAAACAGAGGAGTTAATGTTCTCTCTGACCAGAGGACTCTTGCTCCGGAACCACTCCCAGAATCCAGTGCCCCTTGGACCTCCTGGAACATTCTCTGGGGGCATCCTGCCCATTCCCTTCCCACCCTAGGCTGAAAAGTTCCTGAGTCCTGTCCAAGCTAGGAACCGCCTGTCCCCTTGGGGGACTTCAGAGAGGGTCTCCCCTCTTCTCGCCCCTGGAGGTCACAGTTTTTCAAGAGCCAACTTTGTTCCCTTCTGTTTCAGCTAAGTGCCTCTGGGGCCCCAGGGAGCCAGTGGCCTCAGAGAAGGGGAGACCCTAAGAGCCATTCCCTACAGCCACAGTAGTGGGAACCCATATGAAGGTGACTTCTGGGAGCTGTGAGCATGGGGCACAGACCCCAGATTGGGCAGATTAGGTGGGGCTGGTTTGTGCAGTGTCTCTAACTAGGGAGGCTCGTGTGTCTCGGGAGGAACAAGGACAGTCCTTCCTGTTTACAAACATGTCACAAGGTGGATCATCCAGGAAAAAAAAAAAAAAAACATATGCAAGAAGGGGCAGCCGAGTTAGACAGCCAGCCTGGGTCCCTCAGGAAAAGTGGGTCTGTCTTACCTGACCCCGTCTTTTGAAGGACAAAGGAGGAGGAGAGAAGAAAGGCAGAAAAGGTCATGTTTCTCTGTAAAGTGTTCTCAGAATGAACATTCAAAGGCAGGTGATGAAGTGTCTGTCTTTGGCCTGGGAGGGCAGAGGTGTGACATCCAGGGGAGGGAGCGAGCACAGAGGGGCAGCTGCTGGGCAGCCCAGAAATTTAAAATCTGTGTATGGGCCGGGGGGGGGGGGGGGGGGGGGGGATTTGACACTTGACCTTGCCTGGCGGTGCCCCCCCTTGACTTTTGGACAGACCTCCCAGTGGGATGAAGGCAGCGGAGGCTCACACACCTCCAGGTCTCTGAACTTAGGAAAGTGCTTCCCCGGAGTTGGTCCAGGAGTAGAGTGCGGGAATCCCACTTCTAGAAGGGACTTCCAGAATGTTCCTGGCCATGGCCCATCTCTGAGCCATCTCAGACGTAGGGTGGGACTGAGGTGTCTTCCTTCAGCAAGTATTGGTTAAGCATCTGTGCGAGGCACTGGGGGACAGGGATGGTGAGCACCCAGGGACCGCTGCCCTTGGAGAGCTGAGACTTTATGCTGGGGAACACAGCAAAGTGAATAGTATGTGTGAGTCTGGCAAGTGCAGGGGGGCGGTGGGAGAGTCTGTGTTAGGAGGAGGAGAGTTTGGAATTCCGTACAGGGTGGCCTGGGGAGACCTTGAGGAGAAGGCGACACGTGAGTAAAGATGAAGTGGAGGCATTATGGGAAGGGCGCCCGGCGGAGGGAACAGCAGGTGCAGGGCCTCAGAGGCGGGGCTGTGCCTGGTGGGTTTGAAGGACATTCGGAGGCCAGATCTCGGAGATCCTGGAGTGAAGCGTTTTCCTCAGAGCCAGAGAATCCCAAACCCACCAGCCAAACCCACCCCTTTGCCGGGATTAGAGCAGGGGTGCCAGGACCCGCCCCTTTAAAACCCAAGGTTGCTGCTGTCCATTTCAGTGTTTCCCTGGGGGGCTAGTCAGGAAGTTCTCCAGCCGTCCATCCGTCCATCCGTCCCTACCCACTAAGTCCCCTTTTCATGGGGACTGTCTCCCAGGCAGGGTGGGCTGTGGGGTGGGGGCGAATGTAAAGAAGCATAAGATACGGTCCTTACTGGTAAGGACACCCACCAGTCCGTTGGGGAGGCAAAACTCATACTCACAAGCAATAACGAGGGAATAATACCAGACAGTTATTTAAAACCAAGTGCTAAACTGTGTGAGTTAGACTATAAATGTTATCAGAAGCGCGAGCTCTGTGTGGGTGTATATAGGAACGCTTCCTCGAGGAGGTGCGGCTGACTTGGGCCTGGGAAAGGGGGTGCGGTGTGGCTCTGCAGAGGGGAGGGCTCTCCTGTGGGGAGCTTAACAGCTCAGGAGTCGGAGCGGGGGGAAGGGTGACCGAGGCGCGGGCATGCATGCAAGGAAGGCAGTATAAGCTCCTGGGGTACAGTCCTTACCCCACCATCCTGGGACGGGAGGGCAGCCCTTTAGAGAATGCAAACCACCCTCCGTGCTCTCGCCGTCTCCCCTGGGGAGCCAGCCATCTCTGTCCTGTGAGGCCCTCTTGCTTTGAGAAGACCCTGTCTCCAGCTGTTTTCATGTATCTGCACTCTCCTGGTCTGCTGTCACCCACCAGCCTCCCCCAATATCCCCTCCTGCCCCAGCTGGTCTCTGGAATTCCCATGAGCTCCGTTTTTCTACCCAGTCTGCCGCGGGCTCCTTCTCCCCTCCCCTCACCGCCTGCACTCCCGTTGGGTAGGTTGCCCCCAGACCATCCCAGTTAGTTCCATTTCAAGTGAACTGGAAATAAAGTTGCGCAGAAAGAAGTGAACCTTCCTCCCATGGTGGGGGTGGGGGGTGAGTCTGTCCTCACCCTGGAGAGAGGCCCCCTGGGGCTTGGCATTTGGGGCGCTCTCTCCTATTACGTGGCAAAAGAGATTGCTCTGGAGTGGAGTGGGGTCCACTGATAGTGGTCTCACCCACTTGACACCTGGGCTGGCCCTCCCCTCCCCTCCCGGGCCGTGGGGCAGCGAGTCACGTGGGCAGAGCCGTCTGCTCCGCAGCCTTCTCCCCTCCTCCGGGTCGTGGGCAGCCTGAGAAAGGAGGGCCCGGCAGCTCCCCAGAGGCTCCGGGCATGACTACCTGGAGGACGCAGGCTTAAGCCCGCAGCTCCTTTCCTCATGATGCACAGTCCGGAGGGGCCGCGTCAGAGCAGAGGTGGGGCCCCTTCCCTGACCACAGGCCCCTGGGCATTTGACCTAACCTCTCTGACCCTCCATTTCCTCCTCTATAATTCTGAGTTAATAGTGCCCACTTCTTGGGGCGGTTCATACCAAGAGCTGACATCAGCGAGTGATCAAGGTGGGCCGAAAGCTTTACCTCATTTCCACAGAACGTTGTGAAGTAGATATGATTCTCCCCGATTTTGCAGTTGAGGAAACCAAGCTGGAAACCATTAAGTAACTTGCCAGAGGCCCCACACGGCCAGCAAGTGGCAGAGCCAGAATTCAACCCCAACCCTTTCTGACGCCAGAGCCCCGCTTCCCAAGCACCACATTAACCGAGCTAATCTGTATAAAGTGGCCGGCTACAAAGTAGAAGCTCAATAAATGTGACTTCCTTTTCTCCTCCATGTCCCCAGGGCCACTCCTCCAAAGAATAGCTTTCCCCACCACATCACATTGCTTTTCCAGCATCCCCTGGGACATACGACAAAGGGAGCGACGAGAACGAGCTGTCGGCTTGTACCAAGGGTAAAAATAAGGCTGAGAGAGGGTGAGGACTTTGCATAAAATCTTAAAACACCAGGTCCGTGATTAATACCTAGGGCACCTTTCTTGTCAGAGTTCCGTTGTTTCGGGCGGTCAGCAGAGGGGGTCTTGCAGAGGTAAGAACAGAGGCCGCCATGTCCCCCACCCCCAACCCTCAGGGAAAGTTGGGGTCTGCCCCACCTACAAGGGCTAGAGTTGATCATGACGGGCCCCGAAAGGCACCAGCAGGAAGATTCTAAGACCTGTGCTTCCTGAACTTGGGCACTGTTTCCAGAGTTTGTTACAAAGAATCTGGGCACTCCTCTGGATAAATCCAGGAAGAAGACAGACAGTATTGAAGGTCGGGGTGTGGGAAGAAAGGATACTCTCAACTTTATGACGATGAAATCCGTCTCCCTTCTGCACCAGGTGCAGTGCCGAGCGGTGGGGGTGGAACAGGCAACAAAGCACAAGGTCATGGCCTCCGGGAACCTTCAGTCTGATGGGAGTGATCCTATGCTGCACACACAGTTGCCCTGGAAATAAAAATAAGAACAGAGGATGCAAAGGAGTCTGAGTAGAGGGGTGCTGACGGAATGGTGAGGAGAGAGCCGAGACAGGGGGGTCCCCAAAAATCTCTCATGCTTTCCTCCCTGGATCCCCTTTTTCTGGTGGATGTAGAGACCCATCTCCCTGCACACCCCATTTGGGGGGCCCAAGCCTGCCAACACTCACAGGAGGGGCAGTCCGCAGGGTTTCTCCCGGTTTCCTCGCCAGTACCCCTCAGGGAGGAAAGGTGTCCAGGTCATAGCACTTTAAAACTGACGGCCATGGAGAGTCCTCTGGTCCTGTGGCTTTCAAACATTTCTGGAAGTCGATCCTTTTTCCCACCCCCCCAAAACAAGGTATACGGCTGACCCTCGAGCAGCACAGGTTTGAACTGTGCGGGTTCTCTTAGATGTGGATGTTTCTCAGTAAATACATCAGAAAAACTATTTTGTAAATAAATACGAATTTCTTGGTCCTGTCACTCTCATTTTTTTAAAGATTTTATTTTATTTATTTGTTAAAGAGAGAGAGAGAGCTCAAGCAGGCAGGCAGAGAGGCAGACAGAGGCAGAGGGAGAAGCAGGTTCCCTGTCGAGCAAGGAGCCCGATGTGGGACTCGACCCCAGGACCCTGGGATCATGACCTGAGCTGAAGGCAGCTGCTTAACCAACTGAGCCACCCAGACGTCCCTGTCATTCTCATTTTTGATGACCAGCGTTAACAACCCAGGTAGCACCGCCGGCGCTTTGTGTTACGTCAGGCAGCATCGATACCCATACTGACAGACGAATCATCTTACAAGTGAATGACATACACTTATGATATCAATAAACACAGCACAGCGCTGTAAATATATTCTCTCTTCCTTTGATTTTTTTTTTTTTTTCAGTAGACTCCACAGCCCGCACGGAGCCCGACACAGGGCTTGAACTCAAGACCTGAGGCAAGATCAAGAGTCGGACGCGTAGCCGACCGAGCCACCAGAGCTCAGCCTTGTGACGTTCTCAGCAACGTCTTTTCTCTCAAATCACTTATCGTGATGCAATACGTAATACACATAATGTGCAGAATACGTGTTAGCAATTTAGGTTACCAGAAAGGCTTCTGGAAGGTCAGCAGTGGGCTGTTAGTCGTGCGGTTCGGGGATTTGAGGGAGTCAAGAATTATACGTGGATTTTTCACTGAGCGTGGTGGGGGTGGGGGGGTCAGTGCGTCGAGCTCTGTGTCGTCCGCGGGTCGGTGGTATACGTGGGGTTGGCAGACTTCTGGCCTCCCAAAGATGTCTGCCTACGGATCCCCAGAACCTTCGGATATGTCATGTTATGCAGCAGACGGTATTACGGTTGCAGGTGGAATTAAGGTTGCTGATCAGCTGCCCTTCACATAAAGAGATTATCCTGAATTATCCAGGTAGGGCCAGCGTAATCAATCACAAGGGTCCTGTAACTGTGGATAAGGGAGGCCGAAGTCAGTGTGCTGAGCACTGAGATGTGAGAAAAGACTTGAGAAGACAGAAGGGGCCGTGAGCCGAGGAGCATGGGCAGCTCTAGAAGCTGGGAGAGGCAAGGGAGCAGATGTTCCCCTCGGAGCCTCCAGGGGGAGCAGGGCCCTGTGTGGCAGTCCGGTGTTAGCCCGGTGAGACCCGCTCTGGGCTTCTGTAAGATACCAAATGGGTGGTCAGGCCTCCAGGGCTATGGTCGTCTGTGACAGCCGCAAGCAGGAGACTAGTGGGGCGAAGCCAGGGGGCCAGGACCCCACGGCCCCGGCCTGACCCATAACCGCAGAGGAACCCCTCCCTGACTCGGAAGCTCAGGGGAGCCCCGTCGGAAATACACTGCGTGGGAAACCCCGATGTAGTTACTTCCCAGAGAATGAAGCCGAGGCCCACGAGAAGGGCGTGTGCCCGAGACCACGCCGGGCTGCTGGAGGGACAGGGGCCTCCGCCTTGTCGGAGATCCCGGGAGCTGACACGCCTTCACTTGTCCCCTCGTCCGTTTCCAGCACGCATCGTGGGTGTCTTCTCCCCTCCAGAGACCCGCACTGTGCCTCGCACGGGCCAGAAGGAAAAGTGAGTTCCCAGCCCGGGAAGATGGGACGGTGTTGCCTGAGTGCTGGTCCTTCCCGCAGCCCCTCCCTGGGCTCAGTTTCCCCGGAACCCAGGCCGTCAGCACAGGCCATCTAGGACCGCAGAGCCAGTCCCCAGCTGGGCCTTAGTGCAGCCCCCTCCTCCGGGTGCCAGCATGGCCCCCGACCCCCGGAGCACCTGCAGGGGCTCAGGGCCCGGCCCAGGGAGGGGGGCCCGGTCCCAGAATCAGCACCCTGAGAGCAGAGCACCTTACCTCCCCTCTGCCCCCTCTGCCGGGCGTGCCGCTCCCCCCCTAGCACACCTGAGCCACCGGGCCGGCCCGGGGCTGCGGGTATCGGTCTCCATGGCAACCCCATGCCTGCCGGTCTGGTTTCTAATGACTTATTGGCATGTGTGGTAATTTGCAGAGCTTGGCAGGCAGGGCTGGGGGAGCTGGTGAGGCGGTGTGGGGGGCAGCGAGAGGGCCACAGTGATGGCGAGGGGGCTGGGGTTTGGGATGGAGAGAGAGGCGCGCTCTTCGGATGAGGCTTCCTCGTCCCGGCTGATCAATCTCTAGAGTAAGGGAGCTGCTTCAGGCCCAGGGCCCCTCTTTCCAGAACCTCGGCTCTCTCCCGGTCCTGAGAGGGAGACAGATGGACAGACAGATGTAGAGCACAGCTGCTCACCTGTCAGGCAGAGGTGGGGAGGCGTGGGGGGGGCGGGGGCAGCCAGCAGCCGTGCTCACCGCCGGCAGGTCAGAGCGAGCACCTGTGTCTGCCACTGCTCTCTTGCCTGCTCCCCGGGCCCGCTAGTCGCTCTGCCTCGTGGGGAGGGAAGCAGGGGGGCGGTCACCAGGACGAGTCCTTGCAGCTCCCTGGCCTTCACAGGCTCAGACAACCAAGCCCAGTGGCACTGAATGACACGCCAGATTGCCTGGGTCATGGGTGAACCAGCCAAACGGTCAAAGAGGGTGAGATGAGCGAGGGTCTGACCCTCTTCACTTCAGCAAAACTTAGCCAACCTCGGAAGCATTGCCCTGGGGTGAGGCAGTAGGGGGTCCCCGGCCGGCTTGCTACAGCCTTCCTGCACGCTTCTCTGCCTCCCCTTCTCTCCATTCTGTTCTGTCTGCCTGCCCTTCAAGACGGCCTGGTGTGCCGCAAAGATGACCGTCTTTAAAGTGGGTTACCTCTGGGTTAGGATCCTGTGGCCCCTGCTCTATGACCTGGGACGTGTTTCTTTACATCTCTTTGAGCCTCGGCGGGCTTATCTGTAAAATGGGGTCAACGTACCCATCTCACAGGTTGTGGAAAGGAAACCAGCTCATGCTTGTAAAATGCTTGGCACCCAGTAAGCACCAGTAAACACCAAAGAGTTTTAAAAGTGATCTTTTATCGATGCAAATACATAGGAGCAATGTGATCAATAATTTAAAAAATTCCAGGGGGCTTGACTTCTCTTTTTTAAATATTTGAGAGTAGTCTTCATCTATTCAGTACGTATTTATTGAGTATCTACTGTGCACCAAGTACCGGGTCAAGTGCTGGGTCGCTCCTGGTATTGTGTGATTAGGGTGGAATTAGGCTGCATATACATACTCTGAGCATATCTCTGAGCATATCGCATCCGACGGGAGATGGAAGGAGAGGGAGGCCAAGCAGGGCCAGTAGCCGCGGGAGTATGGTCCAGGTTCAAGCAGAGAGGTGGATCTTCCGTGGATTTCTGAGAAGTGGCTGGCCCCAAGGGAAGGGTGTGCATTGTGAAGGCTCTGTCCGGGTCCTGTGCAGACACACCTGCTGCCTGACTCCTCGGAAGCCGTGAGTCTGTTTGTGGAACTGGAAAGTGGGTGAAGAACCAGCAGGTGGCTGTTCCTCCACTTTCATAAGCCCCTGCTGAGTTTTTAGGGGGACACCAGGGCAGGGACCACCTCACCACCAGACAGAAGAGGGGCAGACGCACCCCCCTCCCCTGGGCCCCTGAGCAGATCATGGCTCCCTCGGCTGGTGCCGGGCGGGAGGCGGGAGGAGCAGGGGGGAGCTGGAAGACTTGGCTCCCATCTCTGTCGGCAGATGGACTTCTGCCGGCAGCGGGAATCTGTCTGTTCTTCCAGCAGCCTCCCCGCAGCCCCCTCCCAGACCGAGCAGCAGAGATGCACCGCGGAACGTCAGACACGGAGAGGGGCCCGGGGAGTGTCTGGCCCACGCTTCCCCACTTTCTCTTTCACATTAGAGCACACATGCACAGCGATGATGGCCCAGAGATGTCGACCCGAGGGCCGGGGTGGGGGTGAGGATCAGTATCTCAGCACGCCCGAACCCACTCGTGGCTCCCTAACATCACTGGGGAAGGTCTAGCGTAGCTAATCCCCCAGCCTATTTTTATGGATGAGAAATCTGAGACTCCGGAAGGGGAAAAGACTGGCCCAAGGTCACACAGCATGTCAGTCGCGTCAGAACTACCTATGAATCTCCTAACTGCTGACCTTGTGCTCCATCTGTTACCTCTTCTTCCCACTCCCGTTTTCTCTCCCGAACTTTCACTCTGGAGAATGTACTTGAGAGGCGAGAGAATATAATTTCTCTAAGAGACTGTTATTCCCCAAATCTCATAAAATCAGGCAGTACCCCCACCTCATCATCGCCAGCCACTGTCCTCATGCAGGGAAGTCTTGGGCCTCTGCCCGTAGGCACCCTCCCCCTTCCCAGGCCATCCATTGTCCTGGTTGAGACCAGTGAATCCATGGGCTGCTCTCACTACCCCAGACCATCAGCCCTGCCCATCCCAGCCGGTCACCTGCCAATCTCTCGTCACCTGAAGGTCCCCTGGTGGAGCTCCCTGCTTTCCGGCCCCCACCTCCTGGTCGCCGAGCTTGCTTGTCCAGCGACTCCTGAACAAGCCTTCTGTGGCCTCACGGGGATCTTCAGTACCCTGGTCCCCTCAGCCCATCTCCTCTCTTATTACTTATCACCTTCCTCTGCCTTCCCTTCTCCAGGTCCAGACATGTTCCCTGTCCCCGCATTTTAAGAACCACCCCCTCCAGTATCCCAAACTCTCTTGACCCTCTGTCTTTTTATTGCCCTAGTCTGGCAAAGCCCCAGTTCTGGATTAATCACTATCTGCTGCTTTCCACCTGCATCCAAATAACTCAACCCGCTTAGAAAAAGGCACAAAATAATGCAGATCATTGCCGCCAGAAACTCACCATCCCTAACGCACCTTATGCTTCAGAAGTGCCTGGCGTCCCCACCCCATTCCCCTGGCTGTCTCCCTCCTGACCCTCCACAACGCCTGTTTCCCACCTTCTTCCCCAGACCCCAACCTACCTCCACACTCTCTGCAGAGGACCTCACCTCCCACTTGCCAGAGAAGTTCAAGTCATCGGGCAGGATCCCTCACTCCTTGCACCAACCCCCTTCCCTGACAGACAAGCAGCTGTCTCTGCGCCGGCCCTCGCTCCAACCCTCCCATTCCAGCAGGGGAGGCCCCGTCCCAGTCCCCCTCTCCCCCAGCCCGTGCTTTTGATCCTGCCCTCTGGGCTCCTCGGGAACGTCCTTCCCATCATGCCCTAGCCTCTCCCACCTTCAACAACAAAAGCAAACGCCTTCCTCAAGCTCAGCTCCACTCCCCGCTCGGACCTTGGGTCCTTTCTCCCTGAGCTAGGTCTTTCAGAAGAGTGGACTCCTCACATCCTCACATCCGCACCTCCAGCTTCTTCCTGTGCCCCACTTGGGCCCGGCTTCCTCCCCCATCGCTCTCCCTAAACAGCTCTCCATGTCGCTATACCCGGGAGCATATTTTAGTTCTCAGAAGCATTTTTCACTCCTTTCTGACACTTTCCTTTCCCTTGGCTTCTCCGGTCCCCTATTCCTGGCTTCTCTGCTCGCTCCCCAGTCATCTTGCTGACTCATCCTTCCCTTCTCCATCTCTAAACGTTGGCGTTCCGTCTGGTCTGGTTCAAGGCATTCTCTTCCGACCAGACACTTGTCCCTAGGCCATCTCAGGAAAGGCTTCTGTTGTCAGCCCTGCGCAGGTGACACCCAGAAGCACACCTCCGGCCTGCATCGTTTCATCTCAGTCCGTCCCCTTACATCCGCCCGCCCAGCTGACTCAGTTGGATGTCTCGGGAAACCTCAGACTTGGCATATCTAAAGATGGAGCCAGGATTCTCCTCCTAACCCCCTCCCTGCCTTCACCCCCTGCCGGATCCCCTTCCTGTGTCACCTGTGTTCGTGAATGGCCCCTCCTCCAGCCAGGTGTGTGCGGCGGGGGGGTGGGGGGGGTGAGGGCCACGCTTCCCCTGCAGCAGGTCCCTCACCAGGGCCTGTCTGATCCCCGGACAGCACCGAGACCCGGCCGCCCCTCCCCGCCTCCATTTGCCCCGGCCTGCACCGCTGGGGTCACCTTGGGGCTGCCACGCAAGCATCTCTCCTTGCGCTTCAAGTCCTGTGTCCAAAGAGCTGCCGGAAGGACCTTCTAAAGACACGAGTCTGCTGTGGTCACCATCTCTCATGCTCTCAGAATACTTCAGTGGTTCCCAGTGCCCTCCCCGGCTCTGCACTCCGCACTCCGGCTTCCTCCAGTTCTTTGACTGCAAGGCTCTTTTTGGCCTCATGGCCTTTACGCATGCTGTTCCCTGGACCTTAGCCACTCTTCCCACCCATAATGGTCCTCCCTAAATTCTTGTGATCCTTCAGGTCTCCGCCAGACAGCCCTTCCTTTGAAAAGCTTCCCTAGGGGCCCTCCAGAATCTAAATCAGGCCCATGGTAGACGCTCTAACCGTGTCCTTGATGCTTTCTTCCCACAACGTGCATCATGATATCTAATTAGATAATTGGGTGTCTATTAGCTAAATGTCTGTCTCTGGCAGTAGACTGTGGCCCCGCAAGAGCAAAGGCCCTTTCTGTTGAGTTCACCATTGTGGCACTGGTGCTTGGCACCTATTAGGTGTCCAAAAAATATTTGGGGAGTGAATTCATTAGTGAAAGCTCTTTAGATCCAAAAAGGATCTCATGGGAAAAGCCGGAGGGAAAAGCTACCCCCCCGAGTGTGGCCTTGGTAGACCAGATAACCGCTGTCTGGCCACTGCTCTTCTCTCTTTCCCCTTCCTTTCACTGGTGGTCAGAGTGACCAGATTCGAAGGGGATTTACTCTCATTTTCCAACCAGAGGTGTGGGCTGTAGAACCCAATTTCCGGAGCAATAACGATAATCACTCCTATCTGAACCGTTCCCACAACCTGTTGGGTTTTCTATATCCTTGGAGCCACACCCCAGCTCTGGCACCTTGGGAACCCTCGCTTCCCAGTGGGGGAACCCACAGCTCAGGAAGGTCTGGTGGCTTTCCCGCCGTCCGGGTTGGTCAGTGAGGAGGTGGACTTGCACCTGGTGATTGTGGCCCCGCTTCCGTGCTGTCAGCACCGCTCCATCCGCAGGCCTGCAGAATAGAACAGCTAGATTAGCCCCAGTGGCGGGAGGAGGAGTGGCCCCAATAAAGTCCACCAAAGACAGGAGCCCACGCGGGGTGGGAAGAAGAGGGTGGGTCCGGAACCAGTTCTGTTTGCAGCAGGCTCCCCTCCTAGGTAATTGAGGCCAGTCCAAATTGGCTTTGCAGAGCCTGTGCCGGGCCCCTCACTTTCTCAGATACTTAGAGTCCCTCATTCAAGGCTGGGACAGAGTCACTGATTCGGCCCTCTCTGGGGTCCCAGCGGCAGGAGTGCCCAGGGAATCCACAGAGTCAAGAGCAAGGGTGGTGGAGGCTGACGGAAGACGGTGCCTCCTCGCTCCTGCCTCCTCAAGGGCCAGGTCTGGGCTCTTGAGACATACGGGCTCTCTGGCTTGACTTCTGCCTACTTCGCCAGCCTCTTCCCCGGCCACTCTTGGCTCCCCAGAGGCCCAAATAAAACCAACCGTCCCTGGTTTTTTCAGCCATTCCGTGGGGCTCATACCTCTCAGTTCTGCTCGGACTGTCCCTTCTGCCTGGGTGCCCTTCATAGTCCCCTCACCTGGCTCACTCTTGCCATGCGTCGATGCTTGGCCCTAATGACATCCTTTCTAGGAACCTCCCCCCAAAGCCACAGGACTCCTCCCAGGTACCAAACACACTCAGCCTATCCTATTAAAAACCGCTCTTTGCTGTTTCTTCCTCTTCTGCTGGACAGGAAGCTCCTCAAGGACACAGACTGTGACTTTCAGCACTCCAGTGCCTGGCCTGGCATAGTCACAACGACGATATATTACGAGGGCTTATGATGTGCTAGACGCTACGTAACGTGCTTGATATTAACTCGTCGGACCTCAAAAATAGCCTTATGCTCTAGGTACTATATCCTATTTAAAAAAAAAAAAACTTTTTATTTTAAAACATGCATAGGGAAAAAAAAAAAGTAAAATATGCATGGGTTATCTGAAACTGCAAAGAAACGTCCATGGAAGTCCTGAGTACCCTTCTTCCAGCCCTTCCCATTGCTAACACCGTACATAACTGTAGTGCAATATCAAAACCAGGACACTGACACTGATGTAATTCACAGAGCTCATCCAAATTCCCCTAGTCATACATGGATTCGTGTGTGTGTGTGTGTGTGTGTGTGTGTGTGTGTGTGTGGCTTTGTGTAACCACCACCACAATCAAGGTTACTTACCCGGACCATCTCCGGGCTCCCTGTGCCAACCTTTAGAGCCTAACCCCCGGCAGCCCCTCATCCGCCCTCCATGGCTGGGATTATGTCAGTTCGCAAATGTTACATAAATGGAATCACACAATCTATAATCTTTTGTTACTGGCTTTTTTTCCCCATCAGCATAATTTCCTGGAGATTCACCCAGGTTGTTGCCTGTATCCACAGTTTGCTCTTCTCTTGCCGAGAAGTATCCCATGGTAGGGATGCCCTGCAGTTTAACTAGTCACGTACCAGGGACGCCTGGGGGGCTCAGTGGGTTGAGTGTCTGCCTTCAGTTCAGGTCATGATCCCGGGGTCCTGGGATCGAGTCCCACATCAGACTCCCTGCTCAGCGGGAGCCTGCTTCTCCCTCTGCCTGCCGCTCCCCCTGCTTGTGCTCATTCTCTCTCTCTCTGAAAAACAAATAAATCTTAAAAAAAATATATTCATGCACTGCAGGACTTTGGTGTGACCCCCTTTTAAAGGAGAAAACGAACTTGCCCAGGGTCACCCAGCTAGTAAGTGGCAATTAATATACATTTAGTCATAGACACCCAATAGATGTTTATTGTACCAAACTCAGCTCATTGAGGACACTTGGTGCTCAGCTCTGGGGCTTTGCACGAGGAGCTGCTCGGCAGAGGCTTGCGGGTGAGCATGGGGTGGGGGTGGGGATGGGGGTGGGAGACGGCATCTTATATTTACAGAGGTAGCAGCCGCGTCTAACGTAGCCCTGTGCCTGAGCAATCGCGAGAGGGTGTAGGTCCCTCTCAGTGTCTTACAGAAGCACACTCTCCATGTTTCTTGGAATATCAGAAAAGGCAAATTGGGGCTGTAAACATGACCGTATACAAAGCTGGCACTTCATTGCCTAAAATGCTCGAAGCTATTGGTTCCCAATTAATATCAGCCATACTTGCGTGGTATTTTGCATCTAATTTGCAGGTTGCTCATTTTTGCACAATGCCGAGAAACCCTCCCAGCTCCTGCTGCTTGTTGGCCCTGCCCTCTCAGCCGTCCTGGGGTCAGGTGGTGCTGCTCCAGGGTCCGACGGTGCTGGGGCAGCCCGCACAAACAGCGGGTTGGGTCCTGGACGCGCCCACCTGAAGCCCACGAGCCCCCGGGCTGTCTGCGTCCGTGGACGAGCTGTGTTATTGCCACTCGGCAGGGGCCTCCGGAGGCTTAATTAAGGAGGATTTGTGGAGCTGTTGGAAGTCCTCAACCTCAGGTGCAGAGAGCCAAATGCGATTAAGTGATTGGAAAGGAACCACAAGTCAGACGAGCCTCACTCGTGGGCACAGGGCCCAGGGCCCAGGAGATGGGCTTGCTTAAGCACCCCTGCTGTCCCCCCATCGGGAGAGACGAGATCACGGGGAGCCTGCCCCAGCCTCCGGCGACACATTGGACATGACTGGGGTGTCCGGGCTGTCACTCTGAGGGCAGGAGGGCCGGGGGGGGGCTCCTTGCTCAGGAGGAAATGTGTCCTGGGGCCTCCAAGGGAACCTGTGTGGTTTTATTCCAAGCAAGGCCTTCCCAAGGACCGTGCATTAGGGGGACACGTAAAGAGGGGTAGGTCCTGCCCTCAAGGGACTGCTGACGGGTTGACTTTCACTCAAAGCAATTAAGAAATCATTAAATGCCAAGCTCAATCGTACCGGCCCCAAAGCCAGTGGTAGTCGGTGGAAAGGACAGAGAAGGTGTCCTGCAGGAGGTGGGACGCCCGCCCGGGAGAAGAATAGGCCCGGGAACAGGCTTCTCCGCCGGGCCACCCCCGTGACTCAGACTCCGGTAGGAACTGCAAACGCGGAGCCGGGGGGACGTTCACAAAGAGGCATAAAACAAGACCTCGAAGTAATTTTGACCTCCTGGCAGGACCGGGATGGTGTCCTCAAGGCCAGGGAATGCACGATCACCCTCTGTTGGCGCAGGCACCTCAGAGGGAGAGCCGCAGAAGAGCGGCCCCACAGTCGGGGGTGGGGGGGCGGGGAGGTTGGGGCAAGTGCAGGAGAGGGGCCAAGGTGTGTGTGATTCGGGCCCCGTGTTCGAAGGACGTGGGCGGAGGTTCCGTTCCGTAGGGACATGAAGGGGGAGACACTCCCCCTGACCTGGTGACGGGGGTAGGGGAGAGCTGCCAGGGGGACAGGAGGCCACGTGAGGCCATCAGGAGAGGTGGCCACGGAAGCTTGGGGAAAGGCGGGTCCCGGGGGCAGGGGCGAGCGCTGGAGGCCCAGGCGCGAGGGAGAGAGGAAGGAAGGGATGTAGCCCTGCGGGTGATGCTGGCCGGAGCTCCAGAGCCCGCCGGATGGGGCATAGCCGGGAGGTTGAGAAGCCCCTCCCGGGGGTGTCTGCATGAGGCTCTGTGTTTAGAGGGACTAACAGACAGAAGGGGCATTTTGATGGCTGTTTCCAAAGGTGGGGAGATGAGAGGAGGAGGAGGAGGAGGTTACCTGAGGACAGAGGGGAGGGAAGAGGGCGGTGTTTCCAGGGAGGAAAGGTCTCTGCCACGTCAGAGGGAAGCAAGAGGGAGTGGGCATCAAGGAGGTGGGCAAAGGGGGCCCCGCCTGCCCGGCGCACCGGCCCCATGAGGCTGACCTCATAATGTGGCAGAGGTCAGAGCTCGGATGGGAGCACGGAGAGCAGCAGCTGTAGAAGAAGGCTCTGCAGAGCGCGCCAGGGCGGCTGCGGGAGAGGAGTGAACCGACTGCAGCAGAGAGGGCGGGTGAGGCTAGAATCCTGAATCTATAATAGGGCCGGGCTGGCGGCTTCCGGCCTTACCCTGCTGTGCTTGGGGAGGAGAGGACCAGAGGTGAGTGGGGAGAGTCGCCACGTTTCTCACTGAGACGGGGCAGTCGTGGCCCGTTTCCCACGCTGGCCGGCCCTCTGCAGAGACCCTCCCAGCCCGGCCTCCTCCTACACACAGCCCAGCAAGGGAGGCCTCACCGTCTGGGGAGCTCTCCACTTCTCGGAGCTCAAGGCCATTTCTTCTTGGCCTGACTTATCAATGGGCCCAGTTCTAAAGAGTCCCATTTGCCCTCCATGGCTCTCTCTGCGCTGCTCTCATTTTTCTCCCCTCCTCGGTCTTGCAGCCGCAGCTTAATAGCCTGCAAAAGGGTCAGACCGGGAAGATGAATGCCGGCCTGTGGGGGACCACGTCCTGCCTCTCCATTAGGGAGGTGATGGAAGGCGGGAAACAGAGAATGGTTAATCCAAGGAGACAAATAGGCACAAGGAGCAGCTTGCAGGATAATCTAAACAGTGTTGCCACACGGGCTTGGTGCTGTGATGTGCTCAGTGCCACCGAATTGCCGGTCTAATTAGGTCTGACTTCGAGAACGCCGGCTTCACTTCCCAGGGCAGAGTAGGCAGTGAGAAGAAACCAGGATGGGCAAAGAACGTTTGCTGGAAGGAAGCCACCCAGCAAATAGTCCTCTAGCGCACATGTGAGCAGAATGCAGGGTCTGTGTCAGCCGCCGCTATAAGACTTGACACCCCGGAGCCCGGAGGCATCCGGATGCTGGCAGGCCAGCCCAGGACACGGCTCCCTAAGCATCGTGCTCCTTGCACGTTGTGTGTCGACCCCTTAACGGCCACATGAACCGGGGAGAATGCCTGAAGAAACCCCTGAGGGGTGCGGTCAGAGCAGCGAGCCTGTGCGGCGTCCTGGTCCCCACCCGTACCTTGCTGCCATGCCCCAGGTCCGTGGGCTGATGCCTCTGGGTGCTCTTTGCCAGACGGACTGTGAAGACTCCCAGGGGCTACTGCCGTCCCCGTCCTTCCACCCCCAGCGTCGGCCGATGCTTCCTTTGCAACTTTGACATCAGCTAGTTCATGGTCCAAATGAAGCAGGAAGGGCTTCATTTTGGCCTCTGAGCCAAAGCACGGGAGATCGAAGGGATATCCCAAAAGGCCTCTGGAAATGGTCCAGTTGAGCAAACATGGGTCCTGATCTTGAGCAGCTCACCGAAGCTTCTGGGGCCTCCACGTCCCTGCTGAGGCTAGCTTTCCATCTCGGTCCCTAGACGCGGGAGGTTAGGAAAACCCGGTTCCAGTCATCATGAAACCAAGCTGTGCCCTAGGCAGTGGCATCCTCAGAGCCTCCCAGATGACTTCCGACAGGACTGGGCCGTTTCTCAGGGTCCAGACAAGGGACGGTAGCAAATCTGGAGCCATCTGACCTGTGCTGAAGGCCTTGTTCCTGGCCATTTATCAGTTATTTGACTTTGAGCAGGTTATCCTTTACCTCAAGGTCAATTTTTCATCCATAAGACTCAAGCTTGTCTAACACAAGAGGTTTGTGAAAATCTAATAAGATAATGTGAGAAAGCATTTGTGCCAATCCTTACCTATGCTGTCACTCTTAGAGGTTGAGAGGGAGGGGTGGCAGGAGACAGGGAAAGATCGAGGGGCTTGAGGCCCACTGGCCAGAGTTCACCATGCAACTGTTCGGGAGTCTGCAGCTTGGATAAGCGGGTGAACGTGTCTTCGTTGGTTTCATCTTCTGTAAGGTGGACATGAGGCAGGTCAGGGAATTACCGTGAGGGTCAGGCACATGGTAAACGCTCTCAAACATGGCTCCCCTCCCTGTGTCTCACCCCTTCCAGGCCCTCAAGTCAAGGTCGGCTCAGAAGACAGCCTTTGCGTCCATTTGCAGTCATTCAGCCCATCCTGGCATAATGCTGTGGAAATACCAGCCCATCTGCACCCTCCCCTGGGTCTCCTCTTTAGCCCCGTGTCTTCAGGCTTGGGTACCTTCTTCCTGTCCAATGGCAGGTGCTTGCTGAGGAATGTATGACGGGTCACACTCAGTCCCCAGTCCCTGAAGTCAGTGGACCATCCCATGGTCCTCCCCCTCTGCTTCTCTGGCCACAGCGGCTCTGAGGGCAGGAGTGCTGGAGGGGGCTCCTTGCTCAGAATTGTGCCTTTCCTTGATGAAGGGGTGTATTCTCTGTCCTAATCCTTCTTCTTCTTTTTTTTTTTTACTTTATTTGAGAGAGAGTAAGCAAGCGAGAGAGAGAATGAGCAGGGGGAGAGGGAGAAGCAGACTCTCCACTGAACAGGGAGCTCAGTGAGGGGCTCGATCCCAGGACCCTGGGATCATGACTTGAGCCAAAGGCAGACACTTCACGGACTGACTGCCCAGGCGCCCCTGTCCTGACCCTTCCTAGCCCAGAGAGCTGCCCCACGTTTCCCGCGGCTGTTTCCTCTATGCTGCAGTGTGGCCGACCTCTTACCCTCCCTGCCAAGGGCATCTGGGAGTCCTTAACCCCCCAGCCACCCCGCATGGCTCCTGGCAGGATGGCACTTCGGCCGTTTGACTGGGCAGATGCCCAAGCCCCCGTGTCGTCTCGTCTGTGGACCACGTGTCTCAGAAATCACCCTTGGGAAGGATGCGGCGGTCAACAATGCACATTCCCAGACAGCGCTCCAGACCAAGTCAACAGATTCCAGGGCACCCAGCACTCTGCATTTTACATAAAAGTGCCTGTGTGATTCTTACCTGTGGTCAAATTTGAAAACCGTGGGTGTCTTTTTTTTCCCCCTCATTTTTATCGAGGTGGAACTCACCCGGCGAAGCACGTAAATCGTTAAGTGTGCAGCTTGCTGCATCCCTACACAGGGTTTGTAATAACCCCCTGTGTGACCACAGCCCGGATGAGGGCGCAGACCCCCCCCAAGGGCTCCCTCGTGCACCCTCACACCACAGACCCCTGGACAGGTGACCACCGTTCACAGTCCCAGCGACATAGGTTAGCTTCGCGGTTTCCGAATTTCATACAATTGGAGGACTTGGCTTCCTTCACTGAGTGCTCTTTCGTACCACCTATGCCTAAAAGCCTGGACAACTTCTCTTCCATTCCCTGCCCTTGCCCTTCAGTAGGCAGGTAGGCAGGTGGGCCGGCAGATAGATACGTCCTCACCTTGAACCCCTCTTGTTGCCGCCCCCCCCGTCCTCCTCTCCCCCAGGTGGGGGGGACACATTTGTCCCCGGCCTTCATGCGTGAGGGCCCCCAGAGGCCCAGCCCCCATCACCCTGCGGGTCCGGGGGACTGTGCCCTTGTTCCCCTGCCAGTCTCTCTGTCAGCTGCTGGGGGCCCTCATGTGTCGCATGTGGACTGCCAGAGAGTCCAAGCACATTCCAGATGAAATTGGCCAATTTAAGGTACAAATGAAAAGACAAATGAGATGGAAATTGCCCAGAACAAGCCTCCTGCTCCTCAGGAGGTACCAGTCCTGACGTGCTGAGCGGAGCCCCCTCTTCGGGCCTTTCCTGCAGCTGAGGTCAGACAGGGCTCGCGGCCGTGGGAAAGCCCGTCCCCTCTGCGCCTGGCCGGGCAGAGCGGCAGCCCAGGAGGCTTTGGAGGGAACCTAGCAGAGGTGCGGGGGCATAAGGAGGGGACAGGCAGAGGACACAAAGCAGAAACAGAAATAGGACAATACAGAAAGAAGTTTCTGTCATTCCAAAGAGAAGGAAAACAAATATTCTGAGCATCTACTATATACCCGGCCATGTGCTGGGTGTTCAGACCGCAAAGACTAACACAGCTTGCCCTTGAGGGCCTCCCAGCCCAGGGGAAGGAGAAACGGTGTGAGGAGGACACAGAAGGTAGAAGAGATGGGAGGCAGTGGGTGCACAGCTGGAAAGAGCAGCGAGAGCACGCCCCACCCTCTACCCGGGCAAGCCCAGGCCATGCGAGACCGGGGATGTATTGGAGCAGTAGGTACAAAGCAGGGAGGAAGGAGCTAGAAGGAGGAGCAGCTTGGCCTGCCTCTCTCACCCCTGCACCGGCGAGGGACAAGCTTGAGGGCAGCCCAGAGAGAGAGAGAGAGACCTCACAAACAGCTAACTGGTTCTTGGTAAAGTGACAAGGAGTGAGCTCACCAATCTAGTGAATGGGACAAACCAATAAGCAAAATATTTGGACGGGACTATACTCCATATCGTGTAAAAAGGAGTCAAAAACCCAAGAGTTTTCAATCCCTGGGTCTCATGCATTTTGCGAGTCCAGGGAGTTGCACAGAGGCAAGGTATGCAAGTTTGTTTTCATACGGATCCAAGCAAAATACAGTTTTTGTAATAATAATAATAATATTAGCAAACACTTATAAAGCACTTACCCTGAACCAGGCTGTTCTAAGCACTTAACTTGTGTTAATTCATTTACATAGTAAATACGTAGGGGGGGAGACATATCAAAGCCAAACACAAGTGACTTTTGAACTATTTCCTCCCCACCCTAGCCCAACTTGCACACGCGAAGAAAGCTGACCCTTAAAAGAGCTCCGAGCCCACTCTCCATCACTTGGGTGACCACAAAGCAGAAGTCCCCGGGGGCTAGATTTGGAAGCAGCTCCAGGACCACTCAAATGATTCCAGATCTTAGGCCAGAGGGTCACCCTCTCCCTCCCTGTCCTTGTCCTCATCCTCTGAGCTGAGGTGCTCCAAGCAAGGGCCCATGCTAGGTGCTCGGGGAGAGAGGGACCCGGGAGACATCCTGAAGGTGATGGCTGGCCATTAGGGTGAGCACAGGCCTCTCTCTAAGGATCGCTCTCTGCCATTACCAGAGCCAGAATCCACGTGCGTCACACCACTGTGGCTGTCACTGAGCCCGATTGTCACCAGGGAGCTAGTTTCCATAGTGACAGAGGTACACTAGACCCTCAGCTTCTCCAGGGATCCACCACAGCCCTTCGTGGGTCCATGGAGGAGAGACCGCTGTGTAATTTTCCCCATAAAATGCAGCCAAGTAGGACAGAGCTGCCACAAGGATGGCTAGCGAGGGCGGAGTCCTCGAACTCAGCTCACCAGGACCTTGCTCGGGACCGGGCTCCCAGCCGTGCAGCTCAGCCCCGCGCGCTGGCTCACGTCGGGCAGGGTTTGCCTGTTAGAGGAGAAATCACCTTATGAGCAACTGGACCGTGCTGACCGTCTGCTGCTTTTCAAACAACAAAGCAAAGAAGGGACTTTGATTAAACAGAGTAGACCGAACGCATCCACGGTCCTGTCTGCTACTGCGCCCACATAAGGGCAAAGGAGTAAAAAAGATGCAAGCCCACAAGGGCAAGGGGAGGAGAACACAGCCCACCAGCAACGCCTGTGCAGTCTGGGGTTTGAGAAGCTAACGGACTTGGGTCAATAGAGAAACCACAGAGGCCCCTACGGAGGCCAGTGGGAAAAGGGCAGACCCTTGCCCTAGAACCACAGGAAGGCTAGGGAAGGGGGGACATCGGAAAACAGGGTCTAGAGTAGGGCCCGAAGCAGGAGAGTGATCCCCCAGAGGGATTCCTCACCCATCTCATCACGGACCTATCCCTGCTTTACTCTAACAGCCTCCTGGAGAGAACTTGACTCATCAGGGACACTGAGCCCAACAACTGCTGGCTTGGGGACGCGGGGACCAGCGTGAGCAGAGATGAGACAATGCATTGAAAACTAGGGCGGGGCCACAACTGGGTGGCTCAGTCATTAAGTGTCTTCAGCTTAGGTCATGATCTCAGGGTCCTGGGATTGAGCCCCACATCTGGCTCCCTATTCAGCTGGAAGCCTCTTTCTCCTTCTTCTGTTCCCCCTTCTTGTATTCTTTCTCTGTCAAATAAATAAATAAAATCTTTTTTAAAAAAAGAAAAAGAAGGGGCGCCTGGGTGGCTCAGTCGTTAAGCATCTGCCTTCGGCTCAGGTCATGATCCCAGGGTCCTGGGATCGAGCCCCGCATCGGGCTCCCTGCTCGGCAGGAAGCCTGCTTCTCCCGCGGCCATTCCCTCTGCTTGTGTTCCCTCTCTCGCTGTGTTTCTCGCTGTCAAATAAATAAAATCTTTAAAAAAAAAAAAAAAACGAAAACTGGGGGTTTGCTGCAAGTTTGCAAGCTAGTGGGGGAGCCCCTTGCCCATTTCCTCCTGCTGGCTTTGGGAGTGCCGGCAGCCGGCCTGGCAAATGGCCACATCTGGGGTCTCTCCTGAACCCCCCCCCACCCCGTGGCCAGACCGGCAGTTAACAGGCTCTACCCATCCAAGCAGAGCTTCTGGGCACCTTCAAAATGCCTCACTCGTCAATATGAACTGGCAGCCAAGGATTACTAGATTTTTGAGGAAAGCATCAAATAGTAAAAAAAAAAAAAAAAGGCATAAAGCGAAAGTAAATAGAAAACAACTTGAAGAAGCAAGTCCGAAGCAGGAACCAAAGAAAACATAACCCCACCACCACCACCACCACGCTGGACATCCTCAGGGAGAGAAGATTTGATACCCACAGAACATCTCAAGGGCCTTTTTAAAATTTTGAGAAATCATTCACATACCATAAAATTCTCCCTTTTAAAATACACAATTTAGCGGTTTTCCATCTATTTACCAGGCTGTGGACCCATCTCCACTACCAATTCCAGAACATTTTCATCATCCCCAAAAGAAACCTCACACCCGTAAACAGTAACTCCCCCTTCTTTCCTCCCCCAGCCCGTGGCAACCACTAATCTACCCTCTGTCTGTGGACATTTGCCTGTTCTAGACATTTCGTAAGTGGAAACACACGACATGTGGCCTTCATGACAAGCTTCTTTCACTCAGCATCATATTTTCAAGTTGCATTCGTGTCGTGGCTGTGGGTCAGCACTTCGTTCCTTTTTATGGCTGAACGATACTGCATTGTAGGACCGTTTCATATGTTCTTCATCCAGTTATCACCTGATGGACATTTGGGTGATTTTTGTTTTTTAAGGAAAATGCAGAGAACAGGAATGAGCTCTTATAAATCCAACGTACATATTCTGCTTCCTTAAATGAAAATGATTATTTCCAAATAGCAAGGATCCACTAGGTGCTCAGCACAATCAGTGAAAATAGACCCTTGCAAAGACACATTTCAAAATTTCAAAACATCAGGGATAAAGAGAAGATTCTATGAGTATCCAGGAAGAAAGAGACAGGCCTTAGGGTAGTAGCAGACTTCTCCCCAGCGCCCCGGAAGCAAGCAGATAGTGGGAAAATGCCTTCAAACCCGCCAGGGAAAGTCATTTTTAATCTAAAATTGTATTTCTAGTCAACCTGTCAATTAATTATGGAGAAAAATTAAAGACTTTCTCAAACATGAAGATTTCCAAGAAACTTACTTCCTTTTCAAAAATAAATAACTAAAGGGTGTGCTGCACCAAAATAAGAAAGACAACCTGAACCCCAGGGAGAAAGACAAACAGTATTTACCACCATAGGAGAAAGCATGAAAGGGTGTGCGCCAACACAGCAGTGGTTGGCACGATGAGGTGGACAAGGAGACTGTTGGGGGGGAGCCCGGCTGCCTTGGTTGGCTGAGCGTCCCGACCCTTGATTTCGGCTCAGGTCGTGATCTCAGGCCCGTGAGATGCAGCCCTGCATCAGGTTCCACACTGAGCACGGAGCCTGCTTAAGATTCTCTCCCTCTCCCTCTCCCTCTGCCCCTCCCATCCCTTCTGCCCACGCCTGTACTCTCTCTCTCCAAATAAAAAAAAAAAAAGATATGATTTACATTTCCTCCATATGTTTTTCCATATTTCCTAATTTGTCAATAGTACTGCTGTACTGTACCCAAATTACTGTCTATTTGTTGGCAGATAGGGACACAGAGAGCCCGAGGCGGGAGTGGTGCAGGGGAAAGACGTGCCGCTCCGAGGGCCAGCAGGCTGCTCTCACCACCGCCCCCTGCCCTGCTGGTGCCCCTTGCAGCTCCCAGGCTGCATCGGATCTGAGCACCTCTCTGCTCTGCTGGGCTGAGAGCGGCCCCAGGACAGAGCTGGGTGTTGTTCATCTTATGTATTCCCAGCGCCTGGCAGACAGCAGGAACAGAATCTGTGCTTTGGTGAATGGAGGGAGGGAGGGAGGGAGGGAGGAAAAAAGAAAAACGGGAAAGAGGAAACTCCCACCAAAGGTAGACCGTAAACTGAACGAGACCCCGGGGTCAGCATGCCGTGAAGTTTTTATAGACCTCCTGGCCGGGAGATCAGGTTGGCTACTGATCAAGGAAAGTGATCAGCCTTGGGCTTCCCTTGGGGCTCCCCAACCTGGGACCAGAGGAGCCAACTCCTGGAGTCAATCATTCCCCTCAGCATAGAACTTCAGACTTGAGAGAGACTAGCTCTCATGTGGCCAGGTCCTTTCACCTTGCGTATCAGAACCAGAAGCCTAGAGTTCTAGTGCGTGACCTTGTACAGGTCACTTCCCTGCTCTGGGCCTCAGTTTCTCCCCTTGTAAAACAAGGAAGCAAGACAAGGGGGGATATGCAGCTGTCTTCCAGCTCTGACCTTTCTGAGCTCTGCAGCATCCCAGGGGACGGAGGACCACCTCACCGGCTTAGGTTGGGGAAGCCTATGAAGGCACAGACCCCCAGGAGAAGATAGAAGGTGGGGGAAGGCTCCGCCTCCCAGCCAGCTCTTTGCATCACCGCCCGCAGCTTCCGAAATGGGTACAGGTGCAGAACAGCCTGCAGCCCGTTTCACCCCCAGGAGGCGGACGCCGGCCTGGGACAGGAAGGGTGCACCAGCTGCCTGTGTGAGAGTCACCTGCTTGGGAGCGAGTTCAACCTGCAGGCGTCCGGGCTCAGGGACCAGAGGGGTAGGACAGACACTGAATGTTCACAAGCGCTCCAGGTGGTCCTGGGGCATGTTGATTTGAGAAATGTTGGATTAAGGGGGCTGGGGTTCTGGAGGGGAGGTTCGGTGCTCATAATCGCAGTAACTACCATTTATCCAGTACCTGCTCCACGTGGGCTCTTTTTGATATTTCTAATCTTTACAACCACCACCCTATAAAGTAGGCATTATTACGGTAATTGTACAGAGGAGAAAACTGAGACCCAGAGCAATTAACTTGCCAGACATCACGCAGCTAACCAGACAAAGAGCCAAAAATTTTAACTCGGTCCTTCCTCGCTTCTCTGCGACACAACCCTGCCTCCCTGCTTTGCACCTAAACAGCTGCTTCTTGCCGGTCCCCAGGGTATGGAGGTGACCGGCTGAACTGGGGGTGGTGGGGGGCTCACGGAAGGTGGAGCAGCTGGGCTGAGGAGGAGGGGGAGGATTCGACAGGAAACCCACTGCCCATCTCTGCTTGCCCTGCCCCTCAGGCTCTCGGGCATTCCTCAGGCTCCTCGTGCTGTTTTGACAGGGTGTGAGGCATCCACAACCTCCCGCTTCCCTCCTTCCCAGCCTCCCATTGTCTCCCTAATTAAAGAATCCTCCCCCCTGCTGTGTGCGGCTGGCAGTCACCAGGAGCCCGCTGGGACAGGCAGCTGCGGCACCTGGTACCCTAACACGGGGAGACACCTGCGAGAGGCCAGCTGGGAGGGGGGCGGGTAAGCCCCTCACTGGGGATGAGGGGGGTGCCAGGAGTTCTCACCGGCGCCCCACACACCTTAGCCAGATCTGCCAGGTCCCCCTTCTAAAGAGTCTTCTGAGTGAGATTCCCCATCAGCCCTGTCCCCAACCCTAACCCTCCCCTGAGAGGCCCCACCTCAGAGCCTTTGCCGCCTGTTCCCTTTGCCCTACAGGGACCAGCCATTTGGCTTTCCTGGGACAAGGGGATTGGGGGGGGGTGGGATTCTGGATTTCAGTGCTAACGCCAGAAAGTGGGAAGGAATGAGTCACCCGACCCTGCGTCCTCCTCATTTGGGTCTCTATCCACACGTCCCCTCCTCAAAGAGGCCTTCCCTGACCCCTCAGAGGAAAATGGTACCAAGTCACGCTACCCGAACTCTGTGTTTCGTTCCTGAACTCGTTTTCTTCTTCTTCTTTTTAATATTTTATTTATTTATTTGACAGAGATCACAAGTAGGCAGAGAGGCAGGCAGAGAGAGGAGGAAGCAGCTCCCCGCCGAGCAGAGAGCCCGATGTGGGGCTCCATCCCAGGACCCTGGGATCATGACCTGAGCCGAAGGCAGAGGCTTTAACCCACTCAGCCCCCCAGGCGCCCCCTGAACTCGTGGTCTGTCGTTGCCATACATTTACCGTGAATTTAGCAAATTAGCAACAGCACCGACGCGGTGTCTCCCGGTTCTGTAGGTCAGAATCCGTCCGGGTTGGCTCGGCTGGTTTCTTTGCTCCAGATTTCAAAAGGCCAAAATCCAGTGTCGGTTGTGGAGAGAATCTGCTTCCGAGTTGACTCCGGTGGCTGGTGAGGTCCCTGAGGTTAGAGGACTGAGGTCGCTGCCTCCTCGCCAGCTCAGCTCCTAGAGGCCTCTCTTTGGCCCCCGTGTGCACATCTCAGAACCGGCAACACGTCACAAAATGCTTCAGTGCTCGGAACCCCCCTTCTGCTTCCCCCTGGAGAAAGGTCTCCACTTTTCAGGGCTTGCGTGATTGGATTCCTCCCTTCCGGATAATCCACGACACTCTCCCTAATCTTGAGGTCCTCGACCTTATTTGCACCTGCACTATTCCTTTGGCTAACAAATCCGACAGGTGCCAGGGAGGAGGGCGTGGGCACCTCTGGAGGGCCACGCTGCTTCCCGTGTTCCCGCAGAGCCCCTGGCACTGTCTGATGTTGTATTTACTTGCAGGGTGAGGCTACGTTCGTGGCCCATCCTGCTCCACTCTCAGAAGCCCCCTGAGAGAAGGGATTGTGTCTCTGTTCACTGCAGGGTCCCTAACTCTCCTTAAACAGCACCTGGCACACAGTAGGCCATTGGTGTTTGTTGAATGAATGAATGCCGCAAGGGCTGTTGAATCCTCTGTAGAAATGAGAACTTCTGGGAGGGAGTCGAGGGAGGCTTCCCAGAGCCCACCCTTTAGCTGGTCAGACTGTGCCGAGTTAGGAAGGGAGACACCTGAAGGCTAGAGCGCCCCCTCCCGGCAGCTGGAGGCCCCGAGCGCTGCTGGCTTCTGAGCCGGACCTTCTGATACGTCCTCCCCTCCTCCCACCCAGGACCTCCAGACCCGCAGTCTCTCCCTGCCCCGAGGATCCCAAAGGGCAGAAACCCGAGGCTGGGTGGCTGCCCCGAGGACGGTGAGGCGGTGGAGGACCAGCCCAAGAGGAGGCCGAGTTGCCATGCCTCAGCAGAGTTCAAAGCCAATCCACCTGGGACTTCAAACAATTAATTTCCCCAATCTGCAAAACGATCGGCTTCAGAGGGAAAACAATTAGCCCACTGCAAATTGTAATTGTCATCTCACTCCTGATTTTAATTTGGACTAATGAGGGCTAAGTGATTCTGGCTTCCTCCTCCTCCTCCCCACCCCCCCACTGCCCTGTGGCCCTGGGTCCTCACCTGCAGGCGGGGAGCACTTAACCCTTAGCTACCCGCCTTGCACCAGTGGCTGAGGGACATTTAGGGTCTGGCACGGGGCTGTGGCTGGGCTGAGCAGGAGAAAGCAGGTGCTGGCAGGAGGGAGAGAAGAGGAAAGCACCTCCGGCCCACAGGGGAGCTGCCTGTTTACAAGGCTCCCAGGCAATCAAAGTTTTATTGAACAGAATTGACTACTGGCTCGCTCCTCTGTCACAGCCAGTTAACTCTGGCTGTGCAGTCTCCGGGGACCCGCTTCCGGGAGCGTCCGGCTGCCTCCCCTGGGCCGGGGCGCCTCTGCCCAGCCTTGCTCTTCCCCACCCACCCCACCGCTCTGGGACTCTCTGCAGCTGGGGAGGGCTCCCAGGCCCACCACGTGCTAGTCATGGGGGCCGGGTGGGTGGTCTAATGCCGACTCCCACGAAGCAGACGAAGGCCTCGAGAAGGAAGGGACGTGCTCTAGGTCACACAGAGGTCTGTCATGCTTTATTACTGCTGAATTCCGTCCTCCCTCACCAGACATTTCCTCCCATGCCCCAGGCTTGGCACCCAGCTCAGTGCCTGGCCACCTTCAGATGCAGGAAAGGAAGAAGAACACAAAGTCCCGAGGCCTAGTCTGTGTCCTCCTACCACACCTGTCCCCGCTCTGGTTAGGCTCTTTGATTCACTCATTCGCACATCATTCATTCTGGGTTCCCCGCAGTGGCAGGTGCTGGGAGCCTTACTGGGGGCCGGGATCCAGAGACCAGTAAGACCCAGCCTGCCCTCAAGGACCCCCCGGTGTAGCGGTTCAGCCCTGGGCCCCAAATCCCCAGCAGATCGCTCTTCAGGGAGAACTGACCCCAGGTTGTAAGGGAACCAACCCTCGCTCCTGGCTTCTGCCCCGGGTTGGGGGCAACCCTCGGCTCGCCCACATCTTTGAGTGGCTGCTGCTTGTAAGTGTGGAATCGGGAGCCCCGAGCTCTTGTCCTGGCTTTCTCGTTGATGTGCTCTGTGGCCTCACGGGCATCCCTTCCCTGGGTGCCCCCAGCCCGAAGCCAGGGCCCTGGGCTCTGCACCTTTCGCCTCTGGATCCTGCGACTGTGGTGGAACCTTCTCCCGGCCTCGCGTGCTGGTGCAGGTCCAGTCCAGGCCTGCCGCCTCCACCAGGCAGCCTGGGACCCCCGGGCCTCCTGTTTCTCACCTGCTGAATGGGACCAGTGGTGACAAAAGTGTGTTGCATGGTGACGACTCCATGTAGGCGAAAGTGTTTACAAAGCAGAGGGCGAGCGCCGAGGGCCCACCTGAGCCAGTGAGGAAACCCTGCCATCACACATGGGAGGGTGCTGGCAGCGAGCCCTGGTGGTCCCTAGGGGCCCTCGGGCGCCCCTCTGCAGCCCAGTGGAGGCAGATGGAGTGGGGGGAGGCACACAGAACTGGGAACTGGGAGAGGAAGGGCTTTCCCGCCTCTGAGCCTCAGCCTCCTGGGGACCCTGGACTGGGTCCTGTCTCAGGCGGCTACCCTGACACGCCCCGTCCCCCAGTGCGGACTCCTCCGACGGGAGGGCAGCTATGAGGGCTCGGCTTCGTCTGTGCCCGCCCAGGGCCCTCTCGCTGCCCCCTGGGGGAAGGCTGCGCTTCTCCAACCTTCTCCTCTTTACCTGTTCTCCATCATCTTCTCCCTCCCCTCGCACACCCCAGGCCCCCCCCTTTAGTTCCAGCCCCCTCGCACCTGCCTCGCATTCCCCCCTCAGTACACTGCCTCCCGCCACCAGAGCCGCACGTGCCCCCTGCCCCCCCCTTGGCCGGCCCGAGTGGAGGGTGTCGGGAGGTCAGGTCCACGGCCTCAGTACCCATCCGCTCAGAAGGAGCTTAGGACCCATCATCACACGCCCGTCTCTTGTCACTGAAGAAGAGGAACCAGCCACTCCAGGGCGGCTGCCTCCTCACTGCGGACGGTCTTTCGGCAGCCCTCGTTGTTGCCGTGTGAGCCGTGACCCCCAAGTGTCCAGGTGTGAGGTCACCGCCCCCCAGCTCCCCCTCCCTTCATAACGCATACCTGGTCTGCTGCTTCTGCTCGGACACCTGTGGCCCGGCTGCTGAGGGGGTGGACGGAAAGGGAGCCCGCTCCCTGGAGAAGTGAGTGTTACTCGGGGGACGGGAGGGGAGGGTTCTGTACTCAGAGTCACCAGACCTGGGATCTCCACCTGTGGCCATCAGAGAACAGACCCAGAGGGTGTTAAGGCCCCAGGTTCCTGGGTCTGACCTCAGAGAGTCCAATGCTGGGAGTCTGGGGTGGGTTCCAGGAATCTTCATGATGAACCGGCACCCTGGCCAGGGGTTTACGGCTCAGGGGGACCGTGGACCACCCTCTGGGAAACGCTGGTCCGGATCCACCAAGAGGAGCTCTTGTCTCTTGCTCTTTAAGGCCTTGGAGTTTGGGATCAGAGAGAGAAACCATCAGATGCTCCCCACTCTGGCCTTGTCAGAGGCCTCGAGGGCGGGCTGACCCTAGGACTTGCTCATCCTGCCTTGCTCACCCCTGGTAACCCTGACCTGCGTCCCCAGAGCCCTGACTGAGAAGTGGGAGCCACAGGACAGGAGAGGGACCTGCGGGGGGCGGCAGCCGGGAGCAGAGAGGATCTCTGTGGGAAGGAGATTTCTTTCCCCAGGGGGAAGGCAATGTTGTCGTGTCCCTGGCTAGCGGGTTTAAGGCCCCTCTCACCTTCTGTAGACGCACCTTGTGACCAGAGCACTTTGAATTCTTTACCTGGGCTCCCTCAGCTGGCCGCAGCCCCAGGCATCAGATACAGACGCTCTAGAAGCTTTGGCACAGCCCCTGGCTGGTTTCAGACCCCAGCCCAGAGGGCAGTGGTGTCTTTGCCGGAAGGCACAAGTGCATCACGTCCCCCTAGGACATGCAGGAGCACTAGCACTGCACCCCCCCGGGCCACTAGGCCTCCTTGCCCCCCAAAATGACGCAGGTGCAGAAACAGACTCCCGGAGGTCAGGTAATTCATATTAAGAGTCTGACTCTTGGGAGGACTCAAGGCACATGCCCCAGTCCTTTGGTTTTACGGTTGAGAAAATCGAGGTCTGCAAAGGGGTAGTGGTTTCCCAGATTCTCAGGGAGAGCAGAAGAGCTAAGTGTGCAGCTAATCCATGATGAGGCTAGAAGAGCACTCAGTCTGGCCCCCAGGAATGGGTGCAGGAGCAGGGGAACCCTCCCTGTGTAGTTGGTGTCAGGTCCGTGTTTTCCACACATCACGTGATCCAGTCCCCACACTATCCTCCCGAGAACACACTGCCACAATTCCACGTGTGACGAGATGAGGAAGTGGGGACTCGGGGAGGTCAAACGACTCAACCAAGAAGCCTTGAGTCAGGAAGGCGTGGAGGTGGGATTCGAACCGAAGTCTCTCAGACCCAGTCGGTGCCAGCACAGTTGAGTAGCACTATAATACAAATGCAAATCACATGTGATTTTAATATGCTCGTAGTCACATTAGAAAGTAACAGGTCACAGGTGGAACTAATACTGTTATTTAACCCACTATAGCCCCAAAATGCTCATTTCAGAATTTCATCGGCATAACTTATTAACGAGGTATTTTGCGTTCTTTGTCCGCGTGAAATCTCAGGCTGGTGTGCATTTGCACGTAGAGTGCATGTCGCTTTGGCCGCGTCCCCAGAGCCGGATGACCACATGTGGGGGCTACCATATTGGACAGGGTGACTCAGCAGGAAGTTTGGAGGCAGGTCTCCCGTGCGCGGCCCTGACTTCCTGCCGTCCTCGAGGAGCAGGCCCCCCTCCTCTGGGTTTTCTCCGGATTGTGCTCTTCTCCCCCTCCCTCTTACCTCACACGCCTTCAGTCTCTCTCCTGGGCTCCCCCTCCTTAGCTCTCTCCCAGGGAGGGTCATGTTTTCAGGAAGAAACCTTTAACTAGGTGAGACAAAGGTGACAAATGTCCCTCATTTACATTCAGGTTCTCTCTGGCGTTTTTGGCCCCTTTGAATGACACCTCTATCAAAACATCTCATTTGGAAATGTCAGAGTGGCCTTTGATAAGTCATCCGTCACCCTGATGGCGGCTGACAGACGGGGGAACCGTGTGGTAGCGTCTAATACACTAGAATGCGTCTTTTGCAATAGCGTTGTATTTTATTTATTCAACATGGCATGAAATCTCTCTTGAAGGAAAGAAACTGTTAGCCTTGCCACACCAGGCTCCTCCAGGGCCTCTGCTGCCTTCGCTTCCCAGCCTCCTTTCCCACCTGGAGGTAGAATCTTCCAGGTCCTGCCGGCCACGCTCTCGGGCGCCTCCTCTCCCACTCCTGCAGGAGTCGAGCCAGCCAGCCTCGTGGCACCCCTACAGGACGCCGTCAGAGCTGCTGGCGTCCCTGCAGGGCCCTGGCTCTAAATTCAGATGCTTAGGGTTGTCCGTGAACCTCACCTGGGTCGGGAAGCAGGGAGGAGATTGATCCTCCTTCTCGGACACCCACCGTCTTCCTGGATGCAAATGCTGGTGCCTCTTCCCTGCCCCTTCTCCCTCCTGCCCTGCCCCAGCTCCTGCAGCCTCTCCCCCAGGGGCTCTACTGCTCCCCCCGCTGTGTGCTAACCCAAGCATCTATAGTCCCCACTTTCTCTCAGTTTCAACAGGAACAAGTGTAGGTTTTTGGAAAGGAACAGTCACTAAAAACTAAAGAGAAACAGTAACACACATGGGGAAAGATAACCTCAAAAAAGCATAGAAGTTCCAAGTTTTTTCAGATCACATATTTCCAATCAAAAATAAAGGCAACTCACGTCCCTGCTGAGACAGGTTCAGTCCAAGCAGCCTGCTCCTGGCTCTTTCCGCCATTCCACCCTTGTGTCCGGAGTGCCCCCTCTTTTCTCACTCTGGAGGGCTTCCTCCCCAACCCTCTGTGCAACTTTCTCCCCACCTTTTGAGGGTTGAGGCTTTGGCCAAATAGTGCAAGTAACCAAACATGGTGGGTTAGAAACAGGCAGAACAAAGGCTCCCAAGTTGTCACTGAGAGAAGAAATCACTATGCTAGGCACCTGGGTGGCCAGTCCGTTAAGCGTTGGGCTCTTGCTTCCAGCTCGGGTCATGATCGCAGGTCATGAGATGGAGCCCTGCGTGGGGCTCTGCACTCAGTGGGGAGTCTGCCGGAGATTCTCCCTCTCTCTCCTCTGCCCCGCTCCCTGCTTGTGCTCGCATGTGTGCGTGCTCTCTCTCTCTCTCCCCCCAAAATAAATAAATAAATATTTCAAAAAGAAGAAAAGAAAGGAAATCACTATACTAAAATAACCACACCTCCTGGAGGTGGGAATGCTTGTTTAGAGCTGTACCTTGTAGACATAAACCCCGGTGTGACATCCCCTGGCCCCCACCCAGACATGTTGGATGCCTGTCCAAAGCTACTTGGCAACTGATTCAGACCATCCTCCAAGTATTCTCTTTGGCTTCGTCATCGGTGAAGAAGAAACACCACATGCGTGTGCGTGTGTGCACACGTGTGCACGCACATACACAGATTTTCAGTGTGAGCCTTTCCCCCATTCCTGTTTCTTCTGGGGGCTGTGTGATGATTTCCGCTGAAGACAGCATCTTGTAAAGAAACAAATGCTCAGTCGAGGGCTGAACCAACCCGGCTCTGATTTTGGCTCCATGCCACTTCGTGCATGGCTCTCTGCCAGGAAGCCACCTCTGAGCCTCAGTGTCCCTCACCTGTGAGATGAGTCAAGGATGGGTCAGCGTTAGACCTAACGCTGCCAGTGCTCACGATCGTCAGCCCCCTTCCCCAGCCCCTCCCCAGCCTCTCCCTCTCCCGTGCAGGTGTGAGGTGGAGAAGGTTCCGGGCTTCCTCTACCCCTGCCTCGTGGCTCGGAGTAGCCACGTGCGGAATCCAGATGGGACGCACGAGTGAGCCTCTGTCACCTGCCTACACGTCTAGTCAGGACACAGGGCTGGGCCCCACATCAGCAGGACCAAGCAAGTCACCCTTGAGGAGGGGCTGCCCCCTTGGCAGGAAGCCTTGTATTAAGCGGGACCCCACTGTGGACAATCAGCATTTGTCATTTTACCCCAGCCCACATTTATTCACCACGGACCTCTTGCCAGACTCGGTGCGAGGTGGGGGAGGCCGGGATGGAGCAGCCCTGCCCCGGCTCTGCAGGAGCCCAGACTAGGGGTGCGGGTGGCCATTCCACAGTGCCCGCTAAGCCAGGAAAGGTGCTGTGGGAGAGAATGTGTCACAGAGGAGATGACAATTGAGTTGGCGCTGAGAGGATAATTACGAGCTCCCTGAGCAGAGAATGGAAGGACATTCCAGAAAAAACAAGTTTAAAGGCCTTGAAAGCACAAGAGAGAGCAGATTTTAGGGAAAGAAAAGAGGAGGGGAGGGCCTGGAGAGCTGGGCAGGGATGGGGCTGGGGGAAGGGTGGGCGGGCAGCTATGGCTGGAGGAGCCAAGGGGTCTGCCCTTCGGTCGACGGGAGCAGTGACCTCTCTCATCACAGGGAAAGAGACGGAATGGAGACCGTGGGCTCCAGATGGGACATATAGATGGCAACTGTGGGATGTCAGGACAGAGCACTGTAAGGGACACCTCATGGAGGAGGAGGGGCCCCAGGCGAGCTACAAAGGATCAGAAGATTCTAGTTGATGTGGGGAAAGTGGCCTCTGATTGCCATTCACGTGTTACCAGCAGCCACACACCTGGGGCGCCCCTTCCTCCGACGCTGTGACACAGCAGGTGCGTGGAGGTGTGCGGGTCCCTGCCCGGGGCTGCCGGGGAAGAGAACTCCTTGGCTGAGCTCCTTCTGTGTGCCTGCACTACGCCGGATTGTCATCTAATCCTCAGAAGAACCCCGTGAGGTATCTTTGCCATCCTACGGATAGAGAAACTGACAGAGAGGCTGAGTAACTTGTTCAAGGTCACACAGCTAGGAAGACGCGGAAGCGGGATATGAACTCAGCTGCCAAAGGCTTTGTTCTCTCCACGCTGCCGTGCAGAACATTTGGTTCCCAGCCTCCTGAACCTGATCTCCTTTTAGCCCCGGAGTTCTGGAGGAATGTATATGACACTGATGCTGCCTTCATCGCTAGAAGGCTGTCACTGCGGTGACAGGGAACAGTAGATACGGAACTGTCACAGTGAGAAAAATGAAGTGAGGGGGAAGGCACTTCATCACTGCCTCCGGCTTAGAGGCAGCCACGGCTCTGCCTGGCCAAAGACTCCGTTACCGTCCTGCTTTAGCTGCACCCCCAAACTCGTCCTAGCCCCCCGTTGCAAGCAGGTGGAATCCAGGCCTCAAGCTCCACCTCTGCTTTCCGAAAGATAAAGTAGCCTTTATGGAAAAGTTGGCCAGCCCATCGTCGTCAGAACTGACCAAGAAAGAGAGCGGCGCTTCTTAACAGTTCCGGGTCTGTGGCCCCACTGAAATCTGAGGCAAGTGTTGGCCGTTCTCTCCGGGGAAAAAACACATGCACGCGTTTGCACACAACTGTGGGTGCTTCCACACCCTTGAGTCCGTCTGTGGACTCGGGATTCAGTCGGCTTTCTCCCTGGAGATGCTGGGGGAATGTATTCATGATAAACGTAGTTCCTGACCTTGTCTCCCCTCCTGACCCCTTCTTTGTCCTGCAGTGTTTGGAGAAAGCAAAGGAAATGCAACTCAGGTCTAGTAATTGGTTTCAAGAGTGTGTGTGGCGAGGCTGATGCCTCCGGCTGCATGAGAGCTTTGTCTGCTCTGCATTTTGAAATTATTGCCATTCTTTACGTCCGTCAGGGGGTGGGTAATGTCGTAGGCTGTCTGTCTGCAACTCCGTCCGGCTCCCTGCCACCCGGGATCCTGGGAGCTCCACCTTGCACCAAATTCACTGGAAAATGCTTTGGAGAAGAGTCCTTTGCGTCAGGGTCCACCCCCCCGCCACCGTCACCCCCCGGAAGCGCCTGTCCCTCCCCCGATGGAAGCAAATGTGCTCTGAATAAAGCTGCCTTATCACCTGTTTAAACTGGACATTGGGTGCGTAGTGACTCCTGGCTGGGATCAGAGAGAGCCATCAGCCCTCCTCTGCAGGGACCGGACCTGCCAGCTATGTCCCCACCGGTGGCAGGAGCAGGGCGGCAGTCCTCCCCGGGGCAGAACTGGCTGGGGGGGGGGGGGCAGGGGTTGGAGGGGGAGTGTTTGGAGGTTGGGCGAAGACACCTCGCTCCCTCCCTGACCCTCTCTCCTACTCCGGGGTGCCAGGCCGTCCCAGAATGCGAGGAGGGTGGAGCAGAGCAGGAGGCCTGGGGTCAGAGCCCATCCCTGGCGTGGCACTCCAAGGGCAGCTCTCGGCACAGGTCGGTCTCGTGTGCCCCTGTGCTGGCCACCCAGCCCCAGGAGTCGGAAAGCGTGTCTACACTAGGGCTTCCCAGGTCCCGGGCTGAGGCTGTGACGCCTGGGAGCAGATCTGCTGTTGGCCCAGGGTTCTGAGGTCTGGGGAGAGAGGCGCTGGAGGAATATAAGCTACAGCTGTGCTAATTATTATTATTTTTATCCCTATTACAGAAGGGAATGTTCCCCCGTTAATTCCCTGGGAAAATAGCTATGAAAGCAAGTTGGCACCACCCAGGCCTCGTGCCCAGGAGAGCAAGCCCGGGCCAAGTCCACCTCCAAAGCCCCCACCCCCACCCCCGAGCTGGTTCACCTGCTGGGCGCACACCTCCCTGCTGGCCGCCTCCCCCAACATACATGCACACTTGTGCAAGATACGCACACGCTCACACGTGCACACATACACATGTACACTGCCCACGCCGCTCCTGAGGAGGGGAGGGTGACGAGCCCCTGGAACACTTGTTCTCACTCACTGGAAGAAAACTGGTGAGGCTCTAGGTAGCAGAATCACGTGAGGGTCCACGGGAAGACCGCCTGCTTTCATTGTTCTATGATTAGATTTCTAATCACAAGGGTTTTCGTAGGCTCCCTCCCAGCCTAGCAGTTAAGGGCTTTAGCGTCACACAGTGCCGGACTTGGGGCACAGCTTCTGCAGGTGCTAGCTGTGTGATCTTCGTCAAGTTGCTTAACTTCTCTGTGCTGTCACTTCCCTTTCACTCTCATGGCGGGTGGGGAGAGGGGGTATTGTGTGGACTAAGTAAGAAATAAGTTTTGTAAAAGGCCCAGAACATGGTAAGCAGTCAATAAATTCAAGACAGACATTCTTGTCACCATTGGACAGATAAAAAGAAACAGGGCTCAGTGAGATTGTCCCAAAGTTGGTAAGTGGCGGAGCTGGGAATAGAACCTCTGAATTTCCACCCAGACCAGTTTCTCTTACTGCGAAACCCTTAGGAGGCAGATTTTTCCGTGGGAGACTTGGCGGCAGCGTGGAACTGAGGTCCCTTGAATTGGCCCTTTGGCCCTCCCCAGCAGCCAGCTCTGTCCTCCCAGACATGAATTATATCTCAATGCTGTTATTAAGCTATATGATCATGTAATACGTCCGTGTAGGTGCCCACATCATGTGCATGTTTTATATAGGAATGCCTTGTGAAAAGCACTGGTTTTTGCCCTTGACTAACTGTATGACCTTGAGAAAGAGGCTTCATTTCTTTTAGCCTCAGCCTTGCCATCTGCCTAATGGGGGTAACAGAGTTACTATGAGGAGTAAGAGACGAGGGGCAGGTTGAAATTTGCTAGGTTTGTTGCATCTGTTTTAGCCTACAGGGCATATGTCATTGCCCCCATTTTAGAACTGAGGACACTGAGCCCAAGAGGACTGTCCTCCAGGACAGATCTGGAGGGCAGGCTCCCTGTCTCACTCATCTCTGTGGTGCCATGCCCAGGGCGGGGTGCAGGGAATCTCTGCGTGGGGAGAGGCACCTCCCCACCTTGCTGGCACAGCTCCCAAGCCTGGGCTCTCCCCTCAGGCCCGGCTGACCAACTGGGGAGGCTGCGGAGGCCATGGTGGCCCAGGGACCTAGCCTCTCCTGAGCTGCCCAGGGGTCTGCGCTGGACCCCTCTGCTTGCCCACACCAGGGGGACTCCCAAAGGTGAGGAGCTGAGGAGGCCCGCCAGAGGAGGGCATTGTCAGGACATAGTCCTTAGGTGGGCTCGAAGAGCCCCAGCGACCCTTCCCCAGCCCGGGAGCAGGAGCCTGGTGGCAGCCCCCAGAGACAGGCCCAAAGCCCTCTCCACTTAGGGTGGATTGGCTGTGCTGCGGTTTCTTGGCAAGTCACACTTCCCCCATTCCCACCTGTCCCTCGCCCGCATCCTGGGGTTCTCCATCTGGTGCCCTGACCTCGGGTCCTAGGTGGAGACAGGTGGCCAGGAAGAGGAGTTGCACCTTCTTAGCATATTGGCAAATTACTGGGGGCCTGGGTGTACCATTTCATGAGACAGCTTCACGCACGATAGGCCTGGTGGGTTAGGAAGTCAGTGTCCTGGAGCCCCCACCCCCACCCAGCTTCACCCCGGAATTGTTTCCCCGGCTGGGTGGCTGGAGTGGACCCCATCTGCAGGGCGAAAGAGGAGAAGATCCCCAGCCATGGAAGGTAGCAGGGGGTCATGCTTTGACCCCTGCGTTTGGCCAGTCTGGCCTGCTGCTCCGTCACACATTGTACTTACGCGATCCTGGGCAAGCGGCTTCGCATCGCTAAGCCTCAGTTTCCCTTGCTCTAAAAGGGGAATGCCAGCAGTTCCTACTCTGGCAGTAGGGGCAGAGGGTGTGGGAGCATTCAGTGAGGCAATGCCTGGGAAGCACAGAGCTTGGGGCGGGCAACGTGAGGTGTGTGTGGTCCCTCCTGCAGCGGGGTCGGGGGCCTGGGCCCGGAGGTACCGAGTGTGAGGGCGCTCTGTGAATGGCGACACACCGGGTCCGTGCTGCTGATCATGGTCTCCAGATTGCTGCCTGCAGACCTAGGCCAAGGCCCAGGCTGGGGTTTGGGGGGTGAGGGGTGGCAGTCGCAGCTGGGGCCCCCTACGCTCAGTGACTGCTTTCATGAAGCAGAAGGGAGGCCAGAAAAAGCAAAGAAGAGAAAAGAAAATCCCAGCAAATTCTCTGTCCTCCCCCAGCTCTGCAGCTCCTGGGGGATCTGAGCTGCATAATACAATGGGATTTAATAAGATGCCTTTAACTCACAAAGTTTGTCTGCTGCCAGCTCCTTAATTAAATTGCCTAATGCCGCTTTGCGACGGCAGCAGAGACTCGCGTGTTTAAAGGGCACGGTGTTGCCATGGCGCTCCCCCCCCCACCGCCGGGGCGGGCGGGCTGTGGGGAGGCATGCAGATGAGGCGCGGGGTGGCCCTGCCAGCAGCCCTGCAGCCTGCGTGCACACACACATACGCATACACACGCGCACACGCACGCATGCACTGCGATAGCCTCTTATCTGTTTTTTCTGGGAAAGCATCGAATCCTTGCTAAGAATGCTGAGCCAGGGCTTTAGAAAGGGGACACTCGGGGGGCATCTGAGCAGGCCAGAGCCAGACGCCAGGCGGGGCCGCTGTGGGTCCCAGGCATAGCCCTGGGCGGCTGGGGGCCACCACGTGAGGCTTGGGGTGGGGTGGGGGCAGCCTGGCCCCTCCCCGGGCTGCTTGCTCCGGCTGCAGGCAGCCGCCTCTTCCTCCCCAGGTGCACTGTGCAAATACACTTCCCTGCGTGTGCCCCAGCCTAAGAAGGGTAGGACGTACTGGGCGAGATTCTGATTAGTTCGGCAAGAACTGGAGGAGCGGGTGGGGAGTTGGGGGGGTATGTTCTTTTGCACAGGGAGGGTGAAGGAAAGAGAAACACACATGCGTATGGATTTTTCCGCCCAATGCAGTCCCGACTTCCTATTCGACCACTTGGGGATTTTTTCTCCCAATATTTTATTATGAAGCATTTGAAATATATGGCAAAGTTGAAGGGATTTCGCAACAAACTATCATATACCCACCCTCTAGATTCTACCCTTAACCTTTTCCTGGACTTATTCTCACCTCCCTCTCCCATCTACCCATAATTCCATTTTGTTTTGGGTGCATTTCAAAGGAAATTGCAGACATCAGTACACTTTTTCCTAAATACTTCAGCATCAACGACATTGGAGTTCAATTTCAGTTTACAAAGTTTTCTCTTTCGATGTAAGATTTACATACAAAGAAATCTTGGAGAGTTTGTTTGTTTGCTTCCTTGCTTGTTTGTTTGTTTTTTAAATACCGTGTCTGCATCATACCCCCAGAGACTGATTTCACTGGATCTGAGTGGGATGCAGGCATCAGAGTGTTTTAAAAGACCCCCGTATGAGGGCGCCTGGGCGGCTCAGTCAGTTAAGCGTGTGACCCTTGGTCTCAGCTCAGGTCTCGGGGTTGTGAGTCCCCCGCCTTGGGGAGCTTCCCAGCGTGGAGTTGCTTAAAAAAAATAAATAAAATAAAATAAAATAAATAAAAGATCCCTCTATGATTTGATAGTGTAGCCACAGTTGAGAAACAGAGATAATAAGAAGCAAAAGACTGTCATTTTTATTTCCCCCAAGCAGAATGTAGAGGTCCTCTGCCCGCTTCCCTTCCCCCGGTGCTCTCCATGTGTATAGTACAACCCTGTCCATGCATCACTGGAAGGCAGCGGGGGGCCCTCTGGGTCCATGTGAATCCACTCATTCTCGTGTTAGCATTATAGGGGTCTCACCATCTTACATATATTTCCGGTGGCAAAGTCTGTACCTGTTTCAGATTCCGTACCTGTCACTGTGATGAAACCATCCAAATTTTCATATGATGAGGTGGGTGCTTAGGACATGGCAGTAGATGGAGGAGGTGATGGGTGTGGTGGTGGCAGCCAGAGCGGCACCATGGGGCTGGTGCTACTGGTGGACAGGGTCGGCTGCGGGTGCGGCAGCCACGATGACGGCGTGGCGGTGAATCTCAGGGCACGGGGCTGTGGCAATCCTTATCCCAGTGATGCTGTTGGCATCACCCATCCTGCAAGGACAGCGTGCAAACAGATGCTGCTTCTCCACGCTAATACTGTCTGGGAAGAATGTTGGTTGTCCACGGGCCGGAAAGTGGGTCCCCTACCTGAGAACCCCAGTGCAGCAAGGTGCAGCTCCTTCTAAGATTCAGAGAAGCTACCTGAGAACCTTATGTGCCCCCAGAGAGCTAGAAGAGGGCCCGACAGTGGCAGCAGCTCCACGCTCAGCCACCCCATCCCACCGCACTTGAACAAGACCCAGCTCCCATATTAAGTACAAGTGGATCATTAGGAACGTGTATTTAAGGCGAGCAGTCCTGGGAGCCAGCCAGAGTGGGATGCCAGCTGTCTCGTGATCGATATTTTATTTGCTGCCTATGTGATTTCCTGTTCCTTTCATGCCTGGTACGCTCGAGGGAAGACAGAGGAAAAGTGCTCTGGGCCCCCCTCCGTTAACCCAGGCAGGCGGGGCTGAGGGGTGCCAAGCCCCAGGACATTCCTGATCTCTCGTCCCAGGTCTCAGCTGGCATCCCTCTGAACTGCCCTGGGCTACCGGGTTTCACGGAGATGTTGAAGGATGCGAACGAGGTTGGGCTGCTAAGACCTACACTCCTCTTAAAATATACACATAAATAAGCCCAGAGAATGATGCCAGAAAATACCTATAAAATAATGTGGTCCAACCCTTTCATTTTACAGATGAGAAAACCAGAGCCAAGTGGGCAGCAAATAAAAGAGCATTGAGAACAGCAATAAAAATCCCCTTCGTGGATATAGTATCTCTAACGATGCAGACATCTCACACCTGGGATCTGACCGGGTTTTTAGACCAGGCAACGAGCTGGCAGCAACCTCCTGCCCATCTGACAGACGGCTCCTGGGCCCCTTCCCGGATTCTTGCCGCCAGCGACGAGCCCTTCGTGACATTTGTGTAGCACTGACGGCTCGGAGTGCATTCTTCACACTCACGTGTCATCTCCTCTGTACCGTATCTTTGCACAAAAGACGGAAGGTACTAACTATTCTCATCCCTGTTTTTCAGAGGAGAAGCAGAGGCTCGTGGAGGTCAAGCATCTCGCCGAGCTTGCACAGTTAGTCCGTGGCAGAGCGGGAACCAGGATCCAGGTGTCCTGCATCCGTGGGCCAGGGCTGCCATCGCAAAGTACTGCAAACTGGGGGCACTCAAAAACAGTAGAAATTTATCGTCTCAGTTCTGGAGGCCAGGAGTGTGGGGTCTGGGGGTGGCAGGGCCACGCCCCCTCTGAAACCCCAGGGGAGACCCCTTGCTCACCTCCTCCTAGCTCCCAGGGCTGGCCGTTGGCCGTTGACCATTGGCGCTCCTCGGCTCTCAGCTGTAGGACTTCTGTCTCTGTCTGCGCTCTGCCTCTTTGCATCCAGACTTTCCTCCTCTTATAAGGACACCAGTCCCTGGAGGAGGACCCACCCTAATGCAATATGAACTCATCTGAAATTGATTACACCTGCAAAGGTCCAATTTCCAGATTAAGGTCCCATTCATAGGTACTAGGAGTTAGGACTTAAATATATCTTTGGGGGGGGTCACAGCTCAACCCCTAATGGTCCCTCCCCCAAGCCAGTGGCCTCTACAACATACTGTGTGCATGGTGTGCTCCGTCCTACCCCCTCTCTGTTCCCTATGTGCCACCAAGGACAAGATGCTCCCCTCTTCTGCAGTGCAGAAAGGGGGTCTGGGGGCACCTGGGTGGCTCAGTGGGTTAAAGCCTCTGCTTTCAGCTCAGGTCATGATCTCAGGGTCCTGGGATCAAGCCCCGCATCGGGCTCTCTGCTCAGCGGGGAGCCTGCTTCCCCCTCTCTCTCTGTCTTCCTCTCTGCCTACTTGTGATCTCTCTCTCTCTCTGTCTGTCAAATAAATAAATAAATCTTTAAAAAAAAAGGGGGGGGTCTGGCTGGAGTTACGCCTCATCTTCTGCTCTTCCCAAAGTCTTACAAGCTACCAAAGTAGAATTGTGAAATATAGGTGGGCTTTTTATCTTTTTTATTCCCAGACAGTAAAAATCATTAAGACTTGTTCTTAATTAGTTTAATTTTGAAGCTTCTAAATATTGATTTAACCTACACTCCTTTGTACTTGCCACAGTCACTGAGTTATGCCTGTTATTGATCACAGATGGAATCATTTCCATCCACTGGGCTGTGCGGCATCCGGGAGCCCTCGGCCCCCCAGTAGGTGCACTGGGCTCGGGAGGCGTGGACGAGCTTGGAGGGGAGGGTGCCTCTGCCAGACTGGAAAGGGCCTTCCCTTTCCAAGGAAGGAGGGCTGCTCAGCATAAGCCACGGGCCAGTTTCTTTCTCTTGTGTTGGCCCACGCCAAGGGAAGTTGAATAAGAAGTCACTAGAAATCTCCCCCATTGCATTCTGGGTCCTAGGAGAACTGGACAGCGGGGGGTGGAGGAGGAGGATGTGGGGGGAAAGCAGCCTTTAGGCTTTGGCACCAACCAGAACCTCGTCTGGGTCCAGTTTCTACCGGCTGGACATTCTTGAACAAGGTCCCTGCCCTCTCATGTCTGGGAAATGGGGCTCTAGCCCCCTCCCATAGTGTGCCTCCGAGTGCTCAGCGCAGGCTTATCCAGGCTGCTGGCCCGAGGCCGGGCTTACAATCAGTTTTCAATCAACAGTTGCCCCGAGCAGCATTGCTGTCCCACCGGGAAAATCAGGAGCAGCCTTGGAAGCACACTGTACCTTCTGGCCCTGGTTCTAGGACTTGTTTGCTGTAGGACCTTGGGCAGTTCATTTACTATCCTTTCCAGTTAAATTGGTAATGACTCGGGGCGCCTGGGTGGCTCAGTCGGTTAGGTGGCCGACTCTTGATTTCGGCTCAGGTCATGATCTTGGGGTCCTGGGATTGAGCCTGGCGTTGGGCTCCGTGCTCAGCAGGGAGTCTGCTTGGGATTCTCTCTCCCTCTCCTTCTGCCCTTCTCCTGCTCTCGTTCTCTTTCTCTCTCTTTAAAATAAATACATAAATGAATAAAATCTTTTTTTTTAAAATGGGGTGATGACACCTGCGACCTCTCATGCCGTGAGAATCACATAGCATCACAAACCCGGAAGAATTGAAGTGGCGAGGGGCATCTGGTCCTGATGGACTGTGACTGATGGCCGGGGTGGCCACCGCCTGGAGGCCCCTTTGGCCACACTCTGCGGGCAGTAGCGTGTCCAGCCACCTGGCTCTGAACGGCTGCTCCAGCCTCTTCGCCACATCACCCACATTCTCCGCCCGAAGGGAGGCCCCGCCGTTCTTGGAATTCACTTCCTCTGTTTTTATTCCAAGACCTTTGCTTCTGGTGTCCCCGATGTGTGTAGAAAGCTTCCACCATCTGTGCGACGCTGCCTCTGGGAATTTAAGGAACTTTATCGAAATACAACTTGCATACCATTGACTCCACCCATTTCTAGTGTACCACTCAGTGACTTTTAGTAAATTTGCCCAGCCCCCACAGGCGGGCAGAATCCTGTTCTCTCCTCTAGGCTGTGCCCCTGCTGCCCTCAGTATATGCTTCTGTGACCGCTTTTATCAGAGGTTAGTAGATCAGGGTTTTGTTTTTTTAATCGGTGACTCTCGGCCTGCCCTCCCCATCGCCTTGCATTCCTGCCCCCTCACAGTGCCAGCATACAGTCGGGGCTCTATTAATGCCTACTGAGTAAAGCGTTTCCTTGCGGCTGCGACAGGAAGTGTGAGGTGGTCTGGGGTACCCGAGTCTCCACTGTCAGCGTCGGGGTGAGAGGCTCATCGTGCACCTGGCTGCGCTCCCAGCAGGCGCTGTCGATGTGTGCAGAGTTCCCATCTCAGCAGGAGGGGCCTGACAGGTGATCCGGCCCGGCGGGCCTTGAGCAGTAGCATCGGTCAAAATCCCCCGGCGGAGGGCTTGTTCAGCCCTGGGTTACCAGAGCCCACCCTCCGAGCCCCTGACTCTGTAGCCATCCTTGGGATGGACGCCAGGACGTGCCTTCCTAGCAAGTTCCCAGGTGACACTGCCGTAGCTGGTCCCGGGGGAGAGCCGCTGATCCAGCCCGACCACCCCGTTTCACAGATGAGAAGCCCTGGGCCTAACACGCCCCAAGGTCTGTCCCCACTCGGAGACTAGAGCACGGCCCTGTCCTGTCCTTTACTGCAGGTTCCCATGTCCGGACCTCTGCCCCTGCCTCCGGGCCTCAGGGAAGATGGGTGAGGGGAGGAGAAGGCTGGGGAGAGCTTCTGAGAAATGCTCATCCCAGGCCTGACCTGGGCTGCAGAGGGGGAGGCCGGCGGCCCTGGGGAGGGGACCCGGCGGAGGTGCTGAGGACTGACAGGCCCTTCTCACTGCCATTAGGGGAGAAAACCACCCATGGGCGGGGCCTCGCTGCAGCCATTTATCCCACAGGCCCCGACAGCTGACAGAGGGAGAAGGCGGGAGCCCTACCCGGGCCGAGGCTCCTTCCGCCGCGTGATTTATCTCTGAGCTTCATCTGGCAAACCTGCTGATGAAACGAGTCTCCTTTTCTCTCCGCCTCATCAATTTTCATTCTGATTTCATTTTCCTTTTCCGTTAGAAGAGGCTTGGCCTTTCTCCTTGTTTAACTGGTCTGCTCCCCATTTGCTCTGCCTTCCTTTCTCCTCCCTTTCTCTAGGCCCCAAATCCTCCCCCCAAACCCCCTCCCAGCCTGTCCCGGGCATCTCCTCTGACCCCTCAGCATGCCCTGGGGTCCCTCCCTCCCTCTGCACCCTAACACTGTGGAGAGAGAAACCTCCTTGCCTAGCTCCCCATTCACCTCGGAAAATGCTGATTCCCTCCCTTCCTTCCAGGGCCACAGAGCCCAGAGGTGCCCTAGAATAGCTCACAGTCTGAAAGAGGAGGCACGGGCTCTCAGAGGATGGGGAAGGAGCAAGGGATTGATTGATTTTGTAGGAGAGGCCGTGGTCAGGGAAGGATTCAGGGATGGGAAGGAAGTCCCAAGATTCACAGGCGAGAAAAGGGCCTCCTGGGCAAGGACCCTGTTTGTGCAAAGGCTCAGGGTCAGGAGAGAACATGGCTTGCACCCCTCCGAAATCTTCCCCCACCCCAACCCCTTCCCCCTGCCCTTGCACCTAGCTTCCAGGGATCTACTGCCTTTCAAGAGATATTCTGGGGCCCTGGCGGTGGGGGCAGGCAGCCTTTTCAGAGCGATGTAGGAACTGCCCAGCACCCCCCCACTGGATTGTAGGAGGGCCAAGGGGAACGACAGGGAGGGAGGCTGGAGAGGCTCATGGGTCAGCAGCTGGGCTTGGCCGCCCCTCTGACTTGGGAGGATCCAGAGCCAACGTGGAATGACCATGGGCTGCCGTCAGGCTGGGACATCTAGAACTCTGCTGCTAGGAGCATCTCCTAGCTGCCAGGGAACATCTAGGGGAAACAGACGCACTGCTCGCCTAAGCCAGGAGGGGTCGCGTTATTGGGTGAGAGCTGTGTCGGACAGCAGTGACCTGTAAATGAGCTGAGTCCCAGAGCTGTCCTGGAGACCAGAAACAGGACCCCACTCGGAGGCCCCAGAGAGGGCAGCTAGCTGCACAGGGAAGGAGCGGCAGCCTGCGGGGGAAGGGTCCCTAGGAGAGGGGGCCTGTGCCTCAGAGGCCACACGACCATTGACGGGCCAGACTGGTGCTGGCTTGCGGCAGAGATGGTCTAGAAGCCAGGGACCGGGCCTCAGACAGACTGAGGTGGATGAAGCAGGAAGGGGGCTCTACTGAACACCAGGCACTTTACAGACGTCATCTTTCTCCGGCTGCCCAGGGAGGTAGGCTCTGTCCCCAGACCCAGAGGAAGACCCCGAGTGAGGGTGCTCAGGGTCACCCCGCCAGCCAGCACCAGGATTCAGATGCAGGGCCGCTTGTAAAGCCCACCCCTAACCTCAGCTCTCAGAGGGCTTGGTGAGTCCACAGGATTTCCAGAGGGGGAGCCTGGGAGTAGTCTAGAAGGGCGAAGCTCATCGTGGGATCATGGAGGCAGAGGAGCCCGAGTAGGAGAGCAGTGCCTTCTCCACCGGAGGGAAGGCCCAGGCCAGCGGCAGGGGAGCCAGGGGCGTACCTAAGAATACAGACCCAGGAATAGCGTGCGTCTCCTTCTAAGGGGCAAGAAAGGAGCCAGAGGGCCTGAGCGCAGGGAGAGAGGGGGGCTGCTTGGAGACCAGGCTGCTCTGCCTCACGTGCCGTCCCTCTCGATGTCCTTCTGCGGATGCTTCCTGAGCTCCTACTGTGTGCCAGACTGTGGGAGGAGGGCCTCGCAGTCCAGTGGGAGAGACAGAAAGGAACCAGCAGCTCATGCTGGAGGGATGCTGGGGCACCACGGGGGCCAGGAGAGGGGTCAAGGGGTCAGGGCAGGTGGCCTGCGGGTGGGTAGACGGTCAGCAGAACCTGGCAGCACAGGGCGGGTGGCAGACTCAGCCTGCACCGCTCCCCTCTCCCCTGCGGCCTCCCACAGTGCACCCACCTCCTGGCACCCTCCACGGCTAATTAAGAAAGAGGCAGGCTCCCTTCCAGACACCAGAATTCGAGCACCCTCTGCCCAGGCCAGCCAGAAGACAGGGAATGGAGGGACTTCGACTTGGGACAAGGCCCTGTCCTCCAGGCCCAGGGAGAGTTTTTTCCTGGAACGCTGCCTCCTCGCACTGCAGAGGAAAGGGGGACACAGGCGGAGAAGGGTGCCCCTCATCCTTTCCCCAGGAGATGCCCTCCCGCTTCCCTCTCGCCCCTCCCCCAGCCACCCCCCACCCCCACCCACTCTCAGAAATCAGCTTCTGGCACCAGAGCCACAGAAATAGAAAGGGCTAGAGGTGACACCCTGGTTCCAGCTGCGGGCCTCGGTCTGACCCCACAGCTCTGGGTCTGTCAAGGGCCCACCTCTCAGGGGGCTGGGAGCCCTCTAGAAATCCTGGCCCAGAGCAGGCGCTTGGGGAAAGTCACAGCTTTCTACTGAGACTCCACCTTACATCATCCTTCCAGAGGCATCCGCCGGAGCGGAAGGGACCCACCTCACCGAAGAGAGGTGCTCAGTGGAATAATGGTTTTTCAGGCTTTTATCACGGTGACCCAAGGGCAGAGCAAATGCATGGATTTGCATCACGCTCCTGACTGTGCACAAGTGTGGATGTGTGCGTGCAAAACAGAGAGCTGAACCTTCTCAAAAAACAGTGCTCAGTCTAGCTGCGTTCAACAATATTTTCTATAGTATTTCGTTTTTTTAAGATGCAGATTGTGACTCACCTTGAATAGTTTCCATGCCCCGCTGCATGGGCTGAGATCGATGGTGCACACGGTAGACCAACTCCAAGCCCTACAGGGAGCATGTGCCCTGCACGGGACTCATGAACCAGTAACGAAGCACCCTTCCCTCTAGGAGCTCACAGCCTGGTTGGGAAGTCAGACTCCTGGACTGTCCATAAGGAAGGGGCTCCTCGGGAGGAGGTCTGTTCCGAGAGTCTCGGGGGCCAGCAATGCGGTGGGAGAGACCACTCTTCTCAGAGGGAGTCACACCTGTGCCAAGTGTCACCGAGGAGGTAGCATGGGGGATGACGAGTTTTTGTGGCTAAAGAGGACGTGACGGTTGGAGTCGGAGAAGGGCTTCGTGGAGTGAGGGGCCCCAAGTCTGGAAGGGAATGGCAAGTCCAGTTTCGCGGGAGCTTGGGGTGTCTGGGAACGAGATGGCCGCAGAGAGGTGAGCCGGGGGGACCCCCGGAACGGCTGACTGATGTAAGGGTCACGACAAGAAATGAGAGAAGAAAGCAAGTGCAAGCACTGTGGCGGGTGTGGGAGGTGAGAGAGGGACCGGTCAAGGTGGTGGAGATGTCTGGTCTTGGAGATTGCTGGACGGCGGGGCTGGCGGACAGACGTAGGAGGGCAGAAGCAAGAGCAGGCATGGTGGGAGGTGTGGGATGTTGGAGGTGGGACAAGTCGAGAGGAGGAGCCTATGACACAGCCGGGTGGAGAGGGCCGGGGACAGTGAGTGGCGAGGCTGGGCCTCTCCTTCCTGGCCACCCCCACATTTGTCCTCGTGCCTGGTGCCCCAGTCTCTGTGAAGAGAAGACCTAGGGGTTTGGCAGTGGAAAGGAGGCATCAGGTGGTGGTCAGGACTCTGCAGGGCATTGAGGAAGGGAGATGGGAGGACAGGCATAGGGCGGCCGGGTGCATGGGGCGGGAGGTCATCCTGCCATCCTTCTGCCTTGGGCACATGGCTGAATACTGACTGGGAGGGCCCGTGGGATCCTTCTGGAGTGCTGGAAGTCTTCACATCTCGTGCTGGTTGGTGGCTCTCCGGGTAACCTACTAATGGGGAAATTCATGGAGCCGCGCCCTCGAGACGAGTGCCACGTCCGCACTCTCCTGTACATATGTTACACTTCAAAATATTTTTTCTAAGTTTATCACAAAAGGTGAGAGCTGAGAAGTAGGTGGTAAGATGGAATGAGAGGCAGCTATGAGTGGGGGGCGAATGAAGGCAGCGAACAGCACTTCGTACACCTGACCTCCTGCACTCGCCCAGCGGTGATTCTGGGAGGAGGGTATTATCCCCACTTCCCAGCTCGGGCATCTGAGGCTCCCAAGGTTGCCTGCTTGGCCCAAGGTCACACAGCAGGCGGCAGAGCCAAGCTCAGACTCTGATGCCAAAGCCCAGGCTCCTTCCGCTCTGCAGCTCCTCCTTTGCATAAGTTATTTATGGAATTCAGACTCTGCAAGGCTAGATAAACGCTCAGTTCTCCTCGGCTCTGAGGTCCTGCTTTTCTGTGATTCAATGAGAGGTGGGAGTGGGGAGCCCGGCTCACCTCCCAGGAGGAACAGGAGGCCAGGTGCGCAGATGGAGGGCTGGCCTCCCTCCCCCTGCGCCCCTCCCACCCAGCGCTTATCTGCCGGTGAGGAGGCCGGAGTTTATCAACGCTACACTCAATTATGCTGCCCATCTGTCTCCGCAGCTCAGGGGGACCTGGCACTGAAGCGGCGAAGGCCAGGCCATCGATCACCACCACCGCTTCTCCCTCCGGACCCTTGACTCAGGCTCTGGGAGACTGGGTCGAGGCTGCCAAGAAGGGGAGAGAAGGGAAGGAAGGGAGAGACTCGGTATCCACCAACCACCTGGAGGAGCGCAAGGTCGCAACACGCAGGAGCGCGGAGACTGAGCCGGGGGCGGGGCGGAGGCGGGGCGGGGCCGAGCGGGGGGCGGGGCCGAGCCGGGGGCGGGGCCGAGCCGGGGGGCGGGGCCGAGCGGGGGGGGGGGGGCGAGGAGAAGGTGCCGTTTTTGACAACAGCTTCTCCCAAACTCTTCCTTCAAGAGCTTTGCCAAGGGTCTGAGTTTAGTAGAGAATGTAAGGGACCATTCCACACTTAATGCTAAATCCAGAGCAGCTGCCTGGAGGAGGTGAGTCCCACATAGCTTGCAGAGCCAGCTCTTGAAAGAGAAACTTTGCCCCTGGAGTGGACAGCCCTGCTTCCCTGACTGTGGCCCCAGGGCCTTCAGTCTCCCATCGCTGAAGGCCAAGGCTGGATGGCAGCCCCCAGCCCCCAATCAGAAGACAGGCTGAGGTCGTGTGCAGCCTGCTGGCTCTGTATGTCCCCCTGGTGCTAGGTCCAGCCTCACTCACCCAGTGACAGTGTCTTCCCTGTGTTGTCCAAGTGGAGGGGGCTGTCCCTGTAGCCTGAAACCAAAGAGTGGGGTGTGCAGGGGCCCATCAAGTGGGTGTGGGAGAGGAGGGACTGAGGACCCAGGTCAGCTCTGAAGGGATTTGCATCTGAGGCAGGCGCTGCGGGTCAGCCCTGCGCTCTGCTCCTGTAAAGCAGACTTGGATCCACCAGGCAACAAGCCTTGACTGGGCCGCTGGCTCAGGTTCTGGCATCTGAGACCTAGGTTCAAATTCTGACGCAGCCACAGGGAAGCTGTGTAACCTCTAGGAAGTCACGTAAGTCCTCCAAGCCTCAGGTGCCTCCGCTGCAGGTCCAGACTGAAAAATCCCTTCTCTGCCTACACGCGGGGTCGATGGGAGGCTCATCTCTTCCACCGCTGGTGTCATTCACAAGCAGCCTCTGCGTGCCCAGCCCTGCACTCCATGCTTTAGGGGCACGAAAAGCATGTCAGACGTGGCCCCTTCCACAAGGAACTTGAAATCCAGTTGGGGAAAATGTCCTCACAATCATCTGAACTCCCGCTAACCCCGGAGATTATAGAAAAAAGACAATTAGCTTTCTCTGCAGCTCCCGGCAGAGATCGCTAATCAACCTGCATGAGTGGGCATGTGCAAGACGGCCTGAACCTGTGTAGGCAGGTGAGTGGGCAGCTCAGTGCTCCTCCCTAGAAGGGGCTGCGTGCTCAGCAGTGAGGGGGAGGACCTGTCTGGGCCATTGCCAAGCCTTGGGATGAGGGGTGCGGCCAAACGTGAGTCATCCAGCCACTGCCTCTCTCTGGGTGCCGAACCCCAGCCCTGGGCTCCTGGCTGAAGAGGAGGCCCTCTGCCTCCCCCACCTGCCTAGCCATAGGGGCGCGAGGAGGAGGGTCGCTGTCTGGGGTAGAGAGAAAGGCGAGTCTTGGGAGGTTTTTAATTAAGTTTTAAGTGGCTCCTTCACCCCCTGCGTGCATCTGAGCCTCCGTAAAACAAAAGTGTTAGAGGAGAGACACCTGTGGCTCAGTCAGTGACTGAAGTCAGGAGGATGCTCGGGCCTAGCAGAAGACCCCCTCCCCACCCCCTGCAGGCTTCTCTGCCCTTCTGGAACCATCCTGGGCTCCTCTAATCATTTTGCATTTCTCAGTCCTGCCAGAGGGTCACTCTGTAAAGCTGTGAGGTTTTCTCTGTCTCTGCCCATTGCTTCCCCATGCCAGCTGGCGGCCATGCTGGGCCACAGTGGGCAAGCTCAGTAGGGGCCCGTCAAGCAACAGGATCCAATTTCTGCTCCCCCTGAGGAGTCCTAGAGCTGCAGAGTCTCCCAACCCTGGGGGATGACCCGAGCTGGACAAGAACTCACATTTATTAAGCTCTTTCTGTGTGTGCCACGCTCAGCTCCCTTAATCCTAACGACCACCTCATTTTAGACATGAGGAGCCGATGCTCTGAGAAGTCAGTACGTTTTCCAAGCCTGCTCTGCTAGGAAGGGATAATAGTAAGATCTGCTGCTCCCTCGTGCCAGGTCTAGGCAGGAGGCAGGGGCCTCTGGTTTGTAAGCGTGGGAGGACTGCTGGCCTAGGTCCAGCCCCGCGCCTGGGCCATCCCGGGACTCAGCTGGTTCCTGCTGGCTGTCCACGCACCAGTAGACCGCAGAATCCCCCCTCCCTTTTCCTGCCCACCGCTCCCTGGCTTGAGCGGCCAAGACCCCCGGGGCTCCCTTCCACACACGTGTGCGGGCCTGCGTGCGTGCGTACACGTGTGTTTGTTTGTTCCGAGTTTTATGTCAGGACACACACACACACCCCACGCAAAACCTCTGTGCATTTTAAGTCACGGTTGTTTTCCCAGCTTCAGAAATAGCTGCAGAGGAAGGTGGGAAGTAGTTAAATGTAAACAGGCTTACCGCTCTCCTGCTCAGGGGAGGATACCGGCCTCTACCTGCTCCCCTCCCCTCCCCAGCATCCTGGAAGCGGGTTGAGGTGAGCACAGAGCCCCTCTGGCCAGCTGAGAGGCACCTGCCTAGAAAGCAGTAGCGGACCCCGCCCCAGGGGACAAGAAATGGACAACCAGCTTCCTGCAGCAGCAGCCAGGCCTGGGGACAGAGAAACCCGGTATAAATGGCCCAACCTCTGCACTTGGGCAGATCCCCGTCTCCTGCCACTTACCAGCTATGTGTCTTGAGCCAAATTCTTTAACCTCTCATGAACCTCAATTTCGTTATCTGGGGGTATTAATACTTATCTTGTCGACTCGTTACGGCGTTATGACTGTTAAGTGAAATAAGATATTCAGAGTCTTTGAAGAGCCTGGGCAGATCTCAGGTGCTGGATAAGTGCTGGTGGCTTCCCTGATACCCGCATTTGGAACACTACCTGAACAGGACCTCTGCTCAGGAGGGGTCGGGGCCCAGCACGGCTCCCTGGTTCCCGCCCCCTCCATGTCGGTTGTAGGCCAAGGCTAGACTTGCCTCCAGGGTGATGGAGCCTGGATTACCCATACCTGGGTGGGGGGATTCTACACTGGGGGTGGGGCCCTCCTGGGGGATGGGGCCCTGGGGCCACAGATTGATTCACACAACAGACATTCACTGGGCCCCTGCTGTGTGCTCCAAATGCATTGATGACGGAGGCAGGTTCCCAGCTGGAGAGCCATTTCCGTGAGATGTAGTCGGGGCTAGGACAAGGACGGGCATGGGGTGCTCTAAGAGCATGAGGGGGGCCCCTTAGGCCCCTTAGCCAGCCAGGAGGTTGGCCAGGGCCAAGTCATGTACCTTAGCCGCCGTGCCGAAGAGCCCAGACCCAGACTTCTTCACCCCACCTTCTCCTTCCAGGGAGCTCAGCCAGGCTGTTGGGCACGTGGGAAAGTTGGCAAGAACCAAAGCCATACACGAGGAGAGCCCAAGCGGACCCCAGGTCGGACCAGCCACTTCCCCAGCCAGTCTGGTGTGGGCTCAGGGACCATTGCCTTCCCACTGCCAGAGACCCGAGAGCCCACCCTGGAGTTTAGAATCTATGCTGCCCCACCACCCCCTACCCACAGTGCTCAGAGGGGTGCCTGGGAACTCTCACTTCACTTTCCATTTACCCAGTGAGCCAAGGAGGGAGGGGGGAGAGGTGAGAAAGGTAGGAGAATCTGTTCCGTGTGTCTCGGCTCAGAAGGACCGTGGAGATGACAGAACCCCGGCATCCTCTCTCCCCTGCAGACACGCACGCACGCACGCACGCGAGCATACCCCTTCCTAAGTTATCCTGGAAGCTTCTTGGTTCAATCTTGCCCTCCTCCCATGGAGACTCACTCCCTCAGCAGATAATAGAAAAGGACACTAAAGCCGAAGAGTGGGACACCTCAGTGGCTCAGTCAGTTAAGCATCTGCCTTTGGCTCAGGTCATGATTCCAGGCTCCTGGGATCAAGCCCCACATTGGGCTCTTTGCTCAGCGGGAGCCTGCTTCTCCCTCTGCCTCTGCTGCTGCCCCTGCTTGTTCGAGCTCTCTCTCTCTTCTCTCTCTCTCGCTCTATGACAAATAAATTTTTAAAAAAAGAAAGCCTGAGGGTTGTAGGAGAGAACCCAGGAGCCCTGGGTGTGGCCCAGCGCACCTCTCTCAGCTCCTTTGTCCTCCGCAGTCAAACGGGGGTGACACGGGCAGGGGGGGAGTGGATTCTGCTTCCCTGCCTCCTCCTTACTCTGCATCCTCTTTTTCCAGGGCTGCCGTGATGGAGCATGGCAATGAATGACCGGCCCGGCCCCAGCGGACAAGGATGGAGAGCCGTACCCGGGAGGGTAAGAGGCGACGCCCACCCATCCCCACGTAGAATGACCGTCCTGGGAGGGTGGCTCCCTGGGCCCCGGCAGGGCTGCTGACCCTCAGCCTGTGAACTGCCAAGAGTGGAAGGACTCCAGACTCTTCTCGTGGATGGTCCCCTACCCTGCGGCTCCATCATGAGGCTCCTTGTGGCCCCCCTCTTGCTGGCCTGGGTGGCTGGTGCCACCGCCGCCGTGCCCGTGGTACCCTGGCGCGTGCCCTGCCCCCCTCAGTGCGCCTGCCAGATCCGGCCCTGGTACACACCCCGATCGTCCTACCGTGAGGCCACCACCGTGGACTGCAACGACCTGTTCCTGACAGCCGTGCCCCCCGGGCTGCCTGCGGGCACCCAGACCTTGCTTCTGCAAAGCAACAGCATCGTCCGTGTGGACCAGAGTGAGCTCAGCTACCTGGCCAACCTCACGGAGCTGGACCTGTCCCAGAACAGCTTTGCGGACGCCCGAGACTGTGACTTCCGGGCCCTGCCCCAGCTGCTGAGCCTGCACCTGGAGGAGAACCGGCTGACCCGGCTGGAGGACCAGAGCTTCGCGGGGCTGGCCAGCCTGCAGGAGCTCTATCTCAACCACAACCAGCTCTACCGCATCGCCCCCGGGGCCTTTGCCGGCCTCGGCAACCTGCTGCGGCTGCACCTCAACTCCAACCTGCTGAGGGCCGTCGACAGCCGCTGGTTTGAGACGCTGCCCAACCTGGAGATCCTCATGATCGGGGGCAACAAGGTAGATGCCATCCTGGACATGAACTTCCGGCCGCTGGCCAATTTGCGCAGCCTGGTGCTAGCGGGCATGAACCTTCGGGAGATCTCCGACTACGCCCTCGAGGGCTTGCAGAGCCTGGAGAGCCTCTCCTTCTATGACAACCAGCTGGCCCGGGTGCCCCGGCGGGCCCTGGAGCAGGTGCCTGGGCTCAAGTTCCTGGACCTGAACAAGAACCCGCTCCAGCGGGTGGGGCCCGGGGACTTTGCCAACATGCTGCACCTCAAGGAGCTGGGGCTCAACAACATGGAGGAGCTGGTTTCCATCGACAAGTTCGCCCTGATCAACCTCCCCGAGCTGACCAAGCTGGACATCACCAACAACCCCCGGCTGTCCTTCGTCCACCCCCGCGCCTTCCACCACCTGCCCCAGATGGAGACCCTCATGCTCAATAACAACGCTCTCAGTGCCTTGCACCAGCAGACGGTGGAGTCCCTGCCCAGCCTGCAGGAGGTGGGTCTCCACGGCAACCCCATCCGCTGCGACTGCGTCATCCGCTGGGCCAACACCACGGGCACCCGCATCCGCTTCATCGAACCACAGTCCACCCTGTGTGCTGAGCCGCCAGACCTACAGCGCCGCCCCGTCCGCGAGGTGCCCTTCCGGGAGATGACGGACCACTGCCTGCCCCTCATCTCCCCCCGCAGCTTCCCCCCCAGCCTCCAGGTGGCCAGTGGAGACAGCCTGGTGCTCCACTGCCGGGCGCTGGCCGAACCGGAGCCCGAGATCTACTGGGTCACCCCTGCCGGGGTCCGACTGACGGCCGCCCGTGCGGGTAGGAAGTACCGGGTGTACCCCGAGGGGACCCTCGAGCTGTGGAGGGTGACGGCGGACGAGGCGGGGCTGTACACGTGTGTGGCCCAGAACCTGGTGGGCGCCGACAGTAAGACGGTCAGTGTGGTGGTTGGCCGGGCTCCCCCGCCGCCGGGCCAGGACGACGGTCGGGGGCTGGAGCTCCGGGTGCAGGAGACCCACCCCTATCGCATCCTGCTGTCTTGGGTCCCCCCGCCCAACACAGTCTCGACCAACCTCACCTGGTCCAGCGCCTCCTCCCCCCGGGGCCAGGGCGCCCCTGCTCTGGCCCGCCTGCCGAGGGGCACCCACAGCTACAACATCACCCGCCTCCTTCAGGCCACGGACTACTGGGCCTGCCTGCAAGTGGCCTTCGCTGATGCACACACCCAGCTGGCGTGCGTGTGGACCAGGACTAAGGAGGCCGCTCCTCGCCACAGAGCCTTAGGGGACCGGCCTGGGCTCATAGCCATGTTGGCTGTCGCCGGCCTCTTGCTGGCAGCCGGGCTAGCCGCCCACCTCGGCACTGGGCAGCCCAGGCAGGGGGCGGGTGGGCGGCCTCTCCTTCCAACCTGGGCTTTCTGGGGCTGGAGCGCCCCGTCTGTCCGAGTGGTATCCGCGCCCCTCGTCCTAGCCTGGAATCCAGGAAGGAAGCTGTCCAGGTCTTCGGGAGGGGAGACACTGTCCCCACCATTGCTGCAAAGTTCCTGAAGCCCAGCCTGCTCTCCGCAGTAGACAAATAACTAGGACCCCTTTTTACCAAAAGGGAAGCAGTCTGGGCCAGATGCCCTGCCGGGAAAGTGACATGGACCTGCGTGCCCGAGGCCTGGCGGCCGGACCGAGACAGACGGGGCTTTGTAGCTCCAGGAGCTGCTCCAGAAAGCCACCGTCACCTTCTGGGGGCCTTTCTGCTGACATTCTGAGGAGCGTCTCCGAGGAACAGGAAGGACTCTGGCTGGAGCCTCCCATCCCCCTAGTTGTCTGTGTGCCCAGAGGTGCCTGGGCCTCTGCTTGGATGTCCCCTGCCTCTGTCCCCAGGCCCTTCGCCCATGGGAGGCGCCCCCTCCTCTTCTCTTTCTTTGTACAGTTTCGGTTGCTTGCTCTTTCCGCACCTGGGCAAGGGCTGAGGAAGGCCTCTCCTCCCCACCTTGGGGGACCCCTCCAACACTGGGTCCCCAGCCGGATCTGAAAGACGTCTGGGGAGAGGGATGCCCAGGACCCCCTCATCTTGGCAAGCCCAGGTTGGCACTGCAAGGTTGACTTTCTACAGGCAATTTTGTACCTTTGTGGAGAAATGTGTCACCTCCCCCCAACCCAGTTCACTCTTTTCTCCTGTTTTGTAAAAAATAAAAATAAACAAGAATAACAGTAATAAGGGGGAAAAGAAACAAAAGGAAAAATCGTCTTTGACTACCAAGTGTAACTCTAAAGCCCTCTGCTCTGGAATCTCTACACACTTGGAGGCTGGCAGGGGGAAGGGCTGGGACGGGACAGGAGGGGACAGGGAGATGGTGACAGAGCGCACAGGTGTTCCCTGGGGGTCTGAATCCGGGCCTGCTCTCCAGAGCCCAGAATGGGGGAGCTGGGGGCAGACGGGCAGAGAGCAGGAGAGGCTGACGGGAGAGAGAGGAATCACAGGAGGCAAGGAGAGGGTGGGAGAAGAGAATGGAGAAAAGCTCAGAGAGAGGGAGAGAGTGGAAATTTCCATCACCAAACATTGTCACCCCTTCTCTTTCCCAGATAAGCAATTAACATGCCAGTGCCTAGGAAGCACTTCCCGGCCTATTTCTAATTAAACAAACCCAAGAGGCAGAGTCATGCAGAGAATCGCTAATCATCAGGACAGCAAGAACTTTGGCTCACTGGGGCAGAAGGGGGTGTGGGTGATAGAGGATTTGAGGAGGGGAGGAGTGTCGGAGAAAGAAATTGCTCCGTTGATCTTTCCGGTCCATTTCAGTATCATTTGCAATGAGCCTGGTTTGCTTTTGCAGTATTTTTTTTTTTAAGACAGATCGACTTCTTAGGACCAGATGCAGAGAGGAATGTCTGTCGGAAAGGCCGTAGAGCCCAGGGGAGGGGCTGCTGTGGCCGGTCACGGGGCCACTGGCCTTGCTCCTGGAAGGGGTTGGGTCTCCTGAGGCCGAAGAAGCACCACGTGAGGCCGAGCACCCCTGCACTCCAGACACAGATGGCAGACTTGTTGCGAGTTGGCTCCTAGCCGCCGCAGAGATGGCAAATGTACGCACAGGTGGAGACAGAGCGTCGGGCCCCACGGAACCTGGAAAAGGACACTCACCCCAAGCCCTTGGGCGGGCTCCTCTCTGCCGCCCTTCGGTGGCCGCCGATCCAGAGGCCTTCTCCCTGTCCGGCAGGGGGCGCCTGCTTCGGCCCGCATTGTAACCACCTGAGGGCTTGCGGGACACAGGTGGCTGGGCCCACTGCCAGTTTCTGCTCTAGATCTGGGAGGACCTGGGAATTTGGATTTCTAGAAAGTGTTCGGGTGACGCTGCTGCTGTTGGTTGGGGACCACGCTCTGAGAACCCCAGAGTCTGGCCTGTGGGGGCTAGAATGTTTCACTCCCTCCGCTGCGGGCCCCAGCGTGTTTAGGGGTAACGGAGAGGGCTGTGGCCCCGGGAGAGGCAGGAAAGGGGCCAGAGGATGGTCTGTCTGCCCCTCCCCGTCCACAGGTGGGCTGCTCGGCCCCCATTAGGAAATGACCACACTCTGCCGTGAGGTCAGCAGGCCCCATTCATGCCTGCTTTTTCCCATGGGCCAGTCATGTGCTTTTTAGGGCAAGGGGCTGGGAAAGCAGAGACAGGACCTTCTGTCTCCCTCTCCCTTTTGGGCACCCATGGCCGAGATCCATAACACCTCCCAGTGCTCCTTCCTGATGAGTTTTGGGATCCTGGCGGCTAGTCCCGGCACCCGCGCCCACTGACGCCAGCTGGTCTGTGCGATCTAGCTAGTTCTCCATTTGTGAGGGCTGGAGCCATAGCCCAATCCAGAACACCCCCCCTCACTCCCATCCCCCACCCCAGGGAAGGCGATGTGGTCCTGGCTCCCAGTCCTCAGGGTTCCTCGGACCCACCACACTGCTGCCTCCCGGCTGCCAGGGGGCTTACCCTTCTTGCGCCCTTGACAATGAATCCCTCCTTCTTGGGGGGAGAAACTGTTGTCATATGAACCTATCTCTCTCAGCTGAATCCCCAGTCCTAAACACATGGCTATCCCAGAGAAATTAGGTGAGTTGGAGGAGGAGGGAGGGAGTGGCCTCTTCTCTGTCACAGAGATGTCACCGCAGGGCCATAGCTCCCTGGGGAAAGAGAGGAAGAGACGGTTTGCGGGGTGCTGTGTCCTAGAATAGCTAGAAACCAAGCAAATGAGAGCGAGCAGCCCCTCCTGTGGTACCGACCGGGGTACTTGGCTCAGGTGTGGGGGGCCCGGCAGTGGGGACAGCGCCACCACGCCCCAAAAGTCTGTTTAGACACCCTCTCCATGGGGAGAGTCTCTGCTTTTACTCTGGACCAAGCGTGTGGGCAACTAACATGCTGAGTCCAAAACAACAGAGCTATTAAGCCTGGTCTCTTCTGTGCATTTAAGATGGCTTTTTTTTTTTTTAACCCTAAATAGAAGCAGTCTTTATTTCCCTTTACACGTTAAATTGTTACAGAGGGTCTGTCATTTCCATCCATCGAGATAATTTCAAAACGCGTCCCAACCGTTGAGCCTATTAGCTTTCCCTCCCTAGTCCATGCCTCTTCGAGATTCCCTGCCTGCCACGTGCTCAGCCACAGCTCAGACTGCGGAGCTGGGACACAGTTCCGTGGCTCGCCGCACAGCTTTCCCACCTTCCTGACGGGCTCCATCCCTCGGCATGCCCGGTGTGGCCACTCGGCCAGTGCCACTCTGCAGCCCCCCACAGACTTTGTGGGAAGCTGTGTGAAATGTGGAGAGAGGCGGCCGGAGGCATTCCTGGGGGCTAGCAGCCTAGTCCCCACCTCAGAGAAGTAAACGCTTTTGGCTAAGTGAGTGTAGGTGACCAGTTAGAATTTTACTGATCTCAGCACCGAAAATCTTTTGTTTCAGGAACTCTCCCAGTTCCCCACTCGGGACAAACTGGGATGGTTGGTCACCCTAGTCTAGCAGCTTCTTTCTAACTGTGCTCCCTTCCTTCCTTCCTTCCTTCCTTCCTTCCTTCTTTCCTTCCCTCCCTTCCTCCCTCCCTCCCTCCCTTCCTTCCTTCCTGTCCCTCCCTCCATCCCCCCTCAACCAACAAATAGTAAATGAACATAATTGTGTGGGAGGCACAGTGGTAGGAAACAGGGATGCAGGTACAAATCTCTGAGCCCGTGGACCTTGCATTTTCGCGAGTGGAGAAAGTTGATGAACAGGACATATGAGTAAGAATCTATAGTATGTAGGGCGGTAATGAGGACTCTGGAGAAGAACACAGCCAGGGAAGAGGGTGGGGCCTTGCATGGGGTGCTCCGGGAAGGCCTCACAGGGAAGCTGACATCCGAGCAAAGCCCTGGGGGAAGGAACCAAGCAGTTGTCTGGGGGAGGAGTGATCCAGGCAGAGAGAACAGCAGGCGTGAAGGCCAAGAGCAGGGAGGTTAGTGTGGCCGCAGCAAGAGAGGAAAGGGAAGGGCAACTGTGAGCCTTCCCAGGGACTCTTCAAGGTAGCTCCCGCCATCATGTTTGCAGGCTCTGTCAGTGCCTTGCCCTTCAACAGCGAATGGGACTCATTCCAGGGAATGAGGAATGCCCCTGACCGGCCTTCAGTTCCATCTCGTGTTCATCATCAAGCACGTCCCTCTGAGGGAGAGGCTGCAGGGACAACAAGAGTCCCTACCCTGCCCTTCCTCTGTCGGCCGCTGACCACGCATTGGCTGTTCCAGCCTGACGTCTGCCTGCCTTCTTGATGATGTTCCCAAGACAGCCATGGCGTGTTCCGCAGTTTACCCAAGTGTCACATCAACAGGTCTTTCACCTTCTGCATACAATTCCAACCCTTTGGCGGGATCCTTTGTGTCGGGATCAGATGCTCTGATTCAGAGCATCTCCTGTATTTTTTTATAGAATGCCAGTGACGGGGGTTACTGCGAACGTCCTGTGTGCCAGCCTCTCTGGTCAGCATTCACACGCCCCGTTTCATTCCATTCCCTTAGAGGGGATACCACTATCCCCTTCATACATATGTAGATATCAGAGCTCAGGAGAGGTTAAATGACTTATCCAAGGTCGCACAGCTAGTAGGTGGCAGAGTTGGAATTCAAGCACGGATTCCAAGGGCTCAGTTCTAACCACCACGCTCGACTCTATTCAAATTCATAGACTTGAAAAGTATGTCAGTAGTTTTTCGAGAACACAAGAACTTCTAAAATCCGCCTGCACTGGAGAGCTCCCCTGCGCAGTCACCTTTATTTTTAGATGTTGCCCTCTTTTCTTTTTTCTTTTCTTTTCTTTTTACACTCAGGATAATTTGTGACTTCAGTTTTAAAACTCTTGAACTTTATTCTCTCAAGACTCACAGTTTTTGCTCCTTTCTCTGAATTTTTGAAACATGTTTTGTAGAAGTCTGGGGGTGTATGTCTGATTTTTGCCCCCTCATCCTTCCCTCCCTGAGATGCCGTGAACTCTAGAATGGCGTAGTGCCTTCCTCCAGGGGTCTGATCTCTCCCCTCACCAAACAGTTCTTTGTTGTTGGTCAGAATTACGTCGGGAGCAGCTTTGCTGGTGGGTTTCCATTGTTCCCGAGCCCAGATGGCAGCCAAGTCAGGAGCTCCTCAGAGACTCGACACCGAGCCCAGCAATGCACCAAGCAAGTATCTAGATGGCAGGAGGACCCATCACTGCTTCCTCTAGCCTTCACACCCATGTTCTAGCACTGATTAGAAAATGCGGTCCCCGTGGCCTCCTTCTGGCCAAGTGGCCCAGATCACTGTCCTACCATAACGCTTGCCTGAGCCCTTCTCCTGTTATCTTCTTCCAAGACCTGGCTCTGCTGCTTGTGGCCTTCCATGGCCCAGCACCCCCACTCTGTCCCCGGCACACACTCAGGGTCTTTGTGCCCCTCCAGGTTCTCTTTCCTGCAGTTCCCAACCAAGGAACCCAGAGTTCCCCTGTGCCTTCTTTGTAGAAATTTCCAGTCCCCACAGTCCCCTACTCCCACCTTCAGCACCACTATGCAGACAGAGGTGGTCTTGCTGGTGGATGTCTTAGAGCTCTGAAAGGGCCATCACTGCAAAATGGCAGCTCCCTTGGCAACAAGAGGACTCAAGTATGCGGACATGGAAGTAAGGAGCGCTACTTCATCCCTTCGTTGCTGTCATCAGAAATCGAAAAGGGCCAGGCTGTCAGCCTATAAGGAGGGAAGAAGACACCCAGGCTCAACCTCATGATAAGAATAACGTGCAGCCCATAACTAAGCTTCGGGATGTCTACTTTCTCATCTGCTCTTAGTAATAACTCAAGGAGTTAGGCAGCACAGATAAGATTATTATCCCCATTTTACAGGTAAGGAGACTGAAGCTCGGGAAATTTAAATCACTGACCCCAGGTTACACCACCAATAGGGGTAGAGCCAGAATTTGAACGCAGGTCCTGTTCCCAATTCCCCTGCTCTAGCCACCTACCCACACTACCTTCTAGATCGAAAACAAGGGAGCGAGTGGAACACACGCCTCTCGGGGGTCTAGGATGCTAGACGGCAATAATCAGGCACTAACCACAGAGGATAAAAAGGAGATGCTCTCATTTATACTGGCAAAGGTTAAAGGAATGGATGTGTCGTAGGCGGGAGGAGGAGCCTGGGGGAGAGAGTGAGCTCCCGAAGGTCCTAGTTTCAGAGCTCAGTGGCCCCTGGCCACTGCTTGCGGAAGTCCCCATTCTCATAGCTAAAGCCAACTACAGAGTCTCTGACCCAGGCTCCTGTCTTCCCACGGTTTCAGTGTCATTATCACTATTTATGTCACAGTGAGGGGTGCAAGGGAACAAGCACTCTATTGTCCTGGCTCGGGGCAGGGCTGGACTGAGCCCTCTTGCTCAGGAACCTCCACTAGAGACAGTGGCTCAAAGATGGACTTGGAGAGTCCGTAGGCCTCTACGAATTGCTGACAGATTTTTCTGTGTATGTGATTGTGAAATTTTCTGGAGAGAAGGCAGCCTGGATTTAATAAGACTCTGAAATGGGTCCAGAACTCTGAAAAATCAAGAATTGCCACATTAGAAGTTCCAAGAGTCACATAAATGCAAAGCCTTAAGAGTCCAGTTGGGAGTTGCCAAGGGAAACAGAGACACCCTCAACAATTTGAGAGTCTGTCGGGGAGGATCCGAGTGACGAACATCCACCATCTCTGCACCTTAATGGGATTCGGATTTACGCATGTAGACATTTCCTTTAAAATGAGGAAAATGAATTCCTAGTGTTTTTATTTGCAAAGCAAGGGTTCCTGTGTCTGCCCCCTAACCTTCAATCAACTTCAGGCTTCCAGCTCATCAAAATCTACAAGCCTCCTGGAACTCTGCTGCCCCCCCATGTCAATTCCATGGGTTCCCCAACCCCAGGAGCCACATCAGAGGTTCCTCCGCCAGGCATCAACATCTTCCTGGGTACCATGGGACTGGGGCTGGCACAGGATTCACCCAAGTGCCTTGGGAAAGCCAGGTTTCAAGACTTTCTCCTCTTTAAACTTAGGTAGATTAGAATCACCCATTTACGTCCCCTTCCACAGTTCTTCAACGTCACGGACAACCCCCCCACCCTGCGTGTTCACACACCAGATGTGTGCCCACGTGCCCAGGCATGTGCTTGCACCAACACACAACCTTGCAAATGTCATTTGCAACTCTGCTCCAGGCCCCCATTCTATACACCATCTGCTGGAAGCTATTTTAAGCACCTAATAAAACCTTTTTAGAATGAATCCTGGGATATTCTGCCCTTTGCTTCTCTAGGGGAAGAGCACCTGGGCTCCAGATGGAGCTACATCTTGGCACCAAGGGACAAGGAGAAATAATCCACCTTGGGCTAGCAGGAGACCCTACTGGTCCCTTCCCCACAAGCAGCATGGTCTGTCTTGGCTTTGACCATGGAGGACCATATGTAAAAGGGAGGATGTTTGGGTCAGGACAGAGGAATACACCTGGATTCAAATCCTTGCTGTGATCCTTCCTCGTGACTGTACCTGTGCATTCATCTGTGAACGAGGGCTGCTAGCACCTCACTCTGGTGCCGCGGATCTGGGACTAGGCGCCCAGACGCTGCGACCTGCCTCATGAGTTGTTGGAAGATCCATGAGAAAACAGAGGTAAAGCACCTGGCACTTGGTAACGTAGTGGTTCTCAGTCTTGTCGGTGCGTTAGAATCACCAGGGGAGTTTTACAAACTGATGCCCAAGGCCACAGACCAATTAAATCAGAGTCTCTAGGGGTGAGACACAGCCACAGCCATTTTTTTTTAAAGCTCCCCAGGTGACTTAAATGTAGAGCCAAGATTGAGAGTCACTGTAGTAGGAGCTCAATACATTCAAAACCACCTTTATGACCGAGCCAGCCGCCTCTCTTTTCGGGACCTCTCCTCTTTCCCCAGGGCCCTAGGTCACCCACTCTGGCTCCCACAGGAAGGACTGTGGGGAAACAACCTTGCCTCTGGCTGCTGGAGCGGCCGGTGCAAAGGCCGGTGGGAGGGTGAGCGCTGGTCCCGCATTCAGTGCACCTACTCAGGCCCTCGCTCGCTCAGCAGTCAAGGGGCAATGGCTGTATTTACACTGTGCCTGGGGGAGTGGGGTTGAATAAAGCCAGCCCTGTCCTCAGGAGTCCGCACCCCGATGCTAAAGATAGAGACTAATCGACTCTGGGATCTCGAAGAGTCTTCCGGGCCCACCCCTCCCCCAGCACAGAAGTTCTCTCTGCAGCCGCCCCATCATCTCATCCCAGCTTAAACACCGCGAGTGACAGAGAGCTCCTGACCTCACAAGGCAGCCTGGCCAGGTTAGCTGCTCTACTTGTTTCAAAGTTGTTCCCTGGACTGAAGCGAAAGCCCGGCCCTGTGATTCCTACTCATTAGCTCTGAACCTCGGGAGCAGCTCAGGCCAGGCTTCCCCTCCCACGTGACAGAACTACAGCTCGGGGGGGCTCCTTTGGTGGTGGGAGCAACAGACTTGGCAAAGGGAGTGCATTCGACACTACCCTCCAAGCGTCAGAGGGGCAAGACTAGGTCCTCGTGACCTGAGGGCTAACTCCCCGGCTCTCGCAGTTTGTGCGGGTACACAAGACTCAGCGTGACACAAAATACTCACCAAGGACCCAACCGCACTCTGACCGTAACCCCCTGTCCAGTGATCTTTCCCGTTTACCCACAGTCTATTCAGTGTGCCCAGCCCAGAGGTCCTCGTCCGTCCCTGCTGATGGTGGGCGGTCATCACCTCACAAACAAATACGATGGAAAACCCCTGCCAAGTGAAATCGCACATCTCGGCCCCAAAGCTTAGGGAATCAGAGGACCGGGCACACGGAGGAACTCAACCACAGTGCATGTGTGGTCAAGACTCCGCAACGCAGACAGACAATGGGTCAGGCCGAATGGCAGAGCGGGGCTTGGAGCTGGAGGAACCCCTGGGGTGGTAGAGAAGGGTGCATCTGAGAAACCACGCAAGCCGCTGGGTGCCCGAGGCCCAGCCCATCGGGGTGTGCAGCCGGCAGGCCCATGCTGGGATCCCCAAGTAGGTCCAGCTGCTGTAGCCAGAGGGGGCATGAGGGAGGACAGCGTCACACCTGAGCAAAAGGGAAATCCGCAGCAGCCTTCCCTCCATGCTGACTCTTCCCCCGATGGGTCAAAGGGGCTGCCGACCCATCATCCCAGCCAGACCCTGCCTCCAGCCGGACCTCAGCTAGCTTTCTGAGGAGAATCGGGTGAGAGAAATAGGGAGGGAGAGACATCCCGGAGAATTATGGGACCAAAAGCAATATCATGTTTCCCACCTCTCAGCCTGCCCGTTATTTCTGCAGAGAAGAAACAGGCTATGATTAATACAGAGGGGAGGTAAGGGCTAAATATGTATTCGAGGACAGAGAGAGCGTATGTGTCGAGGAATTGGGGGCCGTGACCCTTGGCCATGTGGGTACCAGCTAAATGCTCAGCTGCCTCTCACTCCTCCTCAACCCCCGTGAGGACAGGGGGATGCCTGGGGACCTAACGTCCTTACCTGGGCCAGCCCAGGTGGGGAAAGTCAGAATCTGGGTTGACCTTCTCTCACTTCCTGCTGCTCTCAGAGAGCTACTGACACCCCCACTGCCCACCCTTGCCCCTGCTTGGCTTTTAAAAAAAATTTTTATGTAAATGTTATGAATTCTTTATTTTAATTTTTAACTGTGGTTAAAAAACCCATGGCATGAAACTTACCATCATAACCATTGCTGATCGCACAGTTCAGAAGTGTTAAGGGTATTCGCAGGGTCGTGCAACCAGGATCCAGAACTTCTTCATCTCCCAAACCGGAAACTGTTACCCATTAAGTCAAGTCCCCGCTGTCCCCTTCCCCCCCCCCCCAGCCCCGGGTAACCACTATGCTTTCTGTTTCTGACTTTGACTTCAAATACGTGGAATCATGCAGTCTTTTTGTGTCTGGCTTCTTTCACTGAGCATAAAGTCCTCAAGGTTCATCCACGCTGCGGCAGGTGTCTGGATTTCTTTCCCTTTTAACTCTGAGTATTTCCTTGGATGTAGAGCCCACGCTTGCTTCCACATTTCTCCATTGATGGGCACCTGCCGCGCTTCTAGCTCTTGGCTCTTGTGCACAAGGTTGCTGGGAACACGTGTGTGCAAACATCTTTCTGAGACCCCGCTTTCCCTTCTTTGGCGTCTAGACCCAGAGGTGAAATGGCAGGATCGTGTAGTCATTCTATGTTTAATGTTCTGAAGAACTGCCACCGTGTTTTCCATTCCCACACCCTTTTGCCTTCCCGCCCACAGAGCACAAGGGCGCTAGTGTCTCCACCTGCTCCGTCTGAGGTCCCTGAGGACAGGGGGCTCCCCAGCACCTCGGGACTTGAAATGAGACCCTCAGTCCGAATGACTGGTGTCATCCTCCCCGGCCTTCTCCTCCGAGCCCACTTCTCCGTCCACGTCTGGGGCAGTCCCGTGGCCATGACCTGGGCCCTGATGAGCCCTGTGCTTTAACAAGCCTGCGAGGAACAAAGAAAACAAGAACTTGCGAGGCAGTGAGTCAAGCAAAAGCCCAAGAACAATGGTGCTCCTTTAATCACTCCTGTTGCGGGAGCACTCCGGCATGAGAAAGATTGGTTAAGAACAGGACAGCCGCCCCATCCCGAGCTGGCTGCGTGGGGCCCCTGGTTGGGGGCCCTGGTCAGAGCCCAGGGCAAGGGGATGAATGCGGGAGAGGCTGGCTGAGGACACAGGTGTGGAAGTCCGGGCCACTGTCCTGCACCACTGTTTCAGTCTCCAACCTGGTCTCCCCATCTCCCTTCTGGTGTGTGGCAGTGAATCAGCAGCCAAAAGGCTCCCTCTAAATTCAGATCCGATCCGTTCCTTCCCTGCTTCGAGTGTGGAGTGTGTCGTGGCTCCGACGAAACTCCTGGACACATCATTACAGCACTTCACCACCCAGCCCCGCCTACCTCTCAGCACATCTGCTGTGTCACTTCCTCCTTGTCTGAGATCCAGCCACGGAGAGGCATTTCAATTGCTAGAACATACCACACTCACTGTCTCTCTTGGGACGTTGCTTACAGTGTTCATGCTCCCCATGACACCGTCCTTCCTCTCTTCGTCTAGCTGGTTCTGTTCATTCTTAGGGTCTTAGCTCAGATGTCACTTCCTCCAGGAAGCCCTCCATGGCCTCCCCCATTCTGAGTCGGAACCTCTTCTCGGCATTACCATGGGGATTGAGAGAGGCTTCGCACACTGGGTGTGTTCCCTGGTGACTCGCTCGTGGCTTGGTGTAGATGTTCATTCAAGTTTTCAATGAGTGAATGAACGTGTGGGTAAATGCATGCAGGCCTGAATCGTGAGGCTGATGAGACCCGGGAGGAGTGAGAGTGGGGGGCCGGAGGGGTTGGGGGTGGGCAGTGGGGGGGGGGGCTGGCCGACTTCCATCCTCCTTCCCCCCACATAAAGTGTTCTAACGTGCAACCACTAATGTCAAGTTTAAAATTAGCCAGATCTTTCGACTTCTTTTTTTGGCTTCTGGCCTTCGGTGCCTCCGCAGAGTTATGGGAAGTGAGGGTAGGCAAAAAGGCCAGGACTGAGCAATGAAACACGAACGTTGGAGTTCCTTTGGAATCTGACCCAGAGCTCTAGTCTATTGATGTCTTTGAATTTATCCAGCTGCCCCTGTCCTGTGACACTGAGGAATGAAGAGTTTATGCTTTCTTCAAGGCCTCCCTGGCCTCCCAGTTTCTGCCCAGTGATCGTGTCCTTGCTTGCCTGGGCCCTCCTGCCATGGCAAGGGGATGGCCAGTTTCTGTGACTTTGTGGCCTGTTTCTCCAGGAGCCAGCCCGGCCAAGGAGACCTAGGAGCCAGGTGTGACAGGGATGCATCCCTCCAAGTCGGGCTGCAATTGGCCATTCCCTGCGGAATGGGGAGACTTAGCACAACAAAAATCTCCCCTACAGCATCCTGAATCTTTTTCTTCTAACTGATGAAGGCCAGGTCCCAGAATTGGAAACATTTGTAAGGGAAGAGCAATGATCTGGGGGAGAGGCGTGCAGAAGGGGGTCTGTCCCGAAGGGCTGGTACCCTCCCCAGGGCCCCCAGAGCTATACAATCTGGGAACACAGAAGACTAGAGACTTTTATGTAAATACTGCTGTTGTTATCGTGCTAACTCATCACTGCACGCAGGACCCCGAAGAGCTTTCACTCCTGTGACGGTACTCCAAGTGTGAGAGCCACAGCAAGGCCTCCTTACAACAAGAGCGTCTTTTTTTCACCAAGCATCCTCGTGAGACAGGGGTTTTGCACACATTCTCTCTGCTCCTCCCAGAAATCCCAGGAGGTGAAGAGTTGTAACCTCATTTTATAGACAAAGGTCCAGAAACTTTATGTGACTTACCCAAGATCAGGTCTGGGATTCGAACCAGCGTCCGTCTGTCCCCGAGCCATCGTCTCATGTGGCAGGTGGGTGAGACACGGCCCTTTGTCACACAGCCACTGACGGCAATGCTGGGATGGAAACCCAAGACGCCTGCCCTCTCTCAGCAGCCATGCCATGGCCGGCAGGAGAGCAGAGCCCCGGGCGCCCTTCCTCTTCGCCCCGGGGGCATTCGGTTCCCCGCTCTTAATGATTTCGGGAATTGGAAGAGTTCGTTAGTGTCCAGGAGCTCCCGTGCTTATTCCTTTCTGTGCATCAGGAGCCACGTTACATTCCAATGAGGAGGAAATCCGAGGCATTTAGTCCGGGGTTGCACCAAGGAACACACCTGCAGAAAGCCACCATCTCGCCATGTGCACCGGCCCCGGGGGGCTCCGGTGGAACAGCAGCGTGCCCACTCCTTCCAGCCTCGGATGGGAGGCCAGAACCAGGCTTCCAGACCTCCTGGCTCCCCGCCCAGTGTAGCCCCCTGACTCACCTCTTCGCACGGTGGGCCGGAGGTACAGGGGGACGGTCTGGAGGTGATCTCGTGTGCAGAGTTCAGCTCAGTCTGGGAGATGCTTTATCCAGTGAAATGAGATTCAGTCACATCCAGGGTAAGAATGGAAAGGCCAGGTAGATGAGGCTGAGACAAAAGCTCAACAGTTGTTTTCTAGAATATTCTGCTACATCACACGCACACACATACATGTGTATTCACACACACACACACACACACACACACAGAGCTCAGCTCTGCTCCAGAAGACACTGTTGCCAAGCATCGCCCCACAAACAAGGAGCGGCGCTCTAGCTCATGCGTGGGCTCCCCTTCCTCTCTCCCTGCCCTGCACTTAGACCCAGAGACCAGAATCACAGGTGACTCAGACCAGACCCAGGGGAGCTTGTCATTCCTGCCCCCTTGTATCATTTCCTGCTTTGAGCTAAGTTCCATAGTCATTCAGCCAAGGAGGCCAGAGCAGGGGAAGAATTTCTCTTGCCAAAAAAAGCTAATGTGCGGTGAAATGGCATTAATAACAGTAGAGTGTCTAGACAGGAGGCAATGGTCTGGAAAGTCTCTGCACTCGGCAGTCCTTGCCTTGCTCGGCCTGAGCATCCCAGGCTAACAGCATCCGTAACCTGGGGACCCCGTCAGCGACCCGCCCACACTACAGCCTGGGAGCGTCAGCTTCAGACGGCAGCCAACCGACGGTCATACAGAGGAGGCGGGAGCGTGGTTCTCAGGAGCCCTCAGAGGACACTCAGAACCAGTGACGGGAAGGTAGGCTTCAACCCGACGTAAGAAAGTTTTCTAACAGCCAAAGCTGGCTAAGTGACATATATCCTGTACACAAGAGATCGCTTATATCTGCTTCTACAGCTAGAGTGCGAGCTATCTTGTAAGGTGGTGAGACCTCCGTCACGGTACGTATTCCAGCAGCACAACAGAGGCTTTATGAACCCAAGCTACCAAGTCAGAGCCATCTGGCTTCAATTCCTGACTCTCTCATTGACTAATTGGGTCACTTTGATGAAGCTACCTGAAACTATTTCTTCGCTGGTACGTACGCATAATTACCTCCTCAGGTTTTGAGGCTCCACTGAGGTTAATGCCTATAGAATCCCTCATGAGGGTAAGAAAGCACTTGACCAGTCGTA
>CM053618.1:20786693-20799147 GCA_028646535.1 Procyon lotor
CTACTACCCCCAAAACAGGATCCCCAAAGGCTCCCCCTTCCCCGCTCCCCTCCCCGACCCAGGCTCCTGGCTGCCTCCCTCCTGCCCCGCCCACAAAGCCCACCCTGCATCTTCCGCCCTGACCCCCCTGACCCCCAGACAGGGCTGGGGTGCCTCCTCCAGCCTTATCCACACCTGGGCAGGCTCTTACCTTCATTTCCTGCAGTTGTCAGTGTTTCCAGTTCTTACTTTGTTTTGTCTCTTTCTTAGCCTCTTGCCTTTGCCCAGCGCCCCCCACCCCCACCATGAGCTCCCTGTGCAGCCGGGGTCTCTCATCCGTCTTCACACCCCAGATTCTAGCCAAGTCTAGGGGTGTTACTGGAGGCTGGGTAAGCGCGTGTGACTTGAGCGAATGGGCAAATAAGATAATGCACCTGAAATCACTTTCGACAGTCTTCAGAGTGATCACGATTAAGAGTTCATTCCGCAAATATTCATTGATCACCTAGAGTGCTTTGCAGGGCCTCGGCGAGCCGCCCTGGGCAAGGCGTAATGAAGTCCCTGTCCCCGAGGAGTTCTCAGGGTAATGAGGGAGAAGCCCCAGTGTAACTTCCTCTCCTACAAACCACAACCACACAGAGCAACACAAGGATATGCTGCCAAAGAGGCCCCGGGCCAGGCTATGCAAGAGCCGGCAGGAGCTGCTCCCCTGGGGGTTCATTCCAGGCTTCCAAGAGGAGGGGCTGGCTTCAGAGCCGCCTTGTCGCCTTGTCGAGGGGCCTTGGCAAAGCCTGGGGCAGCTCGCTGCACCCACACCCCACCAGCCCTGGCCCGGATGCCTCCGCAGCGCCCCCTCTGACCAAGGTCGAAAGGCCAGCAGAAGCAGAGGGCACCGAAGCTGCCGGCCCATGGCTTGGGTTGGAGGCCTGGCGCAGTGCCTTCCTGGCCATGTGACCCACCACAGTTCCTTTTTCCAAGCCTCAGTGACTTGGGATATAAAATGAGGACGACGGCAGTGACTGTCCTGGGGCGGGGGAGGGGGAGGACACACGTCAGTGAAACAACACGCTCAGAGAACCAGGAACATAAAAGAAGAAACCTCTCCATGAATGTCAACTCTCTCCGCCTCTGGGATGTATCAGAGCGGACCCATCAGGGAACAGTGCCTCTCCCACAGGGCGGGCAGGACCCCCAGCCTCCCCGCTGCCGCACTCCGCCTGCCCCTGACTGTGTTCCCTGAAAAATGATGTGGGTTTAGTGAAGCCCAGACGTCCGAAATTTTACCAGGACATTTCAGAATCTCTCCTGGAGGGCCGGGTGAAAAATTGGTCTGTGATCCAGTCGCAGATGTCTGAGAGGAGAGAATGGTCCTAATTGAGCCTCTGACCCCGTAAAGCTCAAGAGGGCAGGCACAATTACCCCAGATGAGGAAACCAGGCCCAGAGAAGCGGAAAGACTCAGCCAAGGTCACCTAGGGAACCAGGGGCAGACCCCAGATCAAGTCTACTTTTGCCTCTGCAGCCTGGAATTTCTAACCATCAAGCAGGCTTGATATCAAGGGCTGAGGGCCCCTGCCATCAGGGGCCACATGCAGAGCCACCTTACCGTATTCATGTATTGGTTAGGATGGGGGGAGACGCTTGTGGGAGGCGATCAGAAATGTCTGAACCCCTCAGTGAATCATTAACTCTCAGCTCTGCAGTCCAGGAGCTCTGGGACCTTGAGCATGACCCTCTCCCTGTCCTGGTCTGCCCTTCCTCATCGTGGAATAAAGTAGTTGTCCTTGAGGTCTCCAAGACCCCTTCTCCCCGGTTCTCAGGGGCTCCCAGGCATTCTGCAGAGGGGGTTAGGGCCAAATCTCAAGCCGAGGCCCCCTTGTCTTTCAGGGACCCAGGCCCCACAGACATCCCGCTGACAGCACTGCTCTCTGCCCCGCCCCCTCCCTCTGTCTCCTGCTTCCTGAGCAAACCTGCCCCCTGTCCATCTACCCCTCACGGTCAGGTCAGCGCAGCAGCTGGCTGGGGAGAAGGAACAGGTTGTATTCATAGCAGCTTTGCCCATACCCACCCACGCTGACCCAGAGCCTCCCCCTACCCAACTTGCTCTGACCTGTATCCTCTCTAGTCCCCTCTCTCCTCCCCGCCCCATGCCCCAACCGCACAGATGCCAAGGTAAAAGGCCAGAAGCTCCTCGTAGCTGGACTCCTTGCTGGGGGGATGAGAGCCTCTGACCTGAGCATCTGACGGGGAGACGAGCTGGGCCTCTGCTCACTGGGTCTCCTCTCCATCCCATCTGCCCCTGGGTGCAAGGTCAGGAGGGGCGGTCACGGAGCACCTTGCCTCACATGTTAGGGCTGCAGAAGCCTGGGAAGGTCCAATGGCTTGCTCAAGTTCCCATGCAGGAGTACGGGGAGGAAGCCACTCACTGTCTGATAGACGCTTGGCCAGGCCACCAGGCCACCTCATCCCGTGACCCCCAGAGCCACATCCAGTATGGCGGTTGGGCAAATAGATCCGCAGGAGCGAGGCTCTGTCTTCTAAGCTGTAGAGATTCAGAGGAAATGCAAACTATAAAACTGGCAGGGGTGGAGCGCAAAGGGGGAAAAGATCAAAGACCACAGCCCCTAAAGAAAGGAGGCTTTGATCCATGGATCCAATTCCTTGGCCCTCGGCAGCCCCCAGTGCCTGGCACAGACCAAAGAATCTTTGGGGTTTTTTTTTTTACATAATCTCTATGCCCAACGTGGGGCTCATGACCCCAAGATTAAGAGTCTCGAGCTCTCCCAACTGAGCCAGCCAGGCAGCCCTGAATCTTTAGTTAAAAGAACAGGACGTACCTGGGGAGTGTCCAGCTACGTGCTTAATCTGTCCCACAGACTGTCCCTCCCGGAGAGCTGAGGCGAACCCAAGTTCCCCTCCCTGGATCACTGCCTCTCTGGGGGAGCTGGGAGCAGAACAAGGTTTGGAAAACCATAAGAAGTAGAGGAGGCAAGAGGAGAGTCGGGGGTCGGAGAGTGGATGCGGAGCACAGGCCAACGAGAGCCCGGGTTCCGGGCCATGCTTGGTGTCTCGGGGACAAGATGACCAGTGTCCTCAGTTCTGGGTCATGGCAGTGAGGCTGCACGTGCACCTGACCGAACCGAAGGTCCCAGCTGTGACTTCTCTCCATCTCCGATCCCTGTACCGACCACCACCTGGAGTGTCCCCGGGCTGTGCTTCTGTCGCTTGCGCTCCGACCCGTCTAACAGAAGAGAATGCACATCTAGGAGGGCAGAGTAGAGAGCTGTTAAGTCTACGGGCTCTGGAGGCAAATTGGCCAGATTCAAATCTCTGTCACCATTTGCAGTGTGACACCCAGCAGGCAAGTCATTTTTCTCTGTGCCTCCGTTTATCCATTTGTCAAGTGGGGTCAGAACAGTGCGAGCTCCACAGGGTTGTTGTTAACGAGCTAATATCAGTAAAGATCTGATTAGAAGAGCACACCGTGCAAGCACAGGCCATTATCACTGCCGTGACCACATCCCCCTGGACCTGCGGGCCAGGGCTCCTTTCCAAAGCGGGGGTAGGCACTCTCATCCAGCCAGGCAGCCAAGCCCGATTCCCCAGCCTGGGAGCACTCCCTTGTGCGTGGTCCTCCAGGCCATATCTGAGAGTGGAGGCATGGGACCCACGATGGGGGAGAAGTTCACTGGGAGAGGAGTATGGAGGGAGCAGGTGGGGGGAGTCAGGGAAGGAGGGAGTAAGCACGCGGGGACTCTCAGATGTCCTCGTCCTCAGTGCAACGCCACGAAAGGGACCCCTGCAGGCTCAGCAGAGGGCAGGGCTGAGCTCTGGTCCCAGGGCCCCTTGCAGAAGGAGACCTCTCATCCTCTAAATGTGGGCTTCCCACCCTCACCACACCTGGCTTCCTCCTGAAAAGTCCTAAGTCAAATATTCCTTGCCACCGGAAGATTAATTTCTTTCCAGAGCTCCCGTTTGGCCTATTGGAGGAATTCACAGGTTTTTCTCTCAAGAACTCAGAATCCTGGCCCTATTTTGAAAATAGAACATTTGTCCCCCATCCTTTACCTGACGAAGCTTTGCAGACTTGAGCAAAAACATTTTTGATCTGCTCTGTCGAGGAAAGGAGGGAGGCAAGAGGGGGATGGGGCGGGCCAGGGGCAAGGACCTACAGTCCACTACAGCGTCGGAGAATGAACGGCACACAGCAATTCTGAATGTGTGAACCGGCACAAATGGTCCCTCTCTCCTGGCCGGGACCGGGTCAATATTTGCTGAATGAATGATTGTGATCTGTCAACAGCCTGTGATTCCGTCTTTCTTGCTCCGATAAGTTATAAAGACCATGCATCAGCATTCAACCTAGCTGACCTGCAGTCTTCGTTTTAGGCCCCCAGGCCAAGGTGAAAACCATGTTTGAAAAGAAGTGAGATCGTCTATTTGGGACCACTCGCTTTCTCTGTTTGGTAGGGGAGGGTCTCCTTGGTCTGGTGCTGGGACTGGAGGGGGGGCTCCCTTCCTCCTCCTGTCTCTGCAGTTTTTTGGTTCCCAGATAAATCCGGGATTGGGCTGCTTTCCTACGTGGAACCGCACTGGGACCCCACAGGCAGTGCCAATGAATGACCGCCCTGCGGGAATTCATGACTTTCTTGCTGAGCCCAAAACCTTGGTGGGGAGGGGGGGCCATGCCTGCAGGATAGATTCTGGCCTCCGGTGGGCCCTGCTTTACTCGCTGCAGATGTGCAAGTCTCTCCCTAGTGCGGTGATTGGTCTGTCAGTCCTCGGTCTCGAGTTCTGCAGGGGACTCACACGCGGACCTGGGCACCACCACCACACCAAGCATGCTGAGAGCTTCTAGGGACTCAGATAATTTCTGAGTAAATTACCTAAGAGCAGAAGGGCCCACCACGGGAGCTAGGGGAGCAGAGAGCGGGGACAGGAGGTGGGAATAAGTGACTTGTGCATTAATCACAAAGCAATCAGTGGATGACAAGGGGCCCCGGAGCCACTGGGTGGGTCCCGCTGGACTCAGCAGAGGGAAAGGTCGCCCCTGCCGGGGAACTCCCATCCATCACCAAGACACCCACTTACCTGACTTCCGTGTGCCCAAGCCTCCTGTATCCCCGCTTGGCAGAGCTGCTGTCCTGGCCTGACTCACTGTCCTTGATCCGCGGCACCAAGGGTCATCCCAGCATCCTCATGCCCCGGGCCGCCGAGCCTCCCTGGCCCGGCACACTGCAGGGGAGGAGCTTGGGCTGGCTAACCTTTGGGAAACCATTTACTGGGTTTGGCCAGCTATTGAGGCCTGCCTACTTCTCCTCCTATGCCCTGTATCTTCCCTAGTTACCAGGATCCAAAGGAGAGAGGGACTGAGTGCTCGCCACTCTCCCACCAACCTCCGTGTCTGACCCTCCCAGGCTTCTTCCTTCTCCTGTCAAATCTACCCCCCTCCGCCGCCCCTCCGAACACAGAGGCCCCCCACTGGACAGACCTCCCAGCTTACCAGCCCCTGCCCTTCTCTGGCTGGACCCTAACCTTTGAATCCATTTGTTTCTGACATTATTTTCCTTGCAAGTGCCCTATGCCTTCTAGGTCATTTCTATTTTAACAGGAGCCATGTCTTGACCCACGTGTAACACTTAGCAGTGGATTTCAGCAGTGGTGATGGGTTTGGGGCAGGGAAAATCATCTTGACCCGACGGACCATTCCATGGCCCAAATCCATAGCTCCGGATTTAGACCCTAGATTTAAAACCTGGCACGACCTTGGGCAAGTCATTGAACCTCTCCTAGCTCTTATGTCAAGAGCAAAAATAAACACATCCATCTCACAGAGGTGAGGAGAGGATTTAATACATATATATTTTAAGATCCTGGTTACAAGGTTGAAACGACCCTCTTGGTGCGCCTGGGTGGCTCAGTGGGTTAAAGTCTCTGCCTTCGGCTCAGGTCATGATCTCAGGGTCCTGGGATTGAGCCCCACATCGGGCTCTCTGCTCAGCGGGGAGCCTGCTTCCCCCTCTCTCTGCCTGCCTCTCTGCCTACTTGTGATCTCTCTGTCAAATAAATAAAATCAAAGGAAGGAAGGAAGGAAGGAAGGAAGGAAGGAAGGAAGGAAGGAAGGAAGGAAGGAAGGAAGGAAGGAAGGAAGAAAAGAAAGAAAGGAAGGAAGAAAGGACCCTCCTTAGCATGGTAAGGCAGTGCTTCCAACATGAGAAATGGGATGAAGGGAGGGAAATCAAACTGTCCCCAGCAGCCCAACCCCCACAGGGCAGGTGATTTTAAAGGCACCTGGCCCTGATTACTCACAGCACCTGTGCACCCATTCCTCTGGGTAAAAGGTCATTTTTTGACATTTCTTTACCATTACAGCCATTCCTCCGGGTAAAGCATGATTTTCTCCCCCCAAGGTCCTCTTTGGATATGGGAAAATCCTTGGAAGGTCAAGGTCACTAATACCGTAATGTGAAAAGTTTACTTCTTTAAAAAAAGATTTTATTGATTTATTTGAGAGAGAAAGAGAGCGTGCATGTGAACACTAGCAGTGGGGAGGGGCAGAGGGAGAGGGAGAAGCAGACTCCCTCCTGAGCAGGGAACCCAACATGGGACTCGATTCCAGGCGCCCAGGATCACGACCCGAGCCAACGGCAGATGCCCAACCGACTGAGCCCTCCAGGTGTTTAAGCAAAAGATTTTGTTTATTTTGTTTGTGAAAGCGCAGGGTGCCCTGGGGCTTGGAAACCAGGAGGAAGCCGGTCCCAGCTGTGGAAGGCAAGGTGTGGGCTTACCCATGACCTCATTCCACCCCTGCAACCGAGGAGCTGGAGCTTAGTGGCAACGCACAACTATTTTAAAGGTCAAATCAAGACCCTCAGGCAAATGTGAAAGTAACACATGTCAATGATTTCATCCCACTCTGCAATTAACGAGGGACCCAGTAAGATGTCACAAGTGCTGAGAGATGCCTGACAGATGCATCCACAAACCATTAGGAAGGCTGCACTTAATTCACTGAGTAGGGGCAGACTGCTCAAGGTCTGCGGACGGACGGGCGTCTCTGCTGGATACAATTCTGCGGACGGGACGGCGATCAGTTGCGTCTCTGCTGGATACAATATGTATCATCTCCATGAGCAAGATCATTTGCACTCCTCTCAGTTTTCTACAGTTTTACTCAAAGACAAAGGAAGACAAAGATAATCCGGAGGGAGACCAGAGAGGACAGCCCATAATAATCTTTTCTGCCCGTTTCAAAGCCTCTCACAACTTTTCCTAACATGACGATTATCTTCCTCTCTTGACAAAGCAGAAAAGACGGAGTCGGGTCCAGCGAGCAGGAAAGGGAATTCTACCCAGGGCCAGTCCCTCATGAGGGCGGAGAAAGTCCAGACAACGACGTCACGTCCGGGATGACGTTAGAAATATAAGAATGAGGTAACTCTCCCCATGAAATTCTAGGATGTCCTTCAAAAGACTGTCCTTTATTGGAGATTACATCTTTCATATATTTATGGCATCCAAATGTCCCTTCCTTTCTGAAAAACGTGGTGGTCATAGATAGTACCACTACTAGTAGTTCTTGGGGATTTTTTAAGATTTTATTTATTTGACAGAGAGAGAGCACAAGCAGGGGGAGCAGCAGGCAGAGAGAGAAGCAGGCTCCCCACTGAGCAAGGAGCCCGGTGCGGGACTCGACCCCAGCACCCTGGGATCATGACCTGAGCCGAAGGCAGACGCTTAACCAACAGAGCCACCCAGGCGTCCCTACTAGTTGTTTTTAAAATGTACTTGTTGTTTGAGGAGATAAAGGTCAGCAGCACTATGTTCAGTCCCCATCTTAAAAACATATAGTTTTTGTTATTCTGCATTTTTTTATTTTTCATTTTATTCACCTGTGATAGCCAAAAGTCTAGAAACACCCATCGTGTTCACACTTCTGAAATGTGGTTCCAGGTAAAGTGGCTGGAGGGTAAGTCATGCGCACTGGCGCCCACGTCCCCTGGCCAGTCAGGCTCTGCTGCTCCTGGTGGAGGCTGGGCAGCCAACCTGGGCAGGGCTTCTAGATGCAAGGCTGAAGCGAGAAGAGACTGAGACTGAGGGACTGACTCCTCGGGATGCCAGAAGGAGGCTGAGACAGGAGAGCCGGCAAATCACCCTCTCCGGGGCAGACCCCCAAATTCTCTCTGGATATTCTGTGGCTTGTCCACAGCCTTTAGCTACACCATCCTCCCTGTCCATAGCACAGGAGATTCTGAGGCCCATCAGAACCTGGTCTGCGCTGCCACGTGGGTCAGAAGGACAAGGGACGAGACTTGGGACCATCTCCCTTCCGGAGAGCCCGCCCCAGTCCCCGGATGTAGGGATGTGAGCAAAGCTCAGGAGAGCGCTTACAAACTCGAGACCGATGAGACCTAGAGAACTGAAATAGACACTTGCTAGCATATTCGATATTCACATTGGCAGCCTGGCTTTTCAGCTCCTCCGTAGGAGGGCTGTGGTTGGCAGAGCCCGGTGGCCTCCCCCACGTCTGACGATCCCCCCCGCTGCGAAGGCAGAAGGCACAGTGCCGCCTGGGGGCTGACAGCAAGACCCCTCCCCAAAGAGCAGGGGGAGCACGGGTGGCGCTGGAGTTTGGCGTTTCATTCCAAGGAGATGGACGGCGCCTCGCAGCCCTAAAGGGGAAAGTGGGGTGTGTGCGATGGAGGAGCTCTGGGCACCCGCATTCTGTGTGCCATCCCGAGTACCTGCCTCCTGCTGGATTCGCGGGAAAGAAAATGAGCAGAGGGAAGGAGACAGCTCCCGATGGTTTTTCAAGAAAAGTGCCTGTAAACTTAAACTCAGTGGAGCAGAACAGCTGGCGTGGAAAATTGGTTGTTCAGCTCTGCAGTCAGTGTCAGGGACCCGCTGACAGAGGGACTAAGAGCAGCTTGTAAACTGCGGGTACTGGGGACCAAGACAAAGGGCCTCTAGGGAGCAGGGATTCCACACCTCCTCCCCCCACCCACCCCCACTCCTACACATCAGGGGGAACAACGGACCGAGCTGAGAAAGCGCCACCAGGGCCTGAGCTGGTCACCCCACGGGCATTGGCCGGGCTCTAGAGTTTTCATGTTCCCAGCTCCGCCCTCAAGGAAACGACCCAAGAATCCCACAATCTCAGATCCAGAGGGACCCAAGATTGCAGGGGAATCCCCCACTGCAGCTGGCCCGCGCCGCAGGGACTGCTCACCAGTCCTCGGTCCAGCCTGGCCTGCCGTCTGCAGCTAGGACGGGGAGGAAATGCCTCCCGGTGGACGCGGACGGCTGCATCTCTTAACGTCCCCCAGCTCGGTGGGCACACACCATGGCGCCTCAGATGGGAATGGGCCCTCAGAGGTGACCTGACCCACAGGTCACGGGCTACCCCAATGCACCTGCAGGGATTTTTTTTTTTTTTCTTGGCCTCCTTCCTGTTAAAAGTACTTTTTAAATCCAGTATCTGCACTAGGGAAATTTCCTACACAAATCTGGTGGGGTGGATTCTCCAGAAATATCAGGAAGGCTGGCCATAAGGACCCCACCTGGCGGGTCTCTACAGGTAGGAGTTGGTGACCTTACACAGTGACCGTAAATGAAGATCTTGGTCTAGGGCTCATCCCCTTCCTTTGTGATTCAGCCTCTTCCCTCGCACAGTTATGCTCACCTCCAAGGATTTCCTTCGTCTTGCCCTGTGATCTTCTCCTAGTGACCTTCATTAATATAAAAATAACCAGACTAGCAGAGCAATTTTGTTTAATCCTCCTTTTCCTGCGGCCACACATTTAAGTCGGTGGCTCCAACCAGCGGCAGGACCTCCTCTCCGGTACTTCTGGGGTTTCTGGAAAGTATAATTAGTACCTTAATGACGAGGGCACTTAGAGCTCGGGGGCTAGAGATGCTAAATACCCCGCTGGGCAAGGGATAGTCCGTAAAACAAAAGAAAACAAAATGCGTCCTTGCGGAATGCTTCGAACACTCATTAAAATGGAACCCTGGCTAATTGTTTCCTATCTTCCTTTTAGCTTCTCTAAGCTTCTGTAAAACGGGGACCGTCTCCTTCATTCACATAACATGACACTCCTCACACAGGACTGTTGTGGCAATGACACGAGACAAGACCAAACACACACACCGGACACGTACTACACATGCAGCAAATGTCAGCGATGACAACTGATTTGGAAAAGGGGGCGGTGAGGCAGGAAGTAGAGCTAAGTTCGAGTCCTGCCAGAATAGCGAGGCTTCCGGTGACCGACCAGGTGGCCCTAGTCCTGCTGTTTCTCCTCCCCCAACAAGGGGGGATCGTCCTCTCCACTCACTCCAAATATTTTATGGTTCTGTGTGCCGAAAATGGTGCGTGAGATACCCTTTTGATTTACTTGCAGGCTTTTCTGGTCTGGGCCAGCATTCCCAGGTCCACAGTGGGAAGCCGACCCGAGGCTGTATTTCCTCCCCCGTCAAATTAAAGAACAAAGTTGACAGGTAAAGAATATACTGGATATCGCTGCTCCCCTAAAATCCGTGACGTTTTGAGGGAGGCTTTCTTCCTGGCTGTTCCCCTTCCTCAGATGGAGAAAGAGCTTTTTTTCCACAAAACACAGCCTGTGGTGATGGGCACCTGCCCATCACTTAGACGCTCCCCCAAAAGGATTCAGGGAAACAGCTGAGGCTCAGCAGTAAGGCAGAGGCTCAGAAATAGATCCCACCCACCGCCCCCCGCTGGAAGGAAGGCTGGTCATGATGGGGGGATCAGGGGGGAGGCTGCACATCGAAGGGAAAAGCAGCAGTTCAGTTCATTGGAATAAACCAGGAAGAACGGAACTGCAATAGCTTATTACTGGGAAAATAATTTGTAACTAGGTTACAGTCTGAAGAGACAGAGAATGGATGGTGGAAATGGACAAAATTTAAAAAAGGAAATATCATTCTCTTGATGGTTGATGCAGAGTAAGAGCTCCATTTACGTTAAACTTCTTACTCCAGATTTCCCTCCTGGATTTTAGAGGAATCTTACAAATGATTCCTTCAAGCACCACGAGTAAGAATATTTAAACAAAGACTTGAACCTGGGGGTTATCGTCAGGATGAATTAACAGTTTTAAGGGCCAAGCAACAGTCCTCTTAGATTTACAGGTTATTGGTGCCCTCTGGTGGACGATATGGGTTACATCAGCGGGTTAGAGGCCGGAGGTTCGATGGGGCTCATGGGACTAAGGACGCTGCCGCCCCAGCTCCCCGCAAGCAAGAGGAAGAGGCGATCTCAGTCCTGTGCACCTCACACGCGTTAGCTCACGTGTCCATCACGCTCTATGTCCCAGAGCAGTGAGCTGAGGCTTAGAGACATTAAGTGAACTGCCTGAGGTCACCCAGCAAGTAGAGAGAGAGAAGAAAGCATCTTAAATAAAGGACACGTTTTCAAAATGTGTCCCTTATTTACATAGCAACTTTACCCAGTTTGGGGCAGTATAAAGCTGGAGTTTTTGAGTTAAAATTTCCCAATTTAGGGCATTCAAAATTTTACATTTCTTTAACTTGACTCAAATGCGTGGTTTTATTTCCACTAGTGACTCTTTTAAAGGTTAATGACGAAGGGGAAAGAACCCCAGAATGCGCGGAGGCAAGATGGGGTTCCCCTGACCACATGCGTTCATCGGTCAGGCCGCACTTGATATCACTTCCGCTCTCTGTGTTAAAGAAAATTATCTCTAAAGACATGTTAACCTAAAAGAAGTTTGTTTTGTTTTGTTTTGTTTTTGCACACCTGGCCCTAAACCTGAAATGAGTCCTCGCTCCTTTCTCCCTTCTTTTCTCTACCCGAGAGGATTTGCGTGTGTGGCGGCAACACTGGAGTATCTGCTTGAGATCCAGAAGTCCAGCATAACGAAGACCCACCCTCCCAATTCCCCACTCTTCCTCTCCCTCCCCAAAGTTTCAGTCACAGTTTGGGACCACAGCAGTAACTCTCAGAACGTGGTTCCTAAACCAGCAGCACCAGCAGCACCGGGCCCCCGACTCCTACCAAAGGGGCCTGTGGGGGCGGGCCCGGCAATCTGCTCGCAAAGATTCCGGATGGGTCCGCGCTTGCTGAGCTCTGAGACCTACTGTTCTAGAACATGGTTCTTAACCTAGGGTCTGGAGGAAGTTTTAGGAGGCTAAAACCTCCTTGGGTTTGCATATAAAATGTTACATATACATCCTTCCTCTGCGGAGGGGGTGCAGAGCAGACACCCCTTGACCCCAAACAAGTTGTGAACTGTACTCTATGAACTGTTTCATGGTAGATATCCTCCTGCTTGCACCCACAAACTCTTCACTTTCCTGTTTCCTTGCCTTAAGACACCTGGCTTTCCCCCCCCCCCCCCCCCCCGCAAAGAATCTCGTGGGCAGGGGCGCCTGGGTGGCTCCGTCGGTGAAGCGTCTGCCTTCGGCTCAGGTCACAATCCCGGGGTCCTGGGATC
>CM053618.1:20799647-20832090 GCA_028646535.1 Procyon lotor
AGGAGAGGAGAGGAGAGGAGAGGAGAGGAGAGGAGAGGAGAGGAGAGGAGAGGAGAGAGCACTTCATTCCCACTCACATTCGTTGACAAGCCTGGTGTCATTGGGGGAGGGACCGTAATGCTCTCCAAAGTATGGCAGAGAAAAGTGGCAGATGTTCTGACAATTCAGTCTCCCACAATCTTTGAAGTCTTTATCAAAGCATCATTCCATCCCAGGCCACAGCAGCCTGTCCTTTCTGCTCTCGGTCCACTCCTCACCACGCCAGTCTTTCCATTTCACTCAGGCTTCCCATTTCTATCAGCCCCTCCCAGAAATAACGATGATAGATAAGCGTTATTGAACACTTCATAGGTGCTGATTTAACCTCCATTAGTCCTTGACAGATTCGCGGCTTAGAGAAGCTAAATAACCTGTCCTCACTTCTTTCCTCCTCTCCTCTAGGTTGGAACCATCGCTTCAACTATTAGGGGATTACAGAACCAGATAGACCCGAGAGCCCGGGTCGGGGACATGAGCGCATAGTAGCGCCTGTGCACGTGGTGTGACTTACCTCCCACAACAGTGGGCGACTGGGCCCACCAGGTCTCAACCGGAGGGGATTCTCTCTCTCCTAAGTGACATTTGGCAGTGGCTACAGATATTTGTCATCTCGAGTAGAGGCCAGGGATGCTGCAGTGCACAGGACACTCCCTGCCCCCCAACAGGAAATTTCCCAGCCCCCAATGTCAATAGTGATGAGGTATCCGGCAATGGCCTTGCACGTTTCCCTGGTCCGTCCTCTCCTATTCCCCAGAGTTCCCACTTCAGACCCTCTCCATTGTCTCCAAACTCTTGCCCCAACCGCCTCCTCCCTCAGACTCCACTCTCTCCTTCCCTGCTTTCAACTACACTGAACTTTCCCGTCTTCCAGATGCCATGAGCTCCTCACCTAAAGGCCCTTGCACACCAGCTCTTATCTCGATGCCCCCCCCCCCCATCCTCCCTTGAGCTTTCAGCTTCTCGTCTCTTCAAGGAGGCTGGTCAGTCAAGCCTTGACCAGATCGGGCCCCTCTTCTCTATTTTCCACAGTGGCGCATCCTAACAGAACAGGTGCCACACTAACCCTATGTGTTAAACTGGCCAGTTTCCCTAAGGCACGAGAGCGAGGACCACGTTCCTCAACTTCCCCACAGTATCCCCGGGACCTACGAAGTGTAAGATACAGGATATTTACACAGGTCTCTCTGTTTCCACTGGGACCTTCTCAGATGCGCAGGGTCAACATGGCCGAAACAAAACTCGCTGTTTCTTCCTACCTCACCACCACCACCATCGCAAACCGTAATTTTACAATCCTTTTACAAACCATAATTTTCACCTCCGCGAATGGCACGGCCATCCACCAACTGCCCAAGCCACCCCTGACCCTCCACTTCCCTCACACCCCCAGTGACTCACTCAGGAAGTGCGTCCCTTCTGCCTGAGTTTCCCTCGATTCCATGTACTTCTTTTGGGCTTTTGTCTCAGACACAATAGTTTTAACCACTGACTGATTCTGTGACTCTTAATTCCCTTGGACACGTTACTTAGTTCCTCTAAGCCTTAAATACCCCCATGGGATGATAAATGCCAGGTCAGCACCTCCTAAGTGTGTAGTCAATGTTATCTACTATTATTTTTTCCAGGCCCAATGCCATCAACTCAGGAATATCATCGTTTCTAGCCCAGATTGCTTCCACAACCTGTCATCCCTGCTTCTAGTCTGGCCAGCACGCCAGTCTAACAATGCAGCCAGAATCTTCCAAAACTGCAAATGAGATCACGTCCCCCACCGGCTTAAAACCCTCTAATGGCTCTCCACTGCCTTCAGGATAAGACTCGAACTCCCTGGCGTGGTCCAGCACACCTCCATCATCCGGCCTTTTCTTGTCCCTTCTCTGGCCACACCCCTTGCCCCAGTCACACAGAAAACAGAACGTTCACAGACAAACCTGGCTCTCACGGGTAGTTCTTTCGCTGCTGCTTCCTGGGCCCGTGTGGAAACCAGATGTCCCAAAGTCCACTGCTAGACCGTAGGCAATTGAAGGAGCTCCCTAATTCACTGTGCTAGTCCCAGTACCGAGCAGGATCTGGCTCATAGGAACACCAAATAAGTAATAAGCTACACTGGATTGGGGCACCTGGGTGGCTCAGTGGGTTAAAGCCTCTGCCATCAGCTCAGGTCATGATCACAGGACCCTGGGATGGAGCCCCGCATCGCACTGAGATCTCTGTTCAGCAGGGAGCCTGCTTCCCCTTGTCCCTCTGCCTGCCTCTCTGCCTATTTGTGATCTCTTTTGCACTGTCAAATAGATAAATAAAATCTTTAAAAAAAAAAAAAAAAGCACAAACTAGAACCCTTCACCTAGCAGCTGTCAACTCAACAAGAGGCAATCTGTCATCTCACCATTTGAAATCTCTCCAGCAGCAAAGAAGGTGGACAAGATGATACCCCGTGGGCTCAGAAGAGTTTGGTACAGACTTGTGCCTGGAGAGAAGGCTTGCCTTAAATCACCCCAGACACACGTATACGATACAGTCTCTAAGTGCTCTAGTTGGGAAATTCCACTTGGCCTAACTAGCTAGCTCAAGGTTAAAAAATACTCTGCGAAACCTTGAGGTTCACTTCAGGATTGGAAACCTAGAAATGAAATACAATACTCTAATAGGTGATTGGAGGAAAATATCAAAAGTCGGCTGTTGATTTTTTTTTTTTAAGATTTTATTTATTCATTTAACAGAGAGAGAGAGAGATCACAAGCAGGCAGAGAGATGGGGGGAAGCAGGCTCCCTGCTGAGCAGAGGGCCCGATGCGCGGCTCCATCCCAGGACCCGGAGATCATGACCCGAGCCAAAGGCAGAGGCTTTAATCCACCGAGCCACCCAGGCGCCCCTTGGCTGTTGATTTTAAGTATGTAACTTCTTTTGCGAAATCTATTCTCTTTGTCCCCAAACCAGACTACGGATTACATATAAAAACAGAAAGTGAGATTTGCGATATACAAATTTCCCCAATCATGACACCACAAGATGGCAAAATGAAAAATATTTAATACACAAGGAAGCACAACAGAATCAAAAGGTATTAAAAGCATTACATAGTGCAAAACCCAGAAAGATAACCATTAATTTATTTATTGGTGCTTAAAAGGACGAGGCAAAAACACATGAAAATACCTCTGGTGCTCATTTATTAGAGCTGACCATCTTCAAAATGCTACTTGACACGGCTATCTTTCTGCCCACTTTATGAAACCACATTGGCTACACGCAGATCACGCTTACCTGATAAGCTATGTTATTTGGGAAACTGCATGCTGTCTACTAGCAGTGCATCTGAGGCCACCTACTCAAGTGCAAGTAGAAAATTTTTGTCCAGCTAGACCCCAGCAGAGCAGCTCCATCGACCATCCAAATTTATACACACTCCTCTCAGAACCTAGAGACAGAACTCTTTTCTGGTCAGGAGCTTCACACCGAGAGAAGGCTGTGTGAGTCACAGGCATACAGACGAGGCGGCGACGGAGCCCCTGCCAGGCAGGCGCCGAGGGGAGCCTGGGCCCGGCCTCCAGGACTCGGAGCATTCTGAGCACACAGCCAGAGGCTGCTGTGACCGTTGCCACCGTTCCATCCAAGGCTACGCGTCCAGGTTGAGCTGCTCTACCGTCCTCAATTTCTGTAACAAACTATGAGGTAGACAGGGCATGTGTGTTAACAGATGAAAAAAAGGAGGCTTACAAAGGGGACAAGTGAGACTGCAGACGGTTGAAGGGTGTTACTTATCTCTATCCAAAAAGCACTTAACAGTGCTCATCTGCAGACTAAGGACAGAGCTCTGTGCAGAGGCTGCTTACGACTTCTACCTTGTCAAGTACAGGGTTTCATTCCCCTTTCCAAAAGGGGTTTCTATTATTTTTAAAAGGAGGAAAGAAAAAAAACAAAGGCAAATTACAGGGGGAAAGCTGGCCTCAGTTTTCACGGCAACCGAACCCGGACCTCAGAAAAGCAACCAACACGCGTCCTGCCGATAGAGAAACCTGCAACATTGTGAGTCATTCGAAAGCCTCTGATAGAGGCACAGAAAACCCAACGGTTTCTTCTTTAACGATGCCATATTCGCCGATAATGGCATTATTTGGGATTGCACACTCCTACCAAAAGATCTCAGAATGCTTGGGGGACACTCTCCACAGGGAGAAGAGATCAGTGGCCCCTATAAAGGAAGAATATAGCAAGGGTGATCGAGGAAGCGCTGTCCACAGACAGGACGTCTCAAAGCAATCTGGAAACACTGTCCCTAGATTAGGTCAAGGAGTCACCTCAGCCACTACCTCACTCGCTTCCAGTTTAGCTTTAGACCCTCGGTCTGTCTCCTCAGACGCTGAACTACAACTCCGCTCATCGTCACCTGGGAGATCCCAGCAAAGTAAACTTCGCATGGCCTGCGGCAGTGTAAAATTCCAGACATTTGTAAACATTGTACGTCTTGCTTTGGGCACGGGGAGAGCTTATAAGCTTATAAGCTCTTATATCTTATGTCATATAAGAGCTTATACGATAAGGATCTTTGAGTGAAGATTCGAAACAGCAAGTTCCTATGCTGTAGCCACTTTCAGCAAAGGCATTGGCAGTCTTGATACTATATGTACATACATATGTAACGAGTGAGGAGAATCATCAAAACAAATTCTTCAGAACACCAATCAACAATTTACGCGCATACTTGGCTAAATGTAAAACAATGGCTTCACAGTATCTAAAAGCATGTACTTGCAGTTCACAAGACTGTGTGTAGGGAAAAACCCAAATACCTTGTTAATGAATTTCCTCCTTTCTAAAGAGAACCAAGAGAGAACACTCCATAGCTCTGTAGAACCCAAGATCTAATATCCACCAATTTCTCATCAGTGACTATTCAAAGGAGCCAACGACGCACTGAACTGACATTTTTACAAAAATGTCACAGATTAATCTGACCTTTAAAAATAAATTCTTACAAACAAAATAACCCACAAAGCATTATATACACCTAAATATACATAAATTATTACTAAAACACAACCACATATTTCAAATGCTTGGCAGTGATCCCATCTTCTATTAGCAAAGTTCGTGGCAGTTTTGTAGCTTGGCCCAGCTGGTGCTGATCCATCGTCCAAGCCTAGTATTGCGAGCCTCAGACATTCTAGAAGTGGCTTCGGGGGGAAACAGCAACATGCAGCTGAAGGACTGGTCTTAAGATTTTTATAAAGTCTGATTTAAGTATTTCATACAAAAACATAGCAAATATTCTAAGTACGGTACAAGAACCTTTGAACCTTGAGTTAACCCGACAGGAGACATTCAGGCTTTTAACCTAGAAATTCACCGTTTCTAAGGACTTGTTGTTTTTGCTCTGAACTTTTTGTCCAGGATAACACAATCATAAATATTAAAGGGTAGTTAAAATAAGAAATTGGGTGCTAGGGCACTCGGCTGGCTCAGTCAGTACAGAGTGTGTGACTGGTGATCTCGAGCCCCACATTGAACGTAGAGATTATTTAAAAAAAAAAAAAAAGAAAGAAAAGTAAAGAATCTAGCACTCACGTGGGATGATCTCATTAATCCTAAGTCTATAGCATGATACAGAGAAAGGGTGAACTCCGAGGGAACCTACTTGAACAGATCCTTTCCTCTCCATCAAGATTTCAACTCAAGCAGCTGAGAACGAAAGAGGAGAAAAGGAGACAAATCAGATGGGCTGCTGGAAAAGAGGGGTAAACCTCCTGCCCTGCCTCCAGAAAACCAGAGCCCAGCTCACTGTGACTACAACTAAAAACAATGCTAGTGTGGCGAAATCAAGAGTTTATCTCATAGAAGTAAAATGACGAGGACTTCACACACAAATCATGTACTGCTTTCGTGGCAGTGAGGAAAATAAACGTGTACCTCAGTGGCATTGAAAAAAAGAACAAAATCAAAGATGAATCAAGATGGTTTAAAGTCTCTTGCAGGTAAAGAACTGCTCCGGTAGCACTATTTGGCTTTTTGTAGGATCCTCGATCCATTCTACCGCAAGATATGCAGAATCCTCCTTGCTGTCCTATGCTCCCAGAAGATATAACTAAGGATCCTGGGCAAAGGAAAACCCCTGATGCAGCAACAGCAGCAGCAGCAGCAGCAGCATCCTGGACCTCAGATAAGCAACGGAGGACTATCAGCTCTTTCTTTGTTAACCGTTGCAGTCACTCCTAGCAAGGCTCTTGCTAGAGGGCCAGTAAACCCAAGCATGGGTTCACTCTAACACTCGTAGCTCAAACACACAGCTTGGGATCTTCTAAGCCAAGGATGTAGTCGTAACGGGGACAGTAAAAAAAAAAACCCAGGTGAGCAAGGGGGAGAAGAAGGAAAGCTGAGTAGCAGAAGAGGATCCTGTGCCAGGCAAGCGTGTACCAAAATTAGCATCAAGTATCTACAAACGCAATTTGTAAAAAAAAAAAAAAAAAAAAAAAAAGTAATTTTTTTTTACAAAAAAATTTTTAAATTTTGTAAAAATTTTGTTACAAATTTACAAAATTTGTAAAATTTTTAAATTTTTTAAGTCTTCTAAAAAAACTGCAGCTTTACATAAGAATCAGAGGGTGCAAGTGCAGATCCCCTATTCTATTCTCCCTGTCCGCCTTTTAAGTTATCTCACCTGCAAAAACTCCTAACTGGCAAAAATCAGACAAAATTGAGGGCCATCACACTATTCTGAAGAGAGGAGCACTAGGGAGAAAATAGGGAAGACAGACATTTAACTTGGTGCGTTCACTAGGGCCTAACAAAAGAATGCAGTCCAAGGACCCATTCTGCTTCGAGGGGAAAACCCTTGTCTCTGCTACCTAGAGAGAGCAAGAGACCAGGGCTCCCTTCCCTAAAAAGGAAGGGTACTGGAGAAAGGGGTTGAGGTTGCTCCACACCTTCATCTGTTCTCTCCCTGTAGGAAGAGTAACTTATTTCATTATATAAAGAGGCTGACATTTCCTGAGGCAAATAATATATTATATGTTAATTACAAAAAAAAGGCAAGAGGAAGCTTAAAAAAAAAAGAAACTTTGACATTTAATGGGCCTCTTTGGGGAGAAAGTGTTAAAAGTTAAGTCATTCTCTCTGAAGTCTTACTTTGGCTGCAAGTCATACTCTGCAAGATTTCAGTATGATTAGCACCTTGAATCCAAATTCTTTACAAGCATCACCCTTTCAATACTTAACAAATAATGAGAAGAAAGTGACCACGGTTTTGGGATTTACTACAAGCGACTTGGATTCTGGTTGCAGTTACATCACTAGCTGTGACTCTCGGCTGTCATTTAACCTTTTACCCTCAAGTGCAAAGTAACAGGAGTTGCGTATAATAAGAATGCATTCTGGTTTTAAACTTCTAGAGCTTTTAACGAACTACCCCTCAAGAAATCAAGTATGATGCTAAAAGTGATCTTGTTCGTTATACTTCTTGTAACTGGGAAAACCCTTCCTTCTAGGGCAGGGCTTCCCAAAGTGTGGTCTGTGGACCACTTAACCATGTTCTAATGGAAAGAAATCCCTTGCAGGAGGAAACGATGCTACTGTCTGAGTTCAGTTTTTTTTTTGCTTTTTTTTTTTTTTTTTGCTTTTTTTTTTTGGACTTGGGCTTTTCTTACCAAGCAACCCAGCTAATTTTTAGGATCCATAAATTTCTTAATTCTAAGGCTGTGGTCTTCAAAATCTCATATGCAAACCCCTGGACATACATTAAGATTTTTTCCCTGGGGAAAGCAGACAGGGATACTATACGTATCCGGACATCAGCTTAAAGATCTTCAATTTCCATATGTACTGCCCCAAGATTTATGTGCTCACATAAGGCTACCATTTTTCTTTAATTATTTTCATCTTCACAACTCCCATACTCTATCTCCAAAAGAAAGGCTGACTCACACCCATCTAGAATCTTATTATTGGGCATTTCCTCAGAATGTAAAAAAAAACTCTACAGAGGCATCAAACAAAAGAACAACAACAACAAAAGAAAAAAAAAACAGAATTCTCAAGGGACAATGAGGACAGAGTAAAGCAAAGAGAGTTTAGGTTAAAAACTCTGCACTTCATCTATCTTAGAAGTGTAATTGAGAAGGTTGTGCCATAAATGTGTTAATGCTTTTATTTGAATTTAAAGTCTAACATTTCCTGACTGAAAATGAAATCTGACCTGGCAGGTGAATTTTAAAATGAGAACAGGCTTTGCTACTTTCTATGACAGGACTTTCCCTATAAATTTAATCAGCTAAATCTACAGCTCCAAGACTTTGAGAAACATATTTTTAAGGCACATAGACAATATATCGGATAAGGTATCCTTTGTAGGTACTTAAATTTATTTTTAGAGTTTAGATGTCACATTAAACATATGCAAAAGGAAAACTAACCTAGAATGAGAGCCATGAAATGGAGGAGAAAATGCTTGGAAAGGGGCACAAACCATCCCCTTAGAGCAGCTTGCTCTATGTTGGCTACTCAGGTGTCTACGACTTCCCAGAAGGGAACACTTTGTTTGCTAATCACATCCCAAGGTGTGAAATGTGCAAAAGGCTACATATGGTCTTTCAAAATTCTTTCAGGGGTATGTTAGCAAAAATGCTCAGCATTCTAGGCACACATGGAAGAAACCTCTTGTTTTTCAAGACTTTTCTTTGGGCTTATCCAAACTGCACAGCCTGAACATAACCATAAAGTGATCTACAGCATTATACAACTGGACTAATCAAATTACTTCTTGTTTTTTTCACTGTTAGCTCTAATATTTTTCTAACAGCCACCTTGGATCTGGATACCTAAGAACATTCCCTAACAGAAAAAAAGAATCCGGAATAAAATTAATTGAAGAAAGAGTAAATCTTCAAGTAACTCGGTAAGTGAATGAATTAAAAAGTATTTTGCATGTACTGGCGTTGCTTCTCCCAGATCCTCATCTTTAAAGAGAGAATGAAGTGATTAACGTATCTTTTCACGTTAATGGGAATCCCCCAAATTGATAATCTAGTTCTAAAGAACTCATTGTCAAATTCCCTCTACGTGTAGAAGCAAAAATGTCGTGACACACAGATGTTTACATAAATAAACAGATGCAGAGGGTTATACTGAGTAAAGATGTTCAATACTGACATTTTGATATACACCTGGCTATGTTAATATTTCCCTGCAATTCACTCAGTCAGCTACGCTATGAAAACCTTAATAACCAACTGAATCTCTTTCTTGCAAATAGGGCAAGAAGCCCCAGCCTTCTTTAATCTTCTGGCGCAGTGAAAACAAGTGACAAGATGCCCTGTCCTCCCATGAATAATGTTCCCGTCTCGCGGTCTTTTCTCACACAGACTGCATGGCTTCAAGAGATTCTGGCAATCCTCCATGTTCTCTGTATCTGTTCTCTGTTCGAATAGGTTATCTGATTGCTCTCCCATGCTTGATATGGTTTCTTGGCTTTCAGAACTGTGGGCCAAATCCAAGAATTCCACCGAGTTGCAGGGATCAAAAAGTTTGGGGTTTTTTTCTTCCTTTGTATATACATCTTTAGGTCTAACAACTGGAGCTGATATGGTTCTTCGGCAGTCAGGGACATCAATTCCTTCATTTTCCTTCTTTTCAGGTATGGTAGTGATATCAGACGTGGAGAGAGAATGGGTTAACTTAGAACAATCCGAATACCAATCCTTCCTCAACGCCCAGCAACGAAAACAGTACCTCTTGCTTGGAGAGTTAAATTTCTTGCACTCAGTACACTGCCACTCATCCTACAACGACAAGTGTGGCCGATTAATACTCACGCAGTGGTGAACATGCAGCTGAGAAAAAGGGAGGGTAGGCCAGGTCTCATCATCTCACCAAGCCTGGGAGAGTCCAGACATTCCACATGAGTGGTCTAGCCTTGTACCTGAACACATTCCACAGCCACATGTAAGAAAGTCTTGAGAAGTTTTACAATGATGGTGACATAACTGGCATTTCAAGTCAGAATTTGATATAGCTATCTTTAAGAAAGTTAATTGATTATTCTGGCAGTCTGTCTAGTCTGGATGGAATTTACATTGCTTGGTTTTCCCTGCTGCCTTCTTTTTAGTTCATTCCTCTTTGTACAACTTACTCTTTTATTGAGCAAGAGGCTAAGAATGAAGAAAAACTAACATCTCCATTTCTTCCCACCAATTAAGAAATGTTATAAAATCTGGCAAAAAGGAAGCTAAAATTAAAATGAAGTTTGAAAACTACTATATTACTCATGCTCTCTTATTGCTATCAGGATTAGAGGTCGCTAACTGTATGCCTAAACCCCACCCTCTGAAAAATGAATGTTCTCGTCCTTGGATGCCAGTAACTTTTTTCCTACTTTTCCACATTCAGATTAGGAGATACTAGAGCTCAATGAATTTTAAATGCCTTGCTTAATGCAAAGGTAGCTACCTGGAACAAGTCAAGAGTATTTAATGTGGATAATTGCCTGGCTTTGACAGGATCAATGATTTGACACAGGCAAACTTGATTACTTTCAGAATGAAGGCCGCACACTTCACATTTAGAAGGCATAATTCAACTGCCTAGGCCAAGATGCAGGGACAGGACCATTTGTTGAACTGGGTGGTCTTCAGAGGGCGTCAAAACATTCTTGCCAGTTTAAAAGCCTCAAATCTCATCTAAAATGCTATACAGAATCTCAAAGGGACTTCATAAAGACTTGGAATTCATAACTGGTGGTGTGTCATAATCTAATTGGCATCACTTTTTCTTCTTTAGTAGTACATAAAATAATAGGGCTTATTAAATTAAATGGCGTCTTTGATTTGATGAAATACAGTCTATTTGCTTAATAGGTTTTTCTGGGCCCAAGTAGGCACAGAAGTCTGATTAAGATGGAAACACTTATCTCTGCTATTTGTATTATGGTCAAGAAACTTAATGGACCAATATATTCCACTTTATTACTTAGCTATGCACAGATAATTTGCAATGCATTACCATAATGGTCAACAGTGGCAGGCTGGGAGTTGGGAGAGCCTCAATACCAGAGACAACTTCCAACTTTTCTATCCCCAAGCAGCAAACTGTAAAATCTCCTCCCCTCTCCTTCTCCCACCACCCTTCTTCCCAGCAAGTGAGCCGAGGGAAGCACTAAAAGGAAAATGGGAAACTAGCATAAAAAGAGAAAAGCAAAAATATGTCTGAGTCTAAACCCCGGTTGTCACATTTGGTGACAAATCCACACCTAATACCTAACAGCTTAATACTCCATCTTCATTTACCAGCCCTCCGTTAATGTAAACCTGTGTGGAAATTCAGCCATTTCCCACTGGTTTTTAAGAAAGCAGTGAAAATGTGATCTTTATTCTTGACAAAGAATTTGAGAGAGCTTACAGGTCTATCTTTAGGATTATGGAGGGCTGTTTAGTGGGAAAAGTAGTGTAGGACTATTTTAAATAACTCTGTGCATCCACTGCATCACGCCCAAAGGATTTTGTTAGCATGGAGAAAGGCACACAGACAGGCACTGAAGTCACCCCTTTCAAGGTGGGGAGCGGATTAGGTCAGCTCATCCTCCTCTTCTCCAAATTCCAATAGAAACCCCTAACAAGATTTAAAGAAGCCGACATGTCTTAAAACCAAGGAAAGCAAGACAGAAATGGGGGAAATGGCCCACTTCAACACAAGCGCATTGCTGGAACATTTACATTGAAAGATGCCCGTGATGGGAAACAGCTTTTTTACTAGCTGCTCATACCTCAGAGGTAACTTCTACATCAGTATCGTCACTTAGGGACTTAGAGTCCTCGAGGTCATCATTTTTTCCCACTTCGATCACCTGCGAGGGCAAAGACATCTCATTAGTAAGGCTTACCTAGTTTGGATGGGGCTATAACCTGAGAGCAAAAGAGACAGAAGAGCTTCAATTTAAAGCTCACATTCGGCCTCCATCACTAGCACTTGAAAAGAAAATGGCTTACATGACTGCACAGCCCACAAGCAGCTCAGTAGAAGAAATGACTGGAAAGTGCCCAGAAGGGCCACCAAATAAGAGGGCACCCAAATGTATGATTTTGATGAAAATGAACAGGATCAGAGTAGAAAAGCTACAAATCATTAAATGTGGAAATTTTTTTGATAACTTTTTTTTTTTTTTTTTTAATTTTTTTTTTTTTTTTTTTTTTTTTAATTTATTTGACAGAGAGAAACACAGCGAGAGAGGGAACACAAGCAGAGGGAATGGTAGTGGGGGAGAAGCAGGCTTCCTGCTGAGCAGAGAGCCCGATGCGGGGCTCGATCCCAGGCCCCCGGGATCTGACCTGGGCAGAAGGCAGATGCTTAACAACTGAGCCACCCAGGCGCCCCGAAATGTGGAAATTTTTTTATCTCGGAAATTTAGACAGGCATTCACAAGAGTAAGGACCGTATGAGAAAATGAAGTGAAAAGCTCTACTAAAAATAAGGAACTGAGATGTGAAAAATGAAAATGTAGTTTATGAAAAGTAAATTTCGTATTTAAAAGTAAAACTAGTTATGTGACACTCTGATTGTCCTATAAAAACATGCCCGTTGGGGCACCAGGGTGGCTCAGTCAGTTAAAGGGCTGCCTTCAGCTCAGGTCATGACCCAGAGTCCTGGGATCGAGCCCCACATCTGGCTCTCTGCTCAACAGGGGCTTTTTTTTTAAACATTTTATTTATTTTATTTGTCAGAGAGAGAGAGCATAAGCAGGCAAAGAGGCAGGCAGAGGCAGAGGGAGAAGCAGGCTCCCCGCTGAGCAAGGAGCCCGATGTGGGACTCGATCCCAGGACCCCAGGATCATGACCTGAGCCAAAGGCAGCTGCTTAACCAACTGAGCCACCCAGGCATCCCAATAAATAAAAAATCTTAGAAAAAAAAAAAAAAATGCCCGTGGACCAGGAAACAGAAAATCAAGAAATGTGGGAAGTGTCTTATAAATTTTCAAATACAGAATTTAAAATTCTAAAAATTGGGGCACCTGGGTGGCTCATTCATAAAGCGTCTGCCTTCAGCTCAGGTCATGTCACGAACCCTGTCACGATCCCAGGGTTCTGGGTTCAAGCCCCGCATTGGGCTCCCTGCTCGGCGGGGAGCCTGCTTCTCCCTCTCCCACTCCCCCTGCTTGTGTTCCCTTCTCTCGCTCTGTCTCTCTCTGTCAAATAAAATCTTTAAAAAAAATAAAATAAAATTCTAAAAATTAAAACCCTATTTCGTGATCTAGTAAATGGAATAAAATCAATTATGATATAATTAGGAACCTTATCATGGCAACTTTCTCACACAAGTTCAAGTATTTTCAGTTCCATCTCCCTCAATGGAAGTTTCCAAATGTCACCTTTGTCTTCATTCCAGCCACTTGCAGTCCCTTCTAATGCTACCCGTACTAGTCTAGCAGGACCCAAGCATTGCTCTGCCTATAAACATACCAGGATATCCTTCAGGAATCTAAATTACCATGAAAATCCCTCAAATTAAAAAGATGACTCTATTTAGATCTGTGCTTTGTTATATTTACTCAATAGATGTTTACTGAGAATCTTGTCAGTATTGGGCGTTGGATCTGCAGTCCAATCTCTTTTGAGACTTGAACACATGCTTTTATGACTCAGTGTGCTCACATTGTGTGTATTCAGAGTTCTAACTCTCTCTCTTCTTCCCTCTTATTTAAACTCTAACTTTAGTAAGAAGAACTCACCTGCCTACTTCCATTTAGATATGAATGACGGTGGAAGACACTGAGATGTCCAGAAAATAAGCATTTTTCCCCTATAGGCTGCCATGGCCACTTAGAACTTTACCTTGTTAGCAAAGCAAGGTTTCCAGACACAAAAAAATCCACAGTGAGAGATTAGACAAGGATTAGACAAGGGCAGCTTCTTGCTTCTAAAGAAGGAGGAGTTTTACCCATGTAGTCCTACCCTATTTTTAAGACAGTGTTGGTTAATGTACTATGAACCTGAAAACTGGATTGAGGAAAACATTAGAAAATGAATGGGGGCAGGGGGAACTATGTGAGTCATCTGTGGTACCAAGGGTCAGGACACCAGATCTGAACAGATTATACTATATGCACATAAATACAACCAACGTGAAATTTTCCAAACATACCCTTTTGTCTCTTACTTTCCCTACTTCTTCACTTGTTTCTTCTGTGTCTGCAGCTTCAACTTTTATTCCCACACCAAACTGCTCTGATACAGACTCATTCAAAAACCACAAATCATCTGTGGTGTCTGAAACAATGGCAGTACCTATATCCTAATAGAAAAAAACAAATGTGAGTTTTTGTAGTCAGAGGCTTATCGGTGACATTGAACCAACAAAAATGAACACAAAACTCAATATCCTCACACACCTCCAAAGAACAGCCAGCCTTTCTTCAGCGGACATCTACTCATTCAACAGATAACTACTTGCGACCTACTATGCATGAACTAATGAATGGGTATAGGGAGCCTGGCAAGAATTTTCTATTTTAATAATAAATCAGGTATAACACCTAAGAAATAGTACCGAAAGCTTAAAAGCTAAAGACTCATAGTTGCTCAACTAAGCAGAATCCATTCCATAAATTTCCTTTCCAAAGGTGGCACTCTGAGAACCTAGAAAACAATCCTATTAACTGTGATATATTACTTCTTTTATGGTCAATAATGTTTACTGAGGGACGCCTGGGTAGCTCAGTCAGTTAAGCATCCAACTCTTGATTTCAGCTGAGGTCATGATCTCAAGATCATGAGACTAAGCCCCCTGTCAGGCTCTGCACTCAGCACAGAGTCTGCTTGAGATCTCTCTCTCTCTTCCTCTCCCTCTGTTCTCTTGCTATAAATAAATAAATAAATAAATAAATAAATAAATAATAGATAGATAGATAGATAGATAGATAGATAAATTTTTTGAAATGATAATGTTTATTGAAATATAAGAAATACTGATGGTAACTCAAATCTTCTATCCTCTTTCTGAATTCCTAAACGACTTTAAATATGACTTTCTTTCCATTCGTCTATGGATATTTTATGACATGCTCTTCTACACTATTGCTAAGAGAGAACTTATTATTTTGCCACTATTCTAAATCCATTCATTTACTGAGCAAATACTCCCTGAGCTCCTATTACGTGTCAGATACTGTTCTAGGTACTAGGTAATAGAGTGATGAATAATGAGAAAGCCCTGAATCAATGTTAAGCATTAAAACTTTGAAAGAGTAAACAAAAACAAAAACAAAAAGAAAAAAAAATGAGAAAGCCCTGGACTTACATTTTAGTAGGGGTAAAACAGGCAAGAGATACATAAACAAAATAGAATAACAGTTTTTCAAAGTGAGAAGTGAAATAGAGAATAGAAAATAAGACAAAGAACAGAATGCTTATGGTCTGAATGATGGTATAACACCGGAAGTAATAAAAGTCATTAGATTCAGGATATGTTTTGGATAAAGAGCTGATAACCTGAATGTGGCATATGACAGAGAAAGAAATTGATACTATCCCTTTAGATTTGGCTGGAATGCCTATGGATAGAAGGGAGATTCGTGAAAAAGGAAAGACTGTATATGAATGTTTAGAAAAAATTAAAAATAAAATCAAGAGCTCTGGTTTGAACATGTTAAATGTCAGATCCTCTAAGTGGAGGTGGTGAGTAGGCAGCTGAATATAGAAGCCGGGCATTCAGAGAAGAGGTCAGGGCTGCAGATACAGATTTCAGCAGCAGACACACACAGATGGCGCTGAATGAAAATTCTTACAGAATGCAACGTGTGGTCAAGAGTAACCAAGAATGTTACTCTTTTCAAAAACAAAACAACAAAACAAAACAGAAAGTTCCTCTTCAAATGTGACATTTACCTGATTTGTCTGTAAATCAGTCGAGCCATTACTTCTAGGTGTATAGTTGCTCCTCAGGTTTCCTAAAAACCACCAAGGCAGCCCAGCCACATCCCACTCCTCAAACCCAAGGTCCAGCTTAGATGTCTCATCTTGGGTTAAGTTTTTTATGAAGTCTTCGTCTACAGCAGTCAAATGGAAAGGACAGTAACTACGTACACAACACTAAGAATCAAAACTTGCTTTGTAACGCTTACCATCTCTTTATAAGACAGTTACAAAGAAATAAGTACAGCCAGTATGAAAGAAACAAAAATCAAATATCTCAGTCACAGAGCCCAGACCTCCTCTCATATTTTGGCCTCATTCATTAACAAGTAATGACACTAGAAGCAGATGATCATTTATCAAGAAATCTAAACTCTGAAAACATCCAAACGATGACAATGTCCCAGGAGGATTTCAAAATGGTCATTTAGCGCCACGTTAAACATTAAGACCGAGGCAACAACCAAAGAAAGACTTGCTCTAGCACGTGATGCCTGACAATGGTTTAGTGCATGGACTGCAATGGTGGGTAGCAGAGCGGCCGAACCTGAATTCAGAAGCGAGGCCGCCCAGACCGAACGGGCGATCACAAGGTCGTCAAGGCAATCTCACTGCTACATATTTAGGGATGTCTGTCTCGAGTCCGTGCTTGGACGGCTAACAACCATTATAAAACACTGAACTCTAGGTTTGTCTGAATAAGGCTCTACATATGTCCTTTCTGGCCCAATGGGCTCTTTTGCAGTTACCTAAGTTCTAGAAATATTGCAAACCCCAAACATGAGACAGTGCCACCTATTCCAAGTCAAAGAGCTCATGTTGTACATCCAAATGACATTCAAGGTGGCTACTAACATAAGTGTGGTGCTTCCCCAACATCCCTTCATCCCATCTTTTTTGGTCGTGCTGTCCTCTTTTCCTACTTTCTCACCCTCCTCTACCTCTTCCCGGTGCATCAGCTGTGCCCACAGCAACCACAGCTGTTTAAATGTGTTGAGGTACACAGGCTTTAAAACTTGCAATAAATCAGTCCCTGTCAGAACAAAGGACTACCTTATCTACTTACAATTTATGCTGAACCCTGCCCATTAAGTTCAGGGGGAAGTTCAGCTTTTTACTTACTCATTACTAGGATTATCAAAACCCAAATTCCTGAGATGATGCCTTATTAAAGTTATCCTGGTCTCTTCACGCTCTCTAACATCTTGTAAAGGGAACAGAAATATCCTTTCCATATATATATATGTATATACACAAAGTCTAACCTTTCTATCGACACACTTTCCTGAAAATACTAAGCTCTTTATTCTCAAAACTTATAGCTCAAACTACAAACAGTCTCTTGAATCAGCTATTCTTATATTTCAAATAGCCGTCTAAGTAGCAAATAAGGACTTACATTTAAAGAAAAAATTACATACTTAATACCATACAGACCGGAATAAGCTCCAAGGTGACTAGGTAGCTCAAAAGTCAGTTGTACGATAAACCGATTCAATTTTTAACATTTAAAACAATTTGAGCAGCATCACGTTCTGGGATGTTGCTAGAGGTCTAGCCTGCCTTTGCTCCAAGTATGAGCCAGTACCTAAACTAGAAACTATCATGTCATAAAAGACCTGAGTAATTTATGATTTCATACACCTGTATAGAAAAAAAATTTTAGGAGATCCTTTATAAAGCAGAGCTTGGGGAAAACTTTCAAAATATCAATTAACTCATTTAACCTGACCTAAGCAGATCCAGTACGGATGGCAAAGATCTGAGGACTATCATCCAAGGGCAAAGGAAGGAACCTACTAGGCTTCTGAGGTCTCATTCTTGGCTCTGACAGACTAAGTATACATCATCTCTGCAAACTTCAAAACTCTACAAAAATTAGCCTTTGCCTCAAGCAGACAAATCAAAATAAGAATCCTAACCAGACTGACAAGTATGTCAAGATTTAAAAGGCCAAGGCAGCTGATTTACTAGGTGGCAAACTGATAAATCTGTAGTGATCTTCTATTAGTATGTAGCCAAAGCACAGGTCTCGCTCCATCCCAGTAAACACAGGCTGCTAAAAGAGCACTACCATCTTCTTCAAAGTTAACAACGGTTGCTAAGGTCAAGAAAAAGTTTTCAGAAAAGAATGAGGAGTAAGCATGACACATGCCCCTCCTACTTCACATGCAAAGCAAGTGCATTATTATTTTTTGAGTTGTCTACAGAATGGTCTCAATGACAGCCAGTGCTAAATGTGATTAAACGCCATTTCTAGAAGTCATTGACAAAAGAAAGAAAAAATAAAAAATGTACAGCCTTAACCCAAAACTTACCTTCTCTAGAATTTCTGCATTTATGATGTGAGGTAGGCAGTGTAGGAATATTGCCTTCTTCCGTTCTTTTCCTGGAACTGGAACTTTCTTCTGTGCATTGCTGGAAAAAAAAGGGGAAAGACAGCTGTCAGTGCAGTAAAAGTGACTGAGGCCCGGGGATGTAGCAGTTCCGTCCTGGCTCACCAGTCAGTGTGCGGCACAATGGGTCACGCACAACAGAGAGATCTCTGGAGTTCACAAGAGTCACCAAATAAAAGCAACACCTCTCCTTAACCCGCTGTGAGCAGTGCTAAGAGAATCCCAAACCTGGGAGGATAAAAAATATCTCTGCACACAAGGCCAAAATCTACTGTTAAAAACAGGCTATCCATGTAAAGCCTCTAGACTACAAAATTAGGCATCATTCAGAAAACATGAGAAACCCTCAGCATATACCAAGATGATCATAAAGTTTTCCCAGGTCTGGAGAAGCTTTAAGAATGCCCTGACATGAACTCAGTTTGCAAAAAGCCTGCTAAAATCTAATAAAGCAGTTTTCTCAAACACCTATACGTATATGTATACACACACACACACCATCACACACAAAGGCATACACAAACCCCAAGGAAAATGCAACTGGAGGAACTGAAGATCAGAAGTGCTACATCCCAAGAAAGACTCAGAGACTGGAACTCTGTCATGGGTAGAACAGAGACGTTTCACTCTGTCCCTGGTCTGTGAACTCCCAAGAGCCTTTCTTATTAAATTTTTACCACATTCAGAGAAAGGTCTTGGGAGTCCAAGATCCATAGGTACAGAGAAGGGGCCACTCTGTACAACAAAAGAAGTCACCGTGTGGTGATTTTACCTTCAGGTGGTCTTGACTTGGAATATCCATACTGTGATCCTGTGCGAGAGCGAGAGTCTGAGCAGCATCTGGATAGCAAGTAAAACAAAAGGAAAACCTTCCCTGGTAATAACCATTCTTTCCACATAAAAAGGACCTCAGCAAATAACCCTGGAGCCAGGCTTGCTCCCTAAAGATGTACTTCTCCATGTTGGCTGGACAAAGCTCTCATCCAAAAGGGAAAAATCAAAACTTATGATAAGAAACGGCAAAGACTATGGTTAAGTGCTGTGAAATGTGTAAGCCTGATGATTCACAGACATGACCCTGGGGCAAATAATACACTATATGTTAATAAAAAAAAAAAAAAAAAGAAACGGCAAAGACCAAGACAGGCCTTTGTATTATTCAAAATGTATTACCAAAATGTAATCTGAGAAAAAAATGAAAAATAACTAAAAAATGTTCGTGGCAAACTTTCAAATTCTAATATGAAAGTGATTCCAACGTATTTTTTATTATCTCTTCCCACAGGTGTTTATTATCAAATCTGCCTAACTTGTAAAAAAAAGTTTGGCCTTTAATTTTTACTTTCAACTGTTAAAGTTATACAGGGTTATGAAATCTGAAAATCTGGAATTTTCCTCATTTGCTTCATAGCACAACAGCATCACGTGCAAACTTACATTCTAAAGTGTCAGTGATGATTTCCTGGTTTAAATTCCCATTTCCTGAATATGCAGTCATTTGTTTAATTAACAAGTTTTGCTTAAAAAAAAAAAAAAGTTTTATTTTTCCCAGTTACTGTCAACATTTCCTAAGAAGGAAGGGAGAGCAGATAAAGTTTTTCCCAAAGCCAGTGAAAAGCAAAGAAAACAAGAACCTGAGAGAAATTCTTAGATAGTGTGAGAGAAATGTATTTCAAGAACTTGGAAATTTTTCAAGCAGAACAGAAGATGAAAACTCAGCTACAGGAAAACAACAAACTGCAGAGAATTTAATAACCGAGACTGCTCATTATATGAGGTTATATGTAACTGAAATGTTCCCAAATAAGTCTACCAATGGTTGGGTTCATCAGCTACTATCAGATCCAGAGATAAGATTACTTATGGAAAACCTCATCCTCACGTAATAAAGACTGCCAGAGAAAAGAATATGGATCCTACAACTGGTTTGATAATTCAGTTGTTTTGCACAAAGCAAACAATTTCAAAATTGTAATCCTAAAGAGCATGAGTTCTGCAAGCATTTTTATAGGTAAATGGAGAATACTAAGAGGTTCAAGAGACAGCATTTTCTGACCCCAGTGGTCTTCAAAGATCAACTAACAAGACAATGCAGATAAAGCATTTCTTTAATAAAGCAACTTGATTATTGTCACATATAGTTCTAACTCCTTACTATCTCCTTTGGTTAAAACACTTAGAAACAGGCCGCCTGGGTGGCTCAGTCCGTTGGGCATCTGCCTTCTGCTCAGGTCATGATCACAAGGTCCTGGGATTGGGCTCCACATCAGGCTCCCCACACAGCGGAGAGTCTGCCTCTCCCTCTCCTCCTGCCCCTCCCCCCACTAGTGCACGTGCTCTCGCTCTCTCTCAAACTCCCTCTCTCAAGTAAATAAGATCCTTAAAAAAATAAATAAAACATTTAGAAGCAAAAAAATTATCTGGGAAAACTACAATGTACAAAGGAACTTTAAAATAAATAAAGTTTGTCATTTATTTTTCATTCTGTTGGAATACATAGGGAGATTTGGACAAATGATTCATAAATGACCACCTTTACTTTAAACAATGATATTTTCTCAATCATCAAAATAAAAGGTTTAACTCACTTGCAAAGGTGTACAACAGAGGATATAAAAAACATTTTACTCATTTGTCCTTTTAAATAAAACACGTGTAACCAAGCACAAGCACCAATGTAAGTGCAACTGAAGAGCAGACAATCAAAATTACTTTGGGGCAATATTCTGGTTTTGAACATCATCCTATGGTTATATAAGATATTAGTTACCATCTGGGGAATCTGGGTAAAGAATATTTGGAACTCTTTATTTTACTTTTACTACTTTTTTCTAACAAATTACTTCAAAGTGACAAGAACAAGCAAGATGTTTTAAGCATTTAATGTTCCGAGAGAACTGTGTCAAGAAAAATTAATTGGGGCAAAGTCTATTATGACATCAATGTGTGGCACGATGAAAAAAGCAAGAACCAGTCAGTCAGAGAGATCTATTCTACCAATTATCAGTGGCACCTAATCTTGGACAAATCACTTTTTCTATTAAAAGCAAAAATCAAAAACACAAACAAACAAAACAAAAAACCCTCCGTTTCATCATCTCCAGACCTTCCTCACAGGGTTGCTGTGAGGATCAACTGAAACATTATCGAAATGTTCATTTTAATAGGTGGCAGGTTAAATGCTGCAAGAGCGACAGGGAGGAAAAGTGAGAATTAGACCCACTCGAGTTATCCAGAGAATAGATCAGAAAACAAATTCTCCTAGAAGAGTAGATCAGCAAATATAAGACCCGCTGTGTAGTTCCAGCCTGCAGTGACTACCCCAGGAAAAAAGCCCTACTATTTCACAAGTGACTGAATTTCAATAAAGCACTATTATTATTTGCAAGGCCTTCCCTCTCAACAGAAATTTACAGCTGGGTGAAGTGGGCAAATGGTTCAATGAAGTCAACAGGCTCCAAAATTCAATGTTAGTACAAAATCACATTTCAATACCAAAGCACAGTCTCTCTGCTCTCACGTTAAATCATAAATTTTTATTAGGAATGGATTCTTTTCAATTATTTGTTTCACTAAACTACTGTAAGATAACCAATCTAAAAGAATCACAAACTCGGCTTTCTTTAAAGGATAAGGTTACCTAAAATCTAATTTGGGGCTCACAAAAGGGCTTCACAGAGGAATGGAGAAAAACAAAAAAGTTTCATTTTTTTGAAAGGAGTAACAGATAGGGTTGCATTTCAGTCATTTCCAGTTGATTCACTGATCACTAACACACTATACTTCTGACCCCAAAGCAGCCTGCTTCCTACACACACCTGATCAATGAAACTCAGAGGACAGTATTTAAGAGACATGGAATCAAGCAAAGGGTGTCAAATTGGCATTCATGTAACAGGAAGCTAAAACCATTAGGTGAAAGGTTCTTGGGGGAGCCTGATCACTGAGGATCAGAGGAACAACAGGTGAGCCTACAGAATCAACATCACTGAAGGAGGGACAAGCCGACCTTTACATGACTCGGATGTGATGCAAAAGATGTACAGAGTACCACCAATGACACCTTCCCAGCAAAAAATTTAAACTTGAAACTATTCAAGCATTACTGGTTTAATGAAAATAAAAGAAACAAGACAAACACATTAAACAACATCACAAGGATACAATCTTGCAACCTCTAGAATGTGGGAGATTCTATAGGACAAATGATCCATTTCTTCAACAAATAAATGACATAAAAATGAAAGGATTGTTTTATAAAGATACTTACAGGCATATCAACCAAATGCAATGTGTGGGCTTTGTCTGGATCTTGATTTCAACAAGCCAAATGTAAAAGACATTTCTGAGATAACTGGAGGTAAACTACACATATACAGGCTATTGGATAGTATTACGGAGTTATTAGTTATTATTATTAATTTTGTTGGGCATAAGAGTGACACTGTAGCTCTGTTTAAAGGGAAACGGTCCTAATCTGTTAGAGATTTTAAAAGTATGTCCAGACGGAAAAAATAAAATTAAGGAAAAAAATGTCCATATAAAGCAAACGTGGCAAAATGTTAACAATTACTAAGTCTAAGAGATGGTTCTTATACTAATCTATTTTTAGTATATTTGAAATTTTTCACAATGAAAAGTTAACATCCTAATAAACATTCTGTATGACAGGTACCCTCCCAATCATGCCAACACAGCATTTCATTTCCATCTTAATCCTCCTTGTTTTCCCATAATTTGCCCCTTGAGCTCAAAGCTGCGATACAGGCTGAAGAAAGAGGATGTGACATACCTGTAGTAGCAGAGGCTAAAGCGACAAGATTCTTTCTTAGCATATCATAGAGAGGGCTGTCAGAGACAAAAAAAAAAGTTAATAACCCCATGGTTTTCCATTAAAATGTTACATGTCTATTTGGTACATGATCTTCCAACTGTCTCTATAATACATGGAGAAGCAGAATGTTTTCCCCAGAATAGATTTGTTTGTAATTATTTAAATGTCAAGATATTCATGTCCAAGTACTTGTGTTACTTTCCCCCATTAAGAAATTAATTAATTCACACTTAATTTAATTAGCTAACAGTAACACGAGATTTCCTTTGGAGACCATTCCTTCCCACTAGGAATTAAGTTTTACAATTTTAATCGGGGAAGGGGTGGAAGGTGGTCTTAACCAAAGTAAGACAAAATGGCTCAGAAGAAACAGTCCTCATGAAGCTATAGAAAGAAAACAGTGCCTTTCACCAATCACCAATCAGCTTTTGACTCTGTAACAACCAGATACACCGCATGTGGCTACAGAAAGTCACACAACAGGTCAAAGAAGCTCTACAAGGAACCGTACGTATGTCGACCAATAAGACCCTAAATCCCACCCCCAATACAGCCTCATGTACCCCTTGTCTGTAACACCCACAGTGTAGCTTTACCGTGTGTTGGGGCGATAACCTGATTAAGATGGGGAAGAACATCGACTACCTCACTGCTCCTTAAGCTCCATCGAATCTGAGACCACTGTTCACTAACACGTTCTCAGGGCCTCACAGGCTCTCTGACAGATGGAGGCCCTTAAGTATTGATTGACTCAAGGAAAAAATAACCACTAATATCCTATGGAGACTGAGTGGTTGGACAGAAGCACCCAAAAAGATACATCTTCAATCTTCTTACCTTGGATCTTTCACGGAGAAGCTCTGACGTCCCAGCAGGTCTCCTAAAAGATCCCCACCACAATACACCATATGCTGCTCCCGCTTATCGTAAAGCTGCCTCACCATTATGTACTGGCCGAGATAGTGCATGACCTGCGGGGCAATAAACATGTAAGAAGAGGTCTGTCCAGCTGCTCCAAAAAACACCAGTTAATTATGAGAAGGGAAGGTACGTTAGTTTGTTAGAAAAAGAGAAAACACGTATGAGCGTGACTGTCAGTGCTCGTGGAAGGAGTCCTACAGGAAGATGGTTGTCCCCAACTACTGGGTTCAGCCACTTATTATCATCCTGGACATCAAGAGACTCATTTTTTAAAATAGAAATGTAGTGGTCTGACAGTGAGAAAGAGTGTTGAATTTACCTAGTATCCCCCTAAAAATTTTCTCACCAGTCCAAATAAAGAGGTCTGTTCCATGACTATAATAAACTTTAAATGTGCCGGGCTATAAAAATATATCCCAAGTCCAGAGACACGTAACTATAAGACGCTTTTGATGCATATTCATTTAATTCTTTTTTGGCAAATGAAGTACCGTGGTTAATAAGCCATCAGCACTGTAAGTGCATAAAACATAAAATCTAGTATCTATCAAATAAAAATTTAGTTTATCCAGCCTTTCTCACAGAGTTCACAAAAATGGAAGGAACTCAGATAAATTCATGATTCAAAAGTTTTAAGTGATCTATTTTTTCCTAATGTTTTCTCCATGCGGATTTTTTTAAACTGCTTAATAATTAAGTTCACTTAATGACAGTAAGAACTTTGTTGTCACAGATCACAAGCAAACCAAAGCAGCTATCTTTATCTTTAGGCCCCAACTTCTCAGGAATTATTAGATATCTGCACATAAGATTTTTCCGACACTATTCTCATATTGGTACAATAATGCTCCTAAGCTCCCTTCTATACCAAGCAACATTCCGCCCCAGATAATCAAATACCTAGGGGGAAATAAGATGGGGAAGAGCATCCACTGGAAGAAAAAGGTGGAAAGTTTTATATTTTATCTGTCCAATTTCCAGAAGAAATAAATCCAAAATAAGATCTTCTAAGACAATATAGATCATCGACCCTATAAATGCGTACATAATCGTTTGCAGCCACTGCCACACCATCTAGCCCTCCAAGCTCCAGCTGAAGGAGAAGGGGGAGAAGGTAAGACCTCTATACTACGGCTTGTACAAAGCAGACCAGTCACAAATCAACCGGTGGTAGAGCTCTGAGGAAGTGACGGACTACAAAGAGCCACTTGCGAGAGTGTGCCCTCTTCTGGAGGGGTGAAGAAACCTCTTCGTTACAGCCCTGGTACTGCTGCACCGTGAAATCAGACATTATCAGAAGCCCACTGAACTAATCCTCAAGCTTCCTTTCCAGCATCTGGTGCGAAAAACTGCTCAGGATTTCAAAAGAGATCTGTGCTTCAGTGCAGCTACTGGGACTTTGCAGGTGGCAAGTGAGGCCTATCTGACGGGCCTTTTTAAAGATACCAACCTGCGGCACCTGGGTGGCTCAGTGGGTTAAAGCCTCTGCTTTCGGCTCAGGTCATGATCTCAGGGTCCTGGGATCGAGCCCCGCATGGGGCTCTCTGCTCAGCAGGGAGCCTGCTTCCCCCCTCTCTCTGCCTGCCTCTCTGCCTACTTATGATCTCTCTCTCTCTGTCAAATAAATAAAATCCTTTTCTATAAATAAATAAATAAATAAAATAAAGACACCAACCTATGTGCTATCCATACCAAACGTGTAACAATTATGCCAAAAGACATCCATCCAGCTAGCCCGCCACACACGGAGAATGTGCTTAAGAATCCACTATGATGGGGGCGCCTGGGTGGCTCAGTCATTAAGTGTCTGCCTTCCGCTCAGGTCATGATCCCAGGGTCCTGGGATCAAGCCCCGCATCGCGCTCCTTGCTTGGCAGGAAGCCTGCTTCTCCCGCTACCATTCCCTCTGCCTGTGTTCCCTCTCTCCCTGTGTTTCTCTCTGTCAAATAAATAAAATCTTTAAAAAAAAAAAAAAAAAGAATCCACTATGATGGGGCACCTGAGTGGCTCAGTGGGTTAAAGCCTCTGCCTTCGGCTCAGGGCATGGTCTCGGGGTTCTTGGATCGAGCCCCACATTGGGCTCTCTGCTCATCGGGGAGCCTGCTTCTCCCTCTCTCTCTGCCTGCCTCTCTCTGCCTACTTGTGATCTCTGTCAAATAAATAAAATCTTAACAAAAAAAAAATTTTTTTTTTTTTTTTTTTTTTTTTAATTTTTAAAAGAATCCACTATGATGAAAAACAGTTCCTTCTTTAAAAAGAAAAATTTTCGGGGCGCCTGGGTGGCTCAGTCGTTAAGCGTCTGCCTTCGGCTCAGGTCATGATCCCAGAGTCCTGGGATCGAGCCCCGCATCGGGCTCCTTGCTCGACAGGAAGCCTGCTTCTCCCGCTCCCATCCCCTCTGCTTGTGTTCCCTCTCTCGCTGTGTTTCTCTCTGTCAAATAAATAAAATCTTTAAAAAAAAAAAAAAGAAAAATTTTCTTCTTCCTGTTGGTAGTTCTGAATGTTAGATATTTTTTCCCATGGGGTCAAAAAGTACCCAAGTATATGATTACAAGGGAAAAAACAGGGGACAGAAATCAGGGATTGGCAGGTTTTCCATGTTCAGTCATGTGTGAATTTTTTAATACAAATGCGGGGACCTATGGCAGAGTCAAAATGTTTCGGTGAACAAGTCTCAGCAGTTCAACTTCATAATAATTATAAATAAACTTGTTCTATTTTTCTGGACAATTTGGCCTTCTTTTATTTTTTATTTTTTTAGATTTTATTCATTTATTTAAGAGAGAGAGCTCAAACGAGCAGGATGGTGGTTGAGGGAGACAGAGAAACAGACTCCCCGCTTAACGCAGAGCCTGATGCAGGGCTCTATCCCAGGATGCTGAGATCATAACCTAAGCCAAAGGCAGACACTTAACAGACAGAGCCACCCAGGTGCCCCTGGATTCTTTTTTTAAACGGTGCCCCTGGATTCTTTTTTAAACAAGTAAGTTTTTTACAGTAACTGTATGGTGTTGGTAGCATTTTTTTTTACTTGCTGCTGTCAAAGACCAAAGAGAATGGGTCACCACAGGCGGAGCCCACAAGCCGAGTGGCCCTAGAAGGAGTGAACACTTCATCTCCTATGGCAGTGGTTCACATGCTGGGGTTCAGAGCCGCATGATCAGGTTTCTTTTTTTTTTTTTTTTCCCAAAAATGTTGGTAGCAATTTTATCACACGGTAGATCCATCTACATCTATATCCATGATCCATCCCTAGTGAATGGATGGTAGATCCATTCACTGAGCTGTCCCACATGCAAGTAGATGTTTCTAATGTTGTCTGTCTTCTGTGCTGTTCCTGTAAGTTTGCTATTAAAATGAATTATACAGGGGGGCGCCTGGGTGGCTCAGTGGGTTAAAGCCTCTGCCTTTGGCTCAGGTCATGATCTCAGGGTCCTGGGATCGAGCCCCACATCGGGCTCTCTGCTCAGCGGGGAGCCTGCTTCCCCCTCTCTCTCTGCCTGCCTCTCTGCCTACTTGTGATCTCTCTCTCTGTCAAATAAATAAATAAAATCTTAAGAAAAAAAATTAAAAAAAAATAAAATAAAATGCATTAAGCAGGGCACCTGGGTGGCAGTCAGTGAAGCACCCCACTCTTGGTTTCGGCCCAGGTTGTGATCTCAGGGTTATGAGCATCAGCCCCACACTGGACTCTGCGTTCAGCACAGAGTCTGCTTAACACTCTCTCCTTCCCTTCTTTGCCCCTCCCCCACCTACCTGCAGCACACCCACACTCCAATCAATCAATCAATCTAAATAAATAAATAATACATTAAACTAGGAGCACCTGGCCGGCTCAGTCAGTAAAGTATGTAACCCTTGATCTCAGGGCTCAGGCTCTACACCCACATTAGGTGTAGAGATTACTTAAAAATAAAATCTTAGGGGCGCCTGGGTGGCTCAGTCGTTAAGCGTCTGCCTTCGGCTCAGGTCATGATCCCAGAGTCCTGGAATCGGGCCCCACATCGGGCTCCTTGCTCAGCGGGAAGCCTGCTTCTCCCGCTACCATTCCCTCTGCTTGTGTTCCCGCTCTCGCTGTGTTTCTCTCTGTCAAATAAATAAAATCTTTAAAAAAATTAAAAAAATAAAATAAAATCTTAAAAAAGTAAAAATAAATGCATCAAGCTAAAAAAAGTAAAATAAAAATTAATATGTACATAATTACTACTCTCATTATACCATACTGCCTCAGTGCACATACTGAGAACCAATATTTTAAGATAAAAATGAAAAAAATAAATTAAAAATAAAAATAAAAAATGAGGAAATTCTTCTTTATGTACCAGATAAGGTCAAAATTCGTAATAGAGAGCTTCATATAAACTCTGTCCAATTTTTTTCCCTAGTACATTTTCTCTGACCAATATGTACTTAATTTCTTCTTAACCCAGGAAACCTCTACCACATGACAGAAGGAGATAGCATCGGTCATTGTAACAAGTTTATTAATATAAAATTCCATACTTGAGGGTACCTGAGTGGCTCAGTCAGTTAAGCACTGACTCTTGGTTTTGGCTCAGGTCACAATCTCATGGGGCTCATGAGATCATCAAGCCCCACACCAGATCAACGAGTCCCACACTCAGCATAGAGGCTGCTTGAAAATTCTCTCCCTCTGCCCCTCCCCCCACGCACATGCCCATGTACTCTCTCTCTCAAATAAATTTTTTTTTTAAATTCACACTTTGGGACACCTGGGTGGCTCAGTCAGTTAGATGTCTGCCTTTGGCTGAGGTCATGATCCCAGGGTCCTGGGACTGAGTCCCACATGGGGCTCCCATCCCAGCGAGGAACCTGCTTCTCCCTCTGCCTGCTGATCCCCCTGCTTATTCTCTCTCTCTCTGTCTGACAAATAAAATCTTTAATAAAAAAGATAAAAAATAAAAATCCATACTTCCATAATAGTTTCAGAACTCAGGGCGCCTGGGTGGCTCAGTCGTTAAGCGTCTGCCTTCAGCTCACATCATGATCCCAGGGTCCTGGGATCGAGCCCCACATCAGGCTCCCGGCTCAGCAGGAAGCCTGCTTCTCCCTCTCCCACTCCCCCTGCTTGTGTTCCCTCTCTCTCTGTCAAATAAATAAATAAAATCTTTAAAAAAATTAAAAAAAAATTTTTTTTTAAATAAAAAAAAAATAGTTTCAGAATTCTAGAGATAACAGTCCAAAATGATGTACTTAATTTAAAATGATAAAGGAAATATGAATATTCTAGAAAATCTAAAATGCTTCCAATTTGTCTCCTTGAGAGATATAATGGCTCAGGAGTGCAGTGTTCCTTAAGTTTTTCAGAAAAGTTAAAAAAAAAAAAAAAAAGCTTGATAATTTTGTTTCTTCCAATTAGAATAGGTTAGATTTTTATCCTACTAAATGCAAGCAGTTCAGAGAGATTAACATTTTAATACCGAGTCTTTTCCACTTAAGGAATTCAATTTGGTTTTGTTAAAAAACAAAACAAAAAACCTTTAGATGCTAAATAAGTTATTTAAATGCATAAGTGTTTAAAATAATTCACAGTGCTCAGAAGAGTATGACACATTTATAATGAAAAACTACTGCATTTAATTCCTGCCTGGCAGTACATCCTATAAATCATAGACAATGTCATTTTTTAATCTTGTACATGCTTTGCATTTTAACTCTGAGATCAACGAATTCATGGTTAATTTTATGTTTGGCTGACAACATACTTCAAAAGGAAATTTAAAGGAAATATGAAGTTCAGTTTAGCTCAATGGTCTTTAAAACAAGGCAAAAGTTGCCTTTCTAGTACCTCAGGAGGAGAATTTCTTTTCCTGGGCCTGATTTCAGAACTATACATTCATCAGCTACTACTTTTTTTTTCATCAGCTTTTACTTCTCAGCAGTTCTTATAACTGAGAATTCTCTTTGATGGCTTACCTCTTTAACAGTGAACATTTCACCTTGTGCACCTGCTGCCTGCAAAATCTTCAAAAGTGGCTGTTTTGGTCGTACCTGATATAAACATAAAATAAACCTGCTATTTACATTCCAACTAGCTTGGTTTCTGAAACCCTAGGGAACAAGAAAACCTCCTTAAATATATATATATATTTTTAACAAACCCTGGTAGATACTTACCATCTAATAACATACGATCTTCCAATACATACAATAATAGCAGATAATCAGACTACTACCTGTTACCTTCCTGAAAAATCACATTTTCAAAAGACAGCACATTCACACCTACTAAGACGGCCATAATAAAAAGAAAAAAGGAAACAAAAATAAAAATTGGCAAGGGTGTGGAGAAATCAGAACCCTTGTACACTGCTGGTGGAAAGATAAAATGATTCAGCTGCTGTGGAAAATAGTTTGACAGTTCCTCAGAAAGTTAAACACAGACTTATCCTATGACCCAGCAGTTCCACTCTTGGGTATATACTCCAAGAACTGAAAGTAGAACTCAAACAAGTATTTGTACACCAGTGTTCACAGGAACATTATTCACAACAGCCGAAAGATGGAAACAACCCAAACAGTGCTGACAGGTGAGCGAATAAACCAGATGTGGTATATACACACAAGGGATAGTGACTTCGACATCTCCTGACTCTGACTGTGGGGTCTGTCTTTAGCCACACAATTTTATCTTTAAAATTTTTATGGTCAGATTTGTGTCTTTCTTCCTCTTATAGCCTCTTTGGTTTTGTCTTACTTAAGACTCCTCTCATCCTAAAGTTTCACAACCATTTCCTAAATTTTCTTCTAATATTATTTCACTTTTTACATTTAAATCTTTATCTATCTGGAATTTGTTTTTGTACAAAGTTTGAGGTCTTCATTTGTTTCTTCCAGAGATGGACAATTACATCAAGGGGCACCTGGGTGGCTCAGTGTGTTGAGCCTCTGCTTTCGGCTCATGTCATGATCTCAGGGTCCTGGGATCGAGCCCCACATCGGGCTCTCTGCTCAGCGGGGAGCCTGCTTCCCCCTCTCCCTCTGCCTGCCTCTCTGCCTACTTATGATCCCTCTCTCTGTCAAAAAAAAAAAGGGGGGGGGCGCCTGAGTGGCTCAGTCGTTAAGCGTCTGCCTTCAGCTCAGGTCATGATCCTGGGGTCCTGGGATCGAGCCCCGCATTTGGCTCCCTGCTTGGCAGGAAGCCTGGTTCTCCCGCTACCATTACCATTCCCTCTGCTTGTGTTCCCTCTCTTGCTGTGTTTCTCTCTGTCAAATAAATAAAATCTTTAAAAAAAAAAATTAAAAAAAAAAATCTATTATATAAGCCACGTTTCCCCCCATCAAATCCAAATTCTACTTTTATCATACACTAAGGTACACAATACTATATATATTGTGCAATGTTTATGAAGATATGTGACAAAATTATGTATTTTTATATGTTACAGGAAAAGAACTGAAACAAGACACCAAATTAATAATAGTGTTGTCTTAGGGGGAGGGGACTTTGGGGGAAGAAGGGAAGAGATGGTCAAGGAGTCTCTATAGATAAATACTTTACAGATAAACACATTATAAAATTAAATTTTTTTATAAGAATACATTTGCTATATTTACAACTTAAAATGAATTTTTAAAGAAAACAAGCTTGTGGGGCGCCTGGGTGGCTCAGTCGTTAAGCGTCTGCCTTCGGCTCAGGTCATGATTCCCAGGGTCCTGGGATCGAGCCCCGCATCGGGTTCTCTGCTCGGCAGGAAGCCTGCTTCTCCCGCTCCCACTCCCCCTGCTTGTGTCCACTCCCCCTGCTTGTGTACCCTCTCTCTCTGTGTCTCTCTCTGTCAAATAAATAAATAAGATCTTTAAAAAAAAAAAAAGAAAACAAGCTTGTTAAAGTGAAGTGAGAGAGATGGAAAACAAAGATAAAACTTGGCCCCAAAGTCCCCACTAGCCACCCATACCCTAAAACTGAAGTTTTCAAAATGTACCGTATTTTAAGCAATGTGTAACCTCCACATCTTTATTTAATCAATAATCAATTCAAATTTTGAGCCCTGACACCACTTACCAGTTTCCCTAATACGGCATTTAAAAAATAATCCTTTCTGCTCTACATAAAATCCTTGTCAGTAAAGTCACCTGTGTGCTCCAATTCAATTTTTTAAAAGCTTACAGAAAACTAGGAAGGCTTAAAAATGATTTACCTGATTGGTTTGTTCTGGAGAGATCCTGCAAGCACTGTCAGAAGTTGAACACTGGGCAGAGGTGGAAAATGATGTCATTTTGGCGGTGAAGAAATTGCCGTCTGCTGATAAATCTAAAAGAAAAAAAAAAATCATGAAATCGCTTCTAAAGCAGAAAATTCTCACTTTAAGATTTACAAAAAAAAGGGGCGCCTGGGTGGC
>CM053618.1:20832190-20861040 GCA_028646535.1 Procyon lotor
AAATCTTAAAAAAAAAAAAAAAATTAAAAAAGATTTACAAAAAAAAAAAAAAAAGATTTACAAAACAGCAGCCAGCAGAAGTAAAAAAGAAAAAAAAAAAGACGCATGTATCAGAGGACCCTACACAAATACTTCTTGATACTCTTCTGATCCCTTTCTAAATTCGGATCCTCCAAAAAACTGAAGAGCTCAATTAAGAGTCAGAGCCATCTGTGCTTCCCTCAGGTGAAGCCTGAAACAGAAACAGGTTCAGACATGCTCCAGCCTCCGCAGTGATGGTAATGAGTAAACTGTTTTAGCTGAAAGTCAAATTTACAATCATCACCGCCCTGGTGCGTATCAGGGTTTTAGTAACTCCTCCTCTCTTGAACAGAGCTCAAGAGCACCCCCTGTTTGTCAAGACAACAGATAGAGAGCTGGGGGAATTACCAAGGTTAATAGGTTTACGACTGCAAGAGCATATCAAGAAAAACCTCTGCAACATGTTGAAACATGTCTTCCCAAGGAACCGCATGAAAGTCAGAGTCAAATTACTCAGGATCAGTTGAGGCGGTTAGTTTTTAATACCTGCCAAACCCAAAGAGTATAGCAACTAAGTACCTATAAAATGGGTTAAGCCAAGGTGGACACATAGCTCGTGGCAAACCTAAAGAGTATAGCGATACCTACAAGATGGGTTAAGCCAAGGCGGACATTGATCATCAAGGAAAGGTATAACGTAAAATGAAATAGAGAGTAAGGTTTAGTTAAAATTTTTCACCTTCTACCATCTCTCCCTTAAAAAAAAAAGTTATAAGAGGGAAAATAACTTTTTAAATAAACCTGTTGACGTTTACCATCAGGTCTTTTTCTAGTAAAAAGGTGATAAATGATCAGTGACATTTATGACAACAAGCCACATCAGGGAAAGGGGAAAGGAGCCTGGAAAAACTGATCAAGAGTCTGGCTAAAACAAGATTCCCCAGTCTTCTAAGAATACCTATTAACTCTAACAAAATACGAATTCCTCCCTCCCCCATCTGCTTCCCGTGCTACAAAATGGGAAGGCAAAGAGGATACAAGCATAATTTACAATTTCAAAGCCGCTAGCTTTTAATTAGCATTTCAAACCTCATACCTAAAACACCAGTCCAGGTCTCCCCAGACCTGCCAGTCCTGCAGTCCTGCCCACTTGGGCAGTCAACAACTCCATCCTTCCAGCTGCTGGCTCAACGACCTTGAAGCCCTCCTTGATTCCTTTTTCTTTCACATTCTACACCCAGTTCATGAATAAACTCTAAAGCTGTATCTTCAAAATATATCCAAACTCTAAGCCTTTCTCATCACTTGCATTATTACTGCACTAATCCAAACCACTTACCTCTCAACTACACTACCCTCCTAAGGTTTTCTTGCTCCTGCCCTTGCCCCTCGAGCTCCTAACCTCCTCTTGTCTGCTCAATTGTCAGTTTACCGAGGAGGCCTTCCATGATTACCCATTTTAAAACTGCAACTTCCAACCCCCAGTATTCCCTATCTCCTTCCCTGCCTTATTTTTCTTTACCGTCTTTTGTTACCAACATACTGTACATTTTCATTACTTACTGTGTAAAATATAAGGAGCAAGTGGGCAGGGATTCATTCATTAATCAATCCCTGGTGCCTAAACTGACAACTACATACACTGTAGAGTAACATGATGGATACAAATATCAGTAACAGTGTGGACGGGGGGGGGGGGCCTGGCTGGCTTAGTCGGCGGAGAACACGACTTTTGATCTCAGGATAGTAGCCCCACGTTCAGTCTACACTTACCCAAAAATAAAATCTTAGAAATAAAGAAATAAATAAAAATAAGTGTCGATGGTTTCCAAAAATGGTCCCCAATGAACTGCATCTCCCAAGTGGTTCTGTGACGTACATAAATAGACTACAGCGGGGGGTGCCTGGAGTGGTTCGGTGGGTTGGAGCCTCTGCCTTCCGCTCAGGTCGTGATCTCAGGGTCTGGGGATCGAGTCCCGCATCACGCTCTCTGCTCAGCAGGGAGCCTGCTTCCCCCTCTCTCTGCCTGCCTCTTTACCTACTTGTGATCTCTTGTCAAATAAACTTTTTAAAAAAGAACATAGCAGAAGTGATAATGTGCCAGTTCCAAGCCTGGCAGCTTTATTTTTTTGTGCTTTTGGAGACCTGTAAAATCTGACTACTCTACAGGAGACCAGATAAAAGGGCCACATGGAGAGGATTAGTTGTCCAGTTGAGCCCAGCCTGCCAGACATTCCCTCCAAACCACCATGTTACAGGACATTCCAACAGCAGCTATCACCTGACCAGAGCTGCATGACAAACAAGAAGCATCCAACTCAGCCCACAAAATCATAAGAATAAATGGCTGTTGTTTTAAGTAAGTTGTTAGGTTGTTTATTACACAGTACTAAATAATCAAAACAAATGGTGCAGACTCAGTACAAGGCACACATATTAACCCATTTATTACTCAAGTAACCCTATGATGTAGGTAATTGAATTATTACTAAAATTGATAGTATAATTATAGTATAATAATTATTAGTAGAGTATAATAAATACTCTTTGTTTGACATCTAAGGCAAGAGAGCACAGAGATGTATTTGCCCAAGATAATACAATTTGGTGAACTGCTAGTCAAGATTTCGAATTCAAACGAGTTCTGAAGTCCCCACTTAGTAATATTGTTTTCTGTTAGACCTCAATGTACAGACTTAATCACAATCCTTTTATTCAACATATTCTCATTGTTTATCAGCAAGTGGCCCACTTTTCCTTGGTTTTTCCTGATGCAATAAGCATCCATAAAGCTGTACTCTTGACAACAACCAACACCGAACTATAATATCCCCTCCCTATCCCATTCCCCTGCCTCTGGCCAACAATCATCCTTATTCTGTTTTGATTTCCTTCCCTTCCATTTTATGCATTTTACTGCCTTAAAATGGAATGCTAAAAGCAAACATTTTTAGTTTAGTTGCTTTTAGAAGAGAAGGAGGTACAGTAATTTCAGAAATTTTGGTTTCACTAACAATTCCTACTGTTGTATCACTTTATTTACTTTTTTTTAATTAACACATAATGTATTATTAGCTTCAGAGGTAGAGATCAGTTATTCATCAATATAAGACCCAGTGCTCATTACATCATGTGCCCTCCTTATCGACCATCACCTAGTTACCCCAGCCCCACCCCTCTAGCAATCCTGTTTCCTGTAATTAAGAGTCCTTAGTTCTTTTTTAAAAAATTTTATTGTAAACTAAATACAACATAAATTTTACCATTTTTAAGTGTACAATTTAGTAACAGTAAGTACATTCACAATACTGTACACAATCAACACTCTCCATCTCCAGAACTTTTTAATCACCCAAAGCAAAACTCTGCACCCATTAAACAATGAACTCTCCAATGATCTCTTCCCAGGACCTGGTAATCACAATCCTACTTCCTGTCTCTATGAATATGCCTATACTTGATACCTTATATGCATGAAATCACAATACTTGTCCTTTTGTGTCTGGCTTATTTCACTTAGCATGTTTTCAAGATTCATCCATGTCATAGCATACTTTATTTTTCATTTATTTTGACTGCTGTAGAATATTCCATTGTGTGATGAACATTTGGGTTGTGTCTAGGTTTTCGCTATTATGAATGCTGCTACCAGTTACATTCATGTACATGGGCAAGAAAGATGTTTCTTGGGTATATCTACAAAAGAAATTGCTGGATCATAACATACATGAATACTCAACTTTAGGAACTGATACCAAAGTATTTTCAAAGTGCTCCAATCCACAATCCCATCAAGAATGTATAAGATACCCTATAAATCCATCTCCTCCTCTCCATTATTTTATGTCATAAAACTTTTAATTTTTGCAAATAGGTATAGGCTTGATTTTTATTTCTCTGTTCACTAATAATAATACTAAATCTCTTCATATGCTTAGCAGCCTTGTGTTTCCTCTTCTATGAAATATCAGCTCATGTCTTCTGGATATTTTTCTAATTGATTTTGTTATACTTATTAATTTATAATAGTTATTTATAGATTAATATTAGCCCTGTGTCAATTGGGTGTCCTGCAAATATCTTAACTTGTAATATCTTTTGCATTTCCTAGAAGGTACTTTTATGAAAACTTAATTTAAAAAATCAAATTTATATTTATCAATTTTCTTTTTTAGTCAATGACCCCTCTGATTTAACCAATCTTTCATTCCCCAAGGTCTCATATTCACCTATACTTTCTACTAAAATTTGTGTGTGTGGTGAAAGGATGATGTTTTATGACCTTAAATTCTTAATCCACCTGGAATTGACTTTTTCCTTTTTAGAGATCAATTTTACTCTTCTTCCCTACAGATAGCCATTTTTTCCAGCTCAGTTTATTTAATATGCATTTTTCCTGCCAGTCACCTTTTTTTTAAGATTTTATTTATTTTATTTGACAGAGAGAGAGATCACAAGCAGGCCGAGAGGCAGGCAGAGAGACAGAGGGGGAAGCAGACTCCCTGCTGAGCAGAGAGCCCAATGCGGGGCTCCATCCCAGGACCCTGAGATCATGACCTGAGCCGAAGGCAGCAGCTTTAACCCACTGAGCCACCCAGGCGCCCCCAGTCACCTCTTTTGTATACCAAATTTTCCTAACATACATGGGTATTTGAGTTCTCTATTCTATTCCACTGATTGATCTCCCCCTTCATATTCCCACAAATAGATCAATCTTTCTATGTTTATTTAACACTGTCTTAATTCCTATAACACGTCTTGCTATCTAGTAAAGCAAGTCTTCTCCTTATTCTTTTTTAGATGTGACCAGTTATTCTTGGTCCCCTAACATTTTAAGTTTTCAATTTTAATTCCAATATAGTTAGCATAGTGTTCTATTAGTTTCAGGTGTGCAATGTAATGATTCAACAATTCTATACATTACTCAGTGCTCATCATAAGTGTACTTTTTAATCCCCATCACCTGTTTCACCCACCCCCCACCCACTTTTCCTCTCCTCTGGTAACCGTCAGTTTGTTCTCTATGAGAATTTGTTTTCTTAGTTTGTCTCCTCTTTTCGGCCTTTGCTCTTTGTACTGTTTCTTAAATACTTCATGAGTGAAATCCTATTTGGTTTTCCTTATTTTGCTTAGCATTACACTCTCTGGCTCTATCCATGTTGTAGCAAATGACAAGATTTCCCTTCTCTTTCATAGCTGGATAATATTCCAACATATTGTGCATATACACCAACCTTCTTTACCCAGTTATCTATCAATAGACACTGGCAGCTTCCATAATTTGGCTATTGTAAATAATGCTACAATGAACATAAGGATGCATGTATCCCTTTGAGTTAGTGCTTTGTATTTTGGGGGTAAATACTCAGTATTACAATTACTGGATCATAGGATACTTCTATTTATACTTTTTGAGGAACCTCCATACCGTTTGCCACAGTGGCTGTTGCACTAGTTTGCAATTCCAGTCCCTTATCTCTTCCATATAAATGTTAGTATCATCTTTATCCAGTTCCATAAAAATCCCTGTTGAGATTCTGAATGAAATTATACTCTATATACAGATCGAATTGTTTTCTTTTGTTTTTTTTTAAAGATTTTATTTATTTACTTGACAGAAAGAGAGATCACAAGTAGGCAGAGAGGCAGGGAGAGGGGGAAGCAGGTTCCCTGCTGAGAAGAGAGCCCGACGTGGGGCTCGATCCCAGGATCCTGAGATCATGACCTGAGCCGAAGGCAGAGGCTTTAACCCACAGAGCCACCCAGGCATCCCATCAAATTATTTTCTATTAATTAACATCAAATATTTCCTTATTTATTAAAGACTTAAATAAAATTCTGTAATTTTCCCTTTAGAGATTTAACACATCTGTTAGAATAATTTCTAAAGTTGATATTCTAATACTATATCTTCATGATTTTTAGTTTTTGCATATATACAGAAATACAAATGACTTTCAATAATCTTCTATCCAGTCACCTAGATTTACATAGTTATTTCTAATAATTTGTCTGCGGATGTTTGTTTTCTATGTAAACGTACCATCAGCAGATAATTAAATCTTATCCCCTTCTTTCGAATTCTTATGCTAATTTCTTCTTACTTTACTGCTTAGGACTATCAGCACAATGTCAAATACACACGACAGTGGGCATCTTTGTCTCTGATTTTAAAGAAAGTGCTTCTAATGTTTCCCTACACTTTTTTTTTTTTTTTTTTTTTTTTTACTGTTTGTTGTTCTTTAACACTACTCTACCAGTTTAGAAGGGTTTCTTTTCATCTTCATCAGCTAAGAATATATCATGGAAAGTGGTTTTATATTCTTTCTGAATCTACTGAAGTCATGACTTTTTTTCTTTTAATCTATTGATGTGGTGCCTCTGAATTTCATTTATGGATTTTCTAAAATTAAATCCTTACACACCTGAGGATAAACCAAACTTGGTTTGGGAGTATTATCCTCTTTTGTACACTACTGGTTCCGATTTGCTACTTTGCTTAGGTTGTAAAGTCTATCTATATTAGGGAGTGAAATGGGCCTACAATTTTCCATGGTCAAGTTTTTGTCTAGTTTGGATGTCAGGGCTAGCAGGCCTAATAGAATAAATTGTTGAATAGTCCCTATTTTTCTACTACCAGGGGGAAAAATTCTACAAAATAAAGATGTTCTGGTCCTTCAAAGATTAGTAGAATTCACTTTTGACACAAGGGGGACTAGTTTCAAAACTCAGGGGACACCTGGGTGGCTCAGTGGGTTGAAGCCTCTGCCTTTGGCTCAGGTCATGATCTCAGGGTCCTTGGATCAAGCCCCGCATCAGGCTCTCTGCTCAGCAGGGAGCCTGCTTCCCCTCTCTCTGCCTGCCTCTCTGCCTACTTGTGATCTCTGTCAAATAGATAAATAAAATCTTAAAAAAAAAAAAAAGAAAGAAACATAAAACTCAGGGCGCTTGGGTGGCTCAGTCGCTGGGCGTCTCCCTTTAGCTTGGTTCCCATGAACCAAGGGTCCTGGGATTGAGCCTCCGCATCAAGTACCCGGCTCAGCATAAGGCCTGCTTCTCCCTCTCCCACTCCCCCTGCTTGTGTTCCCTCTCTGTGTATCAAGTAAATAAAATCTTTAAAAAAAAAACACATAAAACTCAGTATTTCCTTTGTGGGAAGACTTTTAATCACTATTTTAATTAAATAAATATTAGATTATTCAAGTTTTTATTTCTTCCATTTGTCTAAGTTTTCAAAATTACTGGCAGATAGTTGATAGTATTCTTTTAATCTGTGTACAGATGCATCTTCCTTTCCATTCATATTACATCTTTTTTTTAAGATTTTATTTATTTATTTATTTGACAGAGAGAGGGAACACAAGCAGAAGGAGTGGGAAAGGGAGAAGCAGGCTTCCTGCTGAGCTCGATCCCAGGACCCGGGGATCATGACCAGAGCCAAAGTCAGAAGCTTAACAACTGAGCCACCCAAGGTGCCCCTGCATCTTTTCTTATTACCTCTTCTACTTCTAAAATATTTGTTGATCATTTCTCAATTTCTTAAGTTGGACATTTAGCTTACCCCTTCACTTATAATTTGAATATTTAAGGCTACAAATTCCTTCCCTCTCCCACCCCAGCAATATTTTTTAACTTAGCACACAGGTTTTGCTGTACAGTTTTTATTATCATTCAGTTGTAGGTATTTTTCAATTTTCATAATTTTTTAAATCCCTGAGCTTGATAGCTATGCCTATGCATACTGTATTTTCTAAACTTATGTTTTTGTGATTAACTCCTAATTTAACAGCACTATGGGGTGATATCATCCTCTCTGTAAAACCTGTTCTTTGACATTTTTAAAGTTTTCACCCAGTCTAGTTGGTGATCGATTGTATAATGTATGCTTGCAAAACTGTGTTTATGTTAAGCCTGTTGGCTTTTTATAATCTTATATATCTACTGATTTGTTATCCTACTAATAAATATACTAATTTGTTAATTACTACAAGTAATTAAGAGAGATATAATGAAATCCCCCACTACAATGGTGGATTTGTCCATTTATCCCCATGTAGTTCCACCAATTTTACAAAATCTATTTAAAGGACTTTTAATCAGAGGCATACATGCTTTAAATTGTTGTATCTTCTTGCTGAACTGATGTTTTACTGTCATTATATGGTCATTATATAGTGATTGTCATTACATAGTGATTCTTTCCATCCCAATTGAGACATTCACTCCTAAAGTGCATTTTATCTAAATATTAGTGAGGTCATGCCAGCTTTCTTTTAATAATTTCAGGTATGTAATTCCCCAATCTTTTATTTTCTATTTTTACATGCCCTTAAACTTGGTGTGTCCCTCTTAAAAACATGTATTTGAACTTTGGATTTTTTAATCCAATTTGTCAGTTTTTACCTTTAACTAGTAAATTTAGTCCATTTACTCTAATTAGTATGTATGGATATTTCTACCATCCTGATTTAGCATTCCAGTATGTTCTGTCCTATGCTTAATATGTTACTGACTTAAAAATTCTATCTCTAGAGGAGCCTGGGTGGCTCAGTCGTTAAGCGTCTGCCTTCGGCCCAGGTCAGATCCCAGGGGCCTGGGATCGAGCCCCGCATCTGGCTCTCTGCTCTGCAGGAAGCCTGCTTCTCCTGCTACCATGCTTGTGTTCCCTCTCTCACTGTGTTTCTGTCAAATAAATAAAATCTTTAAAAAAAAAAAAAAATTCTATCTCTGGAGCATCTGGGTGGCTCAGTCGTTAAGCGACTACCTTAGGTCAGTCAGTGAATGGGAGTTTAGGACAGCTCAGGTCATGATCCTAGCTAGCATCTTGGGATTGAGGCCCCTCATCCAAACTGGGCCGCCTGCTCAGTGGAGAGCCTGCTTCTCCCTCTCCCACTTCCTCTGCTTGTGTTCCCTCTCTTGCTGTCTGTCAAATAAATAAATAAAATCTTTAAATTAAAAAAAAAATTTTTTTTTTCTATCTCCAGCTCCCTGCTAAAAAGATAAGAACTTTAGTATGGTATCATCTGGACTTTAAATTCTGAGATAGTTTTGTTTTTTTTGGGGGGGGGCTTAGCCTTCACAACAAATATCAAGGAATTATAATCACCTTTACTAAAACTTCCTGGATTAGAATCTCTTAGCACTTCATCCAGAACTGGGCTCAATATGGGTCTTTGCACAGCAAAGCTTCCAAGAGTTCATACACTGGAGAATATTATCATACCCTCCTATTTAGATGAATGTGGTTGGGTATAAAATTCTAACTTTCTCTTCAAAACTCTACAAACACTTTTTTGTTTTCCTGCATTTAGTGATGCTGTTCAAAAGTCTAATGTAAGTTTAATTTTTGTTCCTTGTAGTAATCTGTTCTTTCTCTCTGAGGCTTCTTTTACTTTTTCTTAAATTCCACTATAATGTTCCTGGAGGCAAATTTTTCCTGATCTCTCACCTTCAGCATTCTAAGGAAACTTTTCCTCTGAGGGCATTCATTTTTTTTTATTCTTTTTTTTTTTTAAGATTTATTTATTTCAGAGAAAGCACAACAGCATGTGGGGGATGGGCAGAGGGTAGGAGAGAAAATCTCAGACTCCCCACCCAGCACAGGACTCAATCTCACAAGCCTGAGATCAAGACCTGAGCCGAAATCAAGACTCAAGTTACCAACCGAGCCACCCAGGCACTCCCTTTTTTTAATTCTAAAAGAGACTATTTTTCCCATTATTTCTTCAAGCATGTCCTTTACACTTTTTTTTTAATGCGGGCTCCACGCCCAACGTGGGGCTTGAATTCATGATCAGGAGATCAAGAGTCACATGCTCCACCAACTGAGTCAGTCAGGTACCCCCTCCTTTTCATTTGCATTTAAGATTCCTGGGTCACCTGGGTGGCTCAGTCTTTAGGTGTCTGCCTTCAGCTAGGGTCATGATCCCAGCATCCTGGGATCAAGCCCCACATCAGGCTTTCTGCTCAGTGAGGAGCCTGCTCCTCCCTCACTGGATCTTCCCACTCCCACTCCCCTTGCTTGTGTTCACTCTCTCACTGTCAAATAAATGAATAAAATCTTTAAAAAATAAAATTCCTATTATTTGGGCGCCTGGCTTGCTCAGTTGGTAGAGCATGCAACTTCTCATATCAGGGTTGTGAGTTCGAGCCCCACATAGGATGCAGAGATTACTTAAAAATAAAATCTTTAAAAAAAAATTAAAAATAAGAAAAATGAAATTTAACAAAAAGATTCCTATTATTTAGACTTGAGTATCTCTATATCTATTTTCCTTACCTTTCAGTTTTTCCTTTAGATTTTTTTTATCCTTTTTTTTTTTAATTCTGGGAGATTTTCTCCATCTGGAGTTCTGATCCATTCTTCAATTGTATCCATTCTGTTATTTCAACCTTTGCATTTTTCAACCCTACTATTTCAGATTGGTTCTCTCAGCCCCTGCTTATTATTTCAAGTTCTTAAGATGTTCCCCGTTTCTTTTAGGATAATTATCAGTCTAACTTTAACTCTAGGTCCATCTATTCTATTATTTCTGTTCCAATGAAACTTATACATTATTCTTCTCCTGAAGTACCTGTGCTCTTCAACTGTCTTTGTTATTTTCCCCTAAAGGATAGGAGATACTCTGAAAGGCAAAGAATATGGGGCAAGATATTAGCCCATATTAGTCGCAATAAACTGGAGTAAGGTAGAAAATAAGCACTACGGTAGTAGGGCTCAGCCTGAAAGGAGCGCAACTCGGCCTCAGGGTTAAATTCAGGCCCCACAGGAGGTGTGGAAATTACTTAAAAATAAAAATAAAAAATTGTTTAGGGGCGCCTGGGTGGCTCAGTCGTTAAGCGTCTGCCTTCGGCCCAGGTCAGATCCCAGGGTCCTGGGATCGAGCCCCGCATCGGGCTCCTTGCTCTGCAGGAAGCCTGCTTCTCCCGCTACCATTCCCCCTGCTTGTGTTCCCTCTCTCGCTGTGTTTCTGTCAAATAAATAAAAAATCTTTAAAAAAAATAAAATAAAATAAAAAATAAAAAATTGTTTAAATTAAAAAAAATAAAAATAAGAAAAAGTACAAAAGTAGAAAGACCTAAGCACCAGAAAACCACCCTCTCCACCCCATTCACTCACTACCCAGATCAAAGACTCATCCTTTGTTCCCCAAGGAGCAGCAGCACTATGATAGGATGTGAGGAGATCTAAGGACTTAGAAGGTAAAAGAGAAGTGCTGTCGGGGCGCCTGGGTGGCTCAGTCGTTAAGCGTCTGCCTTCGGCTCAGGTCATGATCCCAGGGTGCTGGGATCAAGCCCCGCATTGGGCTCCCTGCTCATCAGGAAGCCTGCTTCTCCCACTACCATTCCCTCTACTTGTGTTCCCTCTCTCGCTGTGTTTCTCTCTGTTAAATAAATAAAATCTTTAAAAAAAAAAAAGAGAGAAGTGCTGTCTAAGGTCAGTCATCACCTATTTTTCATTCTCACAAGAATACACTTCTGTAATGCCCTGATTCACTCCTGAGGAGAGCTGGACTAGGGCTCTGGGTCACAAGTGTAGAAAAAGGTAATTCCAAGGAATTGAGGCAAGGAAGAAACCAGAGCAGTAAGTATTCTGACTTTCCTTCTCCCATGGTTTTATTCTCCTACAGCCACACCTGGCTGACTCCTGTCCAAGGCCAAAGCTGCCTCCCTATGGGCATGTGCACACGCGCACACACACACACACAAACACAGGTTCAAAACAGCCCACATCACCAATCTGTCCCGAACAGCGTTTTCCTATTATCGTTCCTATAGGGCTGATTCTGGGAGGGAGCCTGCAGTCATGCTAACTCAGCATCTCAGTAGGAAGAGGAGTTGACTACTTGGCAGGTCTGAAGAATTTAAACATCAATAAGGTTTTCCTACTTTGCTTTAACACTTGGTAGAAAATTGTGCCATTAAAAAACAAAAAAACGGGCGCCTGGGTGGCTCAGTGGGTTCAGCCTCTGCCTTTGGCTCAGATCATGATCTCAGGGTACTAGGATCGAGCCCCGTATTAGGCTCTCTACTCAGCGGGGAACCTGCTTCCCCCTCTCTCTGCCTGCCTCTCTGCCTACTTGTGATATCTCTATCAAATAAATAAATAAAAATCTTTAAAAAATAAAAAACAAACAAACAAAAAAAAAAAAACACTGCTTTAAGAGCAATGGAAGTTGGGGCGCCTGGGTGGCTCAGTCGTTAAGTATCTGCCTTCGGCTGGGGTCATGATCCCAGGGTTCTGGGATCAAGCCTCACATCGGGCTCCCTGCTCGGCAGGAAGCCTGCTTCTCCCACTACCATCCCCTCTGCTTGTGTTCCCTCTCTTGCTGTGTTTCTGTCAAATAAATAAAATCGTAAAAAAAAAGAGCAATAGAAGTTAAGAATAGGACATGTTACTTCTGATTGCAAGGCAGAGGACGAATGGGAGGGAATGGAGACAGGAGTGGAAGGATTTTAAAATGAGAGAATAGTGGAAAGAATGGAAGGGAAGACATGAGCAAAAGCACTATTCAAGGACATATGTGAGAAATGAAGTCAGCTGACAAGCTCTGAATCCAAAGCAAGATCTTGTCCCCTTCCCACCCCGGAGTCTCTTTTGATTACAGAAGGGTTTTTTTGTTTTGCTTTTAAAGATTTTATTTATTTATTTGACAGAGAGAGAGAGAGAGGTCACAAGTAGGCAGGGAGGCAGGCAGAGAGGGGGAAGCAGGCTCTCTGCTGAGCAGAGCCCAATGCAGGGCTGCATCCCAGAACCCTGGGATCATGACCTGAGCCAAAGGCAGAGGCTTAACCCACTGAGCCACCCAGGCGCCCCTACAGAAGGTTTAAGTATTGTTACTTGCTCCTTAAAAGAGGAAAATGAGGGGTGCCTGGGTGGCTCAGTGGGTTAAAGCCTCTGCCTTCGGCTCGAGTCATGATCTCAGGGTCCTAGGACTGAGCCCCTAGTCGGGATCTCTGCTCAGTGGGGAGCCTGCTTCCCCCCAACCTCTCTCTGCCAAATAAATTAAAAAAAAAAAAAAAAAGAGGAAACTGAGACTAAAAGAAGTCAAATAACTTGCCTGAGTCCAAAGCTTATTCTCCCCCACTATGCTACCAGTGAGCAGTTACATTCAGCTGCTCAAACCAGAAAGTTGGGGGCACCTGGGTGGCTAGTGGGTTAAGCATCTGACTCATGGCTCAGGTCATGATTCAGGGTTGTGAGATCGAGCTCCACATCGGGTTCCACACTGGCAGGGAGTCTGCTTGGGATTCTCTCCATCTCCCTCCACCTCTCCCTGCCAACCCCAACCGTGTGCTCTCCCTAGATAAACAAACAGGTTTCATTTATTTGTCAGAAAGAGAGAGAGAGCAGGCGCGCATGTGCCCAAGCAGGAGAAGCAGCAGGCAGAGGGAGAAGCAGGCTTCCTGCAGAGCAGGGAGCCCAATGTGGGACTCAATCCCAGGACACTGGGATCATGACCTGAGCCAAAGGCAGACGCTTAACCAGCTGAGCCATGTAGGTGTTCCAATAAATAAATAAATAAATAAATAAATAAAACCAGAAAGTTAGGAGTCCTCTTATTTCCCTTCCCATTATCACATCAACAAACCTGATCAATTTTAACTTCTAAATCTTTCAAAACCACCCCTTCTTTTCATTTCCATGACTATTTCCCAAAACCAAAAGTGTTATATCCCCTGTGCACCACTGAAATAGACTCTTCACTGACCTAACCCCCTTCAAACCAAATTCCACACTACAGCAAGGATTAAAAAAAATCAAAAAACAAACCTAATCCTACAGTGCCAGGCCCTACTCGAACGCTTGCTACTGCTCTAAAGATAAATACAGAATCTAGCCCCAGCCTCACCAGTCTTTCCTCTTGCACCTCATGTTCTTCTCCATGCTCCCTGCACCTCCCCACACTGATCTTTTAGTTTCTCACAGCATTTACTTCCTGCTTCAGGGCCTTTGCACACATTGTTCCTTCATTTGTAGTACTGTTCTACACTAGTGAGTTCTAGTGAGTTCTGCACAAGACTCACTCATCCTAGACCTTCTAGTCTCAGGTTAAATATGACCTCAACAATCATTAATAGATGATAAACCATTTAAGTAAAAAGCTGGGGGGGGCGGGGAACTTTAAAATATATGGAGAAGGCTGAGAATACTTAACCACTGACAAACTTCTCTAAAAGACTGTCATTTGCATCATGTACTTCTTGATGTAAGGCAACAGGAAGCACCCAGAACCTCCTACCTCCTACGAAGTATTCTTGACAAAAAAAAACAACTAATCAAGCTTCTACATCTACTAACTACCTGCTCATAGGAAAAATAGAGGGTAAAGGAATAAATAATACCAAAAACAAAAATTAGCCAAACCCAGAATGTAGGAAATGCTACAAGATCTGATGGTGGAGTGGGGAGATATGGTTAAGTGAGACCATTATTGAGGTTTAAAAAAACATAAACTTGGGGCGCCTGGGTGGCTCAGGGGGTTAAAGCCTCTGCCTTCGGCTCAGGTCATGGTCTCAGGGTCCTGGGATGGAGCTCGGCATCGGGCTCTCTGCTCAGCAGGGACCCTGCTTCCCCTTCTCTCTCTGCCTGCCTCTCTGCCTGCTTGTGATCTCTGTCAAATAAATAAATAAAATCTTAAAAAAAAAAAAAAAAAAACATAAACTTAATACAGCGTGTGGACTTTGTTCATTCAAGTCCTGACTCAAACACATCATCTGTAAATGCCATTTTCCCCTAAACAATCATAAAATTTTGAATTCTATACTAGGTAGTAGATATTAAGAAACTGTTAACTGTGGTAAAAAGGCACTGTGATCATCATTTTTTTAAAATCCTGACCTGGGGGCACCTGGGTGGCTCAGTTGTTAAGCGTCTGCCTTCGGCCCAGGTCAGATCCCAGGGTCCTGGGATCGAGCCCCACATCGGGCTCCTTGTTTGACAGGAAGCCTGCTTCTCCCGCTACCATTCCCTCTGCTTGTGCTCCCTCTCTCGCTGTGTTTCTCGTTGTCAAATAAATAAAATCTTTAAAAAAAAATAAAATAAAATAAAATCCTGACCTGGTAAGAAAGACATTCTAACGTATTTAAAGGTAAAATGACACATGTGTGATATGCTTTAAAATATTTCATTAAAAATTTGAGAAAAATATGGGGCACCTGGGTGGCTCAGTGGGTTAAGGCCTCTGCCTTCGGCTCGGGTCATGGTCTCAGGGTCCTGGGATCGAGCCCTGCATCGGGCTCTCTGCTCAGTAGGGAGCCTGCTTTCCCCTCTCTCTCTGACTACCTCTCTGCCAACTTGCAATCTTTCTGTCAAATAAATAAATAAAATCTTTAAAAAAAAAAAAAGAAATAGGTGAAGGGGAGTGGGAGCTACAGGTTACGGGGTGAGTAAGTTACAAGGATAAAAGGTACAATGCAGGGAGTCTAGTCAATGTTATACTAGCGTTGTGTGGTGAGAGACAGTAGCCGCACTTGCGGTAAGCACAGCATAATGTACAGAGCTGTCAAATCACTACGGTACACTTAAAATGAACGTGACAGCGTGTGTCACGTATTTCAACTTAAAAAAATAATAAATAAAATAACCCAAAGGACTCTTCCTCAAGAGAGATGTGTTTATTGATAGAGAAGCCATGGGGCACCTGGGTGGCTCAGTCGGTTAAGCGTCTGCCTTTGGCTCAGGTCATGATCCCAGGGTCCTGGGAGCAAAGCCCCACGTCTGGCTCCCTGCTCAATAGGGAGTCTGCTTCTCCCTCTCCCCCCGCCCTTCTTTCTTGCACGCGCTCGCGCACTCTCTCTCTCTCTCTCTCTCTCTCTCAAATATATAAAATCTTTAAAAAAAGAAAGAGAAGCCAATTCCATCACTTCATTCCACAATACAGGAGAAGTAGGGACATCCCAGGGCAGGCCGAACTACCCTCTTTTTCAGTGCATTTGAAGAGTGAAGGACTACCACACATGGGCCTGTAGAGCTGACTCAGCAGCCGCATCCATTTCCAGACTCTCACTCCCCTCACTGGGTATGTGTGCATGAGATTATATGATTGGTCTCCAACTTACTGTCTCCATTCCTGCTTGGTACTCTTCTCCAAGTTTCCACTTCCACCATTCAATCCCCACCATGACGAATGATGAACTCAGTTTCTTCAATGGGTCAAGTCCTTTTAACACTTACCTCCCAGGTGTTTTTAGTACTGAGTTTTTCAAACTACAAGTTGTACCCCAGTGAGTCTTAATTGCTCCCCTCCATTAATGAAATAGAATAGAAAATAAAAGTAAATAACAAAGGTAAGTGTTGTTCTGTGGAACCTGTTTCTGTTATTGAAAATAGCCAACACAATACAGTTTAGCACCTTTGTATCAAGCACTTTCTTTAAAGTAATACCTTTTTTTTTTTTTGTAACAACTCATTCAATCCTTACAGAGATCCTATTAGGTAGATATGTTATTGTCCTCATTTTCAAAGGGGAAACTGAGGCAGAGAGGAAGATAACTTGCCAAAAATCATGCTCTTAAGAGTCCAAGCACTCTGGCTGCAGAGCCAGAGTTCTTAACCATTTCCCCTCCTATGTGTACTGGGTCATAATAGAAAACTTATTTTTACTGGGGGTCATGGTTTAAAAAGTTTGAAATCCACTGCCTATGGATTTCAGATGTTATCAGGCACCTGTCCTTTTTCCTCTTCTGTGATAAATTTTCTATTGAAAATTCTTATTCTTCTACCTAGGTCAAAAGTCACTTCCTTGGTCGAGGCTTTCTGACACCCCAAGGGAAGATGAGGACACCAGAGCCCCTCTATTACCACTTACCACGTTATATTTTTTATTTGCGTCCTCTACTAGGCTGAAATCAGAGAGCAGTTTATTCATCTCTTGGCGATGATGAAAGACTGGTTTTTACCCTACACTTAGTCCAAGAGACTCCTACACCTCATCTTCAAATCTCTACCTTTGAAGACAACTGTGATTTTAAGACTAATTAAACTAAAAACTTGACAGAATTTGGCAGAGTTAATCATTCATAATTCTTTAAAGCCCTAAGGACCTCTACTAAACACTACTGTCTGATTCTTTCAACTACGTATTTGAAAGTAATAAAAACTTAAAAAAAACAACTACTGTACTATTCAGATGTTTAGCTCTTACCAAATCTATGACACACCTACGCAGATAGTGTGTAGCAAGAGTATACTCCAGCACAGTTTGCAAAACAATGTGCCAGGAACAACCTAAAACTCCATCAGTGGGGAACTGGATAACAAAACTGTTTTACAACCCTCTAAAGCAATACTACTCATGTTTAAAAGAAAGTATTATATCTATATTTGACAGAAAACTGTCCCTGATATTATCTGAAAAACTTAAGGTGCATAACAATGCATAGAAAATGATCCTGCTGTTGTTTAAAAATATGAGTACTGCACAAAAAAGGAAGGATGTTATCAAGCAGTTAACAGTAGCTAGCCTGAGGAGAGAACCAATTAGGGTTAATGAACAGTTAAATTTTACACACTTCTGTATTCTGTGCATTTTTTTTTCACTTCAGGCACACGTCCGGTTGTTGTTTTTTTTTTTAATAAACTACAAAAATTTGTGATCCTGACCAGTAGTTTGTGAAACAAAATATTGTGAAATAAATACTTTTATACTAAATTATCTTTTGGTGTCAGGAAGGTATGAGGAGGGAGGAGACAAAACCTAAACTGAGATGTAGGAACACTTAACACCAAAAGTACTAAGTACCTCTGACAGATAACTTCCTAACCAACACAGCGCTTCCCTGATGACAGGGAAAAGCAATAGCATGTTCTACGGGTGTCACTTTATAAGAGTGGTTTTCGGGGCACCTGGGTGGCTCAGTCGTTGGGCGTCTGCCTTCGGCTCATGTCATGATCCCAGAGTCCTGGGATCGAGCCTTGCACTGGGCTCCCTGCTCGGCGGAAAGCCTGCTTCCCCCTCTCCCACTCCCCCTGCTAGTGTTCTCTCTCTCCCTGTGTCTCTGTCAAATAAATTTAAAAGAAAGCCTTAAAAAATAAAATGAGAGTGGTTTTCAAAATCCGGGGTGCACACGAATCCACTGGGAGGTGTGCCGTTTATAAAATACATATTCCCCAACCCCAACTCCGGATGTTCTGCTCGGGCGCGTCTGGGTGTGGCCCCGAAATGAGCCCTCTTCAAACCAGCACTCAAGGGCCTCTGACACAGACTCAGATGGTGCGCAGCCCTGAAAGTTACTACCTTCCAATCTTGAGACACATCAATGTCATTCTCCCACCCTCCCTCTCTAGCCACCTATTTCCTCCAAAGGGCCTTAGCAGGTTTCCAATGTTGGGTCCAGTTACACATCGTCCATCGACCACTTCGACTCCAGCTTTGTAACCTGATGGCGGAACGGCAGCAAGCCCGTCACTGCACCTCCATTTTTACCTTCCGCGGGGCCTCAGCGCATAACCCTTCCCCCACCAGCCCTGCTTCCGCCCGGCGCGACCGTCCCAACGCCGCCACCCACGCCCCAAGCTCCACCCGCCCGCCAGCTCCGAGGCCCGCCGAACTGGCCGCACCACCGCCCGCTCCCCGCTCTCCACCTCCGGCCCCCAGCCGCCGGTGACCCGGCCGCCGAAACCCAAGAGCCACACCTTAAGGCCGCTCCATGAGTCGTTCCCCCGCCGAGCCCGGGAGGGGGGGGAGGGGGCGTCGGTCACAGGCCTTGAGGCCTCAGCAGCATTTTGAAAGGGCGAGGAGTGAGAGCGCAATTTCCGGCTTCCTGAACCCGTCTGGCTCAGGGGCTTCCGGGGAGGCCTCCGGAAACCATAGAGGTTCCCCTGGATGGCTAGAGAGGTAGAAAGGCTGCGCTCTCCCTGCCATAGAGTAGAGCTCGGTCCAGAGAGAGAGTCGCAGGTCTCGGACCACCGAGTTGTGAGATTTTTAGAGAAAACGTTGCGGGAACTCGAAGAGTGATGGTATTTGCAGACGTGTCCTAGGAGATCAAAAATCGAGGAAGGGAGAAACCGGCTACAATAGTCAGAGACAGCCTTTTGCTCCTCCGAAAACCGCCATTCCCTCTTTTTCTCAAAGTTATCTTGAATATTCACTCTTAACTCTCCAGAGGTGGTGGCTGGAGAGGGCAAACAGCATGTTGGTGTTGTCGCTAACTGGGAGACATAGGACTAGAGTATACACGAAGAGCTCAAGACACGTGATAAATGCCGAAAAAGGTGCAAATAACCGGGAGGTGGAGCCTTTGGATCATACATCATAATCATACAATTATGTCCCAATATAAAAGCCCCTGCAACAAACCTCTCAGGTTAGCCGACTTCCACCTCTGCCGGTGCCAAATGGTATTATCCCTCCCAAATGCCTCGTTTATTTCAGGAGGATTCTAAATGTTGGAGGAATTTCTGAGCTGAAGTATGTTACTTTGCAATTTCTATTGGTTTCAGTTACACATTTAGGAGAACAGAGTAAGGAGTCATTCTTTATAAAATGAATTCTGTTCAGTCATTCAGTCAGAAGACAGTTCCCATGTTCCATCCCTAACCCTGTGCCTTGTTTTTCTGCAAGCTAAATACCCTCACAGCCTTCAACTATTTCTTAGTGGCCATGGCTTCAAGCCACCCTGGTCACCGTGTTCTGAACAAGTACTTGTTTGTATTATTTAAAATGTGACTACTATTTAAATTGTACTATTTAAAATGTAACTGGGTACAGACCCATGTTAAATAAAATGGGGCAATGACCTCTCTTAATTTGCACATTGCACCTTGCTCTATTTCTGGCATAACCTCCCACATAGCTGGGAGATCCAGATTTCTGCAAATGAGCTGAAGAATTAATTCCTTTTTCACAGTTGCTCTGAAAGAGCTTGAAATCAGCAACCGCCTTCCAAAAAATAGAGAGGAGGGGCTTTTTTAGATGAACCACTCTCAACTGCTTCTCCTCTCTTTTTTGTGCAACTAATTTTAGTATTTTTTTTTTAATTCCCAAACAGTGCGTTGTATCTTTTAAATAATATCTGGTTAGTTTAGGTCTCTTCCTCCTGTCTCCTGGACTCTTGGACTTATGATCCTGTCCGGCAACTCATTTTGTTTAAGATCAACAAATGTTTGTTGAACACCTACTTTGTGCCAAGCACCAGCCTAGAGGATTCCAAAGCAAGTAACTCCTGGAATCTGTCTAGTGGAGGAGTCAGACAGTCCAGGTAAAGAGAATGTGGTAAGTGCGGTTAACCTTGCCTGGAAGGTCAAGACAGATTAGCTCATTTACTTCGGCATTTTGCAAAATTTTGATCAACATATTTAATTTGTCTTCATTGAAAATCTTACTAAATATGTTGAAGAGAACATGGTTAAGAATAGAGCTTTTCCCCTCATGGATGACGCTGATTTGTGATTAATCATTCATCTTCAAATGTTGTTCTTAAATCACTAATGATCCTACCCAATGGTCATCAATATCTGGCAACATTTCGCTATCCTTTCCCAGGGAGTTCATAAAACATCATCAATGACTTGCTTTAGTGAAAATAAACCATAACTAGACCATTTCTTCTCCTTGTCAAGTAAACTTACCAAAAAAGAAAATGAAATTAGCTTAACAAGCTCATAATTGACTCAGTGATCACCACTTCCTTCTCTAAGAACTATACTCAAAAACTGTTTATTTAATAAAGAGACAGGAAATCTGGGTTTAGTCTAGCTATTTCTAGAAATCAGAAAGTTACACAGTTCTTCAGTTGGCCAGTCTGAAAATAAAATGGCTAGATCAGATTATTTGTCTGGAGCCCGTTGGAGTTCTAAAGGACTAGAAGTCAATGTTATTGATCTATAGCCTTTCCTAAAAATTATAATGAACTACTCCACACATACAAAAAAGCATAAAGAAGAATATAATCCTCTTTTCCCCACAACTCTTCCTTTGTACTTTACCTATTTCCTATTTACCTAGTTCCTTTGTACTTTACCTATTACAAAGTTTCCTGTAGTCCATTCCCCTATGGCATCTCCCTCCTTCAACTCCAAAGAGAACTATTCTGAATTTGGTATTTACTGCTGCCATGGGCCTCTTTAGGACTTTTAGGATTTATAAATGTGTGTATTCCTTAGAAATATTTTATGCTTTTAAAATGTTTATAAATGGCATCACATTGTATGTATTCTACTGAAACTTGCATTTTTACTGATCATTGTGAAGTCCCACAATGGGAAGGAGGAAAAGAAAAAAAGGAGAGAGAGAAATAAGCCACTGAGACTCTTAATGATAGAGAACAAACAGGGTTGATGGAGGTATGTGGGGGGGACTAGATGGTGAAGGGTTAAAGAGGGCACTTGATGTCATGAGCACTAGGTGTTGTATGTAAGTGATGGACCACTGAATTCTACTCCTGAAACCAATATTACACTATATGTTAACTAACAAATTTAAATTTAAAAAATAAATAAACTAGAAGTGCAGCAATTAAAGAAAGAATTCTATAGGTCCACATCTTTGCCAATCCTTAGTATTGTCAGATCATTAAATAAAAAATGTGATAGATGTGAGAATTTCTCATAGTGGTTTGATTTATATGAAAATATGAAAAAAACACATTTTTTTATTTATTGAGCATGGTTACTCACCTGTGAATTGCCTGTCCATATCTTTTGTCCATTTTTCTATTGGTTTGTCTTTTCCTTACTGATTCGTAGTTTTCTATGCAATCTGGGTAGTAATCCTTCTTGATTATATTTATCACAAACCTTCAAATCTTTAATACATTTTTACTTTTTACTTTTTGTTTTTACGTTTTTACTTTTTTAATGTCTTTTGATGAACAGGAGTTTTTTTGTTTCTGTTTTTATGTTTTTAAGATTTTATTTATTTGACACAGAGAGAGAAAGCACAAGCAAGGGGAGCAGCAGAGGGAGAGGGAGAAGCAGGCTGTGCACAGAGCAGGAAGCCCAATGTGGGGCTCACTCCTAGGACCCTGGGATCATGACCTGAGCCGAAGGCAAACACTTAATCAACTGAGCCCCCCAGGCACCCCTGTTCAGGAGTTTTTTAAATGAAGTCAGATTTATTAATTGTCTTATATTTTACTTCCTTTTTTTTTTTTTAATTTAAGAGATTCTTCCCTGTTTTGAGGCCATAAAGATACTCTCGTATACTCTCTCCTAAAAGTTCTAAAGATTCACTTTTATCATTTAGGCCTTAAACTCATCCACAGTTGATTTTTGTGCATGTTATAACATGGAGATCCAATTTTATTTTTTCAATTTGAAAAATAAATGTATGGCTCTATTACGAATCTATAAACTGAATGTGCGCCTATCTATAGTCTCTTGGATTAATCTTTCCTTCCTATTTAACACAGTTGAAGGCTTTGTAAAAGAGGAATCATTTGAGTGGGACCTTAAAAAATGAATAGGATTTCAAGAGGCAGAAATGGGAGAAGTAGTTTAAAGAAACATGCCACGAATAATGAGGAGAGGAAAGAGATGAAGAATTTAGAAGAGAGCCGTTCTTAAAACTGAAAAGAATCTACTTTGATCAAAGGATTGGTTACTGAGGAAAAGATTGGCCACGGTATTGAATCCCACTGTCCAATATAATATCCACCAGCGCCACGGGGCTTGAAATGTGACTTGTCCAAATTGAAATGTGCTCTAAGTGTAAAATACTGGTCAGATTTCAAAGACTTAGCAGGACTTTTTTCCAGTTACTGCACTACAGGGAACTATGAGCAACAAAGTCTCCAGAGACAGTCTGTATGACGAGGTGCAGGAAGTCCTGCATGAGAACCAGGGCAAGCGCCCAGAGTTTATGGAGATGGTAGAGCTGTAGATCAGCCCGAAGAATGATGACCCTTACAGGGACAATTGCTTCCCAGGCACTGTCAGGCTTAAGTGTACTCCCAACCCCAAGTTCTCCAAATGTGTTTTGAGGGACCAGCAGCACTGTGATGAGTCCAAGGCTGTTGATATTCCCCACATGGACACTGAGGCACTGAAGAAACTCAACGAGAATAAAAAATTAGTCAAGAAGCTGCCCAAGAGGGGCACCTGGGTGGCTCAGTGGATTAAGCCTCTGCCTTTGGCTCAGGTCATGATCTCAGGGTCCTGGGATCAAGCCCCACATCGGGTTCTCTGCTCAGCGGGGAGCCTGCTTCCCACCCTCTCTCTGCCTACTTGTGATCTCTCTCTCTCTGTCAAATAAATAAATAAAATCTTTTAAAAAAAAAAAAAGCTGCCCAGGAAGTATGATGCATTTTTGGCTTCAGAATCTCTGACCACGCAGACCCCATGAATCTAGGGCCCAGGCCTGAAGAAGGCTGGCAAGTTCCCTTCCTCGCTGACTAACAATGAGAACATGGCAGCCAAAGCGGATGAAGTAAAGTCCATCATCACATTCCAGATGAAGAGGATGCTGTGTCTGGCGGTGACCGTTGGCCACAAGAAGATTGCAGATGATGAGCTCACGTACAACATCCACCTAGCTGTCAATTTCCTGGCATCATTGCTCAAGAAGGATTGGCAGAACATCCAGGCTTTATACATCAAGAGCACCATGGGCAAGCCCCAGTGCCTCTACTAAGTTACAATTTAACAAGCCCTAGTGTGCTACCATTAAAAAAAAAATTTAGGGGTGCCTGGGTGGCTCAGTGGGTTAAAGCCTCTGCCTTTGGCTTAGGTCATGATCTCAAGGTCCTGGGATCCAGCCCCGCGTTGGGCTCTTGCTCAGCGGGGAGCCTGCTTCCCCCTCTCTCTGCCTACTTGTGATCTCTTTCTCTCTGTCAAATAAATAAAATCTTAAAAAAAAAAATTTAGGAAAAAATACTGTAAAGTATCTCATATTATGTTTTATATTGATTACATATCAAAATGATGATATTTTGGATATATTGGGCTGAGTAAAATATATAATTAAAATTAATTTCATCTGTTTCTTTTTACTTTTTTAAATGCAGCTACTAGAAAATTTTAAATAACAGTTGTGGTTTGCATTATATTTATATTGGGACTGGTATGGAATGCCAGCAAAGTAGGCTGGGGCCTGATTATGGAGGATTTTGAATGCTGCTCTAAAAAGTTCCATGTGTTACTGAGCAAAGTAATAGGGGAGAATCAGAGTTTTGAGCCAAAGAAAGGCCATCTAATATTCCTAACTTAATGACTAAGCATTCTGTCTGCACACAGCCAATTTTAGAAACCATTTTACCATCAGCTCTGGGCAGATGATTAATTCTGGCGATGTGATTCTTACAGAGAATATTTGATGGGGTAGTTCTTGTCATTTTTCTTGTAGCACGAATGAAACAAATCTAATTTGTCCTCCTTTGAGGGGGAAATTGGAACATAAATGAGCCATACTTTTAATAATTCCCCATTACTTGGGGATAAAGTGATTCTTTTTGTCTGGAATTAGCTCAGTATTGTCAGCTTTCAAAATTCTCCACATCTCCCCCCAGTCCAGTCAAATGTGTTAAGCCTTATATACAGCATGGTCACTATAGTTAATAATGCTGTGGTGCATATTTGGAAGTTGCTGAAAGAGGAGATCTTGAAAGTTCTCACCATAAGAAAAAAAACTCGTTACTGTGTGTGGCAACACTTTCGCTGGACTTACTGTGGTGATCATTTTGCAATGTATACAAATACAGAATCGTTGTGTTGTGCACCTGAAACTAATGGGATATGTCTATTATACCTCAGTAAGAAAATGATTGTTAAAAATATGTTGTCAGGATGTTCGAAAGAACAGAATCGGTAGTCCGTTCTTGTTCCATTTTTGCCATCGTCTTTATGTGACTTCATGATTGCTCATTTCTTGTCAGACACCATTCTAAACAATTTATATAAACTATCTTAGGAATTCTCACAATTATTCTATTGTCCTGAGACACAGAGAAGTAACCTGCTCAAGAACACACAGTGAAGGGTTCTGTTTGTTTGTTTGGTTGGTTGGTTGGTTTTTGGGTTTTTTTTGGAAGTAAGGGCACCTAAATTCAGAACTCAGGCTTTTTGCAGAAACATTTATCCTTTCCATTTTTCTTTTTTTTTTTTTCCTTTCCATTTTTCAGTGGACATATATGCACCTTTTTAAAAACTTACTTTGAAATATTTCCTAACTTAACAATATTTTGCAGTTTTCCCAAGTTATTCTCCTACAATATGATTATTAATAGCTACATAATATTCCACGTGTGAAGTCTGTACCACAATTTGTATAGCCATTAGGTCATTTGCAATATGTTCCAATTAAAACGCCATGATGATCTTACCTGTAATCAAGTCTTTGTATACATCCCTGATCATTTCTTTAGGACAAATGCCTACAAGTGAAATTTCTGGGCCTGAACAATCACCCCTAAAGTGTTGGAATTAAGCAGATGGAACGAAAGGAAAGCAACATCAGCTAACAGAAGCTCTTTTCTGTCGCACCCTCAGCCCCGCGGGGGGCGACTCTCAAGGCCAGCCCTGCAGCCAAAGGCAGTGCTCAGAATCCCGAAGGCTGTGGAAGAGAAGGGCCTCCAGTGCTAGGATCAATGAAATCTCTCTGCCGGCTCGTTCAGCTTGCCTGTCTCTCTGGCTCATAGGGCTTCTGCCACCCAGGGTCGCAGCTGGGGACTTCCTCCAGGGTTTGCGTCACTTAAAAATTACTTGGACGCCTTCAAGGGACGTACAGGACAATCACACTATCCCTGTGCAGGGTCCTTTCTCCCACTCCAAACGACACAGTTCAACCCAGAGGCTTCTGAGCCGTATATTTATATTCTCTCTTAGACTCTTTTATTTTCTTTTCTGTTGTCGGGTCGGTTTTAGAACTGATATCCACCCTATTATCAATAGTAAAATAGAGCTAATGCCACTACAACCCTTCAAAAGTGGTACACCTCTCGTTCTCTTAATCGTGCGGAGAGATTACAAATCAAAGAAGCCTACGTAATAATGGTTATTGAGCACATAAATACCTCGCAATTCTGAAGTAGCTGCTAATGCTGGTGAAAAGTGCCTGATTTCTGTTTCTCTTTGTTGTAGGAATTCTGAGTTTTCTTGGGTTTTAAGCAGTTTCACAAAATACAGGTTAAGAAATCAATTACACAACGTTCTTTATTCTTATGTAAGGCATTGTAGTAGAGGCACTTCCTTGTGAGAGCCCGGATAGCTCAGTCGGTAGAGCATCAGACTTTTAATCTGAGGGTCCAGGGTTCAAGTCCCTGTTCGGGCGCTTCCCTTTAACTTTCACAATTTTTTTTCCTTCCATTATTAACAAGCTGAGAAACACAAATTCCATTTCAATGGGAAACCACTGTACAAAACCCTCCATAATCGCCAAGAAATTAAGTGATTTTGCATAGTCAGTTTTTTCTTCCCTGAGAACACATTTATCTTGCATATTCTAAAAGCAGCGATAAAATCAATTCGAAATGGAAGTATGTCTTTTCACAAGAATTTCGAACAGTGAGATTAGTAATATAAGTAAGGGACAAAAGCCACAAACGCCCGAACAGGGACTTGAACCCTGGACCCTCAGATTAAAAGTCTGATGCTCTACCGACTGAGCTATCCGGGCACTCTTAGAAAGAGTTGTTCTTCTATTTACTTGATATAATTCTAATAAGCTACTTCTCTGGTGAAATATATTTAAAATAATTCTTTCAGCACAATAAAAAAAACCTTCACTTTCCTATCTTTTTCTCCATTTACTTAAGACACATGTTGTTTGAGTTCTTTCATATTTCATGTTTGCTCAATTGCCAATACCTACAAAACTGAAAGGAAACAGTAGTAACTTACAAGACAAAGCAACCCACACTAAATTTTCAGACATAGAGTTGCAACCTTTTTACTACAATTCTTCCGTCTTCCAACTATCACGTCGCTGATAGGACCTCTTAATTTTGGTGACCCTACAGAACCAGATGACCATATCTTTCCCCTTGGTGAAAAATACATTTCCTTTCACTACATGATGTCGCTGTTAGATAAGCATTCCTTAGCACAAAAGAAGGACCGATGCATTTGATTCATGAATAGAGGAGCTAAGAGAAGAAAATAAAAGTAACAACGGGAAGGTGGGTCCAAATTTAGATTGAGAGAAAAGGAGCTCAGGCTCTTCATTTAGGTTTTGATTGGAGTTTTGCCTTCCAGCCAAGTTGCAGTTTTCAAGTCAGGGTCACAAAACGAGCCCTTCTAAAACAGTATTAGTGTGCACCAGCAGGAGGAACATGGAGTATTAAGAACAAAAATCTCCAGATCAGCCTAGTTTTTCCCAAAATCAGTTTCATCAACCCTGACGCATAGGGTGTGGAACACAGGATTATGAAATTTTGAAAACTGATAAGGGAATTCATTCTTTAATTCTGGGAACTTGAGACTTCTGAACACAATGAACAACAAAACAGCTCAGCCTCAGTTGGAGGGATTTCTTTCCTACAATTGTCTGATTCTTTTAGAACAAAGACCAACAAATTATGTGATCCTGAGCAGGCCTGGGTTTCCACATCTATAAAATGAGGGAATTGATTGATTGGCCTGTAAGATACCTTCTAAATCGAAAGTTTTATCACGCTCTTACTTTTCCTACTGTGAATAAGATAAGAAAGAACAGACTCAATATGCAACAGGAAGGAATGAGCTAATTCAACAAATGTTTATTGATCTATAGTACCTACTGTTTCCACAGCAGTAAACTAGGGACAGTGGGAAGGAAAACTGTAAGCCCGGAAGGAAAGCGGGGAGTATAAATTGGGTCTGAAGGATGGCGAACGGGTTAGTGCGGCTGGAACGGAAGGAGGGAGAAAGAGGAGGTGCCAGACTGGAGAGGGCTGACCAGGTTTATTTCGGGCCAAGGAGAAAAATTGTATCATATAGGCAATGCGAAGTTTGAAAGCTGAATCGAAGGTTTGGCTTGTTAACATTGCAATGTGCCACCTGAGGTGGCAAGAACTAAATCGGCTTTTCCCCACGTTGCATTACACACACCGGAAGGAGTGCTGTCTTGTACCTTATTTAGCGCTATGGAGTGCTTCTTCAAGCTTCTCACTTCCCATAGGCTGTCTAACTTAATCCTACCGCTAGAGGGCAGTCTAAACCCACAGATTCTAAATTGGGGACCCCGCCCCACATTTCTTAAGCATCATTCCCCCACTAATTTATCCCTTTTAAATTAAGTCTTTAATTTAGTATAACATATGGTTATACTATTATTATACTAATATTACTAATTATACTAACATTAGCCTTAGTATAAATATTCCTAATTATACTAATATTAGCCTCTTAGACTCCTGAGAGTCCCACAGTAGTACATGGCAGGAAAAGCACGTGGATAATTGTGAAATGGATCCAATTGTATTGAAGAGCCAGATAGCACATCTCTAATGGTGGAATTCGGTGTAAGCCTTGCAGGAAAGGTTTAATTTGGGGAGGCTTTCCCAGGGTTTCCCAAACCAATGCCAAAGTGTAGCTGCCTACACGAGGACCCAGTCTTCCATCATCACTGTACAGAGCCTTGGAGTTGAGGCCTCTACAAGGCACCAGGGAGATGCCTGGTATGGAGAAGTTGGTTGGAGAAGTCTCCTCTGGTGATTTGGCCCTAATAACTTCAAACCGAGAGCAACCTGGTTTCTAGTGGGTGCTCCCACCCCTCACCTCTCTGAGAGTACAAGGAAGCTAGCAGCCCCACAATCTCAGACAGCATCAGGAGCTCAGACACTGGGATAAATATTCCCTGAACCAGGTAGCCCTTGAATTGTCCTGGGTCATTGGGATGGTGTAAGAGAGAAGCAGGACTATTGTCAAGGCCAGTGGGATTCAATGAGATGAAGAAGTCAATCGACCACCAAAT